>CM044888.1:17701303-18301303 GCA_024500025.1 Syzygium aromaticum | reverse complement strand
GTAACATACTCATTATAGTGCCAAAATGGAGCGATTGCTTGGTGATACCGCGAAGAAGCTCCGGGAGATTCGACATCAAACTAACCAAAAATTGGTCAATTGTGAGATGGAGGGTGCGTCTTCGGCGGGCAGTAATCGGAATCTAGCCCAGGATGTTTCTCGGTCGGTATCTTCCGAGGCACACGCCATGAAACCGACACGAGAGACGACACATTTTGATGATGATGAGATGGACCTCTTATCTTTCCTTTCGCATCTTTCCTCATCGTCATCAGCTTCTGAGTTGTTCTCGTCTGAACCATCGCCTTTTCAGGGTTTTTGGCCTCCGGGGTTTCTGCATTGCTGCCTTCATTATTGAAGCTGGTGTTTCTTTGCATGGACTCGAAATTTGAGGTGGTATTGACTATATCAAGTCCTGTCTTCACGCCGCTCTGCAATTATTCAGGTGTGATTTCTAAGGGTTTTCCAGAAAAACCAAAACATAACTTCTTTTTAGAATAAGGAAAACAACAAAAAACTTTCGTGCATGCATAACGATATTAAACTCTTTCTTCAATTCATCATGTGCACCTACGATATGTCAAACACCAAGCTAAAATCATAACTGGTGGCAAATTAAAATTTGACTGCATAAATACTAAACCGAACATTCAAAGTTTCAACTTGCATTTCATCATCTAGTATGCAGATCAATGCGTCTTGGTTTTCTAAACTTTCTGTTTGTGGATTTGCTCAACCTTGGAAGAAATCTCAAACATCAATAACTTTCCTGATGACAACATCAGTAATGATTCTCATCGCTAACCTTGCTAGATGAGGTAGTTCTCTTCACCGGATTCTTGTCCATGTCCGTGACGTGTCGGCCATTGCATATATGCAAAGAAAGGCCCATGATGATGAAGACGAGAAGGCAATACGTGATTGACATCCTAACACAAGGTGAGAAGGACAAGTTTGTGGAAGCCCTAGGTTTATGAGTACAGGCAAGACAGATGACGAATTTTAATCCCCAAGAAGTCCCCTTTTCGCATACAAATAAGGTAATGGTCTTATCTGTAGTTGAAGAGAGAAAACAAAGCATTAAATGCAGGCTAAGGAGAGGTTGAAGGCCTGTTCTTCTGGGCAGAACATGCGGTTTGAGGCAGGTATAGAGAGAATAGGAGGAAGACAGTGGAGATCACGGGACGTGTCTTCCCTACTGTCTTGACACCGCAAGCAATGAGGTCCCAGCAAAGAACCCTAAACAGGGAAAAAGAGAAGAGACTCGAGACTCCTCTCTCTCTCGGATAAATAGCATGCGTTAGTGTTCAAGAAGAAGAGATCATTTGACTCCATTAATTAAGAGGAAAGATCAATTTATTAGAATATTATTTAAGAGAAAAGTGAAACAAGAGATGGAAGGCCTACATGCTAGTGCCTGCCTATTGTTTTCTACCCTGGGTTGTCTCCATCCCCCGTCTTTATTATAGTTTAAAGAATTCTTGCAAAGAATTTAATATTATCATCTTGTGTGCAATTTGACTATGTGGCAAAAAGTAGGAAGCCCTTTTAATGACAATGTTGTTGATTACTTGAGGTTCTCGGCAATGTCATAGGGAAATGCACGTTTTACCGCACATCTTGCACTCCGAGCAAGGACATGAATCTAGCATTTCCAAAACTCCTAGTCTTAAAAAGAAGTTTTGTTATTAAAAAAAAAAAAGAAATACTCTAGAAACCCTAATTAAAAATTTAGATTTATAAATAATTAGTAAACTGACTATTCATGATTAATTTTGTAGACTTTGTATAATTTTCGTTAAACATATGTAACAAATGTCCGGAACACTCGTTAACAAATCTTTAGAAAAAAAATATATTTTTCTTGTGTGATTTTATAGGGTTGATTTAGGGTTGAAAATCTATAAACAATTAATATGAGGGGTTTTGAAAAAGTCATCCATGGGGAAGTGTGGATCAGCCAGTGTTTCTATGCGGCTCCTTTCTCCAAACATGTTTAATCCGGTCAGCCTACAAACCCAACCGACTTCCCCCTCTCCCTCTCTCTCTCTCTCTCTCTCTCTCTACCCATCCACAGAAACACATGGATGCACAAACTGTGGTTTTGTGTATAATTTATATGAATCATGGATGTGGCGACAGATAGGTGCAATTGATGTACACAAGAAGGCCGCAAGAGAGGTGGCCAAAATAGTTAAAATTGGTAGAACAAATAGGTCATAAGTTTTACCCTCGAAAATCATCTGAACAGTACGTGCTAGCTGAAAGGGGTTATCGGTGTTAACCAATATAACAAAATTACAAATTCGAAAGGATAAAATGCTACTTTTCTATGAAAAAAAAAAAGCGTGGAGTTTAACATGTATTAACTCCAGACTTGGGGGAGCAGAAACGGAAATTCTCCCTTACTGTTGCTTGCAAAAACTTGATCTTATTTTAAACAAAACAACCTCATGCATTATGTACTTTACATGCTTTGTAATAGTCTGAACTTTACAAGGGATGGAAAAACCGCTGACCTTTCGATGTTGGGAAAGAATAAGCGGTGGGAGGCGTCCTGCTAAAGCGAAATCAGACAGATCGGAGAGCGAAGAAAGAGGCGAATCGCACTGGTAAAGTTCAGGAACATGCCTTGAATTCCCCCAAACACCAACCCTTTGTTTATCCTTTTTCTGTTTTCGCATCCCCACAATAGTTTAATGTCCTGGGGATTTGTAAATTTTGTAATGGTTGTAGTCCTAGTTTTGGTCTTTTGATGGCCTCACCAGGACCACTCCAAATTTCTAGATTGATTTAATATTACCCCCGCATGAGTCCAAGATTGATCATATATATATTATTGAATGCAACTTTTTTCTTTTGAGAAATCAATCTTTTGTAGTGAGATAGCATGATTGGAAGAGAAAGAATCCACACACTAATTGCGACGGAACTATTTCTTCCGTGAAAAATGAATAGTTTGGAAAATATTATCCTAAAAATAATCGCTTGGAATCATTACTCAATAAAAAAATATTTTCATCCTTGATAATAATTTATTTCTAAATATTTTCATGGACATTAAAGATATTTTTCGTTTATTTTTTTAAGTGATACAAACAAGCATTTTTAGAAAAATATTTTCTAAATTATTTATTTTTCACGAAATCAAAAAGACCTTTGATCTCATAGAGTTTCTTACCAATGTATGTGGATTTATTTTCCAATCCTGTGTTAAAAAAAAATCCCATTTCCCAATTTTGCCCGAACATTGAAATAAATGGCTTCCTAAGCTTAATTACAATATTCTTTATCAAAATGTGCATTGTGGTTGTGAAATTAGTAAACGAATCAAGTTGACTGTAACCTTAAACTTCCTAGGCAATGACGCGGGTCCGATTTCCGCTGCTGAATCTTTTCTATATTCTTTATCAATATTAGATAGATCTATACTCTAATATACGTTCGAATTAATTATTTTTTGAATAAAATTATACAGTTCTATTCTCGTACTTCAGAAAAAAGTTCTTGATATGATAATTCTCTCGCGCAATCACCGACGATGAGTCTCTTGACTCTACTGCTGTCTCCATCAATCTTCGCACTTTCCTTACATTCCAACTCCTCTGAACTTTTCTGACCAAAAAAAAAAAGGTCTTCTGAACTTTTACCGACCAAAAAAAAACCGCATCTGAACTTTTCAACAAAAATAAAAAATAAAAAACTCTTCTGAACTTACTCCCAATGTGTAACATTCTTCAGCCAACTTTTTGCAAAAGCAATCAACAAGATTTTAACTCTAGGTTTCCGATCTCAACGAATCTTGGAGATAAATACCAAAAGAGTTCTAAATTTATTGCACTTGCGTCAATTCAATCCTAAACATTTTAATTGTAATAATTGAGTTATAAACATTTTGATAATTTACTAATTTAGTTTATCCGGCAAATTTTGACTAGAAATCATTTAAATCTACGCTGGTCATCCTACGTAACACGACCAACGTCGATGTGGACAAATTTTATAATTTATTAAATATATTATCTTTCTTTTTTTCATATTTTTCATTGTGCGAGGGTAGGTGAGGGTCTCGACCTTACCAAGGCCATCACCAATCGTGGGCAAGGGCCGGCGAGCCCTCGCCAAAGGCCACAAGGGTGGCCCTCACTCAGGCCGCAACAGTCGAGCCCTCACCGAAAGCGAGGGCAGCCCTCGTTAAAGGCTGTGAGGGCCAACAAAGGGCCACCCTCGTCAGGTCTGACGAGAACTTGGCAACCCTTGCATGTGGCTAACGATGGTGTGGGCGAGGATTGCCTCGCCAGCCACAATGAGAAAAAGAAAAAATTATATAAAAAATTCAAAGAAAAATCCGTGTCACCACCAATCATGCTACCTACGACAACCAGTATCCATGTTAGTGATTTCCAGTCAAAATTGACTAGATTGACTATATTGAAAAATTATCAAAAAGTTTATGACTCAATTGGTACAATTGATATGTTTATAACTAAATTGACATAAATTAGGATTTTTCTTATACTTTCCCCCGAATCTTGACAAATTCCTTTCAGTTTTCTCCTTTGGAAGTTTGATCTAAAAATTTGAACTATCAAATGAAAGGACGACTATATTTACATAAAATCCATTAAAATTTTATAGAAAAGTGCTCTAGCATACTTTAACATTGTCTTTCACGTGCAAACGATATCGAGAATGACATGTGGAATAGACTAATTGGGAACCTCATATGCAAAAAGGAATCTGGGGCAGAAACTTTGCTTTGATACCGTGTTAGAAGACGGTTGTACTATTCTTTTAAAAAATGATTTGGTCACTATAGGTAGATTTCTGAAACAGTTGGTAAGTGTAAAAAACTATTGGTAAAAATTGTTATAAATAAATTTGATTTGCCAGTAACTTCTTAATACATTTTTATGAAAGTACTAAATTGCCTTGATAGTTCACAAAATACCAACTTTTCTTATCTTTACTAAATTTAATTATCTTTTTTACACGCCACTTTAAAATTTACCTACTTAATTTATTCATTATTTGAGTGAATTACCAATTATTTTCTTATTATATTACCAACTAATTTTGGGTTACTAGCTCTCACTCAAGTATCTTAAAAACATTTGGTTTTCTTAATTTATCAACTTCTGTTATGGTTTGCCAACTTTTAATCGTCTCTCTTACACACATTATATTTATTAATTCATATATGAACTTATCAAATTTTCTTGATTATTCATTTATCTCTTGCACTTAGAATCATAATTCTATTTAGTTATACTTGAATTGTAAATCATGAAGTATCTTTTTAAGCATAATTGGGAGTGTAATATGAGAGAGATACCGAGGCTTATTAGTATTATAGTATGGTGGGATATGATGTCGCCATAAAAAGTTGTCACTCGTGATCTATTCAACCTTTGGTCTAAAGTTGCTAGTGCTAGAAGAAAGGATATCGTCTTTGAACTTTAACTTTGTTCAATGTGGTTTTTAAACTTTAGTTAAATATTCGATACGACTCTTGAACTTTTAAACATTTTTAGACTACATGAACAATTACTAATAGTTCAAGAACCAAATCGAACAAATTAAAAATCCATAAACGACATTGTACATAGAGCCAAAGTAAATTAAAAATTCAGAAACGATATTGCGGATTGAACTAAAGTTCATGAACCATTTATACTATTATCCATGTTAGCTATGAACTCATCTTACTTTTCCTCCTGACGACATAACTTTATTTTGATTAACTTAACTAACGGAAAACTACTCGTCATGAGCGCATATATCTCAACTTATCATGACGTTCTCATACGATGTTTCTCTCGTTCGATGTTGCCCAGGGGACACCTCTCCTCCTGTTTCGAAACGCAAGGAGGAACAACGAGGAGTGCACAAAGCAAAAACCGACAGTGGCAGCGCCATGCGATCGAACATGGGGCAACATCCATATGATCAAATCCCGCTTGCCACGGCGGCCTGGGCCTCGCTTGCCCGCCGTGGAAATCTCATGCTTGTCGCCTCTCAGAATCGAGGGCAGTCTCGGGGGCATTCATCTCCTTATGGACACGACAGACTGATAAGACGTCCCAAAAACTGATCTCTGCTAGTTCCTTGTTCATAAGGATTTTCGGTCCAACTAATAGTGGTCTCTTATCAGATGATAATTGGATGATTGTCGAGAAAGATGCCCGACTGACTCTTGACTCGTTTGCTTCTTCAGCTTCGAAAGGTGACTTTAGCAGGTTTGCCCTGCAAGGCCTCAGTCTTGTCACTAGTTGCCGCACTTCTGCAGGTCAACATAGATCGCAGGTGGGTGTGGTCTAAACTCATGTCTGATTGGAATTTTCTATTATGAATCCATAACAACCCATTCTTTAAATTATAACTGATTCATATTTGACTTAATCCATTAAATATGAGTTTAAAAGTGGGGTTTTGATTAATTCGACACATCTAGTTACATGATCTCCATGGCTTTATATCCTGTGTCGCCCCACCTTTGATTTGGATGTCGTCACATAGCCAAAGCTGTTAGGCTTGGAGAGAGAGCAAGAGTATGGTGGCGGTGATAATGTCGACTAGAGTTGATGGTGTTGAGGCTACGCATGGTTTAGTGGCAGTGAGGCAGATCTGTGGAGATCGAGTGGTGGGTGATGGTTGTGGGTGAGTTGAAACATGGTTGGCGGCAGTGAGGTCGTTGAGTGGTGGCAATGGTGGTGACTGACCGTCGATCCATGTGGTGATTTTGAAGTCGTTTAGGGTGGTGGCTGTTGGCAATAATGGCGGCGTATGGTACTTAACAGTGTTAGCGCCACATCAGCATCTTCTAGGCACAAATTTAACTAAGGTTTTATATTGAGCGCAATTCAAAATATTGAGGTACTTGATTGAACAAAAAGAAGTTTAGCCTACTTTAGCGAAAAATGAATAAAAGTACAAGTGCTAACAGTGTTAATGCATCTTCTTTCAAAACAAACACATGCCTCAAATCATGGCATGCCTCGAAGCTGCGCACCCACGATCAATGACTGAAGCCAATCAGCCTAGACCGTGACAAATGATTTTAGAGTAGGGTTCTGAATTATATGTCCAGTTGCCATCTGTTACGATCTTGCAATAGACGTCGAATCCCTTAATTGGTTTTAAGCACAACCGGCAGAAAAGACAGAAAATGTGTTCGCGTTGGGCAAGGCCATGTCATTCACATAAAGCCAAGGGAGAGGCAGTGATGGTGCGGCACACTAGGAAGCGACAACGAGTGACACATTCTGCTGGGTGAGCATTAACCATTCGGCTAGACTGTGTGACGATTAACCGGGCTAGCCTTCTATTCTACAAATTGTTTCCGTGACATATATCGTGAAATATCTTGTTTGAACTGATTATATCATGTCTTCCTTTTACTTGAGCATCTCGTATTCTGAACGAAATATGCATATTAATTTAACATAAGCATAGATTTTAACTTGTCACCATTATCAGGAGAGTGGCATTAATTCCAACCAATTGTACACAGATGACCAACTCCACCTTTCTTCCACATGATATAAATGTTACGATCTAACATTTCTCAACTCCCATCAAACCGAACCTTAAAAAACGGTATCGAAGTAGGTTTTTCAAATTGCATGAGCAGAGGCCATCCGTTAACATGCTTTTCTTTTATGGAGGTCAAAACCCTTCGTTGGTTTTGAACATGAATGGCACAATTGATAGAAAGATGTGTATCTTTTGGACAAGCGTAGGCCGTTTGCCTAAAGCCAAGGTGGAGGCAGTGATGGATGTGGTGCGCGAGGAAGCGACGGCACTTAGCATCTTGCTTTCTTTTTGATTCACACGTATACACCCTTCTATTAGTTTCCAAATTAGAAACACTGCACCTCTGGCCAAAAGAGAATACTGAAATCATCACAAGCCAATACAACACAGAAAAGAGGGCAGCAAAAAGAACAGCTTAAAGAGAAGGCAAGGCGCCCATCACGCAGCCACTGCCTCCTGCATCTGGTCGATTTGGAATGCTCCGTCGCCCAAAGCTTGTGGAAGAACCGACCCCTTTCCCCAGATGATGTTTCTACGCTTTATGAAACCTTTTGGACTCTTCATTAATGAATGTTTGTGGAGTGGCCTGTGGCTGTGGCATGTTCCCGGTTTGTCTGCACATGCGGAGGATGTTCTTCGTTGAGGTGGGGTGGGGATATGCGACGGCGAGACAGGCTCGGTGGACGAGGCTTGCTTTGCTTGGGGATTCGGGGGTTGGGGATTTGGGGGGAGAGCTTCGTTTTCACGTGTCTTGCGAAAGTCGAGCAGCCTCGATCGGATCAGACTCCGTTGTCGCCATGGCGTCTCTGCCGCTTCAACCCGCGCTTTCTTCCTCCCTTCCTTCGCCCTGCTTATTTTATATCTCTTACCCAGTCGAGTGCTGCAAATTTTTTTGACACTTGTTGTGAATTGCTATCTGCATTTTTCAATTTTTGAGAAGATTTGAAATCGATTGCAATGCCCGTTCCCCTTAATGTAGACTCCAACCATTTTTTAACCCAAGCTTTGATCATATGCTTGTCACTTGACTAATTAGTTCCTTTTACATATGGCAAATTCTATTCTAAACTAAAAGCGTGCATTTGGACTTTCAGATTTTGACACTCGTTGCAAGTAATTCAAGACTATTTAGTTTTTAACAATTTGCTCCCTAAAGTGTTCAAATCGATTGTATTGTCCCCTTTAATGTTGACTTTGGCCTACTTTCACAAAAAGGCCTACACTTTTACTAGTCTTTTTAAGTTTAGCCCATACTTTGAAATAATCAGTCAAGTTACCAACTTTGGGAATTGATTTGATGGACGAATGACGTGCTTGCTCCGCCCATGCATTCATTATCCTTTTCACTCCATCACAGAACTTAATGTACAAATAAAATGTTCATTTGAAAGAATTTTGCTCTTAAGTATCCCAAACCTGTTGCGGGTATTAACGCAACATCTCAAACCTACATATTGAAATAATTTGGTACCCGGTATTTGTAGCCCACCATAATTTTTTTTAGAAACCAAATTGTGTCACATCTATATAAATATTTAATGAAAGAATATATATGTATGTATTGCACTCTCCACTCATTATGCTCTCGATTAGGATGCCAAACTTACCTCATTCGGTACTATGTATTTTGAAGAAAAAAAATCATGAGTTTATAGGTGTGTTCGTTTAGCAAAAAATGAGTGATTTTGAAAATATTTTTCGAAAAATGATTATTTATATCGTTTATTAAAATTAGCCAAAGGAAAATCTTTTCATCATCAATAACAATCTATACCTAACTATTTTCATAGGCAACGGAAAAATTTTTCCATTCATTTATTTTTCTAAACAATATAATCAATCATTTTTCGGAAAATATTTTTTATGTCACTCATTTTCTGCGAAACAAATGCACCCTTAGTGTTGCGAATTAGCCATTATGGATGGAAAATTCTAGCATTGCTTGTAACTCTTATTACTAAGTGTTTTCTTAAAAAAATTTAATGTTGTGCTTGCCTCATTCAATAACATTCGTTTTGTTAAATAAATACCAAGAGTAAAATCTTGCATATTAGCAATTATTCCCGCAACTCTTCCTACCTAGTATTTTCTTGAAATGCCATTATTGTTCGTCAAAATTATAACGATGTTCGCGAATTACATATAAAACTTCCCTATAATAACACGAGCACAATCAATTTCTTCTCATGGACTTTTGTTTTAACATGCTGACTCTACTTTATTTCGTATTTCAATCTTCCAAAATTTTAATATTTAATCCAAATTTCAAAACTTCCAAAAGGAATACAAGCCATGTATTTCCATTTGACTTCTTTTTTCCCTTTTCTTTGCTTTTTTTTTTTTCATTTTTGGAGTGAGGGCCAACAAGGGTGGCCGGCCAATCCTCGCCCAAAGCCGGCGAGGGTTGATGGGCCTCACTTGTGGCTAGTGACCTAACTCCAAAACACCGCAAAAGAAAAGAAAACCATAAAACATTCAAAATATTATTTAAAAATGTCCACATCAGCGTTGGTGGTCCTACGTGGCACGGCTGGTGTCCACATCAACAACTCAATTGGCAAAAAGTTAATAGATTTAGGACTCAATTGATAAAATTGAAAGGTTTAAGACTTAATTAACAAAAGTGTAATAGGTTTAGGACTTTTTGAATAATTTTCCCTAAAAATATGTATATACATAGGAGTCATAGTTCTCGCTCATAGATGATTAGCCTATGGTCTTTGATATTTAATACAATTAGTCAATTCAAGATGGCAAAAAATCAACTACTACAATATTCTTGGAAATAGGCCAATGGAAAAGTATTTGTTCTAAAGATCTCTCTTGATCATATATTGAAGATGAAATGTCTTATTTTCTCTTTTTTGTGAGAATGATACAAAGATATTTTTATTTTAGGATTCCCTTTGATAGACTTATTTTTTCCTTAAACCTATTATAGATTTCGTGTCGCAAATCAACCATTTTGATTTTTTAATGCAAGGATCGTAAACTGCAAAAATGAAGAAATAGAAGGATAATACAATTTGAGCATCGACTCTGTTTTTCTAAATCGGCAAAAAAAAAAAAACCTTGTACAATCTACTATGGTTATCAGTCAATTCCAAATAATACATCATAAATAACTTCACATATCATTTTTAGCATCATGATTATAGGAAATAAGAACTATACCCGCCCGAATGTGCGGGTTTACATTGTAGATCTTCAATTAGAAAATTTGAGAGCCTAAAAATTTAAGATTGAAAAAACTTTAAAGATCAATTATAAGAAGCTAAGTCTTAAATGGTGATTGTTGCTGAAAAGTGTCCAATTATACCAAATTTTGTTTTTAGGACTCAGAGAATTTTCTATATAATCTTGGTTTTTTTCGTTTTTTTTTTTTTGGTATTGTCCTACTTTAACTCTCAACTTACTTTTGAATTTTTACTCTGCCTCTTTGCAGAGTGTCAGAGTCGAATCCACACCTAAAACTAAACATCCTCATCCTCAGCCTCCTGAAATGATGGGGATTCGAACTCCCCACCTCCCCCTTTCCATGAGAGAAGGATAGCTACTGGGGCAACTCCACTAGGTTTTTTTTACATATTTAAGTAAGGAAATTTTAGTAAATCCCAAAAACCATTCTGAACACCGATAGAGTTAATAATTATATACATTTACTAAACAAAAGGACAAAAATATAAAGGAAATAGGGGCTTGTTAACAACTATATATCCGACATAATTTTCAACTACAAAATCCCAAATCCACCGAAATCTTAAAATGTTTTAAGCAAGTAGCCCCAAACCCGTCCTGCTTCCCTTTAGTCACTATCCGTCCCACTTTCATTTATTAAACATGGGCCTTTTGGCGATGCACGCGTCCAACATCATCACCATTTAGAGTAACAAGATTGAACAAGCATAGATTTATTACTTGTGAGAGTGAAATTTTCACAAAACTTCTCTTATCTCCTTTAAAACTGAACTTGTACAATAACAAAACTCGAGGAAAGCGAAACCCTGAGATCATGCACACAAAAATCTCCAAATCTAGATTAGATCGGAATAGAAACTTCCTCAAAACGTAAGAGCATGAGAATCTCTTGAGAAAAATGTTTTACTTTTTTTTTTTATGGAGAACCGATCACGTCAAATCCCATGCAAATCTTGAAAGATATACTGACCCCATAATGCGAATTAAGAAAGGAAAGATCTCATACTTTAAATTAGACCTATTCAATGGGTTTTAAACCCATACATGACCCATTTAAAAAATAGATGAGTCATATATGGATCACTACAACTTTGAAGAGCCCATCTTAAATTAATCTTAAAGTTTTAAGATTATCATAATGGGTCTTAATAGGTTGAGTGTGGAACTTATTTTCAACCCGCCCATTAAGTCCACACACACTTTCCCCCTTTTTAAAAAATATTTTTAAGAAAATTGAAACTTTTTTATTATAATTTTTTTCTCTTTTTATTTTGTTTTTCTTTATTTTTGGCCAGTGGTCAACCATGGCGACAGCTAGTGACTAGCCACCGGCCATAGGGGAGGGACAACCTCACCGGAGGTGGTGAGGCTTTAGGTTCGTCAGAATCGAACGAGCCTCAAGCTCGTTCACCTCGCCCAATCTGGTGAGGCTGGAGCCTCCCCCAAGGTCGGCGAGGCCGAGCTCCCCTGATTTTGACAAGCTCGACCTCGCCGGATCTAGCAAGGTGGAGCCTCACTTGAGGTCAGCGAGGCCTTGGCCTCACTAGATTGGCAAGCTCATCCTCACCTATGGCCAGTGAGATTTTAAAAAATTAAAGGGAACAAAAAAAATAATTAAAAATTCGATTTTAAAAATATAAAAAATATTTAAATCATTAAATGATTGCATGAAGTAAAGTCAAATTAGATTTTATATACCAAACATCGAAAAATATTTTCTAGTTCATTTTCAGATTTCAACCAAACACTAGAAATTTTTTTATTTTCTTGGAAAATGACTTTATAGAAAATATTTTATAAAAAAGTTGGATTTATCACAAAACAAACAGAACCTCAATTCAAAAAAAATTTAAAAATTATTTACTAGCTTTGTATTTTGTATGAAATTGTTTTAATAGTATAATTTTTTTAAAAAAGGAAAAATACTACCAAAAACCCCAAACTATGCCACTTGTAATAAATTTACCCTAAACTTTTTTTTGCAACACAAAAAATTTCAAATTATGACACTTGTGACACATTTACCTCACAATACTTTGGCTAAAAGGCATTTTTGTCTTTTTTCTTTATCTTTTTTTTTTTTTTCCTTTTTTTCTCTCTTTCCTCCGCCATAGCGGTGAGGGCGATCCTCGTTGGCATTGGGGTTGGGCGAGGGCTACCCTTGCCGGCGTTGAGCGAGGGCAACCCTGGCCCAACCCCAACGCCGGCGAGGACTACCCTCACCAGATCCGAAGAGGGCAGCCCTCCCCCAACGTCGACAAGGGTTGCCCGACGCCGGCGAGAGTCGCCCTCGCCCGCCCAGGGCAGCCCATGCCCAACCCCAACGCCAACGAGGATCGCCCTTACTGGCTTTCTTCCGCCATGGTCGGCGGAGGGAAGAGAGAAGAAAGGAAAAAAAAAAAAAAAAAAAAACCAGAAAAAGGAAAAAGATGAAAATGCCCTTAGGCTAAAGTATTGTGGAGTAAATGCGTCACAAATAACATAATTTAGAGTTTTTTATATTACAAAAAAGTTCAAGGTAAATTTATCACAAGTGGCATAATTTGAAATTTTTCGTATCACAAAAAAAAAGTTCAAGGTAAATTTATCACAAGTGGCATAATTTGAGATTTTTTGTGGTATTTTCCCTAGAAAAAATCATAAGAAAAAAGTTTTCCTATATTTAGTTAAATATATAAGTGTTTTAATAATATGAGTCGGGTCGGGTCGAGTATGGATCGGAATATTTGCATTACAAGTAAATGGGTCATAAGCGGGTTAATGGATCAAATTGAATCGGATAAGTTATGAACCAACCCAAATCCGACCCGATCTACCCATTTAATAGGTTTACTTTAAATCAATGCCATGAAAGCGAGGGCAAAAGATGGTCTGGTGGATATCAAGCTTTAAATATAATAAATGGCTGCGGGGGAATTCATTGAGTTCGAAGACAATCTATCCGAGGTGTTTCCCACTTCATACGGTTAAGTTGGATTGCAAGTCGGCTAAAAGAATCAAATTAGTTCGATTCATGAGATATAAAAACCAACTCAGATCAAAACTAAAGTTTAAGAATCAAATTGAACAATAAGATGACAACCTAACATACCGATCAAAATATAAAAAAAATTTCACAGAAGCTCAACCTTCCACGAACCAAACCCTACAAAGATAACCTTTTCAACTCGCCAAACCTTGCCCAAACTAAAATTTCATAATTCGATTATGTTATGGTGGACCCAATTAACAGACGCGCGACCCGTCGGTCTAAATGATGTGCTAGCTTGCGGATTTGCCAGGCCTAAGATTAGAAATAATCCTTAAGCCTTTTCAACTTAGGATATGTTTTTTCTGTACAAAATAAATAATTTAAAAATTACTTATATTTCTTATAAAAATGAATAAAAACCATTTTCATCATTTCCAAAAATATTTAAAAATATATTTTTCAAATTATTCATTTTCCATGAAACAACCACCTTGTTATGAAGATCCTCGGTAAGGAAGAGGATCAAATCAAATGAAGGATCAATGCCAATGTCCGAACAACTTTTTAGACTTATATGGTGTGGGTAAAAAGGAGTCGACAAAACAAACCCGGGAAAGAGATGAACGTCACCACGTCACACCGAAAACAATTGGTCAAGAATCTTGCTTTTGCATCAACAAAGGTCCTATTGAACTACCAGAGAACTCTCTGTAATGTTAGCACGCCATCGTACCGTTCGAGAACTGAATAAATACGATAAATACATCCGACTTTGGTACAGAATGACCGCACACCGAAATTGCAGTCCCTGGTTCTTGAGAACAAAGTTTCGTTTCTTTTGCCTCTTCCGCCCTACAACTTTGCGTCAGAGGACACAAAGACTGTCAACCGGTTACGTCCTCTTCATGAGATATCCCAAGACGAGGCCAAGCAAGCCAATGAGAACGACATATATAAATGAAATACCACCATGGCCTCTCTTGGTTTTTTGCCTCATAAGCTCCTGTTGAAATTTATCAAGACATCAGTGCAAGACCGTTAAAGGCAACAGTGTGTTGCTCGCAGAAGTAACCATTTCAATTGCCCATCACACGGTGGAGTGCATCCATAAACATGCTCCGCATTGTGTAATGTCTTTTTTCTTTCTTGTTTCCCTTTAACCACATAATTTGCCATATTCTGTCAAACATTAGGTCATAACCGTGCATGCATATGCCAATCCTAACTATATCTTCTAACAATTCTAGAAAGTAAAGTTAGGAGACAAAGTGAAAATCATGACCAGCAACAGCAACTCAACTGACAAATGGCTGATTTACTGATACGGTTGGCATATATTTCTTTGGGGTCCATCACAGAAGATCTACATTGTGCTCGCCTCCAAAATGGCCAGAATAATCCTACTTGGACACATCTTAATTCAAATTTTAAAGCAGTGATCTTATCTCCTTAATCTGATCAGCATAGGCTGTTTCACTGGCTCTCTCCAACACTTAAACCATTATCCATGTTCTATTCAAGCATACTTCCCAAATTCTTCAGTCCATTCTTGTTGTTATAACCGGGAATTGACCTCCAGTTATTCTACAAGTTCATACCAGTTCCCTCTTTACAGATATGAAGTAGCAATGAATAGGATAGTGTAGCAAAGTCACGCAAAATAGATTCACTACGCGTAGACAGCAGAGGACAATGAAGCCCTTCCACTTAGCAAAGAACAACATCGCCTTTTCCCACCAAGAGGCCGACAATATAGATTCTCTCAAATCATTGTGCTCTATTCAGTATCATGTCCTAAAAAAGTTCAAATACTCATAATTCCTCGTCAAATTCCCGACTCCTTTTGAACTGTCCTATGAATGCTGGTCACCTCTATCAAGTTTTTTTTATTGATTTAGAATATGGAACAAGAATCTTCCCATTCTTTACCCCATAAACAGACTGGCTTCCAGCTTGATAGAATTCCAGCATTGTACCTTAAGATAGTGGTTTGCAGCCACTATACCCTCTCTCCGTTTTTTTTTTGGATCATAACTATACCCTCTTTTTTTCACAATACTTTACCCTCTTCAAGTGGGTGACATTTGCATCGGTAGAACAAGCTCCCACTGTTTTTCCTAGAATAGATTTTACTTGCCAATTTAAAGGTTACAAGCACCACCATTTTGCCATTAAATCACGACTGTCAACTAAGCACCGCATTTCACCACAAAATCACGACTGTACCCCTAGGTAGTAAACAGCCCAGTTAGCCTTGTCCAGTTGCATCTTCAGACTGTTGCTCAATTATGCCACTCTTGGTTTAAGCATTATGTCTCCATAGACGGTATCATTTCTAGTGAAATTCCATTGAAACGAGAAGGGAAGCAAACTGAACCTTACAGTGAGTGCAAAGCATTGCATCAGACAACAAACAAAACAATCAAAGTCATTCACATTACCACTTACCAATTCCTGCTGAAGCTTGTTTTTTAGCTGAATAGCTGAGTTTTTCTCCTCGGTCAATTTCAAAATTAGAGCCTTTGCCTGGAACCAGAGGAAATATATCAAACTAAAAGAACAGGCAATTCATATAGATTGTAATTCCTTAATTAAATAACAGGGTATCCAAGTTACAGGGTTTGATTTCTTGGTGAGCGAAACACAAAGGATTTATATTCAGATTGAGACTGGCATCACAAAAGAAAGGATACATAATCACACTAATGGGCCATCAAATGAAACAACAGCAGTTTTGAAGGATCTATTAATCCAGCAATAAAGCAGATAGTTTAAGTCATTTGCTGTAACATGAAAAAGGTTTCCATTGAGGAGGCTCCATACAAGACCATAGCAATATTTAGGAGTCCTCTGCTCCAAGACAATCCCAGCACAATATTTCAAACATCTGCTTTCCTTACACTATATACAACTTAAGATCCATACCTTCCTTCTCCTTTTAGGGGTTGAAAACAAATTAAATTACATATTATCAAGCGAAGTGAAACCTATGTCAATCTCTCCGCATCCTGGTGTAGTATTTGTAGATGTAATGACCTCAAAATAAACCACCCATAATAAATTACAGCTATCAAAGTTTTTGTCAACTAGAACCTTCATCTAATGAAGTGGACACAACTCATAAGTCTCCAACAACAATCTACATGATGGTAAAAAGCTCAAGGGACAGAAAATGAATAGGAGCAAAATTGCACCAAGAGGGCATGGTTAATAGAGAAATGCTGAAGACGCTTTACGAAAACTCATTTACTAAGTGATTCAACCAGATTAGATCGGAAGTTGGTGTCTGGGTCCCACCTTGTAAATATCGAATATGAACCTAACCAATCACTTACCATACAAGTTTTAATATAAGTTCTTTGTACATCTAGTAAAAATTTATTAGGTTGATGAATCAATACATAAGTTTCTCTTTCCAGTCGTATCCTATACACACATTAGCATATCAAAGTCTTGTTGTTAGTCTCATTAGATGCACATACGTCAGAAGCATGCTTTTCAAGTGGCGAAGTGTTAAATATGAGGTAGATGATGCTGTTGCAGTAAAATCTCAGACTCCAAATGAACAGATTGATTTATGCAGAACTTTGAAGTTGATATGGTGACTAAGGCAATTCATCCTTGAATCCTGGATAGCAACTATTGATAGCAATGTAAGAGTAATTGAATAAGGTACACTAAAGACTTTGCTGGGGACAGGCCAAAGAAGTAGTCTTCAAAGTAATGTACAAACGACATGTCTAATCTAACAAATGCAATAAACTCCTCCTTGCATTCACAACATCCCCAAGGATGAATCCAGTCATAATACAATTCAAGGAACATTCCAGATTCCTGCAAGTTGATATCACCAACAAAGCCACATATAACTAACAAGGCCAGATGTAATCCATCCAAGTCCTATTATATCCTCACTCAGGTGCAGCTTTTCACCTCATCAAGTTCAACAGTCTAAAGCAAGCCTCTTAATCCATACTACACATATGCTATCTGTTATCACTGAGCAAAGACCAATAAGGACTAGCTAATAGTAGCCAAATGTTGGTTTAATTTAGTATATTATGCTTTTTCGTTTTTCTTCTTCTTGCTTCTGCACATTTGTGATGTACTGGGGAGTTTGCTTGGTAAGATTTTATTACTTATCAATAGACTAGACTTTCAAACAGAGTTTATTTATAGCTTGCGATGACCCAAGAGAACATCTGGTTGGAAGTTGACCGAGTACTTACTATAAAAGAAAGCATCCATCCTTCACCAACTATTAGAACGAGTGAATTACGAAAAAACAATGAAGAGGTTACAAATTTATATAAGCAAGTTCAAAAGGCTCAAATATATACAGGAGTACCCTACTTAATTGGCGTAATTAATGTAAAGCATATGCCTAATAAACTAGCAAGTACATTGCAGGCAAGAATCAATCATGAAAAGTGACACCAATAAAGACTTTTCATAGCCTAAAGAACATCATCCAGAGAACTAGCATTTTCAAGAAGAGCCAATGGAATTTGGAAGAAGAAACCAAGGTCTCTGTTTAAAATAACATAAGAACACATATTGAAAGTTCTGAATCCTTTGGAACGTATCTTGTAGCTTGCGGATAGTGAGAAAAACAGGCTATGGAATACATATAGAGACAAGGAAGCTCCATGGAAACCATTCAATGTGAATGAAAATAAGTATCTGGAGAAATTTGAAATGACTGATGAAAGATGGGAATTGTCAGCTACACCACCCTTTGTGTGCAGCTGGTCACTTGTTGAATTTTCAATACATCAATGACAATCTGAATTTGGGGTTTGATGTAGTAGTTCAAGGATGACATAAGAGCCTCATTGGCTGTAACTCCAATTGTAGCCATGAATTTTCAATGTCTATGACAATCTGAATTGGAGTTTGATGTAGTAGTTCAAGGATCATATAAGAGTATAAGGAAATCGTCTCTAACTCCAAGTGTAGACATGCGAGACAAAATTATGGAAGAGTTGTCATCATATAAAGAATCGCTGGCCTATTTGGCTTGGACCTTGCTGTAAAAGAATAACTAGGTAATACCGCACTTGGCTATAGAACTTACATTTGGTTAGTGTTTCCTCCATTTTTTTCCCAAATAGTTATTAGTAGCTCTCTTAAAATAAATTATCTAGCTAAATGATGGGAAATTTTAGCAATGCCAGCTCCAAATGTACAAAGGGTCACTATCAAGATTTTAAGTTTGACAAGCAATTCATCCAGGTGAGAAGAACCCGAAGCATTCTTTAGGAAGTCGCTAAAGATAATTAGACAAAAAAATTGCCAATTAGTATTATTCTGTAAATCTAATTCCATACTTCATTATCTCAGTCTACTTTTGCAGATTCACATAAAAAGGAGTTAAGGACTGGTAAAAAAACGACCAAACAATTTCAGATCTAGCTCTTAAATAATGATATGATTGATGTGATGTGATTGATCCAGTTTATATGGACGAATCAACAAAGGCAATGGGTGGTCATTGGAAAATGGAATTGATTCTTTTGCAATGGTGGAAGATGAATTGGTGTTTAATGACGATGACTTGAGGTGAAGTTGCATGAGCAGCTCAAGTTGGAGGACTCATCAAGAGCAAAAATCTGATCTCAATCTAGATTGAGACAAGAACAGAGGCCTTATCTTCAAAATCACATTTTGAGGAAGAAGTTAATAGTGAGGAATGAGGAAATAAATGAGGAGAATGTAGAAGACAACGTGAGTGGATGGATAGAAAGAGATGCAGATTTGGGTGATGAGAGAGTGATGGATGATGAGATGAAACTGAGAAATTATCTTCTGTCCTTTTGCTTGTTTTTGGCTAAATGTAGCATGATATTTCACTGCGTTGCAAATTCTATATTCTTCTTAATTTATATGGCATTCTGATTGGCCTATTCTTCATTCTATCCTTAGAGTGCATGTTTTTTTTGCCCATCATCTATCTATGTACTTTGATTTGTTACGATTTTAAAGTCTATTCTTGTTTGATTATTGATGCTAAAAAAGTTGATGCCTTACTTCACTCAGGCAAGCAACTGTTGTGCTTTTGGGATCCAGCGTTTTAGAGTCTTAGCGCCTTTTATGTTTGACTACACTAGCCTCAACTTAAGCTACATCCACGTCACACTACTGTGAATGAACACACCCAATGTCAAGTTATTTCCTTTATTCATGAACCTAACTCCACATTCTTTAATCGGCCTCCACAGAAGACAAGTCATATTAGTATTATTTTAGCATTTCCACATACTCACGAATTAGTTAACTGTAATACTATAATCCACCCACAATTGCATAACCTTTCCACAATGTTAGATAATGAGAAATGCTTTAAAATATTCTTCTTCATCATGGAAATGAAATCTCCCTATTATTACTCCATTCCATCCACTACAACAAACCTCTCCCCTTTCTTGACATCGCAAAATGTAAAATAAATTCATGCATAATACTTTTTCTCGATGATACTGCATTGACGATGGAAACTTCTGCATGCCTAACCTTCACATTACCTCATTGTCCTTTTGAAAGAATAAGAAAGATGTGCTCTTAAACATCCACAATCTACTTATGAGTGATCAAACCTTCAAAAAGCCATAATTCAAGATTGCTATACCAAGTCATAGATGCATAATTATTTCATCTTGACCCCAAAAATTACTTTTTTAATGGACGACAACTTTGTCCACGTCCACACATATAATATGCCCCTAGAGAAATAAACTCTCCATCACAACCAGACTAGCACTTTTATTTCCATAAAAAAAAAAGAAACTCCTTTAAATTAGTTCTGCATTATCCACTTCATTCAAATGAAAAAGAAAAACCATGAATAAGAATCTTGAAAAGGTAAAGATCATATTACCTTCCATGAACTCTCAAGCTAAATGATGGATAATGTCAAACATAGGACATTGCCAATAAGCCAGTGGAATAAGAACCAAAGAAGAATCATAATTGTCTTTTTCATTCATCAAATCTGGAATCCTTTTTCGCTTTTCGAGTTTGGTTGGTAATGAGGACAGTTAGCCAATCCCAAATAGTAAAGGTTACCAACTCAAGGTTGCAGTTTCTGATTTAACTGTAGACCATCACAAACTTATATGCAATTGCCGAATGACAAAACAAAAGGTCTAACTTTTTGGCAATTCTTAATGCGTGCATAAAGCATATAAGTACCTCGGGTGCATTGTCCTGCGACTCAGCAAATGTCTTTGAAGCCTGAAACCACAATTGACCACTGTAATATAATCTATTACAGGCGAAACAAGCATTCTAATATCATGATAAATTTCAGACACCAATAAAATCAAGAATTTATCAAGCACTCACAGCTGTAAATTCAAAGTTATTCGAGTTTCCATTGTCTGAAATGGAGCCTCGTGGTGAGGATCCTTCTTCCGATCCTTCTCGAACTGGGGATGGAGGCCGAGGGGGAGCCACATAAACAACCCTCAGCTTACACTCTTCGACATTATGGCCCGACTCTTTATTGAACTGGAATCCAACACCAACAACCTCGACTAGGTCAATTTTCTACACTAATCGAACCCGAGCCAAGCGCCGTTAGCAAAGTCTCCGTAACACCCATTACCATTTCCGGCGTGATTTCCTTCGTGGTCGCCCCTGGACTCGCGGGTACGCTTTGAAGGAGGAACTTATCCTTGCAGTGCATGTCGAGAGGTGCTTCCTTTTGAGCTTGCATTGTAACTGCACAGTACGCATGGCATCACTCATAAGGACATAAAGTTTGCGCTTAATTAAAGACTAAGAAGTCGATCGACCATGAAAATGAAAGAGAGAGAGAGAGACCTATAACATCACAGGTAGACCTCGGCAACACGATTCCAGTGTTAGGCCTGACGCAGTACTTCTTCGGATTCGTCGTCTTCACCTGCAAACACCATCGACGACGCATGCAAAAACGCCAAAAAAAAAAAAAAAAGAAGGCACTCAAATTCAGGAAGGAGAAAGAGCGTAGCGAGGAATCGCAAAGCGAATCGGCGCGCGAGAGACTCCCCAGAGCCGTAGGAAAAGTTCAAAAATTCACCTTGAAAGCTACATAGCCGTCGGTCTTATTCGACAGCTGGAGAGAGCACGAGATCTGCCTCCTCAGCTCGACTGACCAAAACAATCAGCAAAAATCAGGCGACGGGATTTTCAAAAAACAGAGAGAGGAAGAACAGCAGGAATCGGCGCCGGACAGAGATCCGGACGGGCGCGGAGGGCAACGTCGCCGGCGGCGGCGGGCTCAAAGATCGGAGGGAATCCGACGAGGCTTACAGGGGAACTGAAGCTCCTGAGGCTCGATCCTGAGGAGATCGCCGGTACTCATGGCGGAATCGCGGGGGCGGATCGGAGTCGTCGTCGGCGGCGGCGGCGGCGGCCCGGAACCCTCCCCGGCGGCAGCGGCGGTCGGCGGCGAGAGCGAGAGAGGGGTAGGGACAGGGAGCGGGAGCGGGACGGCGACGTTTGCGCCCGATTCCAATTTGACGTCCGCTTTGGGCTTGTGTCTCCCATGATATGGGGCACGGTTCCACCTCGACACGGCGTCGTCTTCTCCTCCTCCTCCTCCTCCTTCCTTTTTTTCTATATTTATTCCCCTATTGAAAAAAAAGAAAAATCATTGAGGGGGAAAGAAAAAAAAAATTCAGAACATGGCACGAATTGTAAATTGAATTATTGGACGTGTAGAATCAAAACTATGATATTCCGTGTTTGACGCAAATTATGAACACGATTATAACCCGCCGCCCACATAAATGAGCCACGCTTAACGAATAGCGAGGCAGAAGACGAGGTACCAAAAATTATCGACCAAACAGCTCGACCGGGCCCGACTAGAACCAAAATCCTCGAGCCGGTTTGGTTATGATTGAGCTAGTTTCTGTTTAGGGTTGTCGAAATAAGGAATGTGATTGTTTGGTTCAGGTTTTGAGTTGAAACCCGAACGGCACACCCGACACTCGTTAGTAGTGAAAGTAAGTTCGTTCTTGAACCTTCAAAATAACAAATAGAGAATTGAAAATGAGAAGGACACAAGCGGGTTGTGTGTTTTACTTGGTAAAAAAAAATAGACAAATCGATGTGTTTTCCTTGTCATTAATGGTACTGAGAAAATTGTTTAAAAAGTCATAAACCTATTGTGATTTTATCAATTCAGTTCTAAATCTTTTAATTTTATCAATTGAATTCATTCGGTCAATTTTAAACGAAAATTTAACTGGAAATATCTAACGTGGACACCGGCTGTCTTATATGGTACATTGGTGTTGAAAGTTTTTAATAATATTTTAGTTTTTTTATCGGTATTTATACTTTTCTTTTTTTTTTTCTCTTTAATTCAATTATAGCCTCATTTTGCTAGCCATATATAATGTGGTATATTTGAGTTCCTTCCTTGCCAACTTCGGAGGGCAACCAAACATTGCAAGCAGTAAGTAGTTTACCTAAGATTCTTAATAATCACATTCCTTCTACATATATCGACGCAAATTCGTTTTGATCCAATCCATTCCACATCAAGGAACGATTTCGCGGTCCTAGAGGTGACTGCTATGCTGTTCCCAGAAGAACGAACCGAAGACAGGCTGAACAATATGGGTATTAAGAAATGGGGTTTCCCGAGGATCTAAAGCCTAGATCACTATTGCAAGTTCTCTAGAGATCCATGGCCAAATGCCTGTGGAGAGCGCCACAGATCGCGTGACTGGAATGACAAAACTATAGATACGACTCTTTAGAGAATCGAAACCACAGCTGAAGAAGGCTGAAACCACTGACCATTGAATTATAAACTATTGCCGAAGAAGCAAGCGTGGTAACGTCATGATTTATTTGCAGATGCCAATTGAACTAGAATAAATCAAGCACTCACAGCTGCGAATCCCAGGATGTTCAAGTTTCTGCTGTCTGAAATGGATGCCGGTGGTGAAGATACTTCTCGAGCTCGGGATGGAGGCTGAGGGGGAGCCACATAAACAACCCTCATCTTGCACTTTTTGACGTTGCGGCCCGGTTCTTCATTGAACTGGAATCCGACACCGGCAAACTCTGCTAGGTTAATATCTGCATCAACAGAACCTAAGTCGATGCTGTCAGCAAAGTCTCTGTGATACCCATTACCATTTCTCTCCCGATATCCTTCACGGTCGCCCTCGGACTCGCAGTTACACTTTGAATGAGAAAATTGTCCTTGCACCGCATGTCGTGAGGTGCTTCCTCTTGAGCTTGCATTGTAACTGCATGGTAAGCATGATAGCACTTATAAGGGCATAAAGATTGAGTTTGATTAAAGACTTGGAAGCCGATCAATCATGAACACGAGAGAACAATTGAGGATTGTCTCTCAAGATGCGAATGCTCGCATATAAGCGAAAGTGGAGCAAGAGAGAGAGACCTATAACATCACAGGTAGACCTAGGCAACACGATGCCACGGTTAGGCCTGACGCCGTAGTTCTTCGGTTTCGAGGACGCATGCAAAGAGCACTCAAATTCAGGAAGAAGAAAAGAGCGCAGCGAGGAATCGGAAAGTGAAAGGACATGCAAGAGATTCTCCGAGCCGTGGAAGATCAAATTATACCTTGAAAGCCACATAGTTGTCGGTCTTGTTCGACAGCCGGAGAGAGCAAGAGATCTCCTTCCTCAACTCGACAGAGCAAACATTAGCAAAATCAGACGTGGGATTCGGAAAAAAAAGAAGAACAACAAGAGTTGACTCCGACGAACAGAGATCGAACAGGCAACGCGGCAGTTCAAAGATCAAAGAACCCGATGAGGCTTACAAGGGAACTGAAGCTCCTGAGGTTCGATGCTGAGGAGATCGCTGGTGCTCATGGCGGGATCACAGGGAGGGATTGGAGGCGAACCCGGAACTTTTCTCTGCGGCGACCGAATAGAGCACAGTGAGAGAGATGACGCCGGAGCAGGACCGCAACGTTTGTAAGCCTCATCGGATTTTGACTCGATGTAAAAATGTTTATACACAAACTTTGGGTTCCGGCCGGCTAGGGTTTATCACGCCAGTGCTTGGACTACGTCCAGGAGGTCTACCAAATATTATAGGCAGATTCATTTAAGATTCTTGATGATGTCGTTCTCTAGAATCATACAAATGAACGTGAAGAGGTTCGACCAAGAATTCGATTTGATCTGAAAATCCTATCCATGTCGAGGGATGATTTCGCCGTCCTAGAGGTATTCACAGGAGATTTCCCGAGGATCTAAAACACAATCTAGTTCGCTTGCCGACTCTTTAAGCATCCATGGCTAAATGCTAATGCTTCCGGAGAGTGTCTCGGATCACGAATTTAGGGATTTGATTACGCTATATTAATTTAACGTTATTTCCGTACTTTTTCTCTTTTGCGAAAAGGTTTGCTTTGGCATATCATGAGCAATTCAAAATCTCCTCTCTTTCTCTGAAGGGGCATGCACTGCTCATCGGTGTTATTATCTCTAAATTAACTATCATGTAAAATGTGACATGCACATATGCACAAACAATTAAAATGAACAAACGGAAAACTACCAAAATATCATATACTTATTACATTTTTGCCAATTCAGTCATAAAGATTTTAATTATGTCAATAGATTTATAAATATTTTCATATTTTGCCAATTGAGTTTATCGAGTCAATTTTGGTAGGAAATTGCTAACGTGGATATCGAACATATTAAGTGACCAAATCGGTGCTAACGTGGATAATTTTAATAATATTTTTCGAATTTTTTAGTAATTTTTTTACTCTTCTTCTCTTTTCTTTTTTTTTTCTTTTTTCCAACCCACTCCAGCCACTAGGTCAAGGTCACGAAGCCCTTGCCTATGGTTGGCGAGGGCTTCATGGCCCTCACCTAGACCATGGCAGCCCTTGCCTAGACTTGGCAAAGGCCGCGAGGCTGCAGGCAAGGGTTCGCTTGCCTCAGTTTTAAAAAAAAGGAAAGATAAGAAAAGAAAGAAAAATAAACAAAGAAAAATATTGATATATTATTAAAATTATCCACATTAACGTCAACGATGCCCCTAGCACGACATGCATTCACTTTAGTGATTTCCTGTTAAAATTAGCTGGATTGACTCAATTGATAAAATATAAAAAGATTAAGGACTCAACTGACATATTTAAAAGATTTAGAATTGAATTGGGTTTAGAACTTTTTTGGTAATTCTACCAAAAACAACGGAAATCGACAAGTGGGGTAAGCATTTTTCAAATGTGGGCAAACGATAAGGTTGAGATCACAGGGAAGTGTGTTTCAAATTTCTAATCCGATCGCAATATCCGGCTCGAAGGCTTGAGAGTCGATTCTGATTTGGTTCCCGTACAGAACATTTTCAAGCAGTCATGTATAAGCCAAGGCAGGTTTTGGCCAACAATACAAATCTCTCTTATCAATAACAGCATCACCGAGCTTTGTTTTTAATCAAGGTGGCAAATCGGACAAATATCACACTTACAACTTCATATTCTCGCACTAACATTTCAGATAAACTCAGAGCAAGACGGTCAAAGGATTACCTGCGCAAAATAATCACTAATCACAGTACAGCGAAACCGGTGATTGCACATTAATTCTAATAAAATTGCGGATCACATGTTGCTGGCCTTGTGCACTGCAGTGATATCAGAACGCGACTTTGCACCGAATGAATGGCTATTTCCAAACAAATCAAAACGGCATCTCGCAGATGTGGCCATGACTCAATTCAAGCTACGAGTAGAAAAGGCGACGCCATATGCCAAGACAAGACCGGTGCAAAGCAGAAGAACGCTGTATCTAAAGCTTAACAGATGGCTGGCAGAAAGTCACCCTTTTTTTTCCAAGAAGTAAGGTGACTAACATCAAGTCAGCTTCGACTTAGAGGCTAAACAATGGTTTAAAACCTGCCTAATCATGATTATCCTAGTGAGACTGCAGGGCATGCACAATGCCGAGGACTGTAAGCACACGTCATGCAGACTGTCAAAGATCAAGTATTAACCTGAATTCTCATCTTTTTTCTTTACCACTGAGACAGAAGGGGGCAATGTATTCTTAAGGAATATAAATCACATCTGTCGTGTTGTGAGCAATGTAAGCCTTAGAAGGGATAACATGCCTCCTTTGTTCTTTCACCACAGTGGGGGCGTGGTGAAATGGCACGACATACGACAGTCCAAGACAGGACCCAAGATTGAATTTCGAGTCAGGTACAATTGGTTGACAGGCCACGCTTGAATTGGGATGGGGTATAGAATGGAAAAGATACGGAAAAAAGTTAATTAATTATACTCAAGAACCAAAATAAAATTGCCTGTTTGCCCTTCTACTCATTGGAATAACATGACACTCGTCTGCATCTGCAGGACAAAGACAAACAACCTGTTCTTGGGATGAACTGTAGAAAAGCAACTGGCTTGAACCTTAAGGCACAAGAATCTTTGATTGTATTGGTAATATGTCAGTAGATATACACCAGAAAACACGAAGAATGCCAATGAACCACATATTTCCAAGTTCCAACGCAATATAGTTGATAATATGCTGAGTTATCTACATGTTTGACTGTGAGAACTTACCATCCAACCATGACTAACTACATACAACCTAACCATCAGCAGAAGCAGATCCTCTCCAACGTGTTTGATCAGAGGCACCAGCGAACCAAGCAACCCTCATGAGCTGCACACCAAGTATAAGCACCCACCAACACACCAGGCCCCTAAGCGTATGCAACATCCACCCAGGAGCATTCATTTCAGTCCCAAGCTTCAAACCCCTCATCAGCTGTAATACCCGGTAAGCCTCATAAACAACCGGTGTCACTAGCCAAACAGGAGATTGCCAATGCCACGTCAGCATTTCAGTCAGAATTTGCACAAACAAAAGCAACATGTATGGGCCCAACAGTACTGTGAATGAGATGAGTGGCAGTTGAGGTTGGAACAAGCCCTTTTGACATCCAAAGAGTATCATCGAGGGAACAGTAACTCCCACAATAGCAGCAACCACATTCCAGAATTGATAGCTAAAAGGAACCTTGCTGTACTGCTCCTGCACCAATTTTGTCGGCTGGGCACAGGAATCGGCCATGAGGAAAAAAAGCGTAGCACCCAAGTTAAAGATGCAATCCAGCCCAACCAATGAAAGCAAGCTGGCGATGTTAGGGCCTTGGAAGACTGAAGATATCGGCAGCCATAGCGTTGGCATCATGCCTGTCAAAAGGAGGACAGAAGGACCCAGAAGCCACATTGGCCATCTAAAAAACATAGTCTTCAACAAATTCTGATTATTCGTGCCAGAAAGCTCCTCTGCCTTTTTCACTTCCAGTGCCTCAGACGCACTCTCGGAGCTCAAGTTTTCAAATAAGTTAGTGGTTTTGGTAACAAGGTTATCTCCATCCTCTCTCAGTGAATAAGTACTTGGCGAAGGTTCCCACTGAGACGTCTTTTGACAGCGGATAACGGGAAATTTACCTGGAAGACGGAAGCCACGAATATGGAGAAGACATGATGATTTCAAGCTCAAACATTTCCATCTCTGAGAATGGGTTCTGACTGCAGCAGTAGACATAGCAGATGGACCGTGAGCTAAAATCGCTGCTCCTTGATTCATAGTTTTGAATCTTAGTTGGATCTTCACAGTTTTTCTTGCAGCTACCCGCTTGATCTCTAAGGCCTAATATTGACAAGTCCAGTGTGAACATGAAGTGAAATTTAGAAATACACGGGCACAAGACTGGCAATCATCAGAGTTTAAAAAATCCTCGAATGCTAATATATATGAACACAATATAAGCCGATAACAAACAATCGCCAGTTCTGCCTTACAGGTCAGCTAACCACCTCAATAACACTAGCAATTACTTCATTGACCATCGATGAAGACAGGGTAAGGCGAACTTAAAACACATGAAGCAACATGAGCCTGGAAGGCACTAATTGCCATTATATCGCGTTTCAATCATTCGTTTCTTCTTGTATGACTGACTCAGCAAGCTTCACCAATTGATGTAGGCAACAGATTCCTTATCTGACCATGAAATCCAATGTCATCACCTTGGTAATGACTCTGTCTCAGACCCAACAAACATAATTTATTTTATTTACTGCGGATTGATGAGGCAGAGCTTGTACTAATCATAAAACTGAAATGGACAAAGAGCACCTCCTTTCAAGAAAACGAATAAGAATTCCAAATCTCAAGCGCTAGCAGATTATCATACCCAAAACAGAAAAGAGAAAAAAACAGAACCTAATTGAAGACAGAGCAAAGAGTACTCTCACATCGATCCTCGACATCGAAGCAGAGTGCAAAGAAGAGCAGAGGAGAAAAGGGTTTATGAATTGGAGGTCACAAGATTCAATTCGGACTCACCTCGCTCTGGAGAGCTGCGTCTCTTGGAGTTCTGGAGCGGTAAGGCTGGAGCTCCCCGGTCAGACTTCAGCAAACTGCTCTGTACTTGGGGCTTCGACTTTGTACGTTTTATATATAATAGCCTTCCTTAATTCTCCCATTGTGACGAGAAAAAACTACAGAATGGTTCCTCAAGTTTGTTTCCTGTTTCACTTTTGTCCACCTATAAATTTGCAATTGCATCCGGTACCTTTGAAAACGTTTTCGATTTGCACCTCGAGTTTTATCACCAAGAGTCGGATTCGACCGAATTGACGCTTTTCTTTTCATGAAGACCCGTACCATCTTCTAATCCCAGCTCGGAGGAAGAGCAATTTGGTCTTCTATGCTTAGCCTAAAAATGCGAAGTTCAGGATTTTGAAAGTTGGGATTCAAATTCCACCACCGGAAACCATATATGGAAAGTTTGGTAGAGTTATAATAAAAAAAAAAATTAAGACAAAATACATATTACCCGCATATAGAATAGAAATTCTCTTTTGAACAATTATTGTCTAATTTATTAACAATATGCTTTGCTAACATGACATGATTAATCAAGAAAAATTTTTAAGAATTAGGATGAGCTGGGACAAATGGAAGGAAATCTGGGAGAAGCTCCCGAGTACTTGGAATTGCGTGCAGATTACGTATGTATACGAATTTCCCTGTTTTTTTTTTTTCCTTATGCCGATTTAAATCGGGGATCAGATTTACGTGCATATTTGAGCTTTTACTAATCAAGCCGAATTGAAGTGAAGCTCGAGCATTTAGAATGCCGGGTCGAGCTAAGCTCCCAAGTGAAGGTTGAGAGATAGAATCTAAACTACGACACGCCTTAATTCCTAAGTTTTCGGGTCCAGTTTAGGGGCGATAAACGAAATTAATGGGCGGGTTTGATGATAGCACGACTTAATTATCAACACCCATTAGATTGTGGCAAAGATTCGGATCATACAACTCAGTTTCTCTCTGATCTCTACTTATGAAAGAGCCTGTAGCTTACTCGTCGCGGATGGTACGCATCTCGAACTGCACATAAGAACGCGTCACGCGACGTCGCTGATTTCTACCAGCATCATACGTATAGTGGTAATGACAAAGTGTCCTAGCCATCAAGAGATCTGTATAGGAGAATTAAGCTGCAAGAATCGGGCGAGATCGGAGTCCGGCAGGTTGAGAGGGGGCAGAGAGAATTGGCTGATCGTCGAGCTCCCTTTCCTCATCTCCTGCATCGTCCTCAGCGCGACCACGGTGTTCCGGAAGATCCCGTCTCCAGCCACGGGGCCGGAGACTCCCGCCTCCTCTTCAGGTCTCGCCTTCTTGCGCTCCTCCATAGGGAAAACCGCGTCGATCGTGCCCTCGCATTCCTTGATCAGCTTTGACACGAGATCGGTGGTGAAGAAGGGTTGCTCCAGGACCTTCTGTATGAACGGCAGGCGCAGCAGCCCGCCCGTCCGCTTGTCATACTTCTTCAGTATTTTGGCGAGCCCTGCGAAAACGGAAGTCCAGTGGATTTAACGATTGGTATCACGGTCATGTGTTTCTAATTCGCGTGATTGCTTCTCGACGACAAGGGCCATGTCGGATTTGAGTACCTACCTGTGTAGTTGATGTTGCTGTAGTTCATCAGCAGCACCATCTCGCCGTGGAAGTCGACCATGTCCTTCCTGATCTTGGTCATCTCCTCCCCGTAAAGCTTCTCTGAAGGGTGACTTCCTTTGTCTCCCCAGGTGCTAACCACTTTCTGGATCCTCTGCTGAAGCTCCTGCGAATTCAATCACCCTGAGATGATTACTACTTTTGTTAAACTCATACATGTCGGCAGTCGCCATCTCTCGATGCGAAGATCGCCGCGTGCTCGCACGCCCTCGACGAGAAAAAAAAACCAGATTGAATGCTGTCATATCGTTCTCAAGTGGGAAAGAATGGAGAATTGATCTCATATTCAGTATAGACATTGCTTACAGAGGACTTGAACAGGAACTAGGCATTTCAGCTCGGACATATCCGGTCAGGATCGTCGGACTCGACTTAGTTTGTCCAATCGAAACCTTCTCTGCAGATCGGCTATTGAAACAAAACGACTCCGGCGGTTCGGCGAATAGAGAAAGATCGGAGAGATTTTCGTAACAGGACGCGGGAAATCTTAGTTTCGCCAAAGCTTTGACAACAGGGATATCTAACTTGTGCTGCTGCTACGCTCATCCTCTCCCAAGTCGCAAAACATCCCTAACATCCTTCATCTTGTTTGATGTGGTAGTGTACATGTTTGTTTCTGATGGACGTTTTCACCAAGTACTGTAAATTACACTTGAGTTTGTGAATGTGATACGCTCATTAGGCGGGTTTGGAAACCAAGAAAATTGTCTCGTTGGGCTTATAGTAGTTTAATCTCTAACCTTCTTGACATGTTTTTGCTCCCCGAAGCATGGAACCGATTCGCATGTACATTGGGCCCCATACGGCGGACCTCTATAGTCAACGAGTCAACTTAGCCGACGGTATCGCGCGGTGGGTCCCGCGCACAGCTTAGCCACCGGATAAGATCTGTACGCCTGCGCTGTCGAGTTAGGTTCATACGACAGACCTCTGCAGTCAACGGGTCAACTCGGTCGGTCTTATTGATTCTATGGATCTCACGTATGATTTGGCCGTCGAATCGGGATTCATTTTATCTCGGCTGTCAAGTTAAGACCGTTAACCGAAGCCGGATACTCTAGGTTCATAAACCGAGACGGCGCGTTTTCTCCTATGCCCGACCTCGCGTGCACGCGACCCAAATCGTTGCATCCAACACTGATCGAAGTGCCAAATATGTATAAACTCACATGATCATTTAGCTCGTACCTACTCTATACGCGGGACGCAACGATGATCCGAGTACGCGCAGCGGGGTCCACTTCATACATGCCGTGACGTCGCATCGCACTTTCGACGGCGGAGATGGACCGCCTAAAAATAGTGTAGAGTAATATAGAATCGGCTCACCTAATTCGCTTCCCCCTATGTCATGGCGAACCCCCCAAGAACCAATTTCACCACGGCCAGCGCTCCACACAAAGTCGAAATGCAACCAAATCGAACGTGGCCACCGAGTTTCCCGATGGGTCAACTCACAGCTGACTCAGCCAACTCGTGTGCCCCCGAAAGAAAAAATATTGGCTTTCTCTTCGCAAATTGGACACGCCTATGTCCAAATTCGCGCTGCATGAACTTTGGAAGATCAGGAGAGCAGAGAAGGGGAGGGAGAGGGAACGCACCCTGTGCCGGATGATGAAGTCCTCCTCCTTCTCCACGAAGAAGGAGTTGAACTTCTCGATCTCGCCGTGCAGCAGGTACATGAACTCGGCCTCGGCGCCGCCGGCAGTGGGCGCCGAGGAGATGAGCCTCACCAGCTTCTTCAGTTCCTTGTAGGACAGGAACTTGTCGCACCATCCGGGCAATGTCTCTTGGATCTGCTGCTTCAGCCACTTGCCAAATTTCATGGATAACCAATCTAAGAAGACGAGGGACTCCTGTCAACTGAAACCCACCAAGAGGGATCGACCCAAGCTATGGATCAAAGGGAAGGAGAGCGAGAGTTTCTCGGGGTACGTGCGAATGCAGGAGAGAGAGAGAGAGAGAGAGAGAGAGAGAGAGGGGACGAGAAGTGGGTGTGGTTTTTTTTTTTTTTATATATATATATATATATTGAGCTGGATGGTTTAGTAGAATATTTGGAGGGCATATGCTTGGCGTGATGAAGTGGCGGAGTAGAAAAAGGCATAAATGCGAGTCGTTGAAGTCAGAGAATTCCCAAGCATATTCGGTTCCTAGAGTCTCGCGCTTTACGACCGGAAGGAACAACAGAGTAGGAACGCGAGGAACCGAACGACTTTTCGTCGGGCCGTCGTGAAACGACGACAATTCGAACCGGGCCGAAACCAGCCTCCGCCGCTCGGGTCACGGCACCCGTGGCTCGTCGTCGGCCCGCGCCTCCCCCCCCCCCCCACCGGGGGTGCCGGTGTGGGGTGGGGCCCGGACCGGCGGGGTGGCGCGCGTGAGGAAAGCGTTCCCGTCATGTTCGGAGCAGCACTGAGGTCGAAAGCGGATGATTCCGAGGAATCTGCTGACGAATCTACCATTAAAGAACTTGGAAATTTTAGCTTATTGGGTGATGGAAAGTTGGTGACCGAAGGAAGGAAAAAACCCAATTCTAGGAATAATATAGTTCTTTTCGGTGTTCTGAGGAAAGCAACCAAACAACCGTCCGGTCATCGGTTCGTGAAGCGGGGACCGGCCCGGATCTGGGCATGGGGAAGCTTCCTAATGTCCAAACGGGAAGAAGCAGCAGCAGAGCTTGGCGTGGAAAAACAAAGCGCAAGCTTCTCCCCCAAGGTATCGAAGGAGCTTCGTCGAGGTTTTCAATGTACGATTCGGAGAACATTGGCTTGCCTGCTAAGGAAATGTGTCGCCTCTCAGGCTACGCGCTCTTTTCAGGTTACATCAACGCGGCACGCACGGACGAAGGCAAAGTTTGCCCGTTTACCGGATGGAGATCTTTGAGTTTTTCGCGACATTCGATGATTTAGGGAAAATTGTCTCGAGAAAAATCAAAAACCTATTGAAGTTTTGTTAATTCAGTTCTAAAACTTTTAATCTTGTTAATCGAGTCCCGATCATTTTAACGTTTTGCCAATTGAATGCATTCGGTCAATTTTGATCGGAAATTACAGATGTAGACACCAACTGTCCTATGCGACGTGGCCGGTTGTCCTACGTGGCGCGTGAATAATTTTTAGCAATATTTTAAATATTTTTCGATCTATTTTTTTTCCTCTCTTTTTTCTTTTTTTTTTCTTTCCTTTTGCTCCCTTCTTCTTCCTCTTGCCAGTTGTCAGGCCCAAGCGAGGTCGCCCCTTGTCGATGCTCGGTGTGGGTTGGCCTTGCCCGCTTGGGGCAAGGCTTGATCTTGACAGATCTAGCGAGGCAATCCTCACTAGCCTTTGGCAAGACTACCCTTGCTAGCCTCTGATGAGGGCATTTCTTGTCGAAAGCCGGCAAGGGCTAGTCTTGCATGTATTGGCCTTTGGCAAGGGCCACCCTTGTCAGTTGTTTCCTTTGGCTGATCACCGTCTATTGCCCAAACCCGTTGACTGTCTAGAGGAAGAAGGAGGGAGGATAAAAAAAAAAAGAAAAAAAGACAAAGAAATAAATAAAAAAATTATTTAAAAACGATAAATTTCCCTGATAATTTATCTTGGCCCTCCTATGAAAACATAAGTGTTTCTTTTCAATGTTGTGTTAGCCGTGACGACGAAAGTGATATGGGTGCGGAAAAAAGTAATTTCAAAAGATTTACTTGTGTAGACACACATTTATATAAATCGATAAGAAAAACATGAGACAAACTAATTTGGTGAAGAAAACTAAATTTTTCTCGGCAATTTAATTTAAATGTTTCTGCTGATACTCATTTATCAGACTAATTCTTCTTCTTCTTCTTCTTTTTTGCTTTAGTTTCGTATAATGAACTAATTTGATAAGAGAAAATCAATCATATAAGAATAAAACTAATTTCTACGAAAGTGTGAGCTTTATCTTCTTATTTAGATCGACTATTAAAAGAATAAATACGCACTTTATTGTTACCGGTTTCAAGAGAAATAAAAGAAAATCAACACGTGGCACGTACACGGCAGCCCATTCTATCTGATGCATCCGCTAGTGGATACATATTAATTGGGAGAAAAATTATTGCGACGGTAATATTAAAGTATTTGTTTATTGTCCTAAATTTGATTTGTACGCATAAGTACATTCAACAAAAATCGAAATTATTTTTGCATATTTGGATTCAACTGCACAATACTTTTGAAGTGCTGTCGACAAAGCAAAATCCAAAACCATAAAAGACGCATGATATAGATAAGTTGGCCGAAAACAAAAGACAAATTTTTGCTTTGATTGGATTAACAAACTAAAGAGGATAAATAAATAAATAAATAAATAAAGTTGTAGGAAAAATCCTGTGTCAGTTAAAAAATAAAAAGGACAAAGAATTTTGCAAAGAAATAAAAAAAACGACAGTACAAAATCAATAAATAAAAAAGTTTCGGCACCTCCAGCAAATTCAATCTAAACCGAGGATAAACTTTGTACCAAAGCAGCTATTCTCATCATATTCTCTAACAAGCAAATTTGACTTTGTCGAATTTAATGATATTCTTGATATTCTTTATCATATGCTTATCGTACAAAAAACAAATTAAAGAATGTCTTAGGCATATACACAAGAATAACGTCGTATACCCGACCAAGCCTTTTCTGCTTGCCCCGTCTAACTAAATGCCCCTTCTTGTACGACATTGCACATAGAACCCATCAAATCTTTGTTGAGGCTCGTGTTCCTCTTGGGGTCATCAATTGGAAGTGGGCTTCACAAAATAACACGATCTAACAAGGTGAATACAAGAAGTAAAATTGTTGAGAGGCTTTAGAATCTGATATCGAAGTGATTATCCCGAAACAAATTACCGGAACATGATTTCCGAGCTACATTACAAACCTAGAAAAGAGAATCTCGCTTTCCGTAATACTAGATTAAAATGCTCGCATGATTTCGCGGGAGGAAAAGAATGCAACCCTTGTGATGGCTTCTAATGTATATTGATGGTTTTCTCTAGCTTTCCAAGACGATGATCATGTTAATCATGCATTTATCTGTCTCTATTCTTTTTATTATAAAGCGAATACAACATAATTTTACATCTCAAACTTTTGTGGAAAAACTTCTGGTAACATTATAATCAATTGTGACCACATATTCCTAAACAATGCATAAAATGGTGATTTAAAAGGTCAACATATATAATAAGAGGAAAAGTGACTACAAGTGCCATAACTTTTGTACAACGCTCACTTTGATTACATATTTTTTCAATTGATCACTTAAATACTATAATTTTTCACTTGAATAATTTTTTAAAAGTTACAGGATTCAAGTGATCGATTAAAAAATTATGATACCCAAAAGAGTGCTATATTTGACCAAAAAAAAAAAAGAGTGTTGTTGTTACTTTTGGTGTCCTTAACCCTAAAACAATCATACAGTCACATAAATCTCTTAAAATGTTAGAATTTAAGATTACTTCAAATTATCAACTATTTAAATTTATTTATTGAAATAAGACAAATTTCACTTTGTCATGCATCTATTCATTTTCTTTTTTCGGTTATACACAATGCCTTTTTTGCTATGTGCCTCTATACATATACATACATATATATGTATATATATCTTGTGTAAATCATACACAGAGAAAGAGGGAAAACTATCAAAAAATCATAGTCAAATATTTTTCCATCGCCCAGGGCCTTGGTGTTGCTACCTTCCTAGTGGTGAACTACTAAGAGAAAGCCAATGATTACTAAGCAAACACTTAACACAAATTCTCTCAAGTCCGTACCAATTATAACTTTGGAGTTCTTATTTAAACACTTAAACGTGATAATCATTTCATTTTGGAGTCGCCACGAATCTATCATAGATCAATTAGAAACCCAAGTAAAATGTGAGATAATATTTTATTTTTGCGAACTAAAGATTTCATGAATATGAGAACTTGATTACACAAGATAAATATAGGGCCCTTTCAGATTATTTTATTTTATTTCAAAAATATTTTTGAATTAACCTTAAGCCACTGACAGGCAATATGCAATGCCGGTGGTAAATATGCATCGATGAACTAAGGTAAAATCTGAGTGACATGTAAGCCATATTATAATTAGATTTAAAATGTAACATATATGCAATTACAATGACACAATAGAATTTAATAGCCCTATTATTCAAAGAGACTATCTTAATGTTTTCTTTCCATAAATAAAAAACTAAACTCTAGGATTTCTTTCCCATGTTGTATCAGATGCGATATCAAAAATGATTTGAAGTAAGTTAAAAAGATTTACTCATATAGAAAGACATTTGCATGATTCGATAATAAAAAAATAAAGTAAACTAATTAGGTGAAGGGAACTAATTTTTTTTTATCAGCGAGTTGATTAAAGTAAGTTAAAAAGATTTACTTGTATTTTGTTTTGTTTTTGTTTTTTTTTCTTTAGTTTGATAAAGTGAACTGATTGGATAAGAGAAAATCAATTGTGTAAAAAAAAATTTTTTATACAAAAGCATGAGCTTCATCCTGTTATTTAGACCGTATATTAAAAGAATTCATTAACACTTTAATTGTTAGCGGTTTCAAGAGAAATACAAAATTGACACGTAGACACCCGTCACTGGAATACATGTTAATTGGGATGAATATTATTGTGACAATAATACTAAAGTATTTGTTTATTGTCCTAATTTCGATTTGTCACACATAAGTGCATTCAACAAAATCGAAATGACCGTTTCGTATTTGAATTCAATTGCACAATACTTTCGAAGGGCCATCAACAAAGTAAAATGAAAAAGATTATTATTTCTTTGACCGATTAACAAACTAAAGAGGAAAACAAATAAAGAAAAAAATTCGTAGGAAATCTTATGTTAGTTGAGAAGAAAAGAAAAGACAAAATTTTACCAAGAAGTGACAAAAGAACAAGATACTTGTCCAAAAAATCCTAAACCTATCATACAGCGGCCATTCAGCCCTAAGTATTTCAATTGTGCCAATTTAGTCTAACTTTTTTTACAATTTGCCAGTTTAGTTCTAAATTTTGCAAGTTCTGCCAATTAAGTCCTAAATTTATTATTCGGATAATTAGCCGAAATGACTAGATAGACAAATTGTTAAAAGGTCTAGAACAGAATTGGCAAATCATCAAAATGTTTAGAACTATATTAGCATCATTTTTTTTTATACTGGCAAAATTGAAAGGTTTATTTTTTCTTTGATTGGATTAACAAACTAAAGAGGAAATATCAATAAATAAATAAAGTTGTAGAAAAAATCTTATGTTAGTTGAGAAAAAAGAAAACAAAGAATTTTACGAAGAAATAAAAAAGGGAACAAAAGTACAAAATTAAAATAAAATAAAAAGTTTCGGCACCTCCAGCAAATTCAATCTATGATAAACTTTGTCACAAAGCAGCTATTCTCATCATATTCTCTAACAAGAAAAGTTGACTTTATCAAACTAATGATATTCTTTGTCATATGCTTATTGTACAAACAAAAAAAAATTAAAGAATGTCTTTGGCATATACACAAAAATGACGTTATATTGCCCACCGAACCATCTCTGCTCGCCCCGTCTAGCTAAATGCCATGGTCAGAAAACAAACCCTAAATGACTTTTTGTGTGAAATTGCACATTGAACCCATCAAATCTTTGTTGAGGTTTGTGTTCTTCTTATGGTCATCTATTGAAGGTGGGCATCAAAAAATAACACAATCTAACAATGTGAATACAAGAAAAAAAATTATCGAGAGACTTTAGAATCTGATATCGAAGCGATTATCTCGAAATAATTTACTATAACATGATTTTCGAGCTACATTACAAAACTAGAATGCGAACGCATCTAATGTATATCAATAGTTTCTTTCAGCTTTCCAAGACAATGGTCATGTTAACCGAGCATATCTCTATCTATCTTCTTTTATTATTGTCACGCCTCGAATCCTCATCGAGCTCACAACATCCCTCTTCGGTCGAATTAGTGTAACGTCTCAGGAAACGTTGCCAACCCAACGATCCCATCAGAGTTATACAACACCAGCGAAAATCACAAACACCAAGACAATATTTGACCAGGGGTACAAGGGAGAAATAAATTGCCAAGCCACCAAACATTATACTACACCTCGGTAATTATACAATATCCATTTACAATTTAAACTTATACAACAACCATCATTTACAATCCACATGATATATATGCACATCGAATTTCTAAACTATGCACTTCTGATATAAAAAAGGATCAGTAGCTTGGATATACCCTATCTTCAAAAATGGAACACTTCAAAAAGTTTACCTAACCCCCAAACTAGCCCCTACGCCCTCCAGATGGCATCCACTCCGAGTCCGACTTTTCAGAACCTGAGTCTGAATCCCTCTGAACTGCTTGCTCATTTGAGGACTCCGAATTGACCTCGATCTCAATCGGGTTATTCTCATCACCCGACTCTAACGGAACCTCAATCCGCTCCTCCTCATCACCCTCCTCCTCTAGCTTGTCCTTAGGTTCCTTTTCTGGTTCTAACTCCGGCTCTTCTTCGGGGTCCTCCTCTGGTATTACCCCTATATCCACTTCCATAGGATCATACTTTGCCTGTGATTCTTCCGACTCCGGGTCAGGCTCAGCCACTAAAGGTTCAGGTGCTGCAGGTACAGGCTAACGTCTGGACTGTACTAGACTAGTTTCCATACTAGTCATCTCACCATCAGGAAGGGATATAGCTGACGAATCCCAGTCCTCTACTCCGTCAAATGGAACATCAAAACTACGGACGGAGCCAAACTCATCCATCCCGTCCCTAAACATCCATGCGGTATAGGTATGGATCTGCCAAAGAGGTTGCCTTATGTCTACACAAACTACCGAAGTGTGCTTGATCCAGTTCAGATTATCGTCTATCGGATACTCTACAACATTATGGTCGATGTGCATCGAAATCCCAAAACGCTGCGGCTGCGGCGGAGGAAGGTTCACGACTCAAGCGGGGACTCTCAAATAGCATGGTTGAAACAATCATGAGAACACGTCTCAGCAAGCACACACCCTAAATCCCACCTAGGCTAATACGTATCTCCAGACAAGTCAAACATGCTAGCACTCAACAACCACATACACGTACACAATTCGCACTTACCTGGGCCTTTGATACGTGCAATCTGCAGGTTAGTCTCAAATATTCAATTTCCAACTACATGCGCATTCCAAATTAATATCATGCTCATGACACAAGTCGAACACAAGGCATTTCAAATCCCGCATTCCACACACTCTTCACATCTCATCACACTATCTCATTCGACTCGCCAGTGACTCGCGTAATGGTACCGCCTCATGTTCACTAAACCATCTCATATTCACAATACTTCTTAGCTTGCGTAACGGTACCGCCTCAGACTATATATCTTGCCCGCGTAATAATACTGCCTCAGGCTCAACATCCACCACCTCATAGCCACAACACTTTTTAGCCCGCGTAATGGTACCGCCTCAGGTTCAACATCCACCACCTACTACACAACCCGCGTTGAAGTACACGCCTCAGGTTGGCAGTTTTCCAGTAATACCGGGCATCGTCCCACATAATGGTACTGCTTCAGGATGGCATGATTCCCCGCGTAACGGTACCGCCTCAGGGATTTTTGTGGCCTCACACACGACATTTCACACACTTTCTCATTCATTCACTCGCACAATTTACACACCAACAAGCCCAATTACTAGCCGATTAAATTCAGCCCAAGCACGTATCAAACCTCACGCATTTCACATGCTCAATTAAAGCCCAATTTTGGCCAATTGACGATTCACTCAACTCAGCCCATGTGCACACACAACAATTCACATTTCAATCAATTATTTCACAAACTAACGCGCATTCAAGGCCACCATCGGGCCCACAATCATAGTCACAATCACGGGCATAAATTCAACATTCCCAAGCTTATTTCAAGTCATAACAAGCACTACAACACAGCCACATTACAACACACCAAACCGACACAAATCGTCTCCAAATCCGACCATAATCTCGTCATTTCAATCCCCGATTTTCAGCACTCAATTCAGCATCAAATCAGCCTTGAAACCATCACAATTCCATTCACAAACTAGTCACAATTGACCCCCAAATTAGTCCACCAATTTAACCCCTAAACAGCCACTAATTCACCCAAATCAGTCCCTAATTAACCCAATTCAGCCCTAATCACATCCGTCGATACTCGAAATCCTAAATAGAGTTTAGGATGTCGCTTACACGAAGTCCTAGGCTAGCACGACTGAAGGGGGAAGTGACGATCCAGCGATCTCATGGCGGTGGACGACGACGGTGGTAGCTGTTTAGTGGGCGACGGTGGCTGGTCTCCCATAGCTAGACAGAACTGGATGAAGATGGTGGTGATGGTGTTCAATGAGGGGGAAATGGGGAGAGAGAGACGGTGAGGCTTGTGGCGATGGCAAGCGGTCACAGCAACAGCGGTTCCAGCTAGGCAGGTGAGTAGCGGCGACGGCGGGGCTAGGCCGGTTGGCCATGGTCACGGTGAAAGGGGGAGGAAGCTTGGCCGAGAGGGAGTGAGGGAGAGAGAGGTGCCGAGAGTGAGAGAGAGAAAATAGAATAAATAGGTTGAAGGCCAATAATTAGTGTCTAACACCCTTGGAAATGACTATCCGACCCTCCTTTCTATTTCCAAATCAACGGTCAAGATTCGATCTTATCCTAAGATCGATGGTCCAGATTAATCATTGCCAAAAATATCTAGGGGTAAAATTGGAATTTCACAAAATTCCCAAGGGCAAAATTGTCCAAAAATTTCTATTTCTAAAGTAGATGTGAAATGACCAAAATACCCCTCCCCATTTATACTTGGCCTTAACAAAATCCCGGGGGTAAAACGGTCATTTTTCATCCTTTGACGAAATTCAGTTTTTTTGAAGGATTCGAACAATTCCAAAGCTGAACATTCCAATAACAACGTCGTCCAAATATCCTGTCGTGGCTTCCTAAATTTTCAATGCCCGAATTGGTCTTTAATTAATAACTGAATTTTAAGTAACGTAACTTGAGTGAGTCTCAGACTAATATGTGGCTTTTGGAGAAATTTGTATATTCGACCTGTGACTGATACTAAATCAAGTCACGTGCAAGTTCATTCGGATCGTGACGACCTCGGTTGTCATATAATCACGAATATCGATCACTAGTTCCAACGGGCGTGATCGTTCGGTATAGGTTCTGGATTGTTCGCTAACTCACCTTGTGGTCAAAGGGAATCACCTGTGATCCATTCATATGACAGCGATGAATTGGCCCATAACTTTCCTAAGATCGGCCTACTTTAGCTCAAAATGTCACATCAACAATTCTATGGTCGAAAGTCAGTTCACGATCGAATTTCTTTAGTTGCGCCAATTTAAATCCCTAATTAGCCTTTCCCTAACGGTTAGTATCCCATGAATGATTAGTTCCGGACGAGATCTAACTACAAGTACGTTCATAAAATCATTCATTTCATAAATTCCAAATGAGCAAATTTCATAATGTCACAGTTATAAAGCAAATACAGCACGGATCTCAAACTTTTGTGGAAAAAGTTCTGATAACATCATAATGAATCATGACCACATATTTTAAAACAAAGCATAAAGGTAGTAATTCAAAAGGATCCACATATATAACAATGGGAAAAGATGATTAGAAGTATCCTAATTTTTGTACATCGTTCACTTTGGTTACATAACTTTTCAATTTATTATTTGAATGATATATTTTTTCACAAAAGAAAAAAAATACTTATTTGAATGACATCGGCAATTTCCCTTACCAAAAATCTTACATGGCAGTAAATATTATGAGATCGCGTCAACTTTTTTTAAAAGTTTCAATACTCTAGTGATCAATTGAATAGATATGATACCCAAGAGAGTGCCATACAAAAGTTATAACACTTCTAATATCATTTTCCCTGTAATAATCATAAAATCACATTAATCTCTTACAATTTTAGAATTTAATAGTACTTTGAATTATTAACTATTTTAATTTATTGAAATAAGACAAATTTCACTTTGTCATGCTTCTATTAATTTTCATTTTCAGTTATATACAATGCCTATTTTGCTAGATATAATCATACATAGAGAAAGAGGAAAAATTATCAAAAAGTTCTAAACCTGTTATACAGATATCAATTCAGTCATTAACTTTTTAATTTGATCAATTTAGCCATAAAACTTTTGCCAATTTATCAATTCAGTCATTCTAATCAATTTTAGTTAGAAATTGCTGACTTAGACACCGACAGTCTTATAAGGCACGATCGACACTCACGTGGACTATTCCTACAATTTTTTTTTGAATTTTTTCTTTTTGTTTTGTTGTCATTATGGAGGTGAGAGCCTGCAAGTGCTCTCTAGCTGCCTTGCCAGCGAGGCCCCAGCTGCCTTGCCAGCGACTACGAGGGCCTTGCCAGCCATGATGTCTGATACCAAATCTAAGTGAGGGTCGCTTTGCCCACGGTCAACAAGGTCGTAATGGCCTTGCTCAAGGCCTTCGTGTCGCAACCTTCCCAAAGGGTGAGCCACCAAGGAAAATATGATGGATTACTAAAAAAATACTTAACACGGACTATCCCAAACTCATATCAATTACAACTTTGGGATTCTGACTTAATTACTTAAAGATGCAAATCAATTTATTTTGGAATCGCCACTAATTTATTATAGATCGATTAAAAACTCAAGTAAAACATAGGAGAACATGATACGGATTAGTTGGAGAACAAAACTAAAAAGCAATATATTATTTGTTTCTTTGACTGGATTAACAAACTAAAGAGGAAAATAGATAAAGAAAAAAGTCGTATGAAATTTTATGTCAGTTGAGAAAAAAGAAAAGAAAAGATCATTTACAAAGAAGTGATAAAAGATCAAAAGAACAAAATCAAAAAAAAAAAGAAAAAAAGGTTCCGGCGTCTCCAGCAAATTCATTTTAAACCGAGGATAAACTTTGTCCCAAAGCAGCGATTCTCATCATATTCTCTAACAAGAACTGTTGATTTTATCAACCAAATAATTTTCTTTGTCATATGCTTATCAAACAAAAAACAAATTAGAGAATATGTCCTAGGCATATACTCAAGAATGACGTCATATTGCCAACCAAACCTTCTCTGCTCCCCCCTTCTAGCTAAATGCCATGGTCAGAAAACAAATCCTAATGAATGGCCCTTTTGTGTGACATTGCACATCGGACCCATCAATCTTTGTTGAGGTTTGTGTTCTTCTTGCGGTCATCATTTATAAATATGGGCTTCACAAAATCGAAGAAAAATAATTATTGAGAGACTTTAGAATCCGATATCGAAGCTATTATCCTGAAACAAATTGCTAGAACATGATTTTCGAGCTACATTACAAGCCTGAACAGAAAAAAAATCTTCATTTTCAGGAGAGAAAGAATGCCTAATCGTTTCTTGTAGCTTTTCAAGAGGGTGATCATCAGCAAAGATAAGCATAAATTACCATGCATATCTCTACATCTATTCTTTGTGCTGTAAAGCAAATACATCAGTACTCTAATTCTCAATTATTGTGGAAAAAGCTCTGAAAAGACGGGAATGAATAATGACCACATATTTATTAAACAATGGAAAAAAATGGTGATCGCATGTATCTCTCAACCTGCAGAAATCAAGTGTGTTTTTCAGCCCAAGCACCTCTCTGCAGGACAGGTTGGTAGTCATAGAAGTTCTTGGCATGAGGCTATTGTAAATCCTGGGAAATATTGAGGGCTCCCAACTATCTGGTGAAGATCCAAGACTGCTGCTCTAAAGGTGGTTAGATATAAGATTCACGGTAAAATTCCAGGGAGGAAGGCTCTGTCACTATTTCAGGCAGGATGGGCACGCAACAAAGACTCCTATTGAAAAACTTGCCAAGCCCCTGTAGCATTTATCGCTTGCCTAGAATGTCTGGTCTAAATTAGATCATCTCTGCTAACATATCCAGTCTTTAGTGCGATCCGGGACATTGTGCAATGATTGATTGACATCCCTCTTGCCCTAATGCAAGAGGATTCTGCCTGTCAAGCGTCAAAGCTACTGATTTTTGTGAAAATGATTGTTATTATTAAGTTAACAATGTTGCTTACGGAAGTTTTAATCGGGAGGATAAAAATAGATATGTAAAGAGTTGTACGTATAGACGATATATATTGACAAAGATTCAGCAATTAACCTAAGCCAAAGATGAAAGTTCAACCAGATACGGGTGGCCATCAGTTGATCAAAGCTCATAGGGAAATATAGCTGTTGGCTAGTGCATGTTCAGCGGCACACTCACTCTGATGATGTAAATCTTACCCGAATTAATCAATGAAACTATTTTCTCGTGATCTTTTTTGGGGTATTATTGTTACTTCCTTTTCTGAATCATTCCTTTGTGGACAATGCACAGTGTAAAATGGAATTAGGATACTACAAGTATCAAAACTTACGTACAGCACTCACTTTAGTACCAAAAGTTTCCACCGGATCAGTAAGTGCTAACCTTTTTGAAAAACAATGACTTAAGTGCCAACTCTGGTCAATTTGACCGGAAATCCGACGTGACATTTTTTTATTAATTTCTGAAACCGATGTGGCTCGCCGAAGATTTAGCCGGCATTTTTTATTTTAAATATTTTTTTTTATTTTCTTTCTTTTTTTTTTCTTTTCTTTCCATTTTACTTTCTTTTCTTTTTTTCCTTTTCTGATCAACCGGTCGGTTGCCAGTGGCCAGCCTGATGACCGGTGAGCCCGAGCTGGGCTAGGCGAGGGCCTCACCTATCGCCGACGAGGGTCACCTTACCCAGATCAGGCAAGGCCATCCCTCGCCGGCGACTAGCGAGGGGTAGCCTCACCCAGATCTGGCGTGGCTGGCAAGGGATGACCTCGCTTATCGCGAGCGAGGCAACATGCGAGGTCCCTTGCTGGCAACAAGTGAGGCCACCCCTCACTAGCGATAGGCGAGGTCAGCCTCACCAGCCGCCGGTGAGGGATGGCCTTGCTAGATCTGGGCGAGGCTACCCTTGCCCGCGGCTAGTGAGGTCGCCCCGCGACAATCGCAGGCGAGGGATGGCCTCGCCTGATCCAGGGGAGGCGACCCTCTTTGGCAGCTGGCGAGGGGTGGCCTCGCCTGTCGTTAGCAAGACCCTCGCCCAGCCCATCTCAGGCTTCGCCGGTCACTAAGCCAACCACCGACAACCGATAGGTTGATCAGAAAAGGAAAAAAAGAAAAGAAAGAAAAGGAAAAAAGACAAAAAATTATTTAAAATAAAAAATGTTGACTAAGCCTCTGGCGAGCCACATCAGCTTTAGAACTTAATTAAAAAATGTCATGTCCGATTTTCGACCAAACTTATTGAAGTTGGCATTTAAGTGATCGTTTTTCAAAAAATTTGGTACTTAAATGATCCAACGGAAACTTTTGGCACTAAAGTAAGCGCCGTACACAAGTTTTGGCACTTGTAGTGTCCTTGTTCCGTGTAAAATTCTATTTAACTGAATGGATAAGGAATAGCTGGTTAGGTTCGTTAGCAGATTTCATTACATAATTTCTTTGCCTTGTGTAATAAGCACTCAAATTTCTTTTATATTTATAGTTGTCCAATGCCCAATCTGGGTTTCTTTCATTAAGATCGAATGGACAGCCAGAAAAGGAAAAAAAATTTACGTGCTAGATTCTTTCCGAAATCGGATATCGCCTTACCTACACATACTGGATCCTTTCCTGAACTTGCATGAACCCTCATTTCTTATGTTCTATAAAACCTTCTTCAATTCTCATGCTTTGCTCGGCCATTAGAATAGACAGATGACGAGAGATCGATGGAGGATTTCGGCTTCAAGAGGCTAATGGCGATGGTGGTGATGTTGGTGTTAATTCTCGGTGCATCCGTGGCGCGAACACAGTATGATAATTCTTGTTATCAAACTATATCTCAAACTAAACCTATTGATATACACATGTGAGTTGTGTTATGTCAAATATTTAAATTCGATTCTATTAACGATGCAAGAAAGTAATGGAAATTCGCACAACACAAGAATTTACGTGGTTCAGCAGGGGAGATGTTCTACCTACCTACGTCCATGGAGAGAAGAGATCCGTTTCACTAATAATGTAGAAAAGTGTACAGCTACTCTTTTCCACTCCTGCCTCTATTATAGAGACCTGTTTCGCCTTAAATATATATAGCGAAACTCTACATGGCACAAATTACAAAGTTACCCACATAGCTTAAAATATTTAGCTTTCCCATATAAATTCTGCTATGACTGAACATAAAAAGCCTCTGGCGGCCTGAGGGCACTGCCCCCGCGACCCTTGCCGAGGCAACCCCCCCGAACCCCCACCCGCTCGTCGGGGAGCGGGACCCCCGTGCTATCTAGTCGTCAGGGGGCCTTTTGAAACCGTCTCATAATCTCTTTGAGAACAAAATACAAGACATTAATCTCAACATTTTAGAGAAGTTTCACATCAGATAATTGATATGTTTGTTGAGCAAATAATATATCATAATTGGTCCATAACTCATTGGCTTAAACTTTTGAGTGAATGTGAGTCTAACTAGATATGTTAACGAGCTCGAACTTCACCTCCCTTTTAGCGATCTCCCTTGATGAAGGTATCAGGTTTCTGCTGCGCATTCCCAACAAATGATATTAGAACCGATGATTGATTGATTGGAGGCAATATCTCAACAGAGAAATCTCATGATCAAAGCTTCCTTCGGGTAGAAATTTCCATCACGGTTGGTCTAGCGAGAAATGACCATGGACAGTTGGTCTAGTGACGCGAGATAGAGACTATGGGTGATGTAATCCTAAGTTAGCAGTTGATGATGGTTGTTGTGCATAGTTGCGGGTAAGTTGATAAGCTGTGCGAGTTGTGTTGGAGAAGTCCAACAACTGATAATTAATGTGGTGTTGAACAATTAATATATCATAGTTAACCTGTAACTCATTGGTTTAAGTTTTTGAGTGAAGGTAGATTCAACTGAATATATTGACGGGTTCGGACTTGACCTCCCTTTCGGCAATCTCCGCTAATGAAGGTATCGGGTTTCTACTGCGCATTCCTAACAGCACCGATAGCCGTATCCCAGACTGTTATGCAAAATGCGTGATTGAACATCATTGCCATCACTCTTTGAAGACTTCCCTTGGTCACTATGAGCTTGGATGCAAAATCACCAAGTGCATCGGCTTGAAATCGGGTACAGATCTTGTCCCTCAATCCTCGATGTTATTTATTTTCTATATGTTTCCTTGATGTTATTTATTTTTCATGTGTATTTTCTTTTTAACTACTGAAAAGCTTAGGTTATTAGGGTTTATGTGTTTGTATGATGAGAAACTACTTTCCGTGACACGTTATTGGGTGCCATCTAAATTGATTATATTGATATATTCCCCCCTAGTACATAGCTCAAGAGAAGGATTCTTTATTTTGGCTCTGCTGAATTCTCATTTTTTTTCCGTTAAGAAATTGAGTATTTATCCTCTTCTTATTTTACCCTAATTAAAAAAGGATAATTGTAGGAATTTGGGCCTAAAAAAGGACGAGGTTTTAATCCAAAAACTTTGATGGAAGTGAGAGAAACTAAGGGCGCGCATTATAACTATTCTATTTCTGTTTAGAACTAGTTTTCTATTCATGGGAACAAGTTTAGAACAGAAACCTGTTTGGTAAACCAATTTCATTTTTCTATTTATGAAATAACTTTTTGTTCCAAAACTAGTTATGGACCAAAAATCAAAATAAAAAAAAGTAGATTTTCTGTTTTAAATTTTTTGAGGTGCTCAAATGATATTTTTTAAGACTCCTTAGTTTAGGGATTTAAAAGAGGTTTTAACCCCTAAAAAACCCTAAAAGGGCTTTAACCCTCAAAAGGGGTCTTTACCCCTAAAATACCCTAAACCCCTAAAAAACAACACAATCCTTTGAATGAATAAGCCTTTACGGCTTGACTAGGGTTTTGGTATTTTGATTGATTTTCATTTTAGAGACCATTTCTAAAAAAATGGATTTATGTTACGGGAAATAGAAATTTGTGTTGCTATCAAACTGGTTTATGTTCTTAGAAATAGAAATTTATACTATTATCAAATAAGTTTCTGTTCCAGAAATAGAAATTTTTGGTTGTTATCAAACGGGTTTCTTTCCTCAGAAACTTGTCCTTGGAACAAAAATAGAAAAATCTATTTCTGTTCTAGGAATTGTTTTTGGAGCATAATAATTATCATTCGTGCCCTAAATATTACAAGAAAAAAGTTATTTTCTTCCTCCGAATATAAAGATTTCTTTAGTTAACTACTCTGTCCTGCTCTTAATTTCCCAAGCGGAATGTTTTCTAATCAAAGTTTAAGAGTACTTGCAGATGCCAAGGAGCTTGGAGTATGTGCAAATGCATGCTCGGAAGATTGCAAAGCAAATTATACGCTGCATTGAATTTGGTAACCATGTTATGTGCTCAGTAATAAGAATAAGTTAATGCGTCAATAAAAGAGTTCTAATCCGATAAATTTAAGCATCAAATCCTCCTCCTTTGAAAGTATTTATCATGAGGAAGAAAGCAAGCCCTTGAATTTGCAGATTATGGTTCATTTATGAGCATCTCGAAAAGCATTTATTTGACTTGCTCATTTGTCACTTGCGTTCACTTCTTAGTTCCTTAGCGAGTATTGTCAAGGGCTTCTTTCTTTAGTGGGGAAAGAGGAGTCAAATAAGGAGATACCCTCTCTCCTTTATTTATTTTTTTTGCGATTGTCGTGAAGGTGGTTTCCAACCTTCTTAATTCAGCTGCAGCACGATAACTTAAACACCGTTCACTTTGCTCTGAAGCTCGTCTTACATGATTTGATGAAATTTTTTGGGGATAAGAACACTATCTGTGTCAAATATTAATACAACGTCTACTTTGGTGCCTCTAGTGCTTTACCCTCTCGCGATTGGACTATTTTTTGTGAGCCAAGACATAAGTCAAGACGCTGAAAATAAATTTGCGTTTTCAGAAATAAAACACCCGTCTCGATGCCTGTGATCGCTCCTAATGCAATCTTCTCCACTGCGCTACCATGCCCTTCTTTGTCTACGATCACTCCTAATGCAAGAAGAATCCGCCTAGTCAAGCGTCAAAACTATTGATTTTTGCGAAAAAGGTTGTGGTTATTAAGTTGACAATTGTCGCGACCTAAAAAACTCGTGTTTTCGATCTTAGGCTAATGGATTACTAGATCAATTAAATTAACTAACCTAGCTCGAGTTCTCCCAAACTCTACCAAATCGCAACTTAGGTCCAATTATGAGCATGCAAATATTTTCAATAGGAGTCGCCACTAATCATTTAAGGTAGGTTGATTAGAAACCTAAATAAAATAGCGGGAGTACTATTTTATTTCTACGAACCAGAAATTATGAATTCGGGGACTTGGTTACGCTAGATTCCCTAACGCCCTTTCGGTACCAATTTCAAGAAAAATACCCAATTTGGCAATTTTGATAAATCCCGACTTAGAGTTTAAAGGTGCAGAAATTTTTATTTTCACTTATTTAACTGAAAACTAACATATATGTAATGACGTGCAAAAATTGACATGTGATTAGTACAACCTAACATGCAAATTATATGTCATGCGACGACGTGACCTATTTCTAATGACGGGCATATTATTTATTTTTTTGTATTTTTTTAATAAAATTCGGAATTAAAAATGCCAATTATCTAAACATGCAATTTTAAACTAAAGGAATTAACCTATTCTAGAGTAATCTTTTGGTATTTTTTTAAATCAAAATTCGAAATTAAAATCAAGTAAAAAAAAATAATCGCTAAATCTTTCGAATTAAGTTTCGATCTGAAGCCTGACAGATCGATCCTAAAATTCAAAATACCCGCTATGGAAATAACTCTATCTAAAGCCTGATAGATAGATTTATTTCCACGTGTGCGGTTGCGGATTAGGAAATTTTCCTAATTTGGGGTATTTTAAAATATTGCGGATATATCATTCATGGATCCAATTAGCATCACAATATCTCAAATAACGAAACAAAATATTCAAAAATCAAATTAGATAAAATTACTTTGGTGGCTCGCGGCGTGACTTGGCTGGCGATGTGTCGCAGCGTGGCTGGCTTTCGTAGCTCTTAGCTCGGTTGGGTCTTCGCGGTGGTGTTCTTGCAGTCAAGAGACTCACGGTCGTAGTCGTCTCGCTTGAAAAGTCATTGGCAAAGTCGGTTCCACTAAAGAATCTGCATGTCGCCACACGCCCGAACCCTTCACGATATCCTTCCCAAAAAATAATCCTTTGCTCTTCCTTCGGGCACACTAATGTTCTTCAGCCATGTTCTTTCTTAACTTTATTACTTCTTTGAATATGGGAGACGCCAGTGAAGGAGGCTCCAGTGTTGAGAATCACGGACGAAAGAGAATATCGCAAGAGCTTATGAGGAGCGTTGGGGGCATCGGCTTCGCTGGAGGCTTGACTGGGCTGCTGAGATTTTTTTTGAAAGGACTGGAAGCATCGGCCTTGCTGTGACGGTGCGATGTTGCAACGAGTCGTCAAGTGCGTCGGATGCAGCTGGTCTTTGGCATGGGCAGGTAGCATCAAGATAAAGAAAGTAGCATCGCGGTAGTCGTGCAGGTGCTCCGTTGGGCTTCGTCGGCGCCAGCGTGTTGCAAATCGAAGCTCCAAGCGGGAACGCCAAAGGAAGAAGATGGCACTCTCCCTTATCTCCCTTTTCTGTGCTTGATCAGATCAATAAGAAAAAGCCACACCCCCCTCAAATTCTGACCTAATGATGTATATATAACACTAATCTAGGTCAATTAGATGGGCTCTATAGTCATAATGGGCTTAGGCTTAGGCTCTAATTTAATTTAAATGAGCTGAATTAACTTGGGCTTTTATTTAATTAAGCACAATGGGCTGAATTAAACTCAAACTAAAACGACCAAACCTATTTGACTTGTGATTTTCGGCCCTTGCCTTTCCGAGCGAACCGAGTCCCATTCGATGAAATTTAAGCTCGTTCGCCATCACCGGTTCGATGCAAAATGCGATTAAATTAAAATGAACATAAACTATATGTTATGCAATTTAAATATTTTTGTTTAAGGGTTAAAATTTAATCCCTAATTTTCTATGCAATTAACCACTAAATGATGTGCTAAAATTTAGGTGTCAACAGCTGCCCCTCTTTGAGTGGAGGCTCGCAGAGGTTTCGCTTAAAGACTGAGACCTAAATTTAAACTATGCAAAATGATGAATGATTTGATTTTTTAAATGCAATGATACGTGATATGCAAACAATAAGGAACGTATGCTAAGGCTTCTCACTTCGTGTAGAGCGGTGAAAGAGTCTTACATACGGATCGCACAAAAAGCATCCAAGTGAGGAAAGCTTTATAATGCAGTGCATTCCCTCAATCTCTAAACTTCTAGTCCACTGGAAGTAAAGTTCTCAAGGTACATGATTGCCTATCTGTTACCTGTAGTTTCCTACAGATGCGAAATAACGCATAATTAAAACGGACGTGTTGCCTATACCACTAGGCAATCACGAAAAGGATCATGTCACCTCTTCCATTGGGTAATCATGAGGTTAGTTGTGTCACCTATTCTACTGGGTGACCACGAAATGAGAAACTATGCTGCCTGTTCTACTGGGCAAACATTTAAATAGGGTGCGTTGTCTATTCCACCGGACAACACAAAACGAGAAACTATGCTGCCGTGTACTCCACTTGGCGAACATGAAATGGGGTGTTATGCTACCGCGTACTCCACTTGGCAACATAAAATGGGGTGTTATGCTACCGCGTACTCCACTTGGCAACATAAAATGAGGTGTGCCGTGTACTGTACTTGGCAACACCAAGAGATGGGGTGTGCTTCGTACTCCACTTAGCAGCACCCAGAGATATGTCACCTATTCCACTTGGTAAACATATGAAAGAGATAATTTCTCTTATTCCGGAGGGAGAAATAATGAAGAATAATTAGTAAACGTACCTGATTTCTTCTTATGTTATAAAAATGGCAACGCCAATTGCATTGCACCTGTTTTTACCTGAGAAAAGGTTAAAACAACACATGCGCAGGAGCAGAGAAAACATAATTCATGAATCTGCTTGCATTATTAAGCTTCACTGGGGAATTTATCAATAAGAACAACAATTTCGTCCTTTTGACAATTTGATCACATTAAATGAGAGACCTTTAATCAGAAAGAACTTTTCACTCGCTCTCAATGAAAGGCTTTTGACCCGACCTTTGATGCGGGTATAAGAATCACTCGAACTCTCTTCATCGTGCTTGACAATGGTTCGGATATTCTCACAATCAGTATAACTTGACCAATCTGAGAGGTCTTTTATAAGGACTGAAACGCAGGCTTGGTCAAAGGTTTCATAATGGGGACTCATGAGAGTCATGGCTTTGAAAGAAATGATATCACCAGCTGCTCCGGGTTTATAAGTCAGGAATGCTGCAAAAAAAATGAGATAGAAAAATCTTGCTCGCACTTCTTCGAGCAACACTTATAAGCATTTGAAATTCTACGTTAACTCAAGTGCCCTATTCTGAAGAGACTTCGGTAAGGGTTGTAACGTAGATTCGGGTAGGCTTGAAATGAATGGCCTATTTCCATCAAAGGGGTATTATGAACATGGAAATTGGTGATCATCCAATCATGCTACTGGTACCATTGATCTATCTCTAGCAATTGCTCCACAAATGAACCTTCAAATGGTCTTTTCCTTGAAGAATGATCTTGCATATTGACTCAGTTTTCACCAAAGCTTTTCTTTCTCTCATCATTTTTACTGGCATTGGCCTTGCTTTTACTAGGCACACTGCTTTTTCATGCCCCATAGTTTTTTTTTTTTTTTTTTTTTTGACTTTTGACATATACTGTCTACAATGCATACATTGGCCAGCCACACTTTGGCTTGTTTTGACTGAATGACTAACATTTGGATTCTCGGGGTCTTCATTTTCCATTGGCGCTCCGAATATGCTGTGTGGATAGCGATGGTTTTTACCTTGCCCCAGTGTGAGGGATGATCACCAATTGGGTTCTTATGAAATGAAATTGCAGGCTCAAGTGGGCTAAGCAATGGATAAAGTGTGTAGGATAGCGAAAGAAATACTCTTCGTCATATCTAAGGCACTCAAGCTAATACAGAATTTGCATGCAGTAAATATACTTGAAGATTGATGCAAGTGAAAGCAAGAAAATTCTAACCATTTTGAACTTTCTAAGAAATTGCCCCAAGTATGGGGTTGTTCCTAACAGGGGTAACAAATGAAACTCCGTTCAAAGGGTTAAGCAAATGATAACCTGTAGTGTTTAGATAGAGGAAATGAATGCCTCTCATCATTTTGGTCGTCATACTTTTCGTGAGATAATCCTTTACCTTGTCAGCACGGAATTTTCACTCAACTCGCACTAGGGATTATTATTCAGGACGTGTACGGAAATGGCTTGCCTTTCGTCATCTTGAAGTCTCTCATGCAATATGATCACTTCATTAGGACAGAAATAGATTGCCAGATCAAAAGCTTTCCTCAAACAAAGCTTAGTAACATGAATTGATTCATGAAATTCAATTTGAGATAAAGTTAGAATGAGTACAAATCAAGTGTAATACTTCTTCACAGAATCAGAATTAACTGGACTGGAAAAAACACGACCATCCATCTCGGCCAAAATCAAAGCACCTCCTGGAAGGACTTTCTTCACAATGTACGGGCCGCCATAATTTGGAGCAAATTTTCCTTCTGCAAGAGGAACTATCGGCAATAATTTCCGCAGGACAAGGTCGCCTACCTGAAAATGTCGAGGCTTGACTTTCTTGTTGAAAGATTTAGCAACTCGTTGTTGGTAGCACTGGCCATGACATATAGCTCTAAGCCTTGTCTCATCAATCAGGTTCAACTGGTCTAATCTCTGCTGGATCCAATCTGCTTCTGACAATTGTACCTGTGAAAGAATACGTAACGAAGGAATTTCAACCTCAACAGGTAAGACTGCTTCCATACCGTACACAAGAGAATATGGAGTTGCCTTTGTAGATGTCCGGATAGAAGTCCGATATGCCATAAGTGCAAATGGTAATCTCTCATGCCAATCACGATAGTTCTCAGCTGTTTTAGCCAAAATTTTCTTGATATTCTTGTTGGCTGCTTCGACTGCTCCGTTCATCTGCGGACGATATGGAGAGGAATTCAGATGCTTGATCTTGAACTCCTTGAACAGATCATCCACCAATTTATTATTTAGATTCGACCCATTGTCAGTAATTATGGTCTCAGGTGCACCATAACGAGTAATGATGTCTCGACGAATGAACTTCACCACATTCCGTGCCGTCACTGACGTATAGGACATAGCTTCAATCCACTTCGAAAAATAATCGATAGCGACCAGGATAAACCGATGTCCGTTTGACGCTTTAGGATTGATTGGGCCAATCACATCAATGCCCCACATAGAGAATGGCCATGGTTCAGACATCTGATGCAATTCATTCGGGGGAGTATTAATCTTGTCACCATGGATCTGGCATTTGTGACAACTTCGGACATGTTGAATGCAATCACTCTCTAAAGTGAGCCAGTAATAACCCATCCTCATTATCTTCCTTGCTAGCATATGACCATTCATGTGCGGACCGCATACTCCCTCATGTACTTCTAGCATCAAATGAACAGCCTCGGTTGAATCAACACACCTTAATAAGACCGAATCATAGGACCGCTTGTATAGACATTCTCCGCTCAAGAAGAACTTTGACGCCATTTTCTTGATATACTTCTGGTCAGATGTAGTACTTTTGTCAGGAAATTCCTGTGTTTGAAGATATGCCTTGATATCATGATACCACGGCTTGCCGTCAGGCTCTTCTGTCGTGGCCATGCAATAAGCTGGTTTCTGTAAAACCTCTATCTTTAAAGGTTCAACTTCTAACCCACTTGTCACTCGTAGCATTGCCGATAAAGTAGCCAAAGCATCGGCAAAATGGTTTTGAGTCCTCGACAAGTATTCGAACGAAATGTCTTCAAACTCTTCCACTAACTCCTCTAAATAGGCGTGATAGGGCTGCAACTTAGCATTCCTAGTTTGCCACTTACCAACGGTCTGAAGAATAATGAGGGTTGAATCCCCGAACACCTTAAGTCGAGCTACTCCCATTTCGATAGCGGCTTGTAACCCGATGATGCATGCTTCATATTCAGCGATATTGTTCGTGCAAGGAAGTATCAATTTTGCAACCACTGGATAATGTTGACCGCCTGGGGATATTAAAACGGCCCCGATACCTGATCCTGATAAGTTTACGGCCCCATCAAAATACATGGTCCATACATACTCATCAATTGGCATGACTCTATCCTCTAACGGACCCAGATCCTCATTTTTCCCAGGATTTTCGGCCAGGACATCAGCAATTACTCATCCTTTGACTGATTTTTGAGACAAGAATTGAACATTGAATTCTGAGATGAGAATCTGCCATTTTGCCAGTTTTCCAATCAAAGCGGGTTGATTGAGCAAATATTTGATGGGATCACATTCTGTTACAAGCAATATCTGATAATGCAAAGTGTATTGCCTCAACCTGTGTAGCACCCAAACCAGTGCGGCGCACGTTCTTTCTATTTCAGAATAGTTCATCTCAGAGGCGGTAAACTTCTTACTCAAATAATAAATTGCACGCTCTTTTCCATCATCTTCACTTTTTTGAGCAAGCATAGCGCCTAAGGATTCACTGTGGATTGTAAGGTACAGTGTCAGAGGTTGCCCCGGTGTCGGCGGAACAAGCACCGGCGGATTCATCAAGTAGTGCTTAAGCTTGTCAAATGCCTGTTCACATTCTTTATCCCATCTAATCAGCGCATTCTTCTTGAGAAGTTTAAAGAAAGGCTTTGCTGTCTCAGATAGTTGAGAAATAAATCTGGCTATATAGTTTAGCCTACCCATTAAGCTACGAACTTCCTTCACCGAAGAGGGAGATTTTATTTCACAAATGGCCTTCACTTTTGACGGGTCAATCTCAATCCCTTTGTTACTGACAATGAAGCCGAGTAGTTTGCCAGAGGCCACCCCGAACACGCATTTTGCTGGATTGAGGCGCAATTTGAACTTGCGAAGCCTATCGAATAATTTCATCAAAGTTTCTATGTGATCTTCTCCACGCCGAGTTTTTGCAATCATGTCATCAACATAGATCTCAATCTCATTATGCATCATGTCATGGAACAATGTGACCATTGCCCGCTGATAAGTTGCTCCGGCATTTTTGAGACCAAAGGGCATCACCTTGTAGTGAAATGTCCCCCATGGAGTGGTAAATGCTGTCTTCAACTTATCATCCTCGTTCATCAAGATCTGATTATAACCTGAGAAACCATCCATGAAGGAAAATAATTCGAACCCGGCTGTACTGTCCACAAGCACATCAATGTGTGGGAGTGGAAAATCATCTTTAGGGCTAGCTTTGTTCATATCTCGGTAGTCAACACAAACTCGAACCCGTCCATCTTTCTTCAACACTGGGACTATATTAGCGACCCATTCTGAATATTGGGTAGTCTCAATAAATCCCACGTCAAGAAGCTTCATGACCTCTTCCTTGATCTTCTTTGCCAGTTCTGGCTTAGCTCTTCGCGGCCTTTGCTTCACGGGCTCAATCGAAGGATCAGTCGGTAGACAATATTCGACGATTGATCGATCAAGACCCGGCATGTCAGTATAAGACCAGGCAAAGATGTCTTGATAATCCTTCAATAATTGAATCAAGCGTTTAGCCACATCTTTAGGGAGACATGCCCCAATCTTCACTTCTCTAGGATTTTCCGTGTCGCCAAGATTGATCACCACGGTTTCTTCAACAGTTAGAGGCTTGGATTTCTCATGGATTTCCAAGTTCCGTTGTATTTCTTCATCATTCGGATCAGAATCGTCTAAGTCATCGGATTGATTTGCATCACATATATGAGGATCCATGATTCCCGTCCCTTCGCATGCCTCGAGATTAATCCTGAAACATAAAGGAAATGGATCAAAAAGATAAGACAGGGCTTAACCACATGCAATTTTCGAAAATTAATCATTGCTTTTTGAAATTCATTTTGCTTTTGAAGATCTCGAAACAAGAATTCTTGAGAAACCCAACCCTCAGTTCTTACCGTAGATGACAAATTTTTCCAATCGTTGGTTATCGTCATCGGGTTGGTTTGGGGTACTTCAACAAGATTCAAAATAATAAAAACTTCTGTAATTTTATTGATATCGAATCAATGAATTACATCTTATTTGATTGAAAAACCTAAGGGCAATATGAATTGAAATGAAAATCGAAAACAATAAAGATTTCCACGTAGGGGAGATACGAAAACTGGAAATAATTACTCTTGAGGGCCAGCGCCCATCCCTTCAAGTGGTCCTTCAGTGATTACACCAATGGAGGTCTCAGCAAACCAACCAGTGAGGTAGGGTATACCATCATTAAAGTCAAAGTCGACCACCCTCGACTCCGACTTCTTGAAAATACAAGGTGGCTGATCATCTTCAGAATCATCAAACAAACTGACCAAAATCGCTTTACCATGCTTCTTAGGAGAGTCAGTTAGGGCTGGTGGCGACTTATGAAAGAAAAGCTGAAGATCATCCTCAGTAGGGCTTGACTTTAAATGCTTATATCCCCCCACTACTTCAGTTGAGCAAAAGATGTGGTCAATAGGAGGTGGTAAGGGACTTTGACCTACTCCTCTTTGGCCTCTGCAACAACCGAGGTCTTGTTCGCGGCTTCCCGACCCATGATATCCCAAACCAGCCTTGTGGGATTGTCCATTTGTCTCAATCGGAGCACGAATGCCTTGACCTTCCTTCCCAAGACCCTGACCTGGCTCAAAACCATTACCGACCATGACCTTGGCCACCATGATAGTTGCATTAGAAACTTCTGGAGCCGGCAACGGCATATCAGGGGAAGCTTGAACAACTTGAACTATCTCAAATGAATGATAGCTATCCTCCTCAACATGATCGGGCTCCATGTATGGGACCGATGTCGCGTTGAAGATTCGGTGATCTTCTTCTCCATAAATTGTAACCAACTTTGCCTCAGCGACAAACTTGATCTTCTGATGCAAACTGGAGGGCACTGCACCTGCATTGTGGATCCATGGCCGCCCTAACAAAAAATTGAAAGCAGAAGGGATATCCAGCACTTGAAAAAGAATATCGAACACCGAAGGTCCGATTTGCAGCTCTAAGTTAATCTGGCCTATCACATCCTTCTTTGCTCCATCAAAGGCTCGAACAGAAGTCTTGGCTGCTTGCATGGTAGATGGCTTAATGCCTAGCTTTTTTAAAGTAGCCAACGGGCATAAATTCAAAGCTGACCCGTTATCAACAAGCACCCTAGCCATGTGAGTTTCCTTGTACTTCACTGATATATGAAGCGCTTTATTATGACCACGTCCTTCAACTGGGATTTCCTCATCAGAAAATGCTACTTGATCCTTGAGGAGGATCGTCCCGACAAACCCCTCTAGCTTATCTTCTTCAATATTTTCGGGCACATGAACCTCACTCAAAACCTTCATAAGAGCACCCCGATGCTTCTCTGATGTCTGAAGAAGTTCCAACAACGAGACTTGTGCAGGCAACTTTCTCAACTGATCAACCACGCTATATTCGCTAGCCTTGATCACAGCTAAGAATTCCTTCGCTTCTTTCTCGACCACTGGCTTAACAGGTGGATTATCAGCATAAGTTTGCCCCGATCTTGTTATCAGATCAACATTGTATGACCATGGAACCATCTTGTCACTTTCATAAGCGTAGGGTTGAGGTGATGCCAGCACCGATACTTCAGAAGCATAAGGTATAACGATCCCGAGGTCATCATCAGAGGCATCCTCAAGAGGGGGCATGTCAATTAGCTCAGGATCCAACTTAACTTGTTCATCGGTTAGCATTGCGAGTTCTTCATTCCAGTCAATGATGACCTGAGATATAGTAGCCACTACCCCGAATTCATCAACCATCCCAATCATTCCCTCTCTTACCAACTCATCCACCTTCTTTTCTATTTCACCGAATGATACCATTTCACCGGTCGAAACATAGCCAGCTCGGACTAAAGCGTCGAACATATCTTCGAAAGGGACCCTGAAGTCTTGAACTCGCTCAACCGCCGGGCCAAGGACAACATTTGCACTGCTCGAATGATCAGGAAGTGGATTGTTCTGCACATTGGGCTTATCGGCTGGCTGTAGTGCAAACGCTCCAGTCTCGAGTAGATCCTGTACTCGATGTTTGAGTACTTGGCAGTCGTCTGTCGAATGTCCCACCTCACCTCTATGGTAATCGCATTTCTTCGATGGATCGTATCGTGCAAAGCCGGCAGTGTTAGATCTTTGTGGCTCCGAACTCAGCAAATTTTTCTTCCTTAGCACTGTTAGTACCTGAGATAACGTTCCAGGAAGTGGAGTAAATTGGCGAGCTTTGCGCTGCGGGCGTGGGTCTTGCCGGCCTTGCTCCACATAAGAGGTCGGCTGCTTTGTGGTAAATTGTAGTTTCGAGGCCTGAGCTGGCGTCTTCTGTACATATGTCATGTTGACTTCAGGGGCATGCTCTTTGTCTTTCTTACTAATAAATCTCTTGCCTGATGAACCCGACTCACTGTACCATCTTTTCTTGAGCCCAGATTCAATCTCCTCACCCATGGCTATCAGCTGGCTAAAAGATTGGACGGCCGTCACTAACATTCGTGAACGAACCGGCTGTGGTAGAGTGGACACGAACAACTTCATTAAGTCACGTTCTGAAGGTTCAGGCATGATCTGTCCCGCCATGTTCCTCCAGCGAGTGGCATACTCCTTTAGAGTTTCACCCTTTTTCTGCTCAGCTCTCTCCAGGTCTTCCCTTGTAATGGTGACATCGAGATTGAACTTGAAGTGTTTGACGAAAAGATTTGCCACTTCTTCCCACGAGTCTTTCCGGTTGATCTGGTGGTTGGTATACCACCTCATTGCAGCATCCTTCAAGCTTGCTTGAAAGGTTTGAATCATTAAAGGTCCATTAGAAACATATCTGTTCATGAGCCCCTGGTACATCTCGATGTGCTGAATTGGGTTCGACGTGCCATCATACTTCTCGAAGGCTGGCATTTTGAATTTATCGGGCACTTGGACCCGAGTAAAAACAGACAAATCAACAGGCGGAAAACTTTGAGTTCCCTCTACTTCACGTAATCTCTGGTCGAGCTTAGCCAGCAATTTAGCATTTTCATCATTGGGGGGTGGATGAAGAACATCAGCCGCCGGAGACGCACTAGTGTCAGTCAAAATGACATCGTCCAGTTGAAAGGTTGGATTAGTATTCACTGCAGGAGCATTGTCGAGGCGGAGACCTTGACGAGTTGGAGGCGAAATCTCCGATTGAGAGATAGCATTGATCTGTTGTTGCTTGGCCATGAGATCACTCATCATTTTGGACATAGCAGCCGTGATCTGCTCATTGATTGTATTCATGTGTTCTTTCAGCTTTTCGTCAATCATGGCTGCAATCTCAGCTTGATTGGCCATCCTTCTTTTGGTCACCGATCGAGTATTATGAGGATGAGGGGGATCCGTGACAAATTACCTGCAAAAGTAACGATTGAATGAATACAACAAGTAAAAATAACGAGTCGGTCCATGACATCCCTTAGATCCTCAAGATGAAATTTCTTTCAAAAGACCAATTCGTCCAGTAAATCCCGAAATTCCAAATTGCTTCATTCAATAAAAACTTGGACTAATTCCAAAATTTACAAATTATAACTTAATGTTTTTCATTGAATTGCTCAGAATGGAAAATGTCTAAATATCTACTACCAAAAAACGTTAATAGTAAGCTAACATTTCCTCCTAAAAAAAGAAAAACTCCCTAAACCAAACAAGAAATCAAATGGTCTTCCTCTTTTTAGAGGCTACATGATCTATAGACGAATGGGCCTTCAAGGCACGCCGTAATCGTGCATTCTCTTCAGCCAGAGTATATGCCTTATCCTGGGCCTTCATTGCCTTTTTTTCGCTGATTTTGATTTGAGTCTGAAGGGTATGCCGTACTGTCATGACCGGGATCTTCGGGAGTATCTCAGCAGGGATGGTATGATACTGAACATACCGGTCCGTGGCAAAGTGACGCTTCATTCTTCCAGTGGGCTCATCTGCGGGCCAAATCAGCTTCTGAGTGGAACAATTCTGCCAAGCCTCAGAATGACGCATAAGCTCGACTCTGTAGGACTCGCCTTTCTCGAACTGGACTTGAAATTCATTGGGCCTGAGTGGAGATAGGACATCCTGTAGAACTCGAAATTGACGTGTAACCCGAAGGGGCTGATAGCAGGTTGCCCCATAAATGCCCATCAAAGGTATGGGCTTTTGATCGCCATGGTATAATCGAGCCTCGACCTCCCGAAACCACACAGCTTGCCAAAGGAAAATCTTAGAGTTTGGATCTTTGAACAGATGGACCCATTGCGTATAGTGCAAACTCTTAGTTTGATCTTGTATTTGTTTGAACCTTAAAATAGGGTTATCAGTCATGCCCATTTCAAATACAGTCATATCTTCCCCAAATTGAGAAAGGTGTGAGAAAAGCCAGATTTGTAAAAGCTCAATTGGGGCTCGAAAAGTTCTATCTTTTCCTTTCTTGAATCGTGTCAGAGATATGAAAGTCTCTGCTAGAATTGTGTTTATAAAACTAACTCCACCACATATTAGTTTTACCGTCCAAGCTATGACAGGATCAATAGCATTTTGACGGAATGGAAAAATGATGAGTCCAAAAAAAGCTAAGATAAAAATTTTAGATCTCATGAGGACAGAGTTATTTTCAAAACATTCGATAAGAAAAGATAATGGGCATGCTTGACAATTACCCCTTAGCACTTTTTCAATTTCCTTTTTAGTCAAATTCAAAAATTCAGCAAGCACTACCACAGAATCTACCTTAATGGGTGGTTCGACTATATCCAACTCAATCGATTTTCCAATGGCAATACTGTATTCTTCCAGAGTCGGTGTGAGCTCAAACTTACCTCCTAACACAAATGTGGTTGTCTCGGGACACCAAAAATGAGCGAATGCCTGCATGATCCCGCTCTGAACATCTATGTCTAGGATTGGCAGCATGAATCCAATGCGTTTGAGAACGTACTGCTGACCATCTGGCTTCAACTGGCTCCATAGCTTCTTGAGCTCCAGCTTCGGAGTAGGCACGAAACGGATATCAAGGCGACCCATTCTTATATAGATCACGTGCCAAATGACTCAACCTAAATCATGGACCGACTCAAAATAAGATGAAGAAAACCAAAGATAAAGCTCGAGAAATTACCGTCTTTGGGGAGAAAATGTCAATAACATAGACATGCACATGAATCGTGAGTTTAAATCTTAATCTATCTATCCTAATGGCTTTTGCAAAGTGAAATGATGAACGAAACGACGCGTCGCAGCCTCGCGTACAATCATCATGACTAGTCGCAGCCTCGCATACAATAGTCATGACTAGTCGAGTCCAATCACTTCGGCTTGGTTTGGTCGACAAGGGCAACCCCATGCATTGTAGCCTCACGTGCATGAGGACGACCCTCGAGCCATTTTTTGGAAAAATTTTTGGGATTCAAATGGGATAACCTTTAGCGAAGCCTTACCGCCAAGGTTAAAGAACCACCTAAATACCATCTTAAAACTATGGGTGTGACCCAGGTCCGGTCACAGGTTGTGTGTGATGTAGTGCAAATACTGTAAATCATGCACAACAATTATATGCAACCAACACTTCAATAGTACGAAAATTAAATTAAATTTCACTCCACCAAACCTGCAAAACAAAGGGTTAGCCAATCACTACTCCCCTTATAACTCCCATCCTGCAAAAACATTTAACACTTAAAAATGAGAATTCAATTAAATTTTGCCAAATCGAGTGATTTTTGTTTGAAAATTCTTTTTTGGCCTAAGTCCTCCATAAATTTTCAAAAAAATTCAAGTTAATCCCCAGCGGAGTCGCCAAGCTGTCGCGACCTAAAAAAATCGTGTTTTCGATCTTAGGCTAATGGATTACTAGATCAATTAAATTAACTAACCTAGCTCGAGTTCTCCCAAACTCTACCAAATCGTAACTTAGGTCCAATTATGAGCATGCAAATATTTTCAATAGGAGTCGCCACTAATCATTTAAGGTAGGTTGATTAGAAACCTAAATAAAATAGCGGGAGTACTATTTTATTTCTACGAACCAGAAATTATGAATTCGGGGACTTGGTTACGCTAGATTCCCTAACGCCCTTTCGGTACCAATTTCAAGAAAAATACCCAATTTGGCAATTTTGATAAATCCCGACTTAGAGTTTAAAGGTGCAGAAATTTTTATGTTCACTTATTTAAGTGAAAACTAACATATAAGTAATGACGTGCAAAAATTGACATGTGATTAGTACAACCTAACATGCAAATTATATGTCATGCGACGACGTGACCTATTTCTAATGACGGGCATATTATTTATTTTTTTGTATTTTTTTAATAAAATTCGGAATTAAAAATGCCAATTATCTAAACATGCAATTTTAAACTAAAGGAATTAACCTATTCTAGAGTAATCTTTTGGTATTTTTTTAAATCAAAATTCGAAATTAAAATCAAGTAAAAAAAAATAATCGCTAAATCTTTCGAATTAAGTTTCGATCTGAAGCCTGACAGATCGATCCTAAAATTCAAAATACCCGCTATGGAAATAACTCTATCTAAAGCCTGATAGATAGATTTATTTCCACGTGTGCGGTTGCGGATTAGGAAATTTTCCTAATTTGGGGTATTTTAAAATATTGCGGATATATCATTCATGGATCCAATTAGCATCACAATATCTCAAATAACGAAACAAAATATTCAAAAATCAAATTAGATAAAATTTCTTACCTAATTCGAAATATCACGCGGATTCAGTTTCTGAATTTGAACGCAACGGAATCAGCTCGGGATCACGGATGCGAGGCTCGATGGGACGGTGGCTCGCGGCGTGACTTGGCTGGCGATGTGTCGCAGCGTGGCTGGCTTTCGTAGCTCTTAGCTCGGTTGGGTCTTCGCGGTGGTGTTCTTGCAGTCAAGAGACTCACGGTCGTAGTCGTCTCGCTTGAAAAGTCATTGGCAAAGTCGGTTCCACTAAAGAATCTGCATGTCGCCACACGCCCGAACCCTTCACGATATCCTTCCCAAAAAATAATCCTTTGCTCTTCCTTCGGGCACACTAATGTTCTTCAGCCATGTTCTTTCTTAACTTTATTACTTCTTTGAATATGGGAGACGCCAGTGAAGGAGGCTCCAGTGTTGAGAATCACGGACGAAAGAGAATATCGCAAGAGCTTATGAGGAGCGTTGGGGGCATCGGCTTCGCTGGAGGCTTGACTGGGCTGCTGAGATTTTTTTTGAAAGGACTGGAAGCGTCGGCCTTGCTGTGACGGTGCGATGTTGCAACGAGTCGTCAAGTGCGTCGGATGCAGCTGGTCTTTGGCATGGGCAGGTAGCATCAAGATAAAGAAAGTAGCATCGCGGTAGTCGTGCAGGTGCTCCGTTGGGCTTCGTCGGCGCCAGCGTGTTGCAAATCGAAGCTCCAAGCGGGAACGCCAAAGGAAGAAGATGGCACTCTCCCTTATCTCCCTTTTCTGTGCTTGATCAGATCAATAAGAAAAAGCCACACCCCCCTCAAATTCTGACCTAATGATGTATATATAACACTAATCTAGGTCAATTAGATGGGCTTTATAGTCATAATGGGCTTAGGCTTAGGCTCTAATTTAATTTAAATGAGCTGAATTAACTTGGGCTTTTATTTAATTAAGCACAATGGGCTGAATTAAACTCAAACTAAAACGACCAAACCTATTTGACTCGTGATTTTCGGCCCTTGCCTTTCCGAGCGAACCGAGTCCCATTCGATGAAATTTAAGCTCATTCGCTATCACCGGTTCGATGCAAAATGCGATTAAATTAAAATGAACCTAAACTATATGTTATGCAATTTAAATATTTTTGTTTAGGGATTAAAATTTAATCCCTAATTTTCTATGCAATTAACCACTAAATGATGTGCTAAAATTTAGGTGTCAACAACAATATTGCTTAAGGATGTTTTAACCAAGATGATGAAACTAGGCATGTAATGAGTTGTACATATTAGATGATAAACATTCACAAAGAACCAGCAATTAACCTAAGCCAAGGATGAAAGTCCATCCAGATACAGGTGGCCATCAGATGATCAAAGTTCATATGGAAACATAGTTGCTGGCTCATGTTGTAGAAAGAGTGTTGGAGAAGAAGAGCAAACGGATAAGAGTATTAAAAGTCCTAAAACTTGTCAAAAATGCAATTGAGTCAAATAACTTTCAAAAAATGTAAATAAGTCCTAAAAAAATCATGAAAGTGCAATTGAGTCTTAAAATGCAATCAAATTCTAAAACTTATCAAATTAGGTTAATCAAGTCTTTTTGTTAATTATACTTTTTGAAAGTTTTAAACTCGATTGCACTTTCGTGACAACTTTTAGGACTTGATTGTAATTTTTTAAAAGTTTTAGGACTCGATTGCATTTTTATGCCAAGTTTTAGGACTTGACACTTTTTTTAAAGTTTTAGAACTCAATTTCACTTTTATGATAAGTCTTAGAACTTCCAGTGCACTTGTTCCAACAAAAATTAAGCATGAAATATTTGAGACATGCAAGTACTGTCCTTAAATATAATTCCACCCTTCGAATTACTAAACTTGGTGCATAGGGCTCTAGCATCCTAAAATAGGACATATTTTTCTCTTTACTTCGTACGAAATACATGAACAACAATGTTGTACGTTAAATGTAAAGATAAGATATTTCGGAATGTTTTTATTGTGATAAGAAAATTCTAATTATGGCCAAATAAGTGAGAGTTAATAAAGGAATAAATCAAATTAGCTGTAACAATTTATAGCGATAATGATTTTCATTAAATCTATTATAAAACAATTGCTTTGAATAATTTAAAACCGTTGAAATATCCAACCACTAGTGCATATTCAGCATCACACTCATTGGGGGTGATTGATTCCCGGTCTGATCCGGTTTCAAGGTGGAACCGGTTCCGGTTCGGTCCAATGGAACCAGTCACTAAGGGTTTAGTTTTTTTTTTTATCAAATACTTAGGGTTTAGTTCACATTTTACTAATTTTTGTCAATGAAATTATGTCAATGAAGTTCACTTAGAATTTAGTTCACTTTTAAATAATTTTTATCAATGAAGTTCACTTAGGATTTAGTTCACATTATACTAATTTTTTGAAAAAAAATTAAAATATAGATATAATCGGTCCTGTCCGGTTCCCCCTTGGAACCAGGAACTGGACTGCTCAAACACCAGTTATAATTTTAGGAATCGGGAATTGGACCGATACTCCCGGGAACTGGACCACACCAGCCGGTCTGGTCCAGTCCGGGCGGTTCCCGGTTCAAGCGGTCCATTTTGCACACTCTTACTAGTCACTCTGATGATGTATATCTTATCTAAATTAATCGTTGGAGTGATTTCCTTGTAATATTTTCTGGTGTATTATTGTCACTTCTTGTTTTCTTTAGCAAGCATAGTTAAGGGTTTCTTTCTTCGGTGGGGAAAGAGGAGTTAGATGGGAGATCCATTCTCTCCTTATTTATTCATTTTACTTTTTGCAATTGTCGTGGAAGTGTTTTCCAACCTTCTTATTTCCGCTGCAGCGCGACAATTAAAGCACCGTCTCCTTTACTCTAAAGCTCGTCTTACATGATTTGATGAAATTTTTTGGGGGATAAAAACATTATCCATGTCAAATATTAATGCAACGTCCACTTTGGTGCCTCTAGCGCTTTTCCCTCTTGTGATCATACTATTTTTATTGAGCCAAGACAAAAGTCCAGATGCTGAACATAAAATCGCGTTTCGGAATACAAAACACCAGTCCCGATGTTCGTGATCACTCCTAATGCAATCTTTTTGATTGAACTATCATGCCCTTCTTCATCTGTGATCACTCCTAATGCAAGAAAATTCCGCCTAGTCAAGCCTCAAAGCTATTGATTTTTGTGAAAAAGAATGTGGTTATTAAGTTGTCAATATTGCTTAAGGCAGTTTTAATCAAAATGACAAAAATAGGCATGTAAAGAGGTGTACATATGGGCGATATATATTCGGCAAAAGTGTCAAAAAAGTCCTAAACCTTTTACATTTGTGCCAATTTAGTCCTAAACCTTTTTTTGATGCCAATTTAGTCTTAAACATTTTGCATTAGTGTCAATTCAGTCCTAAACCTTTTGCATTAGTGTCAATTCAGTTATAAACCTTTTGCATTTATGTCAATTAAATCTTAAATCTTTTTTTGGTGCCACTTGAGTCCTAAACCTTTTGCATTGTTGCCAATTCAATTCTAAACCTTTTGTATTTGTGCCAATTCAATCCTAAAACTTTTTGAGCTAAATTAACCGAAATGACTGAATTGGCATAAATACAAAATGTTTAGGACTGAATTGGCACCAACAAAAGGTTTAGGACTCAATTTGCACAAATACAAAAGGTTTAGGACTGAATTGGCACCAACAAAAGGTTTAAGACTCAATTGGCACAAATACAAAAGGTTTAAGACTGAATTGACACAAATACAAAAGGTTTAGGACTGAATTGGCACAAAAAAAAAAGGTTTATAACTCAATTGGCACAAATGCTAAAGATTTAGGACTGAATTAGCACCAAAAAAAGATTTAGAATTAAATTAGCATTAACATAAAAGATTTAAGACTTTTTTGACACTTTTCCCGTATATATTCACAAAGATCCAGCAATTAACCAAAGCCAAAGGTGAAAGTCCAACCGGATACAGGTGGCCATCAGTTGATCAAAACTCATATGACAAGATAGCTGCTGGCTAGTGTTGGAGAAAAAGAAAAAATAAGAATGAAATCCCATCAAATCTTCTTCTTTACTCGGTAAAAATAAATAGAGGGAACAGGAGCTAAATGGAAATATCAGAGAGATTTTCTTATTTTTGAAATTTCTTTTTTGTGATAAAAGAATTTCTCACTATAGACAAAAAAAATGAGAGTTAATAAAAAAATAAATCAAATCAGCCGTTACAGATTGATTGCGGTCATGATTTCCATAAAATCCGTTATAAAAAAATTGCTTTAAATAATTCAAAACCGCTAAAATATCCATCTGCTAGTGCATATCCTGCAGCACACTCACTCTGATGATATAAATCTTATCTAAATTAATCCTTGGAACTATTTCCTCGTAATCTTTTCTGGGTATTATTGTTACTTCCTTTTCTGAATCATTTTTTTATGGAGAATGCACGTTGTTAAATTCTATCCAACTGAATGGAAGGGGAACAGCTGGTTAGGTTCGTTAGCAGATTTCATTACATAATATCTTTGCCTTTTATAGTGAGCAATCAGATTTCTTTTATGTTTATAATTGTCCAATGCTCAATCCTGGGCTTCTTCGATTGTGGTCGATCAGAATAGATTGCCAAAAAGAAAGAAAAGATTTACGTACTGCATTCTTTCCGAAATTGCATATTGCTTTACCTGCACATACTTGGTCCTTTCCTTCACTTGCATGACCATCATTTCTTATATTCTATAAAACCCTCTTCAAATCTCCTGCTTTGCTCATCCATATGATCATCTGTTTAATCCCACACAAGTTTCTCTTTAGCCATAAGAGCAATCAGACGACAAGCGCAATATCGATGGAGGATCTCGGGTTCAAGAGGCTAATGGCAAGGGTGGCGATGTTGGCATTAATTCTCGGTGCATCCGTGGCGCAAGTGCAGAGTGATAAGTCTTGTTTTGAGGATTGTATCTCGGACTGTGCTGATAGCCATATCCCAGGTTGTTACGCCAAATGCGTAGCCTCACGTCATTGTCATCACTCTTTGAGTACTCCTCTTGGTCACTGTGAGCTTGGATGCAAAATCACCAAGTGCATTGGCTTGAAATCGGGTACAGATCTTGTCCCTCATTTTTCATCTGTATCTTCTTTTTAACAATTGAAAAGCTTCGGTTATTAGGGTTTTTGTGTTTGTATGATGAGAAACTACTTTCGGAGACACGTTATTTCGTGCCATCTGAATTGATTATATTGATATTTTCCCCTCTAGTACATAGCTCAAGAGATATATATGATTTTTTAGGTTTTCTGAAATATCATTTTTTGTCCCTTAAGAAATTGAGTGTTTATCGTCTTCTTTTCATTTTATGGTGACTTCTTTATAGTTACTTTTTCATTAAATTTTAAGAAATCTTTCAAGCCAGATTTTGAAATAAAGAATTAACTTTTTTCGATTCGATCATGTTTTCCTTATAATAGAAAATTTCCTCTATCCATATTTTGGATCTGCGGGTTTTTTTTTTTTCGTTTTGGTGTGTTTCGTTTTTGTACATTGTTCGATTGCCATGTGAATTGTCTGCAACCGACCGATCAAAAGCCTGATTAAAGAGCAAAACGTTGTTTCTCCAATGTAACATTGTGGATTACCCTGGTTAATTTTCTTCCTCCGGACTTCTAAAGGTTTCTTTAGTTATCTGCTCTGTCCTCTTCTTTATTTCCCAAGTAGAATGTTTTCTAATAAAAGTTTAACAATACTTGCAGTTGCCAAGGAGCTTGGAGTATGTGCAAATGCATGCTCGAAAGATTGCAAAGCAATTTATAATATTCCGCATTGAAAGTCGTGACCATGTTATGTACTCGACAATAAGAATGAGTTAATGAGTCAATGAAAGACTGCTATATTCGCATATATTTAAGCTTTGAGTCCTCCTCCTTCGAAAGTAACTATTATGAGATTGAAAGTAGACCTATCAAATAGGTGAATCGGATTGAGTTTGGATCGGATCACAAATGGTCCAACCTAAATTGATCTATTAATCTGTTTACGATCCATTTATACGCAATGCAATTTTCCTAACTCGTACTCGACCCAATCCGATCTATATTGCTAAAACACTTTTATATTTAACTAAATCTAAGAAAACTCATATCTAAACTGATATGAGAATGCGTAGTAAGTAAGCGCGAGAATGAGTAAAGGCGAGAAAAATGAGTTGAGTTTAAATAAGTCATAAACCTATTTATGACCCATTTATAAACCATTTAACATCTATATTATATTTATACACATTTATCACCTATTTACTAAATATAACTAACTTATTTATGACTTATTTATTATTATATAGGTTAAAAAATAAATTTATAATATTTTTTGACAGATCTACTTAAAAGCATGTCCTTGAATTTGCATACTATGTTTCATTTATGGGGATCTCGAAAAGCATTGATTTGACTTTGTCACTTCGATTCAGAGTGTCTTTATTTGGCAGGCAAAAAGGAGTCACGTAAGGAGATCCCTCTCTCCTTTATTTTTCTTTATGTGATTGTTGTGGAGGTGTTTTCCAACCTTCTTAATTCAGCTGCAGAACACTATCGGCGTCAAATATTAATACAACGTCCACTTTGCTATCTCTAGTGGCTTGCCCTCATGTGATCGGCCTATTTTTTGTGTACCAAGACATAGGTCCGGATGCTGAAGACAAAAACGAGTTTTTGAAAACAAAACACCTATCCCGATGTCTGTTATCACTCCTAATGCAATCTTCTCCACTGCAGCACCATGCGCTTCTTCGTCTATGATCACTCCAAATGGAAGAAGAATCTGCGGGATAAGTACAACAAGAGTGTCATAATTTTTGTACGGCGCTCACTTAAGTGCTATAATTTTTTTTTCGCTCACTTAAGTGCCACATCGGAGTAAATAGATCATTTGAGTGCCACTTCTAGCAAATCTTCCTATGTCGCTTTTTTAATTAATTTTCCATCCGACATGAATTTTTTGATTGTTTTTTATTATTTTTTGAATTTTATTTATTTTGATTTTTAGTTTTAGTTTTTCTTTTATTTTTTTAATTTTCTTGTTTTTTTCAAGACCGGCGACGGTCATCAATGACCCTCACTGGCTACGAAGCCCTCACCCAATGGGGGACGGCCACCTTGCCCTCCGCCTCGAAGGCCTGAGCAAGGCCATCGCGGCCTCGTCGGCAATGGGCGAGGCCACAAAGGCCATTGCTAGATCTAGGCGGCCGCGGGCAAGGCGGCCTCGCCAGATCTGATTGCAACGCCTTGCCTGCAACCGCCCAGATCTGGCGACGGCCTTTGCGACCTCGCCCAATGGGCAAGGGCTTCGCAGCCGGGGAGGGTTGCCAGTGACCCTTGCCACCATTACAAAAAAAAAAAAAAAAAAAAAAAAGAAGCTCAAAAAAGGAAAAGAAAAATTCAAAATTAAAAAAAATTCCAAAATATATTAAAAAATTACTCACGTCAGCGCCGGCAAAGCCACATCGGACGACTAGTATCCATGTCAAATTTTCTGGCTAGACAAATCGCCGATAGCATTTAAGTGATCGTTTTTTCAAATTTATGACACTCAAATAAGCGAAAAAAAAATTATGACACTTAAATGAGCGCCGTACGAAAATTATGACACTCCTAGTGTTCTTATCCCAAAAATTCGCCTAGTAAAGTGTCAAAGATATTGTTTTTTTGTGAAAAAGATTGTGGTTATTAAGTTGATGATATATCTTAAAGAAGTTTTAATCAAGATGATGAAAATAGGCATGTAATGAGTTGTATCTATAGACGGTATATATCCACAAAGATTCAACAATTAACCTAAGCCAAGGATATATGGATACTGGTGGCCATCGGCTTATCAAAGCTCATATTGAAAGATACTGCTGGCTAGTGTTGTGGAAAGAGTGTTGAAGAAGAAGAAAATGGGAAAAGTGCATTGGTAATCATAAACTTGTCATGAAAGTACAATTGAGTTCTAAAAATTTCAAAAAGTGTAATTATGTTAAAATTCTCAAAAAGTGCAATAAAGTAATTTTTCAAAGTGGTTCAATTAAGTCTTTCCATTAATTACGCTTTTTGAAAGTTTTAGAACTTGATTGCTCTTTCATGATATCTTCTAGGAAATGATTGCATTTTTTTGAAAGCTTGAGGACTCGATTGTTCTTTTTAGATAAGTTTTAGGACTTGATTACACTATTTAAAAATTTTGTGGCTCAATTTCACTTTCATGACAAGTTTTAAGACTTCCAGTGTACTTATCCCAAGAAAAAATAGAAATGAAATATTTGAAGTGTGCAAGCACTGTCCTTAAGCATAATTTCGCCCCTCGGATTACTTAACTTGATACATAAGGCTCTAGCCTCTTAGGATACAATAGATCTTTCTCTTTACTATGTGTGAAATAAGTAAAGGGAACATGAAAAACCCAGCTAAATGGAAAGATAAGATATATTTTATTATTTTTGGAATTTCTTTTCGTGATAAGAAAATTCTCATTATAGACAAATAAATGAGAGTTAATAAAGAAATAAATCAAATCTGACGTTACAAATTGATTGCGATAATGATTTCCATTAAATCTGTTATAAAACAATTGGTTTAAATAATTCAAAACCATTGAAATATCCAATAGCTGGTGTATATTCAATAGCGCACTCACTTTGATGATGTATTGAATTAATCGTTAGAGTTATTTCCTCGTAATCTTTTCTGGGTTTTATTGTCAGTTCTAGTTTTTCTTAGCGAGCATTGACAGGGGTTCCTTTCTTCGGCAAGGAAAGAGAAGTTAGATGGTGAGATCCACTCTCTCCTTTTTTATTTATTTTTCTTTTTGCGATTGTCGCGGAAGTGTTTTCTAACCTTCTTATTTCCGTTGCAGAACAACAACTTAGGCATCGTCTACTTTGCTATGAAGCTCATCTTACATGATTTGATGAAAATTTTTCGGGAATAAGAACAATATCGGTGTCAAATATTAATATAACGTCCACATTGATGCCTCTAGCGCTTTACCCTCTCGTGATCGGACTATTTTTTGTGAGCCAAGACATAAGTCCAGATACTGAAGATGAAATCACATTTCTGAAAACAAAACACCCATCCCGATGTCTGTGATCACTTCTGATGCAATCTTCTCCAATGCACTACCATGCCCTTCTTCGTCTGTGATCACTCCTAATGCAAGAAGATTCCTCCTAGTCAAGCCTCAAAGCTATTGATTTTTGTGAAAAGATTGTGGTTATTAAGGTGACAATATTGCTAAGAATCAAAGAGGATATATGGTTGGAAAGGGGTGTACTGGGAGGGCCATATAACCAACAAGATCCCAATATGATTGCTGAATTGATTGACTCAACAGAAAAACAATGGAAGGGACAACTATTGGGGAATCTTTTTTATGAACAAGTCATTAATGAAATTCTAGCAGCTCCATTGCCAATCATTTCAACAGAGGATAAGCTAATTTGGTCGACAAATAAGTTTGGGTGCTACTCGGTGAAAAGTGGTTATAATCAACTTCGAAAGATTGAAACCATACAAGACAACCGGTAAACTTCAACCTCCTATCAAATGCCTAATTCTCTGTGGAGCAAGATATGGAAGCTAAAAACACTATCTAAAGTCAGATTATTCATGTGGAACATCTGTAAGAATTTCCTAATGCAAGCTTTATTAATTGAAATTAACTGAATTAGTTTGGTCTAATAAAGGTAAGATATATAAATTCTTAATAAGTCTAATATGGAGTTGGCTAGTGTAGGCTGAGTACGGCCGGGTCTGTAATGAGAAGGCCCATGGTCGAAAACTTTATAAATAGCACTCAAGTCCCTTATCTAATCCGATAATGCACAATCTGACTCACATACGGATCTAGAGAGAACTTTCTCCTCGTGAGTGGCAATCTCATTAGGTCAGTGTTCTAATAAAGGGGATAAGGGAGAAGCACTTGAGTTCGTGTTCGGGAACCGTCGCAAATTCCGCATCAAGTTCAATAGATTCCAAATCAGGTATGCGAATCGATAATTTCTCCAATAATGTGTTTTGGTTTCTGATTATGGAGGTGATCCTAGGTGTGCCATTTTCGTGTCCATCATTTGATATCAGAGCCTGCCATAGATTAGATCCAAAACATGCGGATTACGACCGCTTTCGTTATGTCCGAGAGGTTTTTACCCATTTTCGGAAATTTTTTGTCGGATGAATGTAAAATTTTATTACATATTCGGAATCTACTCATCGAGACGAGAAGATTAATGGACAGCATGTCACCGGACGAGGCCGCACGTGCCCGCACGCGCAACCGTGCCGAACTGGTGCATTTTTTCCGCCGGTAACCGTAGGTTAACGTCAGCATGACGTTAGCAAGGGCACGGATCTGGGTTGACTCGGATCCTGACCTAACTCGGATCTTGAAGCGATCCAACCATTGAACTGACCCGAGTCTTGACTCGACCTGGATCCTGACCTGACCCAAGTATTGAACCGACCCCAGTTTCGACCCAACCGATCAACCGGTCGGACCAGTCCGTTGACCGGTTGGACTGGTCTGTTGATCGTTGACTGGTTGGACCGGTCAACTGGTCGGACCAGCTGAACACGCGCGCGCGTGCCGCGCCTTCAGGCAGCATGTGAGGGCACGTTCGATGTCCGTTTTGGACGTTCTTGGCACCGACGCGCTCATATCGAGATTCTCTACATTGTGGTATATTTAGTTTACATGTTTGAGGCTTTTACAAATGTGAAAATACGTATATAACCCTATATACACATATTTTTAGGGTATTTTTGTGTATTTTCTTGTATTCTCTATGGTTTCAAAAATACATATAATAGCTCACATGTATACCACCACATAAGGACTGTGTAGAGTGTAATTCATTGTCTATCAATGAATGGAACAATATAATTAGCATGACATGTAATTTCCAAGACATATGCCCCCTATCTTTACGTCTAACATTACATATATATAGTGAATGTGATACATAAAGCTCATATCCTTGGTATGAGAGATTTTCAAGGGTTCAGTTGGGTAGTGACCACCAAAGTGGCACACTTGACTGGGTTTGAGAAATATCGGTCTCATATTGTGGAGAGATGTCTCGTGTTCTATTGCATGACCATACTCTCAAACGAGGTGATCTTGTATTGGTTCATGGAGGGGTACATGTATAGCATGTGCTTGAGAAATGACTAATCTTAATGGTTTATACACCCAAAGGAGGTGATTTCACAAAAGATTGAAATATGTTCTCATAACCGCTGTCATGTGGAGAGTATACAACTGCATGTCATATTTTCTACCTAAAGGTGATTATGTGATGATGTATGTAACTCTCTGGATAAGTACTCACATGATGCTGATTGTATTGTTTATTTATTTTCTAGTCACCTTTTCTGTAAACGGTAATTCCATTTCTATTAAGGTCCTTACTAGGTTGAACTTTAAGAAATGAAAAGATGATTTTTTATTTGAAATGGAGCTAGTAGATGTTCACATTGCTCTTACAAAGGATAAACCGGCAAATATCACGGCCACTAGTACTGAAGCTGAGAAAACAAACTATGCTGCCTAGAAAAAGGGCAATCGGATTTGCTCATTGACAATGAAAAAATACATTCAAGAACACTTGAAAAGTGGTTTGCCAGCTAACTGTACTGCTAAGGAAATGATGACAGCCATAGAGGCTAGAAACCGCATTTCATCTAATGCTGAGGTTGGTACACTTCTTCAAAAACTGTTCAATGTGAAGTATGATGATACTGTTGGGGTTAGAGATTATGTCCTTAGGATGGTAGACCTAAAGACGAAGCTTCAAGCTCTTAATGTTTCCATTCCTGATATTTGCATTGTGCAACAAGTCCTAAACACCCTTTTCACCTGATTTTGGGATTATAAAGATAAATTACAATTCCCAAGATGAGACTTGATCAGTTAATGACTTGATAGCAAGGGTAATGGTAGAGGAAAAGAAACTTAAAAAAGAAAAAAAAAAGGGCATTTAGCCTTATATGTTTCTGGTTCCCACAAAAGAAAGGATAAGAAGTCTAGAAACCGTATTCATAATGATACTCATGACACTACCGGTCAATCTGACAATATGGGTCCAAAGAAAATATCTTTCAAAAGGGATAGTGACCGCTACTTCTTTTGTAAGAAGAAAGGTCATATAAAGAAGGACTGTGAAAAGTTTAAAGTTTGGTTGTCTAAACGTGAGCCTACAAGTAATAATTCTTTGTCACTTGTTTGTGAATCCAACCTATCAGAATCACCATCTAGTTCTTGGTGGCTCGATAGCAATACAACTAATCATGTTGCGTTTACCATACAGAGATTCATAAACCGGAGGACGCCAAACGGGGATGAGTCAAGACTCACTGTAGGAAACAACGAGAAAGTTGATATTGTGTTTGTACGAGATGTTATCTTGATTCTAGACTCTGGTTTTAGATTAATGTTGAAAGACACTTTTTATGTATCTTCTTTTAGACGGAACCTAGTTTCCGTATCGTGTTTGGACACGTATGGCTACTCTTTTGAAATCAAGAACAATGTTATTTCTTTGTTTCTTAATTCAAATAAGGTTGGGTGCTGTAATATATCCAACGGATTGTACAGATTGTGTTTGTCTCCCAATAACATATATGTCGCTTATACGGCTGAAAATATTGTTTCCAAGAGACCATTACCTAAGGAACAGTCTTATACATTGTGGCATAAACGGCTTGGTTATATTTCTAAGGATAGAGTAGAAAGGCTGATAAAGATTAACATCCTGCCTACTCTTAAAAATGACCTGGAGACATGCGTAGACTGTTGTAGAGGTAAAATGACCAAGATAAAGAAGAAAACTGTAGTCCGAAGTTCTGACCTGTTGGAGGTCATTCACACTGACATAAATGGATCATATACGGTAACCTTGTGTAGAAATTTTTATTTCATCACATTTATTGATGACTATTCTCGATATGGCTATCTGTACTTGATTAAAGAAAAATTTGAGTCTCTTGACAAGTTCAAGATTTTTCGGACTAAAGTCGAGAAACAGTTGAGAAATGTCATAAAGGTTGTTAGATCTAACCGAGGTGGACAGTATTATGGCAAGCACGGCGATACCGGACAGCTTAAGGGGCCATTTGCCAAATACTTAGAGGATTCTGGGATAGTGGCTCAGTTTACTATGCCTGGGAGTCCTGAGCAAAATGGTGTAGCCGAAAGGCGCAATCGCACCCTTATGGAAATGGTGAGGAGTATGATTAGTAGAACAAATTTACCTGGTTTTCTGTGGGATGAAGCTTTGAAAATAGTTTTATACATTCTGAATCACGTATCTATTAAAGCTGTTCCAATGACTCTTTTTGAGTTATGGACTGGACGTAAGCCTAGCTTAAATCATCTTAAGGTTTGGAGATGTCCTGCAGAAGTGAAGTTATATAATCCAACATTAAGTAAGTTAGACTCAAGAACCACTCGGTATTACTTTATATCTTACCTGAAACATTCAAAGGGATATCGGTTCTATAATCCCAATAGAGGCACAAGAATTGTGGAATCATAGACAGCGAAGTTTCTGAAGTTTAATGTGGCCGAAGAAAGTAGCTGCTCACAGACTATTAAGGATAATAGTATGGTGGGTAATGTTATATCTTTATCTCCTCCCATACAGATAATTATAGAGACTCCCACACCACAGACTGAACCTGTTGAGGCTTAGGATCATGTTGTCGAGATAGCTTCTAATGAAGTTCCTGAAAGCTCTCATGTGCAGGATGTGACTATTGCTGCTCCAGTAAGGAGATCCATTAGAGAGAGACGATCAGCTATACCACCGGACTATTTAGTCTATATAGGAGAGTAAGACTACGATATCGATTCTGTGGCTGATCCAGTGACTTATACGAAAGCCGTTTCTTGTCCTCAGTCGGAACTATGATTGGATGCAATGAGAGATGAAATGCAATCTATGACACATAATGGAGTTTGGGAACTTGTTGAATTATCTGAAGATCATAGACCCATTGGCTGCAAATGGATGTATAAGACTAAAAGAGACTTTCAAGAAAAGATTGAGAAGTTTAAAGCCAGATTGGTAACCAAGGGTTTCACTCAAAGAAAAAGAGTAGACTATGAAGTAATTTTTTCTCTAGTCTCTTCTAAAGATTCTTTTAGAGTTATCATGGCATTGGTAGCTCATTTCGATATTGAGTTACATCAGATGAATGTTAAAACTGTCTCTCTCAATTGAGACCTTAATAAAGAAGTCTATATGATACAACCCGAAGGCTTTGCGGCAAATGATTTAGGTACGCTTGTATGTAAACTGAAAAGTCAATTTAAGGTCTCAAGCAAGCGTATAGACAATGATACTTGAAGTTTCATAGTGTTGTCGCTTCATTTAGTTTTGTTGAGAATAAAGTAGATCAATGTATATACTGCAAGGTCAGTAGGAGGAAACGACAAAGCAGTGATGATATCCTTATACTCTATGTAGATGATATCCTGCTTGCAAGTAGTGACTTTGGTTTACTGCATGAGACAAAACGGATGTTGTCAAAGAACTTTGATACGAAGGACCTTGACGAGGCGTCTTTTGTCCTTGGCATTGAGATTCATAGGAATCGTTCTCACCGACTATTGGGTTTATCTCAGAGGATATATGTTGATCGTATCTTAGAAAGATTTAACATGCAGCAATACAAGCTAGGAATTGCTCCTGTCAGTAAGGGTGATAAGTTGAGTCTATCATAATGTCCTCATTCAGATTTTGAGAAAGCTCAAATGAAGAATGCACCTTATGCTAGTGCACTTGGGAGTATTATGTATGCTCAAGTATGTACTAGACTAGATATTGCTTTTGCAACAGGACTTCTAGGCAGATATCAGTCAAATCCAAGATACGATCATTGGGTTGTTGCCAAGAAGGTTTTAAGGTACTTAAAGATGACAAAAGACTATATGTTGATTTATAAACATGTTCAGAACATACAGCTGGTTGGGTATTCGGATTCAGACTTTGCTGGCTGTCAGGATGAAAAGAAGTCGACAACAAATTACATCTTTAAGTTAGCAAGAGGTGCAGTATCATGGAAAAGTAAGAAACAGAAATCAATGACATCATCTACCATGCAAGCGGAGTTTATAGCATGCTTTCCGGCCACTACTCAGGTAATTTGGCTCTGGAACCTCATTAAGGAGTTGACCGTATTTGATTTTGTTGATAGGCCCATACAGTTGTATTGTGACAATAACTCCACAATGTTGTTTGTTAACAACAATAGAGGTCTCAAGAGATCTAAACATATAGATGTCAAGTATTTGACTATAATGAAAAAAAAGTTCAGACTGGTGACATTGCAGTAGAACACATTTTGACAGATAATATGATCGCAGATCCACTAACTATAGGCCTTCGCTCTTGTGTATTTAATCGATATGTCATGAACATGGGTTTAGGAGTATGATGGGATACTGTTAATTAGTGGGAGCTGTTTAGTTTTATGTTGCTCTTATGAAATTTGTATCTGATTTTGCTACATTTTGTAGTATTTGAATATGTATAAACTCTTTTGCATTCAATGAGGTATTTGTGAATGTAGATTTATCAAATTAAGTACACATATTTGATGAAAATCTCAAGGCATTGTGTAAACCTTGAGTACAGGCTATGGGGCATTCTTGGTATTAGCCTTAACGATATGTCTTGTTACACATAAAGTATAGTTAACTATCAAGGTAAGACATATGTAGGTTCGTTGGAACCATTAAGGATATTCTCTAGTGATACACTAGGTTTTGTGACATTTAAGGAGAGGGAATTTGGACTAACAAAATGGATAACACATGAAGTATCACTCATTATGAGGTATTATCCATTTGACACACTACCATATTGAATCCATATCAGTAAAGTTAAAAGCACTTATAAACATGGAAAGTTCTGTGCAAGTACATGCAATTGCCGCCATGATTTGGTGTTTGAGACTTTATGGGATCGGATTGACTATTAAGAATAATCTCTAGACCAATATAAGGGTGCGCACACAGTTCTATTTCAATTAATATTGCCCATGTGGGAGAATGTAACAATTTCCTAATGTGGGCTTCATTAATTGAAATTAACTGAATTAGTTTGGTCTAATAAAGGTAAGATATATAGATTCTTAATAAGTCTAATATGGGGCTGGCTGGTGTGGGCCGACTATGGCCCGACTTGTAATGAGAGGGCCTATGGTCAAAGACTCTATAAATAACGCTCGAGTCCCTCTCCTAACTCGATGATGTACAATCTGACTCACATACGGATCTAGAAAGAACTTTCTCCTCATGAGTGGCAATTTCATTAGGCCAGTGTTCTGACGAAGGGGATAGGGGAGAAGCATTTGAGTTCGTGTTCAAAAACCGTCGCAAATTCCGCGTCAAGTTCAATAGATTTCAAACCAGGTACGTGAATCGATAATTTCTCCAATAATGTGTTTCGGTTTCTGATTATGGAGGTGATTCTGGGCGTGCCATTTTCGTGTCCATCAGCATCTGCTAAAATGCTCTACCAACTAAGGTTAACTTGTATAAAAGGAAGCTTTTACCTGAGCCTTATTGCCCCATGTGCCGCAAGGAACCCAAAACGGTGGAACATCTATTTCTCCTATGTGATAGGACAAAGCAGGTTTGGTCTTGTCCAGGATTCAATTTTCAGTTCTCTCACCAACAAGTGACCAGAATCGAGGAGTGGTTGTTGAACTATGAAGATCTGACTCAAAAAAACCTACCATTTGAGATCATCGCAACCACTCTCTAGAATATTTGGTTAGAGCGTAATTCCGTTGTCTTCCAACACCAGATTCCTAGTCCCAAAAGCATAGTAGACTCAACTTTTGCCATGCACTGCAACTATGCGAAGTGGAACGGGAGTAACAAGGCGAAAGAGCGAGCATCGAAGGATTTACTTGCGAGGTGGAGACCACCACAGCCAGGGACGCTGAAGATTAATATCCATGGATCACATCTCTTGGGGTCTATGGAAGGGGCTTTTGCTTTGTGTGCCGCAATTCTGAGGGGAGATTGATCGAAGGAGCTCCGCAGCCAATCCGAGTGTCTTCCGCCCTCACTCTGAAACCCTTGCTTGTCTCTATGCTCTTCGACACTTTGCTAGCTGATCTGGATAGAAATTTGTGCTGGAAACTGATAGCTCCTCCTTGATAAGCTTCCTACAAGATTCCTCTCTTTGCTCGTGAAACATTGAGCCCCTTATCACATAATGTTTAGGCTTCATGGCCATTTTTAAGAGTTTTGAGTTAGTCTACTGCCCTCGAGATTCAAATAGATTAACAAATTGAGTTGTAAAGGCTTTAAGATTTAAGGCCCTTCCACGTTATTGGGTTTCTTACCCACCACCCTCTCTATGAGAGATCCTGTATTTTCATGCTCCTTACTCTAAAGGGCTAGTTGTTAAATGAAATGATAAGTCTTTGTTATGTCCAAAAAAAGAAAAGTTGACAATATTGCTGAAGGAAGTTTTAATCAAGATGATAAAAATAGGCGTGTAAAGAGTTGTACGTGTAGACGATATATATTCACAAAGATTCAGCAATTAACCTAAGCCAAAGATGAAAGTCCAACTGGATACAGGTTGCCATCAGCTAATAGATAGCCGCTGGCTATAGTGCATTTTCAGTAGCACACTCACTCTGATGATGTAAATCGCATCTGAATTAATCGTTGGAACTATTTCCTCGTCATCTTTCCTGGGGTATTATTGTTACTTTCTTTTCTGAATCATTCTTTTGTGGACAATGCACATTGTAAAATTCTATCTAACCGAGTGGAAGAGGAACTGCTGGCTAGGGTCGTTAGCCAATTTCATTGTGGTCGATCAGGATAGATTGCCAAAAATAGAAAGAAAAATTTGCGTCTTGCACTCTTTCCGAAATCGGATATTGCCTTATATGCACATACTCGTTCCTTTCCTTAACTTGCATGAGCCCTCATTTCTGATATTCTATAAAACCCTCTTCAATTCTCATGCTTTTCTCATCCATATCATCATCTGTTTAATCCCACACAAGTTTCTCTTTAGCCATTAGATTAAACAGACGACGACCCCAAGATCGATGGAGGATCTCGGCTTGAAGAGGCTAATGGTGATGGGGGCGATGTTGGTGTTAATTCTCGGTGTATCCGTAGCGCAAGCGCAGAGTGATGATTCTTGTCATCAGGACTGTATCTCGGATTGCACCGATAGCCGTATCCCAAGTTGTTACGCTAAATGCGTGATTGAACATCATTGTCCTCACTCTTTGAGGACTTCCCTTGGTCACTGTGAGCTTGGATGCAAAATCACCAGGTGCACTGGCTTGAAATCGGGTACAGATCTTGCCCCTCAATCCTTGATGTTATTTATTTTTCATCTGTGTCTTCTTTTTAACAATTGAAAAGCTTAGGTTATTAGAGTTTTTGTGTTTGTATGATGAGAAACTACTTTCGGTGACTAGGTATTTGGTGCCATCTAAATTGATTATATTGATATTTTCACCTGTAGTACATAGCTCAAGAGAAATATATGATTATTTATGGCGACATCTATATAGTTGCTTTTTCATTAAATTTGCAAAAACTTTGAAACCGGACGTTTCAATTAAAGAATTGAGTATTTTCAACTCGATCATGTTTTCCTTATAATAGAACATTTCCGCTAACCAGATTTTGGATCTATGGGTTTTTTATTTCGTTGTTGGACCTTTTCTTTTTGGTCTGTTTCGTTTTTGTACCTGGTTCGATTGCCATGTGAACGACTATTCTCTGCAACCGACCGATCAAGGGCCTGATTGAAGAGCAAAACATTGTCGTGTTCAATCTAACATTGTGGATTACCTAGTTTATCTTCTTCCTCTGAACGTCTAAAGATTTCTTTAGTTATCTGCTCTGTCCTCTTCTTAATTTCCCAAGCAGAATGTTTTCTAATCAAAGTTTAACAATACTTGCAGATGCCAAGGAGCTTGGAGTATGTGGAAATGCATGCTCGAAAGATTGCAAAGCAACTTATAATATTCTGCATTGAAAGTCGTGACCATGTTATGTACTCGATAATAAGAATAAATTTAAGCATTGACTCCTCCTCCTTTGAAAGTATCTATCACGAGGAAGCGAACAAGGCCTTGAATTTGCAGATTTCGGTTCATCTATGAGCGTCTCTAAAAGCATTTGTTTGACTTGCCCATTTGTCACTAGGATTCAATTCTTGTGTTCCTTAGCGAGCATTAATGAGGGTTTCTCTTTCTTCAATGGTGAAAGTGGTGCTAGACGAGGAGATACACTCTCTCCTTATTTATTTGTTTTTCGTTTTACAATTGCCGCGGAGGTGTTTTCCAACCTTCTTACTGCAGCACAATAACTTGAGCATTGTCTACTTTGCTCTGAAGAAGCTCGCCTTACATGATTTGATGAAATTTTTCGGGGATAAGAACACTATCGGTGTCAAATATATTGTCACAATGTCCACTTTGATGCCTCTAGCGCCTTGGCCCCTCGTGGTTGGACTATTTTTGGTAAGACAAGGCATAAGTCAAGATGCTGAAGGTAAAATCGAGCTTTCGAAAGCAAAACACACGTCCCTATGTCTATGGCCTAGAGTCTTCCCTTCCCTAAGTTTCGATGGACTACAGTAATTCACGTCTTAAAACTGTCCATTGAGGTTAATTGGCTATCTAAGAATCCTAAGTATTAGGAGGAAGTCGACTAAACACCTATTAAGTCAACTGGTGTACGCTCGGTTACGCATAGGGAATGATTGGTGCCACCATCACTCTTTGGGTACCACATTTCCTAGTTAGAATTTATCGTGCAATCTTAGTGGCCTTCGTAATCCCAATATTTTCTTTTTTCAGGTCTTAATAACTGCGCTAAACGAAAAGCCAAAATCAGGAAACAAGCTTGAACGAATCGAGTCGAACCGACACAAACGGTCAATACACCTCGTGTGCGATGAACTACATTCGAATGTTAACCAAACAACAGTGATGAATCTGGTCCAACATGCGTGAGCTCCAATGAAAACTTAGAATATAAATTCTATCCCAGATACCACAACTGCGTGCAAATCAATCAAAGCGACGCTCAAGTCAACTGTTCATCTTTTGTTCCATTCAAATCAGCATTCCAGCTTAGTCAACATCGTATTCAACATGCGCTGGGTGAGGTTCCTGCACGAGCTGGATTTGGCCCGCGCGTTCGCTGCATATGACCGAGTCACGAGTTGGGCGAAGCCCGTGCGCTTGCTCGACCAAAACTCGCAGGTTCGCTGGGCCAAGGCGGGCTCATGTGAGCCAAGGCTTGGCCATTCTGCGACGGCACCACACGGTGCTCGAGCACTCTTTAAGTAGTGCCGACTTGCCGCGAGATATGATCATTATGACGTAGAATGACCAATATTCACGTCAGCGATTTATAGCCAAATTTAGTTGGATAGACTCAATTGACAAAATATGAAAATTGTTTAGGACTCAATTGATATAATTAAAAAGTTTATAATTGAATTAGCAAAAGCGCAATACTTTTATGACTTTTTGGACAATTTTCCCTACACACACATACATATGTATATATGTATTATTTTTCTCACGCTTTTGCCCCCACCTTCAGAAATTTTTTATTAATTTTTTCAAAAAAAAATTGATTTACTTACAAATTTTCTTTTTTTTTTCATTCCCTTTTTTTCTTTTTCATAGTTGCCGGTAACCAATCACATGCCATGGCTGGTGAAAGCGAGTGCCAGTGAGAGCCTCCTCACCCAGGCCAAGGTGGCCTCGTCAGGCATTGAAAGAAGAGATGTATCTACCGTAGATGAAGAGCAATAGCCCGTCTTTCTCGTCCCCACTCCACGACGAGATCTACAAATCCAAGAAGCAGAGCACTCGCAGTGCTCAAATAACCCCACGATCCACCTTATTCGTTGAGAAGCACAGAAGCGACAAGGCCAACCCGTGGCGGATGTGAAAAGGAGTCATTTTCCGCAGGAGTTTCTCAAGAAGTACAAGCTCAACCTAGACAGCGATGCGCCGTACTTTAGCTCCACTTCCATTTCTTCCGATTTGAGCTCAGGCGGGTTCTCATTGTCAGGAGACCGAATCCATCAGGGGCGCGAAAAACAACTATTCCATCTTCTTACTTCACGCAACTCAGGCTCAAGCCTGTGAGGATGAGAGCTAGGAAGCATAGACACTCACCGGGGGCCTCCATGTCATGTCGGATACCGACACTTGTCCGACACTCTTTTCTTTCATTATTTATTTATTTGTGAATTTGAATCAAATTAATTTGATTGAAATAATCATAAAAATGATAATTTATCATGTATATATAAAAATATACACGTAATATACAACGTGTCCCAACTTGTCGGAATTCTCATTTTTTGAGAAATGATGTGTCGGAGAGTCGAGTCATGTCTTGTCGTGTTGCGTATCAGTATCGATGTTACTTAGGATGAGAGAGGCCTAGGGAGGCCAACCTTGCCCAGGCGATGCCTGGCGAGGCTGCCTCGGCCTGGGCGAAGGTCGGCCTCGCCAAGGGGGCCTTGATGGCACTCCCCCTCACCGGCCATGGCCTGTGGTCAGCAATCGGCTACTGCCAAAAAGAAAAGGGAAAGTAAAAAAAAAAAGAAAGGAAAAAAGAAAAAAATTATAAAAGAATCAGAAAACTATTTAAAAATTGTAAAATTTGTCCACATCAGATCCAATCGTGCTATGAAGGACGGTCATCATCCACGTCAACAATTTTCAGCTTAAATTAGCCGGATGAATTGCATTAGCATAAATGCAAAAAGTTTAAGACTAAATTAGTCTAATTGAAAAGTTTATGTCTGAATTAGTACAATGCAATAGGTTTATGACTTTTATAGCGCTTTTGCCTCATGGCATCTGATAAGGATTTTATGGACTAAACTTACAAACTTAAAAATACTACAAAATTTAACTGGTCATAATCTAAAGTGAAGATGGGAGAAGTAGTGTTGGTAATGGGAAATAAAACATGAGAGAGAAAACGTATGCTTAATTAAAGATTAGTTGATTTTCAAGATTATGGAAATTTTCAATCAATTAAAAATAAACATAGAAGGTGAAAATAGAGATTGGGAGAGAAAAAATTAGAGTGAATGGGATTGATCTTGTTGATGGGGGTGTGAGATGGGTAAATGTCGCTTTGAGTGATGTTGATGGATTTAGAGTGCTTTAGAATGGGTGCCAATGGATGAAGCGATAGAAGTAGGATAAAATACGATTAGAAACAAGGTATGCATAACGCGCTACCAACCAAGGATCATGGTCAAGATTGACCAAGTTCACCACCAGGGCCTATAGAAAGTCACTAGCCGAGAATACAAGACTTCATGATATGAGAAACTTACCACCAAGGTCTACAGAATATCACCAATCGAGGATACAACGCTTCTTTGGCTCACCACCAGGAAAGAATCCACTTTCCAAGGACATATATGCCAGGATAGGAGTTATCTACTATCCATAGATATTCGCTTATATGAAGGAAAATCTCATATATTCTCAATATTAAATACAATTTCTTTACATTTGAGAATTCGCCTCGTTCTATAGAGGGATTATTATATAGGAAATAGACTAAGAATTGAAGACACAGAAACTACCCAACATCAATGATATGAGAACTAGAAAACCCTATAAAGACCTAAGAACTAGAAAATGTATCAAAATACCTAGAGATCTAAACTTTGATTATTGAAACCTACAACACACTTAAGACTTATAAAACTAAGGGTAACTGCATTTGACTAAATGTAAAATGATTAAACCTAGACTCTAAATTCGTTCATCATCCTCGAGAGCCAAATAGTCATCGTAGGAGATTACCAAACATCGATAGAAATCGATGTGAATACCCTCCGGTCATTAGGTAGTCTCGAAATCGATAATAAACTCGTATATCGATATCTTGGTAGTCGATTGACAACCACGAACTCGACAACTCGTTAACCAAATCGATGAGTCTTCCGACTAATTGACAACTTCAACCCGAATCGATCAGCAAAGCCCGATGCTCCCGCATCACTTGTTTCCAAACAATGAAGGTTAAGTTGGTCAATTGATAATAAAAGGTGAGTACCAAGCCAAAACGGGGCAGAAACGGGCTTCCCCTAAAAGAAATTGATAAAATAATAACATTTTTCACATCCAATGCAATGGTTGCCCTCACTTAAATTAAGCTTTGATTATCTATTTGCGCCAAAGTCACGAAAAAGCGGCCGCGCATCTTCCTGCTTCGTCTTCTTCAGCTCGCTGCAGAAGAGAGATGTTCGACGGCAAATCCAAGTTCCCTCACTGAGCCCCTCGTGGTCATTTCCACCTCTCTCATGTCTCAGCACCAGCTCATCGACTCACTCGCCTCTCGCATCTCTCTCGACACCTCCCGTTCCCCCTCCCCAAGCCCCAGCTCCACCCTCCGACCCTCGATCCTCAAATGGCACTCGTCTTAACTTGCTGCAACTCCTACAACAACTGCCCTGTATCTGGATCTCATCGCCCTGACTCTAACCATGCTTTCCCTACTATATGCTATGTGGGAGTGAACCTATCTTGCTTCCTCCTGGATCTTCTACAAGCACCCAGTTGGCGCCCACGGTGGAAGTTTCACCACTGGAGCCTCTCTCTCTTCTTGGATCCTCACTCTGCAGCGTGATCATGTTCTTGAACTTCGTGGTCATCTGGCCCTTGCAAGCCTCATATATTCCTACGTGAGCATTAAAGGGAAAGCTAGGGATTGGGGCGATGGTTTCAAAAGTGCCTATCTCCAACATGCTCTCCGCTGTCTTGGATCATTAGGAGCAAGCCAAGTGCGACCAAAGAATTGGTGCCCTATTCCCTTTATTTTCTGCCGGTCCTGGGGAAAGATTCCAGAAAAATGTACCCTGCCATCCGAAGCTGGCGGACTTTGCAAATTCCATGAAAAAGAAAGGTAGGGGAATGTGCCTTCTCGATTCTCGACGGGGATCACCATGAATGTACAGAATAATACCATGCCATCCGAAGCTAGCGGACTTTGCAAATTGCATGAAAGAGACACGTAAGGGAATGTCCATCTTTGTCTTGATTCTTGTCGACAAAAATCATCATGAATATACGGAATATTACATTTCTCTCTCTTTCATCACGATTCTCAATCCTATCAATCCCACTTAATTCTCATGCTTTATGCATTCATATGTATAATTTCACAAAAATTTCTCTTTAGCCATTAGAGTAAACTGACGACGAGTGCAAAATTGATGGAGGGTCTCGGCTTCAAGAGGCTACTGGCGATGGCGGCGATGTTGGCTTTAAATCTTGGTGTATTCTCAGCGCAAGTGCAGAGTGATAATTCTTGTTACGAGAATTGTGCCTGGAATTGTTTCGACAGCCGTATGCCGAATTGTTGCTCCAACTGCGTGACCGCAGGTTACTGTCATAACTTCTGACTACTTCTCTTGGTCACTGCGAGCTTGGCTGCTGCAAAATCGCCAAGTGCATTGGCTTGAAATCGGGTCCGCATCTTGTCCCTCAGTACTAGATTTTGTTTGTTTATTCATTTATCTATTTTTTTTTCTTTTTAATTAGTAAAAGGCTTAGGTTATTAGGATTATTGGGCTTCTGTGGTAAAATCATAATTATGTCAATTCTAAGATCACATATTTTATTGATCTATCACATTTGGAATTTAGAAATTACTTTATGCATGTAATAGTTTTGAGGCTCTTGAATTTTTTAACCAAACTTGCAGATGCTAAGGAGCTTGAAGATTGTGCAAAGGCATGCTCGACAGACTGCAACGCAAGTTTCATTCCGCATTAAAATCCGTAAACATGTTATGTGCACGCAAATAAAAGTTGTTGTGAAAATAAGAGAGTTATAATCCCATAAATAAAAGTGTCTTTGAAAGTATGTATCATGCGGAAGCCAGCGCAATCCTGAGGTGACAGACGGGTTTTTCCAGAGAAACAAGCAAGGCCTTGAATTTGCAGATTACAGTTTCATAACGAGCATCTCGAAAGCATTTATTTGACTTACTTATTTGTCACTTGGATTGAATTTTATGTGTTCCTTAGTGTGCATTAATCGGGGTTTCTTCAATGGGGAAAGATGAGTTGATATTGCGAAAAAAAGAGACTGCACAATAAAATAAATGGTACAAGCAAATAAATCAACCATCGGATTTACTTATCTGGTCGATGGGACCTAGTCTACATAGAGACTAGCACAAAATTTCACTAATAAATTGAGTAATATAATAGAAATTACAACCACGTTTAAGTGACTTTATCCTTCAATTATATTCAATAATTCACCCAATATTTAATCTTACCGCAAGATTTTGGCTATCAAAACACCAATTAATCAGGATGTAAATCGTTGAAAAGGTTCTCCAACAAGAAGCACGAGAACCGACCAATTGGACGAGAATCGACTCTGAACAATCGCGTCACTACTTGCAGTAGACATGCAACATTGGCACACCAAACAATCCCTTAAAATCATTTATGTATGTATGTATCTATGTATGTATGTATGTATAAGCACGGAATCAAACTTGGCCGAGTCAAATTCTAGTGCAAAGTCCAAGTAGGATTTGGTTAATTCAAGTCAACTTTCCTTTTCTATTTTGCTTGGCCGACAACCCTTGCGCACCAATATGATATCAAGACAAAACAGGAAATCCTTCTCCAAATTAGATTTCCATGGCACACATTCAAACATCCACAAAAAAACAATTCATCTCTAGAGTTTTGTTTACAAACTCAAACTTGAGACATAATTTAACAATAAGAAAAGAAGCTCCCATTATTTATTTATTTTTCTTTTTGCTGTTGTTTTGGAAGTGTTTTCCAACCTTCTTGATGCAGCCGCCGCACAATACCTTTAAGCACCATCTACTTTGCTTTTAAGTTTGTCTTTCATGATTTGATGAATTTTTTCGAGATAAAAATACTATGGCTCCATTTGTTTTGTGAAAAATGAATAATTTGAAAAATATTTTCCTAAAATGGATTGCTTGTATTGAATGATCAGAAAATGTTTTTATCATCCATGAAGATGTTTAGAAATAAATTATTGTTGATAAAGAAAACATTTTTCATCGAATAATTATTTCAAGCGATTATTTTTGGGTAAATAATTTTTAAATTAATTATTTTCCGCAAAGCAAATGGAGGTTATTATTATCAAAATTATTATATAACATCCACTTTGGTACCTCTACTCTCTAGTGCCTTGCCCACCGCCCCCCAAATTTTCATGAGCCTAGACATAAGTCAAGATGCATATGAGAGGGTACGTGCTATTACAAGTGTAAACAAAAATACTCCTTTTTTAAAGAATTATAATGATGTTGAAATAATTTGTTAGCTGAGCAATACGTTAAAATAAAATAAAAAAGTTTAGTTTTTTTGGCAGCATCGTCGGGGCCCTTTCTAGTGATTTAATTGCCACGCATTTGCAAACCAAGAAATTTAAATTCCTTTTTATTCATTTCAAAAGAAAAAATATGAAGAATAATTTGTTTTCGTGATGGCAATTGCCATGTACTTGGGAAGCGAGTAATTTCAATTTGGAAATGTGAGAAATATCCCTGATGATAATCTGAATATCTACGTATTAAATCAAAATAATTTTTTGTCTCACTTTTCATTTCATCTAATAATTTTTCCCCAACAACAAATGAAAGAAAAATGGATCTATTTCCAAATTGTCCTTGTATTAAATAATGAAAGGACAAGAAAGCTGTAATTAAGACATTTCTCCTAGATTCTAATTTCATCCGCTTTCCAGTGCACGGATTCTTTTCATCGAGAAAAACCGAACTTTCTCGCATTGCAGCAGCGCGTGCCCCAACACTAACGACAATTATTCATGATGATAATCGCCCTATACCTGCGAAGAAAGTACTTTAAATTGATTTTTAATGATTAAGAAAAGTTGGAAGATCAACCATCGTTTGTCTCACCAATATATACGCTTTCCTTTTTGGGAAAATACTATCAAAAACTTCAAATTATATTATTTGTGATAAATTTACTTTAAACTTTTTTTGTGATACGAAAAATCTCAAACTATGTTAATTGTGATAAATTTACCATGAATTTTTTTTTTGTGACACGAAAAACCATAAATTTTGCCACTTATAATATATTTACCCCACAATACTTTGGCCTATGGACATTTTCGCCTTTTTTCTATTTTTTTCTTTTTTTTTCTTTTCTTCTCTCTCTTCCCTCCGCCGGCCATGGCAGAGGGAAGCCGGCAAGGGCAGCCCTTGCCTGAGTCTGGCGAAGTCGCCCTCGCCAGATTTGGCGTCAGGCGAGTGCTGCCCACCCTTGCCGGATCCGGCAAAGGCATCCCTTGCTAGCTTCCCTTTGCCATGGCCGGCGGAGGGAAGAGAGAGAAGAAAAGAAAAAAAAGGAAAAAATATAAAAAAAAAGGAAAAAGACGAAAATACCAATGGGCCAAAGTATTGTAGGGTAAATATGTTACAAATGGTATAGTTTTGGGTTTTTCGTGTCATAAAAAAAAGTTCAGGGCAAATTTATCATGAATGGCATAGTTTGAGGTTTTTCATGTCACAAAAAAAAGTTCATGGTAAATTTATCATAAATGGCATAATTTAGGGTTTTTGGTAGTATTTTCCCTTCCTTTTTTACACTAAGAGCCTCTATTAGATTACATGCGTACAAAACGAGAATGTATGTCATTTGTTAAAAAAAAATGTGTATGTTGTACGGTTGCCAATTGTACGGACTCTTATGTGCAACTTTGGTTTGATTTAAACGCCGATACGGCCCTGAGGTAAAATATGTATGTACATGTTTTTCTTTAGGGTTAACACCATGCAAAATCGGGAAAATTACCAAAGTAGTTATAAACCTATTGCAATTATATCAATTCAATTATAAAACCTTTTTTTGTGCCAATTCAGTCATAAATATTTTGCATTTATACCAATTCAATCCATCCGACCAATATTTGTTGGCCAGCATTGACGTGGATACCGGTAGTCCAGCTGACGCTGACGTGGTAATTTTTAAATATTTTTATTTTATTTTTTTCTCTTTTTTTTTTTACTTTCCTTCTTCCCCTTAGTCGGTGGTCGGACGGCCAAAGCTGGGCAAGGCTCACCATGGCTAGGCGAGCTCGACCTCACCTAGTGATGGCGAGGCTGGTCCTTGCTAGTGCTCACAAGGGCTAGCCTCACCAATGGACCTCATTAGCCTTGGCCCCTGGTTGATCCACCCACCGACTAAGGGAAGAAGGAAAAGGGAAAAAAAATGAAAAAAAATAAAAACAATTGAAAAAATATAAATATTTAAAAATTACCACGTTAACATCAGATAGACGGCCGACGCCGACCGACGTCGATGTTAGCATCGGTCAACTAAAATATGCTGGATAAACTGAATTGGCACAAATACAAAAGATTTAGAACTAAATTAGCATAAAAAAATTAAGAATGAATTATCACAATTGCAATAGGTTTAGGACTGTTTTGGTAATTTCCCTGAAAGACCCCAAACGAGTACATCTGTGATAAATTTATTATTTATTAGTTTTTGTTAAATTTTACCGTCAAATTACCGAGTTAGATGATACGTGATAGTTAATGAATGTACATATTTAGGGTTTTACCCTTCCTTTTATCACGTATTTATCAATTTGTGATTTTTTGTGATATTAACGAAGTATAAATTTGTCACAAGTGTATCAATTTTAGATTTTTATGGTAAAAAAATTAATTCGAAATAAATTTATCATAATTATATTAATTTAAGGTTTTTTGTGATATTAACAATTTTCTTCGTAAGTCTACTTGCTGTGATACCCTAGAATAACACCTAGAAAGCTCAAAAGCGGAAGCTGCACAGCAATAGGTTAGAGCTAATTTAATCTTTTTTTTAGAAAATCTATTTTATATTAATATGCTCGTACGTTATTTTACAGCTTTATTTTATGAGCACACATTGTTTTGAAGTTATCTCAATCTTTATAAATCGTTCTTGATAATTCTATCGAGTAACAAATAATGAATGATGCAGGTCAAAAACCATGGTTAAGGGAAAGGATCCATTTAGGCAATATGCATTTTTTTTGTTTGTCTTTCTTATCGATATTATTACGCATGTCATATGAATATAAATAGACCTATCAGGTGGGGTCATAAACTAATTTTTTAACCCATATTTGATGAGATATGTTATTATATGGGTTAGTTATTTAGTAAATAAGTTGTAAATGGATTTAGACCAAATTGTATGGATTATAAATGGGTTTAATATGGATGTTAAATGGATTTACAATTTACTTAGACTCAATACACCTTTATGACTCTCTATTTATTTTATCCCGTGCTCGCTCACTCACTCTGTGTTTTCACCTTAATTTGGCTATAAGTTTTCCTTGATTGGATTAAATTTAGCAATATGTGTCAAGTTGAGTATAAATTGGGTATGTGTTATGTCGGGTATTGGTCACTAGATTTATATTGCATGGAAATTAATCAAAACAGATTAATCGAGTCAATTCAGATCGGACCATTTTCGACTCAACCCAACCCTCTTGTCTGACAGGTTTATATATACATACATACATACATACATACATACATACATATATATATATATATATTCTACAAGGCGTTTGCGTATGTTTCATGTTTCATAAATTGTACAATACACATATCACATACGTCCAATATACTTATGCTCTTCGTATTTAAGGACTGATTTTTTATTCCTACTAGAAAAAAAATTTGTAATACTTAGGGTTAATATTATAAAAAAAAAAAACCAAAAACTAGTACATTTTGTGATAGATTTACACCAAATTAATTTTTATGTCACAAATTCTCTCAAACTGGTATATTCGTGCCATATTTACCAAAACTAATTTTTGTCATAAAAAAACTCAAACTAGTATATCCGTGCTACATTTTATCCCAAATGGACATACTCTTGCTACATTTACTCCAATTTGTGGCAAATTTGGGATTTTTTGGAGATAAATGTGGTGTGGGTGCCATAATTTGGGATAAATATGACACGAGTATACCAGTTTAAGATTTTTTTGTATGATGCAAATAATTAGTTTAGGGTAAATATGATACGAGTACACTAACTTAAGAAAAATGTGGTACAAATGTACTAGTTCGGTGGTTTTGTGACCTAAAAAATAGGTATATGTGGCTCAAATGTTCTAGTTTGAGATTTTTTGTGTTAGAATATTTAAATAATAACTACTTATTGGGAGCGTACAGCAGAAGCTTGATATCTTTTGCTGGAGGAGATCAGCAAGAGGAAGCCTCAATTCGAGCCAATTAACATATGCAATTTGACTTACTTTCACTAAAAAATTTAAGTCAATGAATTGTGGGAGGATATATTAACTGCTTTATATCACGTCAATTTTTCAATATGTGATTTTTTTAACATAAGTCACATATGCATCTCAACAATCTCTCTTTCACGTGTGAGCTCCCTCTGCCATTTGGCTTACATTGTTATACCACAACGACCACCACCCGTAAATTACCCCTAACTTCATCCACCAAACATCGGAACAAACCATTGGCTATGATACCAAGTTACAAAGTTCAGTAAAAAAGTTTAAGCTTATAGGTAAAAAGAGATCACATGAATGTAAAGAATAATTATGATCCATTGTCAAGCGATGGGGAGGAATTTTGACTACGCATATTTACATGAAATTTTTTACCACACACTTTTGTGTAAGGGATAATTAGCTCTAATACCATATGAATTTTGTGGGGCCACTACCATTTTATTCTAAAAGCTAGCGGTTAGATAAATGTATGATTTTAGTATTTAATTATTCTAAAATTTCCCCTTACGCTTAGTCTAGTCTTTTACCTCTAGCTTTGATAATTTTGTGGGACCACTGTCAATTGTTTAAAAAACTTAAGTTATTAGATGAAAATATGATTTAATATTTAATTATCCTAACACTCCCCCTCACGCTTAGTATAGTCTTTTTACCTAGTTTTGGGCGTGGATATGTTTTATGATTTGACAAAAGTCTCGATTGGTGATGGTCGTTTATTGGTATAGCCTTTTTACATACCGGTTCTCGATCTTTAGTATTGTCTCCCATCTTTCAAGTTCCTAATCTTACTCAAAATCTCCTTTTTGTTGCTCAATTTTGCTGTAAAGATTCTTGTGCCATTAATTTAATGATTCATCCTTTTCTTTGAAGGATGAACGAACCGAAAAAGTTCTCCTCCAAGCAAATTCTTCTCATGGTCTTTATTCGATTTTCATCTCATATGAAATCCAAGTTAGAGGTCTTGAGTTTGAATATTTTTAGACTATATTTGTCTCTCTAATTAAATATTTTCACTTTTAGTACTAAGCAAAAATACTAAACTAAGCGTGATGAGAAGTGCTAGAATATTTAAATAATAAATTACATCTTCATTTAATAGCTTATGCTTTTAGAACGATAGACAGTGACTTCACAAAATCTTTTATTTTGTTGTATTAAGCCTAACATTCCATGAAGTTTCCATAGTGTGATTTCCCAATATAGCTTAGTTCGTTACTTTCTCTACCATATGATAACTGAACATGAAACAATACACTCAAGAGAGCATAAGCAAGATAAAATCAATTCAATCAAATCGTCTGGAGTTGTAAATTTCTTTTATAGTATATTTTTAATTAAGACTTGGATTGTTACGCGGAGAATAAATGATGTGGAAAATATTTTTTTGAAAAATAATGGCCTGCATCTCTTGACATAATAAGCTAATGATAAATATTTTAATAATTGAAAATAATTTATGAATAGCAATAAGATTCGAATTGATTTTGAAACTATGAATATGAAAATGTAAAAATAAACGGATCTAATAAGAATAATAAAATTTCAAGATAAGCGTGCATTTTCCTGGATGATGTATATATTCTTCGTCTAATCATTTTATAAGTGATTATTTTTATGAAGAATGTTTTCTAGGTGGTATATTTTTCAAGAAATAAATGGAAAGTAAATAAAAAGAAAATGATAACACCATTGACATTTTTAGCTTTCAATGCAATGATTGGCCACATATGTCTGCACAAAAAGCCGTCTGCGTCGTCCTGCTTCGTCGTCCTCTTCAAGTTCTCTCTCTCTCCCTGCAAAAAGAGATGTCCAAAGGCGAGACCAAGCTCCCTCGCAAGCCCCTCGCGGCGGCGGCGGCGGCGGCGGCGGCCGTCGCGTCGCAGAGCCAGCTGCTCCTCATCGACTCCCTCACCTCCCACATCTCTCTCTACGCCGCCGCCTCCCGCTCTTCCCCCTCCCCGAGCCCTAGCTCCACCGTCGCCGGCGCCGCCCCCCGGTCCTCGATCCTCAAGTGGCTCTCCTCCCTCGGCCCACACCAGCGCCGATCGCACCTGACCGTCGTCGATCCCAAGCTCGTCCGGATCCTGATCCGGATGCTCGGCTACCTCCGCACCCGCGGCCACGGGTCCTTCATCCTGCTGCCCGACCTCCCTGAGGAGGGCGATCTCCCCGGCCTCTGCTACAGGAAGTCGCGCGGCCTACTGTCCCGCGTCGCCGAGTCGGACGGGTCGGAGAGATCCGTTTTCGATTCGGTGCTGGTTTTCAGCTCGAGAGAAGGGGAGAGCGTCGAGGGATGTTCGGTTTCGGCGAATTGCCTCGACTCTGTTACTGTTAGCGAAGGGTTCGTGGAAAATGTAGATTCGTTTGTGGAAACGATGGATAGAGTGTCGGATGGGGGGTTTTTGAGGGGCGAGGAGGGTGAGTTGGGAGCAGATTGGGTGGAATTAGGTTGGTTGAAGGCGAAGGGATATTATGCCCTGGAGGCTTTTGTGGCGAATAGGTTGGAGGTGGCATTGAGGCTGGCTTGGCTGAATTGTAATAGTGGTAAAAAGAGAGGGGTGAAGCTTAAAGAGAAGTTGGCGATGGCTGGTGTTGCAGCCAATGTGTTTTGGAGGAAGAAGAGTTGCGTCGACTGGTGGTCGAATTTGGATGCGGAAGTGAGGCGAAAGGCGATAACTTCCGTATTGGCAAAGTCCACAAAAGCCTTGGTACACTTCAGGAACTTTCTTATGTAGTTTCTCTTTAAAAGTTCAAACAAGGTTTTGAACGTTGTTGTCTGTTTCCTTATATGAACACTTTGTGATGGATGGATGGATGGATGGATGGATGTAGTTTTGATTCTTTGAGATTGTATGCTATTTTTCACTCCACAACAATTGTTTTCAATTGCCCACTCTTTGGCATCTTGGTTACTTGAAGCTAAGAAGATGGTATGGTGGTCTAGTTTCTGACCAATTTTTTTTTCAGACTCTGGAGATTCTAACAGATGTAAAAAGTGCCTCAAAAGACAGGCTGTGGGCTTTCTCTCTGGAACCGCATCCATCACTAAAGTACAATGAGAATGTGTCTTTGCAAAGAGCGCCACCAGAACTTGCATCTGATGTAGAGTTTGGTTCAATGGTTTTGGATGACTCTATTTCGCAGGGACATTCTTCCTTTGCTAATGTCTTCAATCGTTTGCTTGTACTTCGAGATGTCATTACATTAAAATCGTGTCTGGAAAGTGGCTTTGACAGAGGGAAAGTATTTTTTAGCTCCCTGAACACTATCGGTACTATTTCTGATTGTATACTAGCAAAACTGCGGGGATTTCTTGTGATTATTTATCTTGAGTGCACAAAACTTGAACTTCTAAGAGAGGAAAGTTGTAATTTATTGCCTAATAAGTCCAAGGAAAAGCATGGTGCATCAGGTCATAGAAAGAAGGGGAGGCCCGGTAATTTAAAGAGGCTGAATTCTACTGGTACTCCCCAAAAGGATCATCGTCCGACTGACAAATCTTGCAAGGTAATATATCCTTCATTTAAATTTGCTGACAGTTATGTCGATGATGCCCCACAAATTTCTTGATAATTTTTTGCGAATAATTTATTAGGCTCATAATTTTTCATTGGCTAATACTGAGAAGTCTGCAAGCAAGATGCCTGTGGTTCTTCAGAGAAATGGGTGTCAGTTGGAGAGGTCATTGTTGATAGTCAAAATGGTTGCAATGTTTTTTTCTTGTTCAAATGAAGTTCAAGTCTTCTGATTTTAACAGTCTATAACTGGTAGCCTTTGGTCAGGAATCTGCCAAAGGAATTGTTGCTGGAAAAATGCAGACATCTGCTCGAAGGAACAAGAAAGCAAAACGTAAAAACAGAAATTCTGTCCTAGAAATTTCGAAGGAACATATAAATAATGAGAGGTCTTCCGTTGGTGCTTCCTCTATTTCTAGTACCTCTCAAGACAAGGCTTCGAAGTTGGTCGAGGGCACTGATAATTCAACTACTTTCGATTGTGCAAATCATAATTTTAGCAGAGACTACATCCTCGGTTCAGATTCATTTTCTTGCAGTTCTACATGTGGACCTGGTGGAGAAGAGGGGCAGGCCTCCAAAAGAGATAAAGAAGACTCCTCTATAGGTTCTACGGTTGATTTGGGTTTTGGCAGTTTAAAATGTTCAGAGACTTTGAATACTGCAGTTGAAGATCCTGTTTTGTCTTCTGTATCGAAAACACTAAATGGCAAATTAAGCTGTAAAAATGTACCTCTCAGTTGTTTCCCAAAAGAGACTGGCTGTGTGCCAATCAATGGAGAAACTACCATTCAGAAATCTGTCAGCATAACTCAAGCTGATGCGAAGTCGGCTGTTTCCAACAAGCTAAGCACTGCCTGTGATTTGAAAGAGGACTCCACGAGGGAGTGGAGGAAAGGCGATTTCAATCAACCTGTACATATTACTTCTTTGGAGTGGCTTTCACACGAGTGGCCCAATGTAGCTAGCACTTACTTTCCATCAGCTAACTCGCATCTCCCAACTGCCACTGATAGGTTACATCTTGATGCTGGTCATAATTGGCACAATCACTTCCGCCAACCTTTTTTATCAGTGGTACATCAGACTAGGAATCCTCCGATTGAAAGTGGGTGTAAACAGATGCTAACACGACCAGTAACCATGAGTTCAGATTGGCCCCCAGTGGTACGAAATGCTTGTGGAGTAGCAGCATCATTGACCTGTAGTTATGATTCTGGATTCATCTCAAGACGTCATTCTACTTTCCATCAGGGTTTCACTACTAACAGTGGGCAGCACAATTCAATGGCAAACAACAATGAAAAGAAGTACTCTGCTGATTTTGTGGACATACCTGATTTGTCAAATTTGCAGGAACTCGTTGATGAGCGTGACAGCCACTGGGTATCAGAAGAAGAATTTGAGGTTCATGGAGTGTCAGGGTTGGATTATAATCAGTACTTTGGTGGGGGTGTGATGTACTGGAATCCTTCTGATCATCCTGGGACTGGTTTCTCACGGCCTCCATCCCTCAGTTCTGATGACAGCTTCTGGACTTGGCAAGAAGCGGAGATGAATCGGGCAGTTGATGATATGGTTGCGTTCTCTTCTTCATACAGTACAAATGGTTTGGCTTCACCTACTGCTGCTTCATTTTGTTCTCCATTTGATCCTCTAGTTTCTGGACATCAGGCTCTTGGGTATGTCGTGCCGGGGAATGATGTACCTGGTCAGGCACTACATTCTTCATCACCAATTACAGACAAAAAAGGCGAGGATGAGGCTTCTGTATCTTCATCCAGGTTACCGGGTGATTTGGAGGGAAAGACCGGAGACCCTCTTCCCTATCCTGGTTTAAGACCAATCATCATTCCTAGTATTTCTAGGGAAAGATCAATCAAGAGAGGTCATGATCTCAGAAGTCCTCGTGTTCCTCCAACTAGGCGGGAACAGCCTAGAATAAAACGGCCACCATCTCCTGTTGTTCTTTGTGTACCAAGGGCACCCCGTCCACCTCCACCATCACCTGTGGGAGAATCCAGAAAACAGAGGGGCTTTCCAACTGTTAGATCCGGTAGTTCTAGTCCAAGGCACTGGGGTATGAGAGGCTGGTATAATGATATTGGGAACTTGGAGGAAAGTTCTCTGCACATTGATGGCACTGAAGTTGTTTTGCCTTCTTGGAGAAATAACAATATTTCAGCTCATCCAGTCGTCCAGCCTCTACCTGGACATTTGCTGCAAGACCATCTTATTGCAATATCCCATCTAGCTTGTGATCAGGAACATGTAAGTATATACACTTGACTACTTCTTCCTTTGTTTTTGGTAGGGTAGTGCCCGTGGTGATTACCGGATGATGTTATGAAACAGCCAGATGTTGCCTTCCCCCTGGAACCACCAGAAGTAGAGAATGGACTTTCTCGGACAGCATCTCTTTCTTTAATGCATAGCCTTCTTCACGATGAAATTGATTCATTCTGCAAACAGGTAGGAAAGTGGACACGGAGTTTTTTCCTTAACATTGCTGAGCTTGTCTCTTCGGAGCTTCATTATGATATCCTTTCCCGTGAAATATGAAAATTTTGGTTGGATGGTGCTTTGACTCTTCGTTTATATCCCCGGGCCGTAGGTTGCTGCAGAGAATTTATACAGGAAGCCATATATCAATTGGGCTATTAAGCGTGTCACGCGGTCTCTCCAGGTTCTTTGGCCTAGGTCGCGTGCTAATATCTTTGGTTCAAATGCAACAGGGTTGTCACTTCCCTCAAGTGATGTGGACCTTGTTGTCTGCCTTCCCCCTGTTAGGAACCTGGTATGAATAGATTTGCATGATTTTATATTGTAATATGTGATGAACTGTAATTCCATAGGTTGAAGAATATATGCAAATCTATATTTAGGAACCGATAAAAGAAGCTGGGATCTTGGAGGGGCGTAATGGTATCAAGGAGACATGCCTTCAGGTACATCTGCCAAGCATTCTGTCCTTTGAAGCTTTCTCATCTTGCTTTCCAGATTGTATTTGGGCAGAAAAAATAGAACAAATATTACTTGAGACATACATCTCTTTACTCTTTTATTGACGTCACAAATATTCCACGTCACAATTCAGGGTTTGTCCAAGCCTATAGAATAATTTCTCTCTAACTAACACTCTAAGCTTTCTGGGTTGGAACTTCTAAAATGGTATTAGAGTCATGTCTGTTCTTCAGGACTCATTTAATAATTGGTTTGCTAAATGGTTCTTGATTGTCTTCTTCTCTGTTCATTAATTCCACTTGACCTTAGTCCGGTTCACATGTGAGTTTAGTTAGAAGTATCCCATATCGCTTGACTTGACATTAGTCTAGTTTGCATGTCAGAGCGTGGTTAAAACTATCCCATATTACTTGATAACGAAAGTTCGTCCAGACGTTAGACATATTTAGCCTCTTTACCAGAAATATACTTCAGTCATTATGAGGTTGATAATATATTACTCTCTCTGTTTTCTTTTTATTTATATTGGGCAAAATATGTTTAGTGTGAGTAATTTTTATGTTTCAATTTGCCTATTATGCGTATGAGCTCATTGCATGAATTGAATGCACTACTGTTCTTGCATTCTCCCTTGAGATGATGCCTCTATTTTTTTGGGTTGGTGTTGCTGTTGGTTTGGTGTGTTGTAGTGCAAGCATTTTGCAACATGTTTAAAGCAACACCCTGAAGCAGGTGGACAATTTCCTAGAAGCAGTCATTGGGTTCTTAGCTATGACGAGTTAGCCGGACACCATACATGAGTTGAAGCACTTTTGACAGCAGTCGCTGCCGCCTCTAAAGCTAAAACTAATAGCCCAATAGTTTTAGATTTATTTTTTTAATGCTAATTTGTTTGTAAAAAGAAATTTCTATTATTGCTTCTTCATTGGAGTGTACAATTTACCATTGCATTATATGTGGGAGGACTCATATTGTGCCAACGCCTGTTTCAGCATGCTGCTAGGTATCTTGCCAATCAGGACTGGGTTAAAAGTGATTCCCTTAAAACTGTGGAAAATACTGCTGTAAGGACATTTATGCTTTTCTGTTTTCACTTCTCCTCCACCTTCTCTCTTACTATATCCTCATAGCACTACATTTTTGGTAGATTCCTATTATAAAGCTAGTGGTGGAAGTTCCACAAGATCTGGTTTCATCCAGTGCTTCTAGTGCACAATCACCAAAAGAAGAACCAAGTCACAATGGTCATGAATTAGCCAATCTGGCACATGCACATTCAGATGTGCAAGAAGACTCTTTGCCACAAATGTGCTCCCAGACAAACTATCATAATACCGATAGTTCAAAATCAGTGCGTCTCGACATCAGCTTCAAGTCTGCTTCACACACAGGACTCCAGACAACGGAGCTGGTAATTAGTTTTTTCAGTAATAGAGATATAGCTTCACATTTTCAGGCATTTGGAGGATTACTAGAATCCAAGGGAAATTTAGTTATGCCTTTTGTGAAGTTATTTTGTTGGAGATAGCTCAACTCAATTGTTGATACCACTGTCGAAGACTGTTTCTTTAAAAACCCATGGAGAACAATTTTTTTCCTGGTTAAGGGTGTTATTAGAGTTATTTTCTCAGGTCTTTGATAAGAGTGAAGCTAAATATTAAGGATATGAATGTAGGTCTCTCCAGTAGCTAATCTAGTGTTTGTCATCTGGTGTTAGGCTTGTCCTCTTATATTCACTGAACTTTAATAAATCACTGATTTGTCTAATAAAAGATAGGTTGTTATATTTTAGCTACAAGGAGAAGAATACTTTGGACAAGTTTATTATGAAGGAGGTTCATTTATTTGAGCTGTAGCTGCATTGAAGAAAAAATATATTTTTTGGCTCAGCCCTAATTTTTTTAATTATTTCAAGATAAAGGTTTTCTGATCGTTCAATTTGCACTATATGGGCCTGCAAAAAATTTGATATCATTGTTAGAGCATAACGAATGGAATGTTGATAAGTCATTATATTTAATGCTGTTGGCAATGTGTACATATATTTGCATTAGTTGCTTATGCAACAAACTTCAAATGTGCTTATGCCTTAATGTAAATGACTTTTCATGGGTATATATGAAGGCTGCACTGCTTTAAACAATTTGGGATAGACAGACTACTAAATTCAGAATAGTCCTTTTTGAACCATTCTTATCTGAAAATTTGGTCCTTGGTATCATAATATGCAGGTAAAGGAGCTGACTGAACAATTTCCAGCTACCACACCACTTGCTTTGCTGCTAAAACAATTTCTGGCGGATCGCAGCCTGGATCAGTCTTATTCTGGTGGTTTGAACTCATATTGTCTGGTGAGTTGTGCTATATTATGTCTAATTCTGTTCAATGCGTCTCAATAGTGAAACTTAATATGGTTGATCATTTTGAGGAATTAACCTCTTTACAAGAAGAGATCTCGAAAACTGTCTGATGTATATTAGCTTTCAATATTAGTAAATGCATTTATTAAAACAACTCAGCAGGTTACTTTGATCGAAGCTATCATGAAAATTGTTCACACTTAGTAAGTGTTTCTTTGTTTTCATTTCAGCCCCTGATGCAGACTTTGGTCTAATCACATAGCCTTTTAATGGAAGCTAAACCTTCAAAAATTTTATCTCCTTGAGAAAATGGGACGTTTCAGCATCTAGTTCTTGGACCTGCAGACAGATTGTAATGTTGTCAGACCTTGAGATGTGTCGTAGGAAATCTCACTGAACTAGAAAAGGAAGATATTGCTGTTGGCAATGAAATGCTGTGATATTTGCTTTCTTTTCCCTTCTTTCTTGAAGGGGGAGGCAAGGTAATAGAAAGTCAAATTGTTTTTTTCCTTGGCACCTTAACTTCTGGCTGATTGATCTGTAATCCAAACTCTTCTAGGGAATGATTTCTAATGGATTGGATTAAAAAAAAAATATGACTAGTGTGATATTAATTGATCTTGTCATCAAATTTAGGAGCTTTCATTCTTGAGGGTCTCTACATGAGGAATTGGCATAGGACTTTTCCTAATTTTTCTTATATTCATACTTAAGAATATCTGCATGAGAGACTGATAGTGGATTATCTTCCCCTCTAATATGTAGCTAAGATGTAATTCCTTCTGGATTTTGCAAATGATATTTATGATTAGAAACAATTTGATGCGATGATCGGAAATTACTACTGGCATCTTTGTCCAATGAATCTTTTGACAGCAGATAACTTCTGGTTCAGTGATTAACCATACTTACGCTTATTTCCACCCTTGTCCACCCTTGTTTTTGTGATATAGAGAGGGAAGAGAGTAGAATCTCTCTCTCTCTCTCTCTCTCTCTCTCTCTCTCTGCCTCCACGTGTGCATCTTCTTGTGCTTTTACATCTCATGTCCATTCTCTCCTTGGTTGTATATTCTCTTTCTGGAGGCTTTGATGGTTAGTTTCACTGACTTGCTTCCACAAATTGCATGCTTGAGAATTTCTTGCACACTCTACTTTTCAATTTGGTCGAGCATGCGCTTAAGATGGTGTTGCTGTGTATTTATAGAATCTGTTGTAAGATCTGTCAAAGAGTAATCTGGCTTTGAGTTTAGACTTACTTGTCCTGCTGAAACTTCGTCAGGTTTATGGATAAAATGAAGTAATCAATCAAGAATTTTGATTTATTTGGCATGTCGGAAACTGTCTATGTATGAAGCTGTAATCTCTACTGAAGTTGACAATGGAACATTCAGAACCAGGATGCTTATTCAGATTCTTTTGGGTAGCTGAAAACTTAGAACAAAAATACCCTACATTATTGCTTCTGGAGCAACTACAGATGTGTGACCTCTATGATAGATCTTTTCACTGTACTTATAAAAGGAAAAAAAACTAATATGATAGCCTATGATATGTGATATTGGTTTTCTTAATTAATTTGGGATGAAGTATGAGGCATTTTTCAGTTTTTGTCTAACATCATTAATTCCCTGATTAACTCTCACGCGCATGTTTCATGATCAAATGACCGGCTAATGTGATCTTTTTTGCATCCTTCTGCAGGTGCTACTAATTACACGTTTTCTTCAACACAAGCATCACCTTGGCCGATCAATCAACCAGGTAGACTTTGATTTTTTCTGTCGCGATGCAGTAATTTTTACCTTTTGTATATCAAGCAATGATATTGTATGAGAGCAGTAAAGCCATAGTGCATATTGTCAGAGATTCTTCTTCCCCTTGTTTTTCCTTTTCTATTTGTGCTCCTTGCACGGCTACTATACTCCATATAATTGTCTTATTTCTTGCTATGGAGAATATTTGTGCCAAAATTCAAGCCACCTTTTCTTTGATTCATTCATTTTTTCTCGTTGTTACTGTGGAAAACTGGAAGGTGCTACTTTAAATGGTTGGTAGAGGTCTAGCTAATTTGAATTTTATACTGTCCAGCTTTTGCCCTCTTGTACATTTAAGAACTGTTCTGCTATGTGACTCCAACTGCCGTTCTAAGCAGTTTTTAGTAGATAAATCCTTACTAATAAACTAAGCAACTGTAATCTTTCATGCGATTTCTGCATTGCATAGTTCAAGATTTTTTAGCGCTATGACAGCTTTACTTGTCGTCAGACATGAAGCATGAATGTTACTGGCATTTATATGTTTTGGCATTGCTTGTAGTTGTATACTCAATGGATGTTTAAATTCTGCATTGTCTGGGAAAGGCTTGGATAATGTCAACACAGCAAGCAGCAGCAGATTAAGCTATTGATGATTAACCTGATATAAATGTATTGATCCCTCTTTATCCACCCATTTGAGAGTACATCTTTATTTGGGCACGTTAGATTGTGGTGGATTCTAGTGACCGAAATTTGATCATTTTTATTCTGGTCGGATTCTACCAAGGCTGTAAAGTAATATCATATATGTCGTAACCGAGGGTATCAAATGGCCTATTTAGAACTTTCCTTTTTCTCACTTATTGCTTTTGCGGGAAAAGAAGGAATTTGAGGCATAGATCTTGTCGGATAACAATTTCCCCAAAAACATAAGCTGTTGGTATCTGGTGCATAGTGTGTGAAGACACATACCATATGCACTCCTTGTCCATATGTTGGGTCTTACTCGTGAAATATAGGACATGGACATAATCAGTTTGAATGTTAAACTGAGGAGCAAAGGCACCATAATAGGAATTACAGAGAGTATCTGGTACCATTATAGACTACAGGTTTATGCAGCCAAGGGATGGGTCCATAATGTGTCAAGACTCAGGCATATATTTAACAGATGCTCAGAATTTCTAATCTTCTTATTGTATACTTGTGACAAGACAGATGGCTGGGATACTTAATATTGTTGTCTACTGCCTGTTGTGTAATAGGTTATCAATGTTTTAACACTTCTTGTACATATTGGCCAAGATAACTGCCTACTAATATCTGTGTGGAAGGTGTTACTATATCAACCTCATCATTTTCAGAATATGATTTGCTCTAATAGTTGTTGTGATATGCTTACCATGCTGATTGATTAATATACTTTTGTGTGATTGTATTAGAATCGTCTATGCATATTGTAGAACTACTTATGAGTATATACATTCCCAGCATTTCGCAATTGATGTTTACACTGTAAGAGGCATTTTTTGTGTTCTATGGATCTGTGGTGTATGAAAATGTTTAGGCCTTGCTGCAAATTTGTATAATATGTTTATCACTTGATATTTGTAGCTCTATGTTATACTCAATTTTGGCAATTGCCGTATTTTGGTCTGATTATCGGTGGCAGATTGATTTGTTAGATGAATTATTGGTGGAGTTCAGTTTTAATTTTATCTTGCTTGTGTTTATGTGAAGACCTTACTTTAACTACAGTCATTTATTTTTGCAGAACTTTGGAAGCCTTCTTATGGATTTTCTTTACTTTTTTGGGTGAGTCAAAGCTAGACCTTTTCTTTTCCTTATTTACATGGTTTCAAATTATTCATCATCATTGACTACGTCTAGTCTATTAGTTTCAAGCGTTCATCCAGTTTGGCAGCAGTTATTAACAGGAATATAATTTGATTATCTAGGAATGTGTTTGATCCTCGCGAAATGCGTGTGTCTGTCCGGGGAAGTGGTTTATATCTAAAGAGGGAAAGAGGCTACAGGTGACATCTGCTTCCTGATTCTATTTATGACTGGAGATAGAAATATGCACTATGGATGACATATCTAAGAGAACACCTTTTGATGAAATATCTTGCCTTCTGCAGCATTGATCCTATCCATTTAGATGATCCGCTTTTTCCTATGAACAACGTGGGGAGAAACTGCTTCCGCATTCATCAGTGCATCAAGGTGTGTGCTAGTGGAATTTCAATCATCTGGTGGGCATCTTGCCACAGTTAAAATGTACCTAACACGTAACAAATGAGTAAAGCTGTAATAACATGTTACCTAAAGTGACTTATAGATTACTCTTTAAAGAAATTAGAGCTAGTCGGTGCTTATAACTTGTTCATCCTTCTAGAATTTTTTTGTTTTTCTTATCAGTAAAATTTATAAGAGGCAGCAAGGGTGTGCCAACCTATACAGAGACTAGTAATTCACAAATGGGATGAATTATTAAATTGGGCACTGAAAAATTGAAAGTTGGGCTCTAATGTCATGTTTGAATTCCAATACGGAAGTCTTAGTAATTCAGTGGATGGGGACTACACTATATAAGGCTGTCATAAACCGTGAAAACAAGTGATGTGGGATAACTCTAACATGAAGAACTGCCTTTGTCTGGTGACTGATTTTGGTTTTAGTAGCACATTTAGCCCCTCAAAACTGTTAGGATGACCAAATATCCCTCTGCTACTTCACCCAACCCCAACCGAAGAAACTGGAGAAGCGCTCAAATGCACATCCTAAGTTCTGTAAAAGAGTTCCTGAAGTTCTAACAATCTAACTATATATTTTGCCAGAAAAATCTATTTTTTTTACCAAAAGTTGTAGGCAAGGTACCTGCCTCCAAGAAAGGAAAAGCCAAATGAATGGAAGCGCCTTATGAATGCTGAATATTTTGATATTGACATGTTCACATATTTGTCCAAAAATCGTTTATTTAGAGATTGTGAAGAATGGTCCCGAGTAAAGGTAAAACAAACAGGTTTGTTAGTGAAATTTCTGAAAACATCATACTGGAAGATTTGTTCAAAGTACTTAAACAGCGGACTCAAATAATTCTATAGGACTGAATAGTTACTATGAACCTAAAATTATGGTGAGAGTTCATGATGCTTCATTTTGGCTCTGATGCTTAGTTATAAAGGAAAGGCATATATGAATATAAGAACTTTTCATAATATATCCTATCATATACTAGGAATTTTCCTTGTCAACAAGTTCTTGTGCAGGTGGGAGGAATTATCCTTTAATATGTTATCTTTTCCATTTTTAATTGATTTATTAATCATGCACTTGTGACCTTAAACAAATTTAGGCTTGTATTAGCATCTCAAAAGCGTGATGATAATTGAGGGGGAATTTTTTATTTACATCTACTGTATGTTTATGATATTCTGGATTGTCACTTGATGCAGGCGTTTGCAGAAGCATATTCTGCTCTTAAGCAGGAACTTACTTGCATCCAAAACAATGGGGATGCATATTCAAGGCCACCATACAGGCTGCTTCCCAAAATCATTCCAAGCATCAATCCATCATGAGGTTTCTACAGTATGAGAATTCTCATATTCGGGTGGCATTGGTCAACTGGTATAGTACAAGCGCCAAATGTAGTGGTTTCTATTTGGCACATTGGCGTGCATGCTTGCAAAAGTTTTAATGTCCCAGAGGGTTGGACTGTTGAAGGTAGAATAAAATCCACATGCATGTCCACGGCCAGGCGTTGCCTGGGGGCTGCGGAATGTGGGACAAGGTGACATTTCAGCTTGGACGCTTATGCTCGTACACTACAAAAGAACCCTTCTAAAAGTTTTTGGTTGCTGCATAGACTTTGCCTGGGTGTTTTCCTGGGGTTTGAAATAGCAGTATTCCTGCAACTTCCAATGTTGATGACTCAAGAAAATAAATGTTAGCTTTGCCATCAGGAAGTATGCTCACGGCAAATCGGTAAGTGAAAATCTGGGCGCTGCAAGGGGACCTTTCTGAAATCCGTTGCTTGCGGCATCAGTTTTACTTGAGGTGCTACATCATTTTCACAGTGCGAAAGAGTTTTATGACTCACCTTGTGTTTGATGAATTTGCTAGATTAGATGTTAGCTCCCAAGTTACAGGGCGTAGCTGGAAAGCAATAGCTGAAGGGCAGGGATCTGGACGGGCACTCTTATGTCTGTGGTCCTATGGGCAGTATGGTGAGTTTCCTGCTACAATGACTGCTAGATAATCTCCTGAACTTGCTATATTCTTGTACTCGTTGACTGATGAAATAGCTCCATCTAGCAACTGAAGAGTATTCCATCGGCAAGCATGGGATGGTGCAGACTACAAATTCTTCCTTTCAACATTATCTATCTTCTGATTCAAAGTGGTGCACCCACTAAGATATACATTAGCATACTAAGGACCACAACTCATTCAAATAATATCTATAAGTTGGCCAATAAAATCGTTTTGCTTATGGTAGCATATGATTACAATTATGGGTTCGTGATGTCATGGAAGGTTTTTGGGAATGAACAATCTTCAGAGTGTGTATGTGGAGTCAACAGTTTCTTTCAATTATCCATGCTCTTTCAATTAATATGCAAGAGAGAAATTCCAATGTGCCTTCATTCATGTTTGCATAGCTTCAGGAAATGTTTACCTGACTGTTTAAATGCATTCTTTCTAGGTTGCATTTATTATATGAAGAAAATCATCAAATCGGATCTTGGAGCTACTCTGCTCTTCAACAATCTACTGCTCTCACTAGGAGTTACTTTTCATGGACTGAGATCACGGTGAGATCCCATGCTACAAGTGAGGTTATCGTGGGGCACATCGTGAGACGGAGCTAGTGCATGAATGTGGCGTGTTTGTATTGGATTTAATTGTGGTTCGTCAGATGAGATTCCATTCTAGACTATTCAATGGGATGAAATGCTTGAATTTTTATTTTAGGCCATAGTTATTCGGTGCTACAATTCAAAATGTCTTACACATGCCAGTTAAGTTCGACTTTCCGTAGTCACTTACTAGGGACATTTCTCGGTGTATTTCTTCCTGCAACCGCCTTCTGAGATCGTTCTGATAGTAGAAACCGTATTAGTAAATTTTTCCCCTCGAAACAATTTCAAATGCTAGAAGAGGACGAGAAGCGGCCTTTTCTGGAAAAAGGTCACCCTTGTAGATGCTGAAAATCTTGGTTCAGTTGCGCTTTGCTGCAAGTGAAAATTTGCGGAGCCTATCAGTTAACATGTCTATGTGCCACATATCTTGGATCTAAAGTTGTCCTGAAGACTTTATAGGACTGCCTTGACTAATGCACTTTTTTGGAGATGTGCTGCGTCTTTAACCAATCGTGATATTGAAACTAATACACTTTGGACAGTGATGACATGGACGAGCGATTGATCCGCTAACATGAAAGTAATATGTTGCAATCCCTGAATTGCATATGGTACTTGCTGCATTCTGTCAATATGTAATTCGATTTGTGTGCGCATGGAGATGTGCAGCGCCATTAGGTCTCATCGGTGTCACTTTGTGTCGGTACATGCATCGTATTATTGCACCAAATGACGGACAACGTGCCACAAGCTGATAGGAAACTTAGTCGGCAGAAAAAACGACCATCTAAGCCAGCAATTCACATGTTTGTGTGAAAATCGAATTCTTTATGTTGTGTCGAGTCGTGCCATTGAAAAACAATTCATTTTTAGTAGCTACAAAATTGTGTATGTTAAATTGGTTTCGCTTTTAGTTTCATCGTGTCAGAAATTGTCGGCTTTACTTTGACATGATAGTGGGAAGGAGACACAGGTAAAGGCACTATTACGTTATAGACATATTACAAATTGATTGTCTATTACAGTATTATAGCATGGGTGTAATAGGTTATATTAAGTTGAAATGTGCAAATGTAATAATATGGACTAAATTTATCTATGTCACTTATATTATGACGACGACAATTATAATTATCTCGATAATGTATAGCTTTTTTTTGTTAATAATGTATAGCTGACTATTTCGGGAACATCCTTTATATCATTATTGCCGTCAAACTGGTTGTCAAACTCAATTCTCATCACAGCAGAGTGGATCCAACACACGAAGTGCACGTCCTCATTCTCTTGCTACTACTACTAGCTGTTTTCCGACGTTGCGCCCTTTCAAGAGCGCGACCAAAGCCGATGGACCGTTCTCGAGCCCCTCGGCTGTATCTTTGACGTACACGATCTTCCCCTCCCTGATGTGAGGCAGCAGAAATTCCAGGAACTTGGGGTACTCGTGGCAGTGATCATTGACCGCGAATCCCTCAATACGGACTCTTTTGTAGATGGCGTGCATCAAGTTATGCACTCCCTCCTGCGAATCACTATTGTACTGCGACACCATACCACATAAAGTTATCCTGCCTCGAAATCTCATGTTTAGGAGCACCGCGTCGAGCATTTGGCCCCCGACATTATCGTAATAGATATCAATACCTTCAGGGAAATGTCTGCCGATAGTTCAAACATGCAAATCATTACGACAACTCTGTATTCTTGTTTATATTGCAGCAGCTCAAAACAACTTGCTGTCACATTTTATATTTTTAGGACATTTTTTGGCATGGAGTTTCGATCAACCAACCCCCAACTTAATGCTAACGCTTGATTCGCAAAAGAAACACCGTCACGGATTCATACAAATCTCGTGGCCACAAACCTCTTCAAAGTAGCAGCGAGATCTCGTTCTTCTTTATAGTTAAAGGCATCATCGAAACCAAACCTGTTCTTCAACAAATCAACCTGTGTATTTGGGCCTAAAAGAGAGCAGTGTACGCAGGTGACAATTTTGTGGAGGATTACTTACAGTGAATTCATCATTTTATCCCTGCAAATAGGCTAGTGAGAACAATGGAGTTTGAAATACGATTGCCCGCGAACCTTTTCTTTACTTCCAGCGCAACCAACAACATAACATCCCGTCAACTTTGCGAACTGTCCCACGATCTGTCCAATTGCACCGGACGCTGCCGATATAAAGACAGTGTCTCCTTTATTAGCGGAACATACCTTGTAGAAGCCAACATAAGCGGTCATCCCCGGCATACCTAATAAAAAGATGAACAGCGATATCAGCTAATCGATGCTCGACTTCATTTCTTTTTTCTTTTTGAGTGATCTTTCCCGCCGAGGTATAGACAAAACGATTTGCATGACTATTCGCCTAGAAACAAAGAGCTACAGAGTCCAGTCAATCGACATACCGAGAATGCCAAGGAAGTAAGAAAGAGGCACATCAGTGTGCTCAATTTTCTTGAGGTCTTCAGTCTTGGTGCTGAGACTGTACTCTTCCCACCCAGTCGTGCCCCAAACTAAATCGCCCACCTTGAAATTTGGGCTCCCAGAGTCGGCAATCCTGGCCACTCCAAACCCGGCAATTGTATGCGTTTTCAACATCACGAGGAAAGAAATTGCAACATTGAAATTGTGACAAAATGAGGAAAACTCAGGCGTACTGAAATTCTAGGGGAACTTCCTTTACAAAGTGACCTGGCAAGTTTCGATCGGGTGTTAGAATAAAGTGGGATACACGAATTGAATAGGAAATTGCCACATCTTTAAATAAGTGAACTTTAGTAAGATGATGACTGCATACACGAGCCTGCCAATGAAGCTAGCCATTTCCCTTTTTCCTCATAATGCTACTTTTGTTATTCGAAGATGATATGAGCATAATATCAAACTTAAATGCTTCTATTTGACATCACGTTCTACATTGTTTTGCATGAATTACATATTTGTTCATCACATGACTTATCAACCGACAATGGGGTCAAGACACCCGAATTATATGTATGTCGATCGTTATATTTTGTTTCTAATCTAACAGTCTAAGTTATACATAAAAATATATGAGTTTCGAGTGGTCTCAACTCTTTGCCTAAAATGCTCAGTTGGTTATTTATCATAACAAAAAAAAAAAAAAAATGAAAGCTGGTGAATGTACACTGAAGTGTCTGCAAGCGAGGGAGACTCATGGTTTTTGAGTGAATGAAAAGAAGGAAATCGATAACGTAAAATTGGAAGGGAGATAGATGATCATCTTACCGTTTGACTCAATGACCACTTACACGTCCTTATTTTTGCAAAACTATTTACATATCTCTAAACAAAACCTTGCACCGAAAAGATCCCATTGCCCCGTCTTGTAAACTCACTTTTAGAATCATGCTTAGGGTTTAGGTAGTTTGCTTTTTAGTTGCTTTCGAGTGTTTTGGATGTGTGAGAGAATTTAGGATACGGAGAGGGGCATTTTTGTACATAGGGGTACAAAAATAATTGATGTGAAAGTGTAAGATGGTCTCTAAAGGTAAAAGTCAGGTATGTAGCTTGTATTTTCATAAGTAAATGCATGTAAGTAGTCATTGGACGAAAGGTGAAGCATATTTTTTATATTTTCCATACACTTCCCCTTGCCGAGCAAACTACGTCTTCATTGAATTAACTAGAACTTTGAATCGACGATTGCCTCCTCTAATTCGTTTACTTCACATTAATTGTTGGCCCCACCTTCATACTTCTAAATTTTTTTAATTGTGGAATGTATGGTCATATATCAGATAAGGATAGCTTATGCAAATATGAGAAAGATACATTATATTCTCCATATGTTTGGCCTTTGTTTTAAAGATTTAGTTTGGTATAATGACATGAATGCTCTCTGAACTTTTCGTCAATATTGAACGCGGTAGCTTAGCCTATTTTTAATCAATCTAGTCCTTGAACTTTCAAAAATCCACTCAATGTAGTAGTTATTTATTTACAATTCTTACACAATTAGATGATGTGATAATTATATTCATTAACTTGACGTTAGATTAGTCATGCTGACGTTCGTGTGGCTTATTTGTGGCTTCCATGTTACATCTCTCTCATGATTTTTTCCACAAAATAAATGTAAAAAAGGTTTGTTGACTTGGGAAAACAACTTGATAAACCACGTCATTGTTTGGGCATAACAAATGCAATACACATGACATGACGATACACTTAACGTAAGGAGTTCATAGATTAAATTGAACAAAAAAAGTTCTTGGAACACATCAAACATTGAAGAAGTTCACAAACCACCCATGTCATTACTAGACTCATCAAACAAGTGGGTTGGATCGGGTCGAATATGGTCTGACCCGAATAGACCTTTTAACCCTTATTGACCCATTTTTCATATAATGCCAATCTAGTAACTCGTACAAAACCCGATCTATATTCCTGAAACACTTCCATATTCAACGTAATTTACAAAAATTCATACCCAAACTGATATGAGAGTGCACAATGAGTGAGCACGAGATCGAGTGAGGGTAAGTGAGAATGTGAAAAGAGTCATAGAGATTGGTTAGATTAATAAGTTGTAAACTTATTTATGATCAATTTACGACCCATTTAACACTTATATTATGTTTAAACCCATTTATGACTTATTTACTGAATATAACTTAGTTATATAACAAGTCAGCTCATCATATATGAGTTAAGAAGTGGATCTATAATCCATTTTGATAGGTCTAGTCATTACCCCTTTTATCTTTTATTTGTTAATAATGAGTCTCGGTTCACAATATAGTCATATCTAATGGAAACAACTCACAATATCAGAAATCAATTGTTTGCTGCCAATCTTCATCATTGAACAGGGAAGATAAAGTGACATAAGGATTGGAGTGTAACATTCTTCCATCAAACACAAAAGCATGATTTTTTTTTTTTTGTGGTGTTATGGTTTATTTTCTCTAGCGGGCAATAGCATCAATGGGCCATTGAAAAGACAAGAATTCCCTGAAAAGGTATCAAAAGTTCTTTGTTCATGTATCAAATTATGATGAATTAAAGAAAAGAGGTAGCAAATTACTTTTGTGGGTTTTCAAAGAAGTCCACCACCTTACCTATGTATGGGTCTCACTTGTCCTCAATAGCTGAGAACATTCAAATTTCGTGGCATTTACAACGACACAAGACCAACTTTCTCCTAGCATTGCTCTGATCGAAACTTGCACAGTAATTTTCTCCTTAGTGCACACAGGCGCGCACCTAGTTCGATCAAATCATTAGGTCATGCGAGTGTCACATGTGTGAGACCCATGCCAGCCTATGGGCATGACGAATTGGATTGACATTGATACGACGGACTACTCACTCGTGAATAGTTCTTTCAGAAAAAAAGAAATGACTAGCTCAAGAACTTCCTCAGGCAGAGACAATAGTTGTCAAGACAAAAAGGAAAAAGGAAAACGCTTTGCTTACTGAGCCGGGAGTGTAAGGCGTGAGCAAGTCGGTGGTGCTGCGGTTCATGAGGAGGCGCATGTAGGTGTCGCACGACAAGTAGAGATTCTTCACCACCACTGCTTTCGACCCTAGAGGAACCTCCAGCTTCATCTCTCCCTTCCGCACCACCATGTCCTCCTCCGTGGGAAACCCGCTCACGTAGTCCCTCAGCACCACTTGCTTGTTGCTCACCATCGCACCACGCTCCTCTCTCTCTCTCTCTCTCTCTCTCTCTCTCTCTCTCTCTCTCTCTCTCTCTCTCATTCTCTAGTGAAGTGGAAGTAGTACTGCGTTGTGACTTGGACGTGTTTGGAAATTCTGCACATAAAATCAGTTCGTATCGCGGGTACATTTATAGCCCGCACGCTTTGTAGGCCGAAATTTTGTCTCGAGTATGAGCCACGCCACACAAGTATAGCTTTCTTGACCGAAAGGATGTTTGATGCTTCATAGGCAGAGATCCATCTTATTGCGTGTCTTTCGACTTACCGAATCGATGCAATTTGTTAGTTGGTCACTTTTAAAGCACGTTCTCTTTTGTGGCTATAGTCCAACCTTCGAACAGGCTAGTAACGCAAGCTTGAAACCGAAAAAGAAGCCATGGAGCTAGATATTAGTTAGGTCGGCATGGAACATCAAGTGACGGAGGTCGGGAAATTGACCAAAAAAGTCCTAAACTTATTACATTTATGCCAATTCAGTCATAAACCTTCAAATTGTGCCGATTCGGTCCTAAACCTTTTGACAATTTGCTAATTTAGTCATTCGGCTAATTTTGTTGCTGATGTGGACGTCGACCATACGAAAGTGGAATTTTTTTTATTTTTCTATTTCCTTCTTCCTTTGTTAGTTGCCAAGCCTCGGTGAGGGCTGACCTTGCCGGTCGTTGGCCATCGTCGAGGCCCAACGACCGGCAAAGGAAGAAGGAAAAGGAAAAAGAAAGAAAAGATAAAAATTTAAAAGAAAATGAATAAAATAAATAATTCAAAATTTTTTAAAAAAATTGCAAAAATCGTCCACGCTAGCAATTTTTGACCAAAATTGATGGAATAACTAAATTAAAAATTTTTCATAAGGTTTAGGACTCAATTGACACAATTGAAATCTTTATGACTGAATTGGCATAAGTGCAATAAATCTTGGATTTTTTTGGTAAGTTCCCCGTCAATGGTCCGTTGTGATGGTACATGTGCTTTTTTTCTTTTGATCGATAATCAAGTATTTCGTAGAAGAATAAAATAAATTGAACTTAGGCACCGTCATGTGCATTTACTATTTGCACAAAAAGAGACGGTGGTTTGAAGAAAATTGCATGGCGTTACACATTATCCACAGCCTTTTCATGCTCTCACAATTTCATGGTTTCGGGTGAGGCTACGGATTCGGTAGCTAGACCTTTAAGAGTACTAATAGAACCAAGCTATGATCAATAGGGAAAAGAAAATAGGATGTAATGGAAAAAGGGATTTTGTTGGTGTATTTGGCAAAAGATGCAAGTGATAAAAATGGATGGATAGAAACAATTGAGAAATCGGGGAAGAATTACAGTTTTGCATCTATCCTGTGGTTGAATTTTTATTCCGATTGTTGTACTATCAAGTTTGTCGGCTTAGTATAGAGTTATTTTTTGTTATGATTAAAATTTCGTTATCTCTATCGTAAAATATCTCACGTCGCTTAGAGTTTTAGTGACTTTTGTATATGTGAAGGCTCCCTCTATCCATATGGGTAAGCTTTTTGGGGTGAACAATTTTCTATGGCAGTCAACCGATAGGTTCTGTCCCAGCGGTGCTGGATTCCGATCCAATTTATTCCGCGTTTGCGGCTCTCCGATTGTCGATTTCTCCGTCGTTAATCTGCCTTACGAGAGAGGGAGTGTAAGAATAAGGGACACAAAAAGGTCTCTTGGCTCATTGGAAAAAGTAATGACGTGGCTGTCCACGTCCTAATTTTTGTTCAATTACTGCTGACTTGGCAAGGTTCTTGCCAACTCAGCAGAAGTACCAAGCGCATTGAGCCGTTTCATGGAAATGTGGTGCCCAATTGAATAACAAAAAGTACGGGTAGTCAATTACCTACATAAGCTTAATACCCTAAAAAACCTGAAACTTTAACTTTTGTTTCGATTTTACTTTTATCTCGTAAAAACCCTCAAACTTTAGGTTCAGCTCAATTTTACCATAAACTTTTTTTTGTTCCATAAAAAACCTTCAACTTTAGGTTATGTCATAATTTTATCCTAAACCCCTTTTTGTCCTATAAAAAATTCCCAACTTTCGGTCTTGTCCCGTCCTAATTTTACCCTAAAATTTTTATAGTTTCATAAGAAATCACAAACTTTTGCTTAAGTCACAAATCTGCCTCCATTAACCCTCCATTCGAAATTTCTTGTTGATAATCAAGATATGAAAAGCTCCCAAGCACAAGCTGTTTGATCATCTCGAGTGTGAGCTCTCCGACCAAGCACGGGTTGCTTAAGCGGTTTAAGCACGAGCTCTCCAATCACGAGAGATGGAACATTCCTAAGCATGAAAGATCGATGTGCGCAAAATCACTAAGAGAGATTTTGACTGAGGGTTAATGAAGAGCAGATTTGGAACTCAAGTAAAAGTTAGTGATATTTTATGAGACAAAAAAATTAGAGTGAAATTGAAACTGAACCTAAAATTGGGATTTTCTTATAAGACAAAAAAAAAAGTTTAGGGTACAATTGATACTTATCCTAAAATTATGTGTTTTTTATAAGACGAAAAAATTTTAGGATAGAATTAGGACTAGACTTAAAGTTAAGGGTTTTTTATGAGACACAAAAAAGTTTAGGGTAAATTGAGGCATGGCCTAAAGTTGGAGATTTTTTATAAGACAAAAGTTAAAATTGAAGGGTTTTTTAGGGTATTAGGCATACGTACATTTAGAGTGTAGCACCATCAATCCATCGCTTAGCATGATATTTGTTGCTTACTACGAGGTATACTTCTGTCAATTTTCATTATTAAATGGTACAGTATTCATAATAAGATAGTTATCTTAATCACTAATTGCATATATATAATTATCGTTTCGTTCATTGATATAATAATATAGTATTTACTTCAATATAAGCTTGTTGTGTGATTAATTTAATTCATATTCGTAAAAAATTACTAAACAAGACATAATATTTGTATATTCTTAATTATGGTATCTTGATAACATTTATGATGTATGGGATATTGCCCTCTTGATTGGCTATCAAGATGATAATTACTATAATATAAAAATTGATTTTAGTATAATCAAATGTTATGTGCTAAGCTTTTTATTATAATCATAAAAAAATCACTTGACGTAATAAATTCTGCAACATCCGTTAATATCTATGGGGCATGAAATTCTCCGTTAAGTATCAAAGTGATAATTATAATGTTCCCTGTCATTCTGATTTAAGGGCACTTTGGGAGTTCCGAAGATAATGACTCCTTAAGAGCTATGTTGTTCATGAAACCAAATAGTATGATAGGCATTATTACATTACTAGAATCAAAGGGTATGATAGCTACTATTACAGCTTCGTTGGGTTGCAACTTAATAGCAATCATGTCACGATCTCATTCCATTACTGCAACTAGACCGAGCTGGTAATGCGCCATTCTTAGTCTTCAAAATATGAGTAGAATTACCAAAAGAGTCGTTGACTTATTAAAATTGTGTCAATTCAATCCATCTGGCCAATTTTGGTTGAAAATCGATGACATCGTGGCTAGAGCTGACGATGATAATTTTTAATAATATTTTAATATTTTTGAATATTTTTATTAATTTTTTTCTTTTTCCTTTTTTTTTTCTCTTTCTTTTTTGTTACTTCCCTTCTTCCTCTAACTAGTCACCAAACCTTGATGACTGACTAGAGGCAGGGGCCAACAAAGGCGAGGCTTGACCTCGCCATAGTTGGGTGAGGTCGAGCCTCGCCCTCGCCCTCACCTCTGGCCAATCACTAAGGTTTGTTAACCGGCTAGAAGAAAAAGGGAAGGAAAAAAAAGAGAAAGAGATAGAAAAGAAAAAAAGGAAAAATAAAAGAAAATAATAATAATAATACAAAAAATTAGAACAAATATAAAAATATTATTAAAAGTTGTTCCTGTAAGTGGAGACTGTCTTATGTGGCCAGCGTCCATGTCAGAGATTTCTGGTAAATAATGACTGTATGGACTAAATTGACACAAATGTAAAAGGTTAAAAACTGAATTAATACAATTACAATTGGTTTATGACTTTTTTGGGTAATTTTCCCTCGAAAAGTGGGTTTTGCACACTAGGTTATTTCCTTTGGACGTGGAAGGAGAAGAGACTAATTTAATTGAACGGCATGGAATGATATTGATAGAAATGCAACATCCCTTCAGAGATTGACTGTCACGAGAGATATGCTTGTAGTCCATTATATGAGGAGAAAACTTGACTTGTCACTATCAAACTCGTGTGGTTTTAGGCATCGGCTAGTCAAGGTTACACCGGCACAGTATAATTCAAGGAGGACTCGGTTTCCTTTTCTTCTTCTTTTTCATTTAGTGTGATTTATGCAACTCCTAGATTCAGGACCTCTTATTTATAGCCTGCAAGTAGTGTGCAATTGCAATGACATAATTTGATCTTCGAGCATGATCTACGAAATTCAGCAAGTTTAGCCGGCGATTTGCTTTTGTTGGCGACTTCAATGATTCGTGCAAAGAAAGAAAGAAAGAAAACAGTCCATAGCCATCGTCCGTCAGTGATCCTTCTATAGTTCGAGAATCTATTAATCAAGAAGGTCATACATGTGAATTACTGTGGACCAGATACAAAAAGATTTGTTGGAATACCATTTTGGTCTTGTGGCCTGAGCAATATAAAAGCTAGTCAGTGTTTGGTAGCATAGACGGAATGGCATTAGGTTGGGCATGGATTCTAAGCTTCTTTTCAGAAGCTAGGCCAATAATCTATAGTTTTTGGAGGCAGTCTAGTGTGGGGATAGATTTGATACGAGTTCAAATGGCGAGGATTTATTTTGATAACTTAAAAAAATAATAGTGACAAAAATTGTAAAGGGGAGACTATGTGAGGATTGTGTCATGTAAATGAGCCCTAAGGTAAACGAGTGTGGATAAAGTAATCCCCGAAAGCACATTAACTGAGTTTCCATAGGGCTTGGCTGTACCACCACTCTATAGAGGTGCTAACTCTTTACTAGTAGGATGTCAAGTCTCGGCTCACTGAACAAAAGAGTACCTCCTCTAGATGGAAAAGGATTCTCTTACAAAATAAGTTTTGTCTCATGTGCTAAAGCTAGAAGAATTTATAAAGGATCGGAGTTTTTCGAGCGAATAAGTTGTTGTACTCTTGCTGATATTTCTCTCTCTAACTACACTATCACGATTACACCTATTGTGATTCCCAATATCTCATGTCCTATAAATCAAACTAATTTACTAATACTAAGACTAGGTCTTGAGTAGGTTTTGGCTTGCCACTTTCAACTTATTAGGGGGTTAGGTTTTGCAAACCCTATTCAAAGTGCTCCAGGGAAGAGCCCCCATCTCTAAAGGGGCTCATGCACTCCACCCGTTACCACTGTACAACAAAGCTAGGAGCGGAAAGAGGGACTTGAACCTCAATCTCAGCCTTGGCAAGACTTATGCTCTACCATTAAGCTATTTCTGCCAACTACGGTAGTGGTTAAGCGCTACCGAGCAATTCACGGATCACTTGATATGGATGACTTCTGTTTCTTCCTCCAGTAAATGAAAGAAAATAAGAGAACATTATTTCACCTAACCACCTCCTCGAATTGACAAGTGTCAACTTACCATGTTTTTAATACTCTCCTTTATATAATAGTAAGATTGCTTTTGCTGCAAAAATTAAAAAAAAAATGTAGAAAAAAAGGATATCAACAAGCTTTCTTTAGATCCATTTTCCTTCATTTCTTGCAAACCCAATGACTTTGCTGAGAGTAAGGGTAGAGTTAGCTTTTGCATTGTTCTTTTTGGAAACTAGGCCCTGCAATAAACTAGGGTTCCAACCCCACCAGTGAAGCTCTACTGATGAAATAAACTGAATACCGATGGGGGACTTATTCGTGACAGCAATGGAAATCAGGTTGCTGGTTTTTACAGAAGGGTTGGCCATTCCACGGCCCTTTTTTTTGCAGAACTGTGGACGCTTCGGGATAGACTGAGTTTGACCGTATATAACTGTAGATGGACAACATCGCAATCTACGATAATCAAGACTTTTTGGCAAGTCATAGATGAATCTCTTAACTTCTAAATTTGAACTCGAAATAATTGTCAAGTGTTCCATAAATCACGAGTATCTCCTTTTAAGAAAATTCAAATTATATTAAAAAGGACTTGTTTTCCCCAGAATAGATTATTGATGCCTAAATTTTGGCTTACGCAGATATATTAATTGGGGATTGAATCCTATCTCTATACAAAAATATCAACGATGCATAATTGTGCATTCATTTTGCATTTAGGCACAATGAGTATTTTTTGTTTATTTAGTAACATCTTTTGCATCAAATAAATTTCATTTAACTTGATCCGATCGGGTATTACTTTCGAATTAGCCCAAAATGCTAGATGGACTTGAAATTAGGAGATAGAAGAGGCCCTAATTTCTTTTTGAATTCTCAAGATCGAGCCCCAGTAAGTAAAGCCCTATTCAAATTCGGCTAACCCACCCACACCTCTTGCGCACATGTGGAATTTTGGGACAAAACTGAGAGAGAAAGATTGCATTTATGCCTTGAAAATACGGTCCCATTGGGAATAAAGAGGAAACATGCTGATTTCTTTATATGAGAGCTGTATATTCCTTAATCCCAAAAAAGAAAAGTGAGTTATTCTTTCATGACACACTCGTCTCACAACGCACATCACTCCTCGCACACATTCGATCGTGGATATTCTTGAATATTCATGAATGTTCTTGCATTTTGTTACATGTTTTTGAGGAATCTTGAAGGTCGTTCTTGCAAGCTCTTACACGTTCTTGACATGATCGTGAGTATTCTTGATATTACTTTGCATGCTTGCATATAGGTTAGTAATTTAATTATTAGCATTAACCATGCAGCATATATCGCATGCTAGTTAGGATTACATCTAATTTATATATGTTTTAATTAAATCATGGCCTTGTTATAGAGAAAATAAAAAATGTCTTGGATTATCAGGAAACCCTTTTGCCATAGAGCTAACATATTAGGAGCCGTTTTTATATAGAGTTAACTTACTAGGGAACTTTCTCATGTAGATTCAATTTATTAGGAAACTTTTGCAACAGAGTTAACTTAGCATCGTCTTAGGTAACTTTAAATTGTTTAGGACATTTAATTAATTTAGTTCGGCCCTGGGTTATTTTTTACAGTTGGATAATCAATTTCTGTATTTTCGGCATTCATTAAATTAGAGTTTTAATTATTTAATTTCGTCATTTGGTTAATTAGCTTTAACTTTGGTTTTGGCATTTAGCTTTAATAATTAGTTTTGGGTCCTAAATTATTTAATTTTGGCGTTAGACATTCAGTCGATTCATCAATTTCAGTATTTATGGTTAGAATTAATTAGGTTTTTTTTATGAATTATATATAAAAAATAGATTAGTCTCTCATTTAAGTTGCATGTAGTTTGTCTTTGCATTATAAAATTAATTAATGTTTAATTCAATCCTATACAGTGTACTATTCATTATGTATGCCATTTAGTGATTTAAATTGCGCATACACTGATTATAGCATCTAGGGAAATCACGACATCATGTACCCGTCAGGGTTAATTTTACACTCATCTTGTTGATTACACCAAGAAAATCTTTAGAAAAAAATTAGATTAGGTTGCATCTTTGTTAGTTTCACATCATAGCGATAAGTGACTCATAATTAGGTAATTAATGCATCCTTGCATTAGCAATAGGCGTGAATATAGGTTATGCATAGACTATAAAGTTGCATCTTTACCTTTTTGATTCATAGTTCACAGGGGTCCTATCTTGGGGCATAGTAGCAAAGCTTTGTTTAACGTTGCCCGATACAACTCAGGTTTTGTGTTTCAATTTTCCTCGTATTTTATTTACTGTTTTAGTTATTGTTTATCTTTATTGCTTGCGTGCTATGCATAATCTCTTTTCACATGTTAGTCGTTGAGAATACTAAATGAGTATCGCATGCTAACATATTTCAATAAAAGAGAAAAAGCACTTCAAAAACTTAGATTAATTTAGCATAATAAAATTCACGGACTTGTGAATCTCTAGTTCATAGGGGTAAGATGTTTTGTCACATCCTACTTAGGTTTCGAATTGACATTTAATAGATTAGTGGCGACTCCTAAATTAAATGAATTAATTAAATGAGAAAAACAAGTTGCGATCATTAAGATTTGGGAGACTTCATACTAAGTGTAAGTGCTAGTTTGCAAGAACCATTCATGGTCCTTTAGTAATCCGTCAACTTCCTCGGCAATTCACCTCGGGAGGATCGTGACAACTTCATGACTCCACTGAAGACTTGGCTAAAACCAGTAAAGAATTTACTCTTTTGAAAAACGTTTTCGTGTGATCTCTTGTCCCGCGTGAAATCTAGGTATGCCACTAACGTTGGTGTTAGATGGTGTTGCAAGTGAGAGCTATAAGGAGACGAGTGTTTGCTAATCAATTGTATTGCAAGGAGGTGTTGCAGATGAATGTTTTAAATTCTGAAGGTATTTGAAGCAGTGTTTGTATTATATGACTTGATGTGCATACTTTTTATCTGCTTTAGCACTACATCTCTTCATACACGTCCAATGATCCTAAACCGGGGTTGCACTTTGACAGGACAAGTAGAATGGTGTCGAGAGGACCAACCCTATCTGCAAGCCAGCAAGATTAAGAGAAGGCCTCTTTGACCCCGCTCATCTCGTGGCATCTCCTCAAGCCCTCTAGTATATCTCATTCTATAGGTGTCAAACCTCTCAACAACATGCGCATGTCTACATGATATTGTTGACCTCTACCGCTCATTGTAAGTCCCCGCTATTCTTTATCTCTTCTTGTTCAGTTTGAGGTAAATTCCTATTGTGAAATATGTGATGATCAATCGAACGTCCTTCATGGTCTAGATACAGTAGGGAAGTTCGACATTCCAATCATCCCCGCTGAGCTGGCCAACGTTGCTGATTTAGCCTTGCAGAATAAGCAACCGCACAAGAAATGCAAGGCGACGTCCCACGAGGGTCGGCCTCGCTAGCCTGTGGCGGCGAGGGCCACCCTTGCTTAGGCAAGGCTAGCCCTCACCAGCCATGGCCATGCCAGCCACCGGAAAGAGGAGGAAAAAAAAAAAGACAAAAAAAGGAAAAAAAAAAAAAAAGAGAATTATTAAAATGTCCACGTTAATGCTGGCCATGTCATGTAAGTCGACCGGTATCTACGTTAGTAATATCCCGCCAAAATTAGCTGGAATGATTGAAGGTAGCACTAGTTCAAAAAGTTTAGGACTAAATTTACACAATTGCAAAGTTTAGGATTAAATTGACACGTATGCAATAGCTTTAGGACTTTTTTTACGCTTTTCCCATGTTCTAATCTTTTTAAGTTTTCATTTAATCTCTTTTTGAGTGTAATCCTCATGATAAGTGCAAGTGTATTCATCCAAACTCGCAAAAAAAAAAGTCCACCCAAATCCTCCAAAAGCTGCAGTCTTTTTTTTTGCATGATAATATAGGAGAGCGAGAACAAGCTTTTTCCTTAAGCATGGACGTATAAGCAGCTCTTCCAGGAAAACAGAATTGAAGCAATGATTCTGTTGATTTGAGGAGGAGAATTTTATCGCAGCACCGAGTTCCTTTCCTTCCACAAATAATAAATGGAGAGATTCCAAGTTAGCTCCATAAATGTCTCTTTTAGGCTCTCTCCCTTCATTTCACGAATTGCCCAAGCAAATTCATGCTCCCATTCAGCAGCTGATCTTTCAAGACCCAGAAGCTGCAAGACATGCTCCCATATTAGCCTGGAAAATGAACTGGAAAAAAGCAAGTGGCTTTGAGATTCAGCTTCTTGCCTACACGATACACAAGTACCGTCATGCTACACTATTTCCTCATCCTATCAAAAGTCTACGAGAAGTAGAGTGTTTTCAACCAGCATATAGGGCAAATTGTGGAATGTTTGGCTTAAATCAACACCGGTTTACGCCACTCAATTGGTTCACCATGCCGTCTTAGCAATTTCCGAGCTTCAACTTGAGCATCAAATCATAGAGCAGAATCATAAACTGGAGAATGATCAACCAAGTAATGTCGATTTTTTTGGGTCGAAAAGTAATGTCGATTTGCCATCACCAATTATATGCATTATATGTGGCCTAAGAACCAGCTCTAACAAATTCCTCCATGCATTTCTGCTAGTGATCTTCACTTCAAGCTGCCATTGGCTGAAGCTTTAATCCGAATAGTTGAGCACCCAGGCAACCCACGAGGACTTAGACCATAAAAGCGATTGCCACGATCTCGTAAAGATCACACGCACAATTCCAGTCAACTAGATTTCTTAGTCCCAATCCACCCTCACAGCAGACATATTATTCCATGCTAACATGAAGATCTACCTATCTGAGTATCACTTTGTCATTCTAGTTTCCAAAACACCACCAAATGAACGCAGCATAATTTCGTACTTTTATCCCATTAATCATTCTGTATCTCTATTTCATGTTCTTCCATCTTAAGAAAAATAGCTATAGGAGAAAAGTTCAAATATACTGTTCAGCTTGGCTTCCTACTATTATGACTATGATAAAAAATAAAGAATCTCCTTTCCATAATAACCTGACAAAAGAAAACCACCTTTTGCACAAATTTGCATGATTACCCAAGTTTCATGTGGATTGCAAGCTCATTCTCCATACCCACTGACTAGGAAGCAACCCTGGTTTCAACTTCAACATGATGTTGTACTTATTGTAAGAGATTAAAAAGACGGTGAGTCGAAAAAAGCTCATCCCAATGCTTGACTCTTCTTTTTCGGTGCTTTTGGAAGTCACTTAAAGCCAGCACGGGTGGCCTCTCATCTTTCTCTCTCTTTGTTCGTCTTTCGATTCCAAATTTCATCCACCACCACTCGGGCTGTGAGGAAAATGATCAAATCTGAGTTGGCACTCACTCTCATGGCCTTGCCCTTTTATGATTTTAGCATCTTCTACTTCACCTTTTTCCCTTCTTATCCTCTTTTGGTCTTTTTGAATGGACTAAAAATCCGACGACCCAACGACGACTCGTATGGCCATCTCTCGTCTTGAAATGACCAGAGAGTGTCTCGTACATCCAACACGGTCAAGGTGAAAGTTGGCATTCACTTTTCCCGTGGCTTTTGAACCCCTATATAACTGGCATTCCAATTTCAGTATAGCTTAATGTATCAAAAGGGAAATCGAAAAGTCATTTGGATTTTAGTTTAGAATTTCTCACACCTTGGATTGATGACTGTGGTATAAGATACCTTTTCCGGTCACTCCCAAGCTCTTCGAGCTAGTTCACTTAAGCACCCCACGCTCCTACGGCCTCGATCTGAGTTCACCCATGTCGTGGAGATCTCAGATCAAGGCTCCGGAGACCAGGGACGACCTCGTAGAGGTCCCCGTTGGCCACAGTGCGCCAAGCCTAGATGGCCTTAATCCAAGGTCGCGACGCGAACTGCCCACTGCATAGTGGACAACAAGCTCTTCTCTTTTCTGAGCGACCTTTTCGGAGCATCGTCAAAGTCATTTTCATACTGAATTAACTTAGTTCTGGCAAGCCTTTGAGTCAACCCGCGCTTGAATTTGATGCTTGATTCCTATTTAATTGATAGGATTCGAGTCTTACCATGGAGTCTAATTTCTGGCATTTTGTTGTGATATATTAGACATTGGTGTTCATTGCCTCTCTGATTTATAATAACCAGGTCTTGAATATGGTGGGAATTAGTGTGTTTTGTTAAATGAGAAGTCGCGGCATGAAGGTTGTTACCGAGAAATAGAATGGAATTGTTTAGAATATATATTTTGGAATAATTATTTACAAAGTCATAAGCTTATTTTATGGTGGCAAATTCAGCCCTAAACTTTTCAATTTGACCAATTCAGTCCTAAAACTTTCAATATTTTGCCAACATAGTCTTTCATGATCAAAATTGGTTGGAAATAGCTAACATGGCCATCGGTTATCATACTACGCACGACTAGCGTTGACATAGATGATTTTTGCATTTTTATTTTTGAATTTTTTATATATTTCTTCTATTTTCACCGTTCACTTCCCAGAATGAATGGCGACCTCGTCGGCCATCGACGAGACCCTAGCGACCCTTGCCCCTTTCGGGGAGTGAAAGTGGAAAAGAAAAGAGAAGAAATAAAAAAATCATAAAATATTCAGAAAATTGTAAAAACCGTCCATGTTAGTGTCAATCGCTGGCACGTGGGACAACCGGTGGACATGTCAGCGAAATGGTATTTACAAATGCTTAATCATCTTTCGAAATGGCATTTACAAATGCTGGCGAAATGATTTGTGAGCTTGAAAAAGTACTTTTCGTAGTTTACTTTGAAATGAATTGCAAATGGTTTGTAAATCTAGTTTGTGAAGTGATTCTAAAACGGTTTTACGATTGACTTAGGAGATGCGTTAGTTGTTCTATGCACGATTAGTACCCATTGACGGGGTAGGAATGTATTTCATCTTCACATAACGTCATGTTTGTATGGAGTCGCTAGCTAGTATAGGTGGAAACCCACAACAAGAGGGAAAACTTCGTACGCCTTTTAATGGGTCATAAAGTATGGCCATTATTGTGACGTTGAGCACTAATTAATTAGTGGACTGCACAATTGAGGTTTGCATTGATGTTGTTAATTGAGTAAGTATTTTGTCATGCATGAAGTTATGTTGAAATGATATATACTCATCTTTGGTCTTGTATGTTACATATGATATATCGAATTTCAATAATGCGTATTTGCTATTGCATTGTCTATGAATATGCATAGTGGATGCACTGATTTACTTAGAAGGAAAAATACCAAAAAAGTCCTAAACCCATTGTAATGGTACCAATTTAGTCTTAAACTTTTCAATATGACCAACTTAGTCCTAAATATTTTCACATTTGTACCAATTGAGTCCATCCGGCTAATTTAAATTGGAAATTGCTGACGTGGATGCCAGTCGTCTTGCATGGTACGACCTGCGCTGACGTGAACAATTTTTTTAATTTATTAATAAAATTTCAATTTTTTTATTAATTTTTTCCATATTTTCTTTTTCTTTCACTTTTTCTTTCGCTTTTTTTTTCTCTTCCTTTTTCTTTGGCTTGTGGTTGGTGCTCGACCATGGTCGGCAACCGTCGCTAGCCAAATTCGATGAAGGCCGCCCTCACCTGTGGCCAGTCGCCGGCCATGGTCGAGCACTAGCCACAGGCCAAAGTAAAGAAAAGGAAAAAAAAAGGAATAATAATTAAAAAGGAAAAAATTAATAGAAGTTCGAAAATTTATTAAAAATTTATAAAAAAAATTATCCACATCAGTATCGACCATGCCATATAAGACGCTCGGCGCCTTCGTTAACAATTTTTTACCTGAATTGGCCGGATGGACTCAATTTGTGTCAATGTTAAAAAGTTTTTTTGTTTTTTTTGGTAAGATAAGTAACAATGTTAAAAACTTTAGAACTAAATTAATCCAATTAAAAGATTTAGGACTAAAATTGGTACTAATACAATAGATTTAGGACTTTTTTTGTATTTTTCCCTTTTCTTAGAAGAAATTCATACTACTCAATCAATTGCGGTTTGCTCATAATGTTCCTTCTCATCTTTAAGGTTCTACACCAACCGATGAATAGAAAAGGCGTTGCCCGTATAGACCCATTAGGACTTTTTGGGTATTTTTCTTTTTTGTGTTAGATGTGCATAGCTACTATACAGGTATCCATGTCTGTTTTTGCTTTTTTCTGTTGATTATAGTTTTTGCTAAGCCAGAGAAGATGTACAGCGTAGTTGATTTTGAGACTTGTGGTTTAGCTGGTGAGTTGTGTATGTCTTTATAGCTTTTCTGGATTCTAAATATGCGAGGAATTATAATTAAAAAAATATGGAAAAAAGAAAAAGAGAACATTAGGCTGAGCCATGCAGCCATCTATGTATAAAGTTAAAGTCAATTATTATTACTTTTATATGAAGGATGCAGCCTCTGAAGCAACTAATATTACCTAATTTTAGAGTATATATCTGATAAAATTAAACTGATGGTGCATGCAAGTGCGGGGGAACAAACAGTGATATAGATGAGAAATTGTCTTGAGAAAGAAATAAAAAAAAAATTGAAAGAGAAAACCATTATGAAGAATTTTGTTGGTTTTGTTCAACTAGGATTTTAGCTTTAAAAGTTGAAAAAAAATTGACATTCAAAGTAACTGTAAATTATTAAAGATTCACGTTGTACCATAGAAAGTAAAAATCCACCTTCAAATACTCGAAATTAAATTGAAAAAAAATACTTGTACCAAAAATAAAAAATCGAAATTAAAATGAAAAAAAAGAAGCAAAATCACTTCTAAGAAAACCTTTTTAGAGCTAATTTTAAATTGTTTTCAAATGGTTTTAAAAATGTTTAAATGTAAATTTTTTAATTCTATGGAGAATTTTATAAGAACTTTTTTTTTTGGTGTGAATAGGGGCATAGGGGCAAGAGAGGAGCATCCCCAGCATTACGAAAAGTGCTAATAATTCAAAAAAATGGAGGTAGGAAGTCTCCATATAGTAGCTAATACAACATTTGTCTAGGAAGGTCTAATTTTTTGATAGAGCGAAGCTCTACCTCTGATATTTTTACGAACCTTAGCCAAAAAAATATGAAAATCAGTTGACTTGTTTTGAAACCGTCTGCTGTTGCGCTCCATCCAAATGCAATATATGGTTGGTAGAAAGCACAACTTGAGGAGTCTTGTTGCCAAGTCTTTGCCTTTTGTTGCCCTAATCATCCGTTGGAGTTCTTCGTTCTATCCTCTTAAAAGGCACCTGATCTCATGTTGTGCTAGGATACAACGCCATATGTTGTTTGTCCATTCACACTCGAAGAATAAATATATTATGTCTTCAATATCAGCCATATAAAAATTACACTGAATATCAACTGAAGGTATTCATTGTGCGATAATTCTTGCTTTAGGTAGTCTATCTCTACAAACTAGCCAACCAATAAAATTATGTTTGCTAATGCCGCTGGTCCAAATTAGGTTATACCACTCCATAGCTGGTCTCATGTGTCTGAGTTCATCATACATATCTTGTCTGAGTTCTTTTATAAGAACTTTTGAAGTCAAACCAAAACGCACGCCCCTTTTCTCTTCCAAAAAAGCAATTACCTTTAAACAAAAGGCAGTCCACGTCATCATCTTTTTCATATATGTGGATGTGGAATGCCCCGCCATCAATCTTACAAGATACGCTGATGAGTTCCTATGTATGCTCGCTAGCTTTGGCTACAGTACGAACTTCCGATACGACATGTAAATACGACTCGCACATGATGCAATTTAGCTAAATTTGAGCTTATGCTAATCGTGTTCACGCGTTGTAATCATATCAACTCTGTAAGAATGATTACCAAGTGTGTATTTGATATAACTGTGGATGTGCCATGGTTATAATTATTTGTCTTATGTGTCTAGAAATACACGTTTTTAATTTGCGACGCCTCAAAGTTAGGTAAGATAGATTCTAAGTTGGTACAACTTCGAGGGCGTTACAGCTTAGAGCAATTTAATCGGTACAAACTGAAGTTAGGTTAACCCAATTAGTCTATTTAAGTACATGGATCCTATTGACCTTATTGTAACTTGACCTGTAATAAATCTATTTCGCCAAAGTTAATTAGATATTTGCATTCTTTACCACTAGTGACTATATTATAATAGCTGGATACTCTTTGTTATCTATGTTATGATGAGAATATACGATTAGATTAATTGCAACGAAGATTTAACTTTGCATGATTAAACAAGTAACAGGATTCAACTGAAATTATTTTGGTCCTTTTCTAAAATTGGTTGATTTCATGGAAATTGTCATATTGAGTACATCAATTTCATGAACAGAAAGCCACTAAAAAGTAAACCTCATCTCAACAAAGTTTTTCAGGTTGCTCGTGTCATGTCCATGTTTGATTAGCATTCTAATTAAATAAGTTATCCGGGTCGTATTCTGGTTGCTTGTTCATTAAATTGTTCGTGCTCGGGTTGACATTTTTTTATATGATTATGTTAAACGAATCGTGTTCAGGTTGACCTACTTAGCAGTATCTGGACACAATAAAAACACAATTCTAAGCATGAATAGAAGCTTGTATTATTGGTTTAGTATAAGAGTAATTATAACATATATTACTTATTAAAAATTTACACAAATGGAGTTATACGTCATTGATTTAACAGAATTGATAGTTATAATACTTAAATCAATGGTGGATAAGACCACTAATGTAAAATTTTCATTACACCGGCACTGTATGTTAGGAAAAACAGACCCATCGAGTTTCACTTCAAAAGAAATCCGAACCCGGTTGTGACACGGTGCAACTCGAAACTAACACAAATCGGCACATTTTCACCCTGTTCGCGAAACGCTTCCTGGTCACGTCGAAGCAACCCGGTGATGACACAAAACGTCGCGAACAACCAACAAGAATAGAAGGATGCAGAAATTATCACCCTCCATGCCTCCCTTTCATAGAGACGATCCTCTTTCAGTCTATTTTTCAAATATGCCAAGGCTAGCTAGACCGAGGAAGGCTATAGCTGCTCATGTGGTTCCGGTTCATCTAAACTAAATGCTAGATGAGAGCTAAACGAACCATCAAAATAGACACCCCTTTTCAACCTAACCCCCTTTAAATCTCCTCTAGATCTTGTAAAGTTAGAGCTGCTTTTGTTCCAATCTAGCAATCTCACCCAAAACCAAAAGCACACAGCAACATGCGTGGCAGAAACTAGAGAGGAAGAGAGAGAACAGGAGCAGAGCTGTTGAATCAAAGGAGAACCAAGAGAAGGTAACAGAGAAGCAGCAGCAGCAGCTTCTTTTTCTGCTAATAAAAAGAACCAAGTTGCTCCAATATCTCTGTTTTCCGTGAAGCATGACTCCTCTATTCAATGGCCAGAACAGGTAGCTGCACCAACTCCAAAACCCATTGGCTAAATTAGCTAGCACTTTATCAAAAATTGGTCTTGACTGCACCCATTAAGCAACTTAAAAAACGAAGTCTTGGCTTGTTCACGGGGTTAATTCCAAAAAAAAAGCACTAACTTTAGGTCTAGGGATAATTCTGGCGTGAACTTTTTTTTGTCTCATAAAAAAGCACCAACTTTAAGTCAGGGGATAATTTTGGCCTGAACTTTTTTTTGTCCCGTAAAAAAGCATCAACTTTAGGTCAATGGACAATTCTGGCCCCAACTTTTTTTTGTATCATAAAAAAACACTAATTTTGATTTAAATCCCAAATTTGGCCCACATTAACTTAAAACCATTGATTATCTAACTTGGCTATTTCACATTAGCAATAAATCCATGTGGCTTGCTAACTAGATTTAAAGCTATATTTATTGTCTTATTTTTAAGCCACAATTTGAAGAATAACAGTAAAACTGTTTATTTCCTTCACTTCACTAACAAGTCAAAAATATCTCTAGATTGAATCTCTCTGGCCAAACGTAATCTGAAACTGACCACTACTTGTCGACAAACGCCATAGACGAGATTGGCCAAACTCATCACCATAATCTTTTTTCTCAAATAATGGTGAAAGTCAACAGGTGGTCAGATTTAGGATCATGATGAAAGTTGGTGATTTTTAATGAGACAAAAAAAAATTGAGGCCGAAATTATCACTCAACCTTAAGTTTATGCTTTTTTTATGGGACAAAAAAAATTTTGGGCTAGAATTGTCCTTCGATTTAAAGTTTGTGCTTTTTTATGGAACAAAAAAAAGTTCGGGCCAAAATTGTCCATCGACCTAAAGTTTGTGCTTTTTTATGGAACAAAAAAAGTTCGGGCTAAAATTGCCCCTCGACCTAAAGTTTGTGCTTTTTTTTTGAATTAGACCCTTGTTCACGTGCTTTTACATTCTCTTTTACATACACGTGGCCTCTCTCCACTTATTGCTTAAGCTTTCCGATCGGACTTTCCGACGTGGCATCGGACCCGGGGTTCTATCAGGTGGTGTCGAGTTCCATGCCGAATTTAATGCTTCAATTAGGAGAAGCAACCACTACAAAGTCTCCCACTTCATAAATTTTCATAACTCCCACTTCTAAACGCATAACTCCATCGACGGATGTTATGAATTCGATCAGTTGTTACAGAAAATAAGCAACTGGAAACAAAAAGAACCCTCAACCACCCAAAAAGTAAGAAGGAAAAAATAAAGGCAAATAAAAAAAGAATTACAGTTAGTATTAATGATAAATTATGCTGGTAATGATAATAGTAATAATAATAATAACAATAATATCTGAACTGAATACCATCGGAATAGCAAAAGTAACTAAATTGCATGGCCTTAGATCCAATTTTTTCGCTAAAAGAAGAACCAAAAATGGTGGGGGCAAAAAAAGATTGGTTTTTCTTCTTCTTTTTTGGGGGTTTTACCTCTGAAAAATCGTGCATCTAACTAACTCGATCATCCCTTGACTCGGTTCACGAACTCAGCTTCCGACAAGGCCGAGTGCTCGACCTGGCTCAGCTGGTCGTCCTCGTCCTCGTCCTCGTCGTCATCGGCTGGAGCGGGTAGATTAAGATCGATCCAGGCCGCCGCTCTGGCCTTGACGTGGTGGCTCGTCTTCTCGACGGCCCCCGTCGTCGCCGTGGCCGCCGCCGTCGAATTGATGGCGTGCGACCTCTTGTGCCCGCCCAGGGCTTGGCCCGAGGCGAAAACTCTGAAGCAGAAGGGGCATTCGTGGACTTTGGAGGAGCTCGGGTTGGCGTTCTCGCCCACGTTCTCGGCCGCCTCCGGCGGCTCGGGGCGGTCGCTGAGTTTGCTCTTCTTGTGGCTCGCCCTGTGACCGCCGAGCGCTTGGTACGACCGGAACGTCCGGTCGCACGTCTCGCACCTGTAATTTCCCCTGTTCCTGTTCCTCAGAGCCTTGGCCACCAACCCTTTGGATTCCTTGCTCTCTTCTTCGTCTTCTTCATCCTTTTCATCTTCCTCGTCGTCGTCTTCGTCCTCCTCTTCCTCGGAATCGTCCGCATTTTCTTTTTCTCGATGGCTTTTCTCTCTCCTCCACTTGTCCCGGGAGAGCATCATGAGGCAGAAAGCGAGGTCCTCCTCCGTCGTCTCGTCCGAGATCGAGCTCGCCGACTCGGCCTTGCTCGGCATGCGCTTCGTCTTCTTCCGGCATCGGCGATCCTCCTCCGAGAAGAAACGCCTCTGGTGGGTCGTCCCCTCCGTCGCCGAACTCCTGGATCGCCTCCCGGCCGGGTTCTTGGACGACTCGGTCTCGCTCTCCCTATCCTGGAGCACCACGGACCCGGCGTCGATCGCGAACTCCGGATTGGCCAACCGAATGCTCTTCTTCGGGTTCTCCCGCAGGCCGTACCCTTGAGCTTGAAGCTTCCGGGCCTCCTCGACTCCCTCCCCTTCCTCTTCCTCGGAGGAAGAGGACGAGGGAGGCGAAGAACCCGACTGGGCGCGCGGCGCCTCGGCTCCCCCGAGTTGAACCGGCGGTCCTCCCTCCTCTCCCTCCTCGGGCTTGGGAGGGAGGGGGAGGTTCGCCAGGTGGGACCTCATGTGACCGCCCAGTGCTCTACCATTGCAGAAGCTCTTGGAGCAGAGCTTGCACTTGTGTCTCTCCATCAGAACAATCTAACAACAGAGAAAACCCACAAAAATAAAAATAAAAAACAGAGGAAAACAGAGCGAATGAAACAGAGTGAGCAATCTTCGAATGAAACAGAGAGCTGTGTGAGGTCACAAGTACTGTTCCTTTAGAGAGAGAAAGAAGAGAGAGAGAGAGAGAGAGAGAAGGAGAAGGATCTGAAAAGAAGGAGTAGGTGACAAGCATTCCACCACCCCTCCTCTGCAGGGGAGGGGGAGGGTGATATGAAAAAAAAAAGAATGAATTTTTGCTATATATAAAAATTAAAGTTGAATAAAGAATATTGGGTTTTTCTTGATTGGGAGTTACTTTTTAAAGAACCGAAAAAAATACTAAATAAAACAGAAAACAGTTTTTTTTTTTCTCTTCGTGTTAAATAGAATCGCATCATTGAAGGGCAGAACAGAGAGAAAGGAAGGAAGCAGAGACGTGTAGTAACATGCGAAGCTTTGCCCCTCCTTGCATTTATTTCATACTTGTGCAATTAAACAACATCAATGCCTTTACCCAAATCATATTTTTATTTTTTTACAAATCACGTATCCCCAATAGTAGCGGAAAAAAAAAGGAAAAAAATCTTAAAAAACCGTTGTCGAGAAAACGTGATGAAAACTACCGTTGCTGTTCACAAGACAAAATGATAATTGAATTTTTTTTTTTTTTTTTAAAAGGAGGGACCTTTTTTAGGGCATGGAGGATGATGATTTTTTTTTTTAATTTTCTTATTATTGTTTTATTATTCTCCTTTTCTTCTTTCGCCCTTTTTGGGCGTCTCCGGCATGACAGGTGGCGCTGGTCCCAGGTCAGGTCAAAGGAAACTGCCTGCTTCGCCTCTCGTGTCGTAACCACGAGGCGAGAACCCAAAAAAAGGGCGAATTAATAGCGAGGAAAGAAACGGCCTCACCCCGCCGGGGTCACCCGCCTGTGACGCGAGATTCGCTGACAGGACACCAATTGGGGGAAGCCGCAAAAAATAATAATAGGAACTCCCCTCCTCCTCCTCCTCCGCAAATTATTCCCCCGCCGGAATTATTCCTAATGAAAATCGCAAGAAGAAATGCTTAAAATTGAAAAAAAGGGTAACTTAGGATTCGTGGGACCGTCGTCAACTATCCCGGTAGGTCGGATTGCTGGGCGAAGCTGCGGTCCGGTATGGCCCGGCGCCGCCCTGTTCATCAGTTGGGGGTCCCGTTTGTTTCGCAAGAAATTAAATAATTATCTTCTGTATTGATTGCGAAAATGAACGAGTGAAAAACATTTTCGCCGTCCGCGAAAATATAATGGCATCTTTTCTAGAGAGAGAGAGAGGAAGGCTCCTTGAAAGTTGGATCCCAAGGAGGGTTGAATTTGGAATGTGTGATAAATAAATAAAAAAAAACCAAGTCCAAAGGAATTGGGCGTGTTGCGCGGGGGGAAGGGAAGGTGAATGCCGTTTTGTTAGGGCATGGTAGACCAAGTCCTGGTCCTCTATTGCTACACTTCATTCTTGTTTTTCTTCTTGCAATTTTTTTATTTCTTTTTTAAAGAAAATTTTGGCCCGTGTACTTGTTATAGACATATTTAGTCACACCCAAGATGCTGAAAAAAAAACAGCTCCTTCGTCTTTTCTTTTTCTTTTTTTCATTTTTTTCCCCAGTTTCTCCTTTCATTGTCAAATTCATTTTAGTAGGAGCCCGTAGCTAGCATCTGTTATCAACTCGATTCGTAGTTCAATGGGGTAACTAGAAAAGGGGCAAAACCCATGTGTTACCCAGCCGTCGTTTCAAAAGCAGGGGGCCGTTTTGTTTAACGTGACCATATTCGGTGCTCAAAATATAGGTCGTGTGTATATGTAAATGGGGTGGTCGATGCATTTACAATTGCAATACGTTTATATCCTTTTCTTTTAAAGTTCTTTGGGATATTTTTGCGACGAAATCTTAGGGAAATCTACATGAATGTTTCTGTAATTTCTAATAAACTTCGGCGAAAAAGAAGAAGAAGAGATTTACACTTTGCGTGGGATCCATTAGTCATCTAATTTTCCTACATTGTTTTTTCCTAGAGAGTTCAAAGTGTGAAGCGTAGGACTTTGAAAATTTCAAGTTGCAAAGATCATTTTGAATTTATGCCTGCGCATACTACCAAACGCACACTGTTTAATTAAGTGAAACACGGCCAAACCCAATGACACCTGCTTGTGTCTTTGTGTCCACCAAGCATTGTAACTTGTAAGGCATTGATGGCGGTTAATATCACGAAAAACTCCAAACTGGTATATTTATGATAAATTTACCTAAAATTAAATTTTTGACTATCAAAAACCCCAAACTGGTATACCTATGATAATTTTACCCTTTGCTAGTTTTCATTAAATTTTACAGTTAAATTTCTTAAATTAGATGACACGTGGTAGTTAACGGGTGTACTAGCTTGGGGTTTTACCTCCCGTTTGTCACAAGTGTACTAACTTGTGATTTTTTGTGATATTAATCCAATTTAATGGAAGGTAAATTTGTCAAAAATGTACCAGTTTGAGATTTTTTGTGATCAAAAAATTAATTTATAGTAAATTTATCACAGGTATATCAGCGTTGAGTTTTTGATTGTCAAAAAATTAATTTAAAATAAATTAATCATAAATACATTAATTTGAAATTTCCGTGGTATTAACCCTAATTATTACTCCGGTCCAATTTTCCAGAGTCACGGTCGCGCCGCCGTGCGTTGGCAGCTTGCGAATTGCCTTAAATGGTTAAAGGAATTGCTCATCGACACATCATGCCGATGTAGAGGAGTGCTCCCCTAAAATCGTCTATGCAGCTCGTGAAAATGCAAATTATTCTTAAGACTTTTCTTAATAATTTTACAAAAGTAAAGAGATGGCTTCGAAACTTTTTACAAGATGTGGTGGCCATCCAATGCCCTCCTTCCAAATCAATAAAGTCTGTCGTGCATCGACTAAAAAAAAAAGTGTCTGTCAGAATAAACGTTGAATACTTTCTAAAAAGACATGATTTTGAAACAAATGAAAGTTTCTGAGAAAAAAAAATCAAATGACGGTAAATAGACGATTTTTTTTAGCCAAAGTTTGTGATGGATTACTAATGTCAATTCAATCATAAATCTATTAATTACATGCCAATTGAGTCCTAAACTTTTCAAATTTGCTAATGTAGTTCTAGACTTTTGGATGAAATTTCAATTTAGTCCCCCCGATCAATTGCTGTTGGAAATCGCTAACATGATAATCCACAAAGTTGTCCATGTCAGCATTCCTACATCCAGCGATGACTGGACGTCACACCATCAATTGCCGGCGGTGGTTAGTCAGAAGGATTGTATTGGAATTTCGCGAAAAGATTTAGAAATACGTTAATAAAATTAAAAAAATTAAGATTGAATTAGCATCCGTTATTAAATTTAAAATTGATTGGGTAATTATCCCGTTGGTCGAGTATTCACCAATGGAGAGGGAGAGTATTCACCAAATGACACAATTATCCTTGAACTTTCGCTCAATATTCAATTTGGTCCTTCATTATTATTATTATTATTATTATATCATTGAATTATACTTTATTTAAGGGAAAATGACACAAATAGTTCATGAACTTTGGCCCAATGTGTATTTTGATCCTTAAACTTTTAATCTGTTCAATGTAATTCCTAAACTTTAATCTAATGTGCAATGTGGTCCCTGAACTTTTAATTTGTTCAATATCATCCCTGAACTTTTTGTACATATTCAATTCAGTCTCTAAACTATATAAAAATATTCAATGCAGTCCTTTCCATTAATTTAAGTTCAGGGACTACATTGAATATTTTTATATAGTTTAGGGACTAAATTGAATATGTACCAAAAGTTCAGGGATGACATTAAACAAATTAAAAGTTCAGGGACCACATTGAACATAAGCTTAAAGTTTAGGGATTACATTAAATAAATTAAATGTTTATAGACCAAATTATACATTTGGCCAAAATTCAAGGACTATTTGTATCATTATCTATTTATTTAATGTGGTCCTTTAATTTATAGATTCGCCCCAACTACTATATAGAATTACGATGGCCCAAAATTAAAATATTATTACAGAATAAACTTGTTTTGTACGGGAAAAACTTTCTTCAACCTTTTGCCTGGGAGACCCCAGCCAAGATCGCAAGCATGCTTATCTAGACAGCAGATTCTCACCCATTCTTGAAAAGATAAACAGCGCACGAATGCCAGCGCTAATCAACTTTCTGCTTTCAGAGATAATTAATCACAATCTTACCTGTTTTTAGAAAAAAATACCAAAAAGGTCCTAAACCTACTGTATTGATATCAATTTAGTCATAAACTTATCATTTAGCCAATTTAATCCTAAATATTTTTCATTTTTGGCAATTAAGTTCATCCGATCAATTTAAGCCTAAAATCGTTGACGTGAACGCCAGGCGTTTTACGTAGCACAGTTGGCATTGACATAGAAATTTTCAATAATTTTCTAATTTTTTATTCACTTTTCTTTTCTTTTTCCTTTTTTTAATCTTCCTTTTCCTTCTTTCCTTTTTTTCCTCTGTGGCCGGCGAGGTTCGCCGGAGCTCGTCGGCCACAAGTGAGGGTCGTGGCCTTGCTCGGTCTCATCCAAATGTGGGCGAGGCCGAGGCCGCCTTCACCAGCGGTTGACGAGGTCTTGACATGCCTAGCCTCACCCACGCCAACCTAGTGATGGTCAGGGTGAGCTAAGCAGATGTAGGCAAGGCCAGCCTCTCCAGCTCCCTTTGCTCGCAACCCTCACCGGCGATGGGGGAGGGCTTCACGGCTCTTGCCCAATGTCCAGTGACCCTCACCAGCCACAAACAAAAAGGAAAATAAAAATTTTCAAAAAAATTATTTAAAATATCAACGTCAGCGTCGGTTGTGCCACATAGGATAATCAATGTCTACGTCAATAATTTCCAGTCTAAATTGGCCAATGGACCCAATTGGCACATACGCAAAAGGTTTAGGACTAAATTAGCTCAATTAAAAAATTTATGACTGAATTAAAATAAATACGATAGGTTTAGGACTTTAGTCCAAACACCATGCATATACGTTTTCGTTCAGACATACTATCTCAAAACCTCAAAATTTCATAGAGACAATTTTCTCCTTTGGCAGTTGGACATCTTCATCGTTAGATGAAAACACAACCATGAGTCGTCAAGTACACGTAAAATGACACATCGGATCTTTAACGGCATCATTGGATGGAAACTTGACTTGGGGCCAAATTTGGGTACCAAGTCAAAGTTAGTGCATTTTTATGAGATAAAAAAAGAAGTTAGGGGTCAGAATTGACACCCAAGCTAAAGTTTATGATTTTTTAAAATAGAATTAGGCCCCTTCTATAGTCAAGTAGCTGAACATGTTAGACGGACTGTTTTTCTCAAAAGCCCGTCAGGAAATGCATGAGCAGTGCATTTACAACATATTAATACTCACTCTCCCGTATAAGCCGATGCCTCACAAGTTACAAGTGCAAGATAAGACGTAGACACAATGAAATTACCGAGATAGCCGAGCAATGAGTAAACAAGAAGAAGAATGCCAAAAATAGAAAGCTGGACCTGTGCTCTTATGTCAGATAAACTGTCTTAAAAAATTTAAACTAGTGGTGAACGTGTCGCTTATGATTTCGTAGCACATTTTCATACGATGTTTGCCCGTGAGGATTAGTTTTCGAATTGCCACAAAAATACACTTGTTGGTCTCGCCCCGAGATAAAAAAAAGTTGGGTTCATAGCAATGTCAAATCATGCAAATTTACTCCATAATCAAAGCTAAAAAGCTTCGTCCATTGTAGATCCAAAAGGGACTGTTTCTTCGAAAATTGGAACGAAGCGTCATTGATCTCTTATGCTTTCGTACGTCCCCGTGATTGACGGGGGAAAACAAGACAAAGGAGATCACTGCATGCGCCTTCTTGTCATACTTCTTTGCCGACATCCTAGCTCAACTTTGGATTGTTATATCATGATCAGACTTTTAATTCGTCTCAACTCGTATCAGCCTAAAACAATCTTGCTCTTGATTCTGCACGCCAAACAAATGAGTTACGATGAAAATAAAATTAAGCGTGTCATGCTCTTGTCATACAAACTGATCATGTCCGACACCGTCGGTCCTAATGCTAGCTAGTTAACTGTAATCCGATACCAATGCATTTCTAAGGAAACGCAGTTGGAAGCATTGCCAAAAGGTATTGTGTATTTGCTTTCTCAGTCATCAATCTATCTAGTTTCTAGGGTTGTTCATCATCCCGTCAATCACTGGACCGGCTGCCTTGCTGACAAAGGAGTCTTTGAAGTTCATCTTCCACCCCCAATTGTAAGTTAGCATCTATCCGCTTTACGGGAAGCGACAAGGGAAAATTATATTATTAGTCCTAAATTTATCATATAGATACCAATTCAGTTATGAATTTTTCATTTCATCAATTTAGCGCTAAATATTTGCGCAAACTTCCAATGCAGTCATTTCAATCAATTTTTGCCAAGAACTACTAACGTGGCAATCTAATCATAGTCATACGACCTATGCGACTTATTGTCACGTCAGCAATTTCCATAACTTAATGGATTTGAGAACTCATCTATATTAGAATAAGAACATAAACACGAAAATGAAGTTAAAGAACCTTCTACAATTCATAACTAATTGGGAAAAAAAAGGAATGTATAATATTAAATGACGAAAAAAGTTAAATTGGGTTAATCTTTGGCCGTACAATTGGGTCAAATGACCCACTCAACAGTCAACACGACATCCAACCTCCATGTCAATTTGCGCAATAATTACGGTTTATTTATCAGATATTAAAAATATACATCCCGTCCCGTGAGGGATTGTCAACCCAAACTTATGAGAATTTTACTATGGCCCTGATGATATAAAATAAAGGGTGGGAAGGAATATTATAAGTGTCGTAAATCAATTTAATGTCAAACTTTTCGATCGACTATTTAAATGCTATATCGAAGAAACAACAATCATTTCGGTGCCTCTAGTGACAAATTCCGACAAAGTCGTACGTGGCTTTTATAATGAATTTCTAAGTCATTGAAGTCCACCGTGGACGAGAACAAGGCCACATAGCACTTCTGACTAAATCAACTTCCTACTAGGAAAATTACTGGGTGGACTAAGGGAAGGGACAAAATCGATTGGCTCCGCAACCCTGGGCCACCGCCACCCTAGCTCGCCCGCCTCATCACCGCTCCCCCGTCGTCCGAAGCTCGGCACCAAGCCACCAGGCGCAAACCCGAGCATTGATCCTCAAGCCATCGAGCTTGACCCTCTACTCTGAATCACGAACAGAGGCTTCTGCGTTGAAGTTCCATTGGAAGCCCCATGCAAATGTCACTTACATCAATTCTTCTACCTGTATCCGAAAGATGAGAGATATGAGCTTCATCAGAATGAAACGAAGTCCGTTCATGAATGTGGTCCTTGGGAAAATCCACAGTTCCCCTTGCTAACCTCGCTAATGATTTAGGTTTTAGTTTCTTCGAAGAGGTACTCATGTTGAAATCACTTAAGCGAGGAGCCACACATGCAGAATACATTGGAGCAAAACCTAGCTTTAATACCACGTTACCATATCCAGACCGAAACTTATGTCATTCGGTGGAGGGATACCGAGTGTGTAGGAGACCCATACAGCCCCGTAGAAAATGCACAAAATTTCAGTCCGGTTCGATTTTCCGGTTCGGTTCAAACACCCCTATTTCAATCCACTATGAGCTATGCTCTTGAAGAAAGCACAGTATTGAACCCCACATTGACATTGAGCCAAGCAAAAAATATGGACAGTGGGGCAACTATTAGTTATAGAGTTAGGGCGATGCCCCTTATGGTGGTGCTGCAAAAGTCAAACTTTGGGTGGGTTGACTACGGTGAAATCGTCATCTTTTCCTCTCTCTATCTCTCTCTGTTAATTGGAAAAGATTATAAAAATTAATGATGCTGGCTATATAGTGTGGTTGAGTTGAAACTTTGCCTATTTCCACTTGGCGGCACTTGTAAAGTCTTTCCGCCTAAGTCAATGTCCAATTCATCACGTTCGTGGACTTTGGTCGAAAACGCGTGGAAGCGAGTCTCGACCTTGAAAAAATCACTTGGACTTTAGTATCCTTGGGAAGACCCGAATGTTTTGACAAATAAGAAACATGAAGGAGAGGCAATTGTGTAATTTCTGCATATCTCTGCGGGTTTTGACAAAGAGTGCATCAAACAATTTATAAGATTTACGGGATGACTACAGAGGTAACGAGTTATTACAATATCAATTACAATAAATCATGATCAATCAAAGATATGCAATGTCCATAAAGGATATGCACAATCAATACACAAGCCCGAGAGATAATGAAGAATCAAAGAGGATATGAAAAATCTCCTGATAGCTCTTATGGGTTTAATTATAAAGCTACATTTTGATGCGGCGGTCGAGTGATATCTCGGACCAGTTCTCTTGGATTAGGGTTTCACTTTTGGGATCAGGTAATGGAAGAGGATGCACTTCACTTTGATCGCTTTTGCCCTGCTATAGCAAATACTTAAAGCCCAAGAGCAAAAATATTTCTGAACCGACCCTAGTGCTTTGTTCCATCATTTGGGGCTCTGGAAAAAGGGCAAAATCTTTATGCTAACCCAAAAATCAAACTGAGAGAGACCAAAAGGAAAGCCAAAGCAAGGAGATGTCAATTTTTTCTTCCCCGTTTATTTTCGCAAATCTTAACTCGCGAATTTTCCAATTCAAAATAACATATCGGATCACGGCTGTACCCGAAATTGAGCGGAGGGATACTCGATGCCCATAGACGGGCACGATTCACGTGTGTTCGTCAAGATCAGTACGATCATCGGTTCGATATCCCATCTTTATGAAATTATTCATGGCTTGACCTAAGTTTCCTAGAACTTACCATCCTTATAACATGACGGGCCGCCTTAACTGCCATCAAAGAGAAATTTGGAGTTTCAGCATCTTCATGATGGCATGCATGTTTCTCACGTCAACGGGCGATCATGCGATACAATAAACTAAAAACAAAAACCTATTTCGACAATAGCTTTTTCCCTTCTTTTTCCCCTGTTTTTTTTTAAGTGTACGTGATGATATATCAAATTTGACCAACTGAACACGAATTGAACAATTAGAAACAAAAGATTTGAGTTCAACGCTTTCGTGGCTGGATTTAGAGGGGCCTGGAGGAGGCCTCAATTCCCAGCTTTTCAAAATCATGCTTTGGCCTCAGTTTTTTATATATATAAAAAAAAAACCCATTTTCATCCATAAAGTTTGGGCCCACCAAAATTTCCCAATTTTTTGAAAATTAAGGAACTATTTTGGAAACTCTTAACAAAAAAAATAGGGTTAATACAACGAAAAACCCTAAACTGGTACACTTGTGACAATTTTACCCAAAACTATTTTTTTGACCATAAAAAATCCCAAACTGGTACACTTGTGATAAATATACCCTGAACTATCTTTTTGACCATCAAAAACCTTAAACTAGTATACATGTGACAATTTTACCCCGAACTAATTTTTTAATATTATTTTTTATTTTCAAATTTGTTTTTAAATTTTTTTATTTTTTTTTACCTTTTTTTGTCTCTTCAACTTTGGCCGGTCGCCGAACCGGCGACTGGCCAGAGGCAGAAGCCAGCGAGGTCGACGTTGGGCAAGGCTAACCTTGCCAGCGATGGGCGAGGCTAACCTCGCCGGCGTTGGGCAAGGCCGACGAGGTCAAGGTCGGCCTCGCTCGGCAACGGTGAGGCCGAGCCTCGCCAGGCAACGGCGAGGCCAACCTCGCCCTACAACGGCGAGGTCGAGCCTCGCCCGGCAACGGCGAGGCTTGGCCTCGCCGGATCTAGCAAGGCTCAACCTCGCTGTTGCCTAGCAAGGTCGGCCTCTCTAGGCAACGGCGAGGGCTCGGCCCCGGCGTTGCAGGGCAAGGTCGGCTCTCAGGCAACGGCGATTGGGCGAGGTCAGCCTGGCTAGGCAACGGCGAGGTTCTGCCTCGCCGTTGCCGGGCGAGGCTCGACCTCGCCGTTGCCTGGCGAGGCCGATCTCCCCAGGCAACGGCGAGGTCGAGCCTCGCCGAATCGGGCAAGGGCAAGGCCTCGTTGTTGCAGGGCGAGGCTCGACCTCACCGTTGCCTAGCGAGGTCGGCCTCGCCAGGCAACGGTGAGCCTCGACGGATCTGGCAAGGTGAGCCTCGACGGATCTGGCGAGGCTCGACCTCGTTGTTGCCTGGCGAGGCCGACCTCGCCCAATGTTGGTGAGGTCGACCTCGCCCTACAACGACGGGGCCAAGCCCTCACCAGATCCGGCGAGGCTCGACCTCGCCGGCGTTGGGCAAGGCCTCGCCCAACGCCGGCGAGGTCGAGCCTCGCCCAACGCCGGCGAGGTCGAGCCTCGCCAGATCCGACAAGGGCTCGACCCCACCGTTGCAGGGCGAGGTCGACCTCGCCAACGTTGGGTAAGGTCAGCCTCGCCAGATTCGACCAGGCTCGGCCTCGCCCAATGCCGCCGAGGCCGACCTCGCCCTACAACGGCGAGGTCGGCCTTGCCAGCGGCCTGCAAGGCCGATCTCGCCGGCTTCTGCCTCTAGCCAGTCATCGGTTCGGCAATCGGCCAGAGTTGAAGAGAAAAAAAAAGATAAAGAAAAAATAAAAAATTCGAAAAATAAAAAATAATATTAAAAAATTAGTTCGGGGTAAAATTGTCACATGTATACCAGTTTGTGGTTTTTGGTGGTCAAAAAAATAGTTTATGGTATATTTGTCACAAGTGTACCAGTTTGGGATTTTTTATAGTCAAAAAAATAGTTTTGGGTAAAATTGTCACAAGTGTACCAGTTTAAGGTTTTTTGTGGTATTAACCCAAAAAAATAACCTCCTACTTAAGAGCTATATCTAGAATAATGGTGCTTCTGATTGTTAAATTTGTGGAATGATAAATTAATTATTTCCAACTTGAGAAATAGTTTGCTTCGATACGAATGGCATTATTGGACTTTTACCATCACGTCGAGTTCTATTTTAGTGACATTGATCCAATGAAAACTTGCACACAATTGACTTTGTATGAGAGGTCCTTAAAAGATTGGGTAATGTATAACGTGGTCCTAGAAAGTCGTGAGCTGGTGATGTAAGGGAAAAACTCAGTTTTTGTTGTGCTTAAAAGATTGGGTAAATACAATAAACGTGCCTAAATTTTACTCCATTACAACAAAATAGGCCCAATTCCCCCATAAATCCCTAATTTTAGGCCTGGTACCAATTCTCAATCGAGCTCATTTGTGTGTTAATAAAAAATCACTGACTTTAACTCAAATCTCAAATTTGATCATTTTGACTTGCCGATTTGAAACGGCCACTAATTTTTCGACGTGGTAATTTCACGAGTACAATGCCTCTGGGTCAGTGCTGATGTGGAGTTAAGGCACCAACTTTCTCTGTTCATCATCTTCTTCCCATGGGACCACCAACTTGCCTTGGCTCTTGGATTGCGGTGTAGTTCCTACGACTAATTTCAAATCGAGAGATTAAACAGCTAAAATTTGTGGGGTGGGATTAAGATTGAAAACCCAGAAAAGAAAACAACTTCAAAGAGGGCTTCGCCTGCAACGACCTTCGCACCTCCTGATGCTGCTATATCACCTTCCGATCCACTGCCATGTACGCCTCTCTCATCTGTGGCTTGGCAGTTGTGACACGTACAACGGCTAGTAATGACTAAATTTCCACGTTAGAAACTTCAAGCAGGATTTAGCTGAGATGACTTGATTGCATTTTCACTAGAATATTTTGGTCACATTCATTTGATTAAAAGGTTTACAAATGAATTCAAATCCGTACAATAGAAGTAGGACTAAATTTGCAACTTTCCTAATGAAATTGAGTCCAACTAGATATATTGACTTACGGTCTTTCTTGAATCTCACCTATCGAGCTATTGAGCAGGTTTTTATTTGGTGCCGCAACATAGGAAATGTTTTCGTCATTATTAACTAGGGTATTCATTTTATTAACAAGATTGTTGTGCATTTATTTTGTCCGTGAGTTTAGTAAATAAATATACATGATTCATTGGTGGATCCATTTTTTGAAATGAAAAATGGGTCTGCCCTGGCGACCCTGATGTTGGATTTTGAGCTTAAATTTGTGTCCCACGCAACTCACAACCAATGCTACAAGTACAAACATTGCAAAGGTTCAGGTGAAAACCAAATCCAACCGCTTATGAGCACCCTTTCGTTTTGTCCTTCTCGAGTGCAAACATTTTTATAGTCTTAGACATTACAAATATGTACATTAGCCTAGCCTCGTATACATTTACATTGAGTGTTTAATTCAAATTTGGACATATATAGAGATGCATACATGGCAGTATGCATGCTAGCATGGTCTGCAGAAACTAAAAAAGGATCGTAAAATGTCTGTAAGATTCTAGAACAAAAAATTTTAACCCTACGAGTAATGACAAACACCAAATAAGCACATCAAAAACAAAGAAGAACACAGCACAACGATTCATCTTGGAATGCAGCAAATAAGCACATAATGAGCAAAAATATGCAAAGAACATGTAATACTGCAACAAGGAGTGACCAACTTCTCTTTCTATTATGAACACAATTATGTTCCCGTTAATTTACATTGGGGAAGAATTAAACGAACAACTTATCAAATGGTCAACTTGTGTGCCTGTGAATTGAACTTTTCTTACTTACATAAAAAATGAAGGGAAAGAAATCAAGATCGTAAATAATTGGAGGGCTGAAAAAAAAAAACATCCTCACTTTGTTGCTTCTTCAGCAGTCGTTGAACCAATTCCCACCTGCAACCATGAAGAAGACCCTCCACTCATGCTCACATCCTTGAGTTCACTCAACTTTGCTAGCTTCACCTTACTCTCTGCTTCATCGTCGACTGCACTATGAGTTGTTGCGATGTTACTATCATCATTATTATTGTCCATATTAATATTATTATTCTTGTCATTATCATTCTTGTTGCTGTTGAAGTCATTCTCTTCCAAGTGCTGATTATTATGTTCCCTCTCTTTAGGATGCAGCCCCAGCCATGACTGCAAGTACATCTCCGCGGACACTCGAGTGAACCTGGCAGCAGGGTTGTTCATCGGGTCCCGCCGGAGGTCGTCGGATGGTGCTGGGAGGTTCAGGTCAAGCTGCAGGGTGAGCGGATCGTTGGGGTCGATGAACTTGCCTGGCATGTGCTGGATTTGCTCCATCTGTTCATGCAAGTGTTGCAACTTTGCGAGCGAGGGCGCATCTGCCGGGTTTGACGTTATCCAGTGGCATCTCTTGTGCCCGCCCAGTGCCTGGCCTGAAGAGAAGACCCGGTGGCATATTGAGCACTCGTGCACCTTCGACTTCCGCTTCGAGGTGGACGGCATTGAGGAGCTGAGGCCGTGGTCGAACGGTGAATTTGATGCCATGGACTTCGTGGAGAAGAACTCGTCTTGCGTGATGGCATCCTCATCGGGTACCCAGTCGTACGCCTGGTCAAGCCTCGCGGCAAAGCACCCCTTGACCTTCTTGTGGCTTGCCCTATGGCCTCCCAATGCTTGGTGGGAATTAAACACTTTCTTGCACGCTTTGCACTCAAAAAGGCCCTGGCCTTTATTGGCGATCACCCCTTTGGCCTTGTCCGTGGTGGGTGGTGATCTGTAGGCAAGAGGAGCTATGAAACTTATCGGCCTCCGGCGCTCCTCATCCTTGCTCGCCGATGCGCATGACTCCTCCGGCTCCGCAGAAGACGGGTCCACCATGCCATTAGACAACATCATTAGGCAATTTGCCAGGTCTTCCTCTTCACTTGATGGGCAATTGGAATTAATATTATCAACCTTCACTCTCAAGGACCTTTTTCTTTTAGACCATCTGCACCCCCGCCTCCTTGAGACGCCGTCCTCGTCGTCCTCAGACTCTGGGGATGACGAGTACGAGTCGCCGACATCCTCCGAGCCCACACCGCACTTGCCGTGCTCAAGAAATGACTTCCACGAGGAGAACTCCTTGCCGCAGTTCTCACAAGCCCGGCAGCTCTTGAGCCGATTGGGGTTGGCCCGCAGCCCGTACATGCGCTTGCTGCCCGGCGGCACGTTGTCCCCGATGTTCTTATCCTCCCAGTTGCTCCCAGGGTCCTCGTCGTCCGTGTGCCCACCCTCGTCGCCGATCCCGTGGGCCCTCATGTGCCCTCCGAGGGCTCTCCCGCACATGAAACCCTTCTTGCAAATCTTGCAAAAGTGCTTGAAATTCAATTGTTGGTCGACGATCAACGCCATCAGGAAAACTCGATCAATCCTAAATAAAGATTGAAGTCAGAAAAAGAAAAGGTTGGAAGCCCAAGAGTAGAATGGTGATGGTGAAGATGACGAGGATGAAGATGGAGGTGTGCGTCGGAAAGAGATGGAAAGGGAGGGCTTTTTTTGTGGTTGAGATTGAGAGACAAAGGAGAAGATGGGTTGGAGTTTGTTCTTTGTATAGTGAAAGTGGTTGTGAGGTTGTATGGTGAAGCAACGCCAGTCCTAGTTTTTAGTTGTGGTTGTGTGGACGGAGAGCGAGAGAGAGAGGAAACAAGAACGATGGAGAGAAAACAAGGTTGTGCAAGAAGGGGAGTGGTGGTGGTGACAAGTGGAGGGCGAGGGAAGGGGGTGGTGGAGACTTTTTCCACGACCGCGAAAGGGTGGTGGCGCCGCCGCAAGCGGAGGCGAAGGGGATAAGCTTGCCGGTGGGGAGGCGTGTTTTGCGGCGGACCGTGCGTCCCCAGTCAAAGAAACTAAGATGGGATAGTTCATTGGCGAGTGCGAGGGAGTGAGCGAGTGAGTTGGTTCCAACTGCCACACCTATTCATGTCCCTTCCATTCCAAGCCAAGTAAAACTCCGAGAAATTTGAACTCATGCTCCTCGTTGTCTGTCGGTTGGTTCAAGCTACTTTTCCACAAAAACAAAAATCAATCATAGTAATAATAATATTATTAATAATTTTTTATTTTCCTCTAATTTCTCTTAATTGCAAGTTTAAGGATAATTTGTCGGCCTAATTTTGGCTTCCCTTGGTTACTATTCCTTTGGTCTCTCTTACTAAATTATCTGTGGTCCACATTGGCTCGATAAAATAAGACTTTTAAGTGCTCATTTATAATTTCAGTTCTTTTTACCAATGATAGAATGAAGGCATAGGAATCGGTCAAAATCACTTAGGAGGTAACTTAGGTAGCTGACTTTGCTATATGTCTTAAAGACATGTGATGATGTAATGACACCTTTGGTATTTGTCAGAGTGTCACTAAAGGGAGCCACCTGATTTCCGAGTTCTCTGCCATTCCATTAGTTTTTCCAGTATGGAAAAACGCTTGGATTACTAGTGTATGATTACTTATAATTTATTGATTAAACCATGCTCATCGATTACAATATGGAGATTACCAAGAAGTGGGTCCATATTATGCTTTACTAGTGTATGATTTACTTATAAGCTTTTCAAGGTTCAAGGTTAAAGTTACTTTGCCATTGTTGGGAAAAGTGTTAAAAAAATCTTAAACCTATTACATTTATACTAATTTGTCATAAACCTTTTCTTAGCATTAATTAGGGGTGAGCGGTTTCTTGCCTGGTCTGGTTCAACCCAAGAACCGAGAATTGGACCGGAAGGACCGGTTCTCAATTTCTAGAACCGGGGACCGGATCAGCTAGTCTTGGGATTGTGGATGGACCTGACCGACTGTCCAATCAGGTCCGATCCGATTCTAATGGGACCGATATTAAATATTATTTTTAAACTGGGAACCAATTGTTACGTTCTTTCCTTTGTAATTCTAATTTGATCATATAAGGCCATGGAAAAAATTAGAAAAATATATATAATATATGAAAAAATTGAACAATCGGTTTCAATGGGACCAATATTAAATATTTTTCATATATATATATATATATATATATATATATATTAAAAATATATATTTATCGATCCGGTCCAGTCCGGTTCCCATCCTAGAATCGGGAATTGGATCGCCCGAAAATCGATTCCACTTTTAGGAACTAAGAACCGAACCGATATTCCTGAGAAGAGAATCAAATCGATGAGTTCGGTCTCAGTTTGGGCGGTCCATCTTGCTCTCCCCTAGTATCAATTTAGTCCTAAACCTTTTGATATGGTGTCGATTCAATCTTTCTAGCTAATTTTAGCTGAATATTGCAGACATAGATGTTGGACGGCCTACATGACATCGCCGGTACTGACGTAGATAATTTTTAATAATATTTGAATATTTTTTCTATTTTTAAATTTTTTTCTTATTTTTTCCTTTGTTTTATTCTTTTCTTTTTTCTTCCCTTTGCCGGTGACAAGCCACAGGCAATGGCTAAGCAGGCGATGGCGATGGTGATGGTCGAGTAGGCTAGCCTCACCTAGGTAAGGGTTGCCATCGCCTAGCTAGGAGAGGGTGAGCCCCGGCGAGGGCCGACCTCACTAGATTTGGCCAGGGTGAGGGCAAGCCCCAGTGAGGGCTCCCCAAGCCAAATCTAGCAAGGCCAGCCCTTGCCCAGGCCACAACGGCATTGCCATGGCTCGCCCTTACTTGGCCAAGCAACAGCAACCCTCACCCAAGTGAGGCTAGCTCGCCCAGCCATTGCCTGTGACCGATGGCAAGTCACCCATAGAAGGAAGAAGAAAGAAAAAAAAATAATTAAAAATTGAAAAAAATAATTAAATATTATTTAAAATTATCCACCTCCACGTCAATATCAACAATGGCATGTAAGCCAGCTGACGTCCACGTTAGCAATATCTAGCCAAAATTAGTCGGAAGGACTGAATTGATAATATGTTAAAAAGTTTATGACTAAATTAGCATCAATGCAATAGGTTTAGGGCTTTTCAAACATTTTTCCCAAATTTTTCTTATCTAATTACATTTGGAATTAGTATTATTTTGTATCTATTAAATATAGATAAAGTCAGAACTAAAAGAGCGTTTACTCATGTGCTCAACGCGTGGCACTTAATTTTACATCTATTATTGCTACTTGGCGAACCAACTGACACAATTATGCGACATACCCCATATTCAACCAATTAGCACTAGTTCAATGATTTGTTGTCCTCAAACTTCAATAACTTATTAAATAAGTATTTAATGTATGTTTAAATGCATCTGACCCATAAAATAGTTAAAGATAAAAGTATCTTGAAATAAGTTCTTATTATCATTCACAAACATTTATCTCATTGAACTTATCTTGTTAATTTTAAGTTGGAATGGGCAAATCAATAAATATAAAGTATCTTGAAATATATTTTTCCATATATTTTGAAATTAAGGATCGCTTGTTTCATGGAAAATTAATGATTTAAAAAACATTTTTCAAAAAAAAAAAGTCACTTATAGTGCTTATAAAATTGAATGAACAATACATATTATTGTCGTCCATGCAGCTGTTTAGGTATATATTGTTGTTGATGGTGAAAATATTTTTCATTGACTAATTTTTAAAGATATATAACCAATCATATTTTGGAAAACGATTTCCAATTATTTTTTTTTGCAAAAGGGTCCATTTATTTCGCAAAAAATAAATAGTTTAGAAAATATTTTTCCAAAAATAATTGATTTGAATTCCCAAACAAAGCCTAAACATATGAGAAAAATCCGTGATATTATTGATAAAGTATAAAATGATGTCACCCTGTGTTTACATCATTTGTATTATAATTAATAAAACTTGCATATTATAGTAGGACCATTTAAATTAAAATATTTTATTAAAACATTGCTTCAGAGTAATTATGTTTCGTAACTATTTTGTCTAGAAATAAAAAATATATATATAATAAATTTATCTTTGTAATTATATAATTATATAATATCCTTTGGCATATCACTAATAACTGAAAACATACATCATTAATTGACTAAAGAAAGAATATCACGAAAAATAAAGAATGAAATATTTTTGCCCAAATGTAAGAAGAGATGGGTTTCTTCTTCGCACATAACTTGTTTTACCTCAAAAGAATGAGCAATCTTTGTAAAATTCAGCAGAAGTTCAAGACACGAAAATCTATGACTGAAGAAGACGTGTTATTCAATACTTTCCGTCGCAGAATTCTCAAATGATCGTCGAAGAGTTGAGATTTCGCAACGGTGGGACCCGAGTACTCCAAGTTGGTCTTAAGCGTTGTGATTAGTCAGTAATCTCTTGATTAAGCAAAGTCGCTGCTTCCGTCAGTGCAGTGGGTTTAGTCTCTAATCAGTTGCTCATCATTCGTTTGCTTCGGATCAAAGCATTCGTGTAAACCTACCCCAACTCGCTTAATTAAGGAGCGACAGTGATTAATTGAGTAGTAAACGACTGCTAAAAGCAAGAAGCCCTTTTCCGTCGCCACGTGTCGCATTCGTGATGTTTTTTTCTCCTAAAGGTCTCGAGTTACGTGTGAATCCACCGCACCACAACCTTAGATCATACATATATGTGTCGGGTCCATCAAAATCAATAGCTTTTAGGTGCACAGGGTTTGCACATATTCGATACACCTAAAATATTTTTTTCCCCATTTTGGAGAAAAACTTACCCAAGTCCAGGCAAGACTGTCTCCAAAATAACTGACTGTCGAGGATCGAGTAATGTCTCAAAAGAGAGAGAGATTTAGTCTTGATCATTCACTAGATGACATCGATCATGATAATCGATCGTGTGGATTTTAGGTGGGCCTCGCATAAGGGGTCCACGTGATTAACGACCGAGATGGATCCAAATTAGTAAACTCGGGACCTCGATCAGTCTCCATTGTCAATCACGTGGATCCTATATAGATCTCATGTGAACAATTCACATAATCAACGTTGAAGATAAACCTTATTTTAGTGGATCCTGGTATATATAAGGATTTTCCGTAATCTTGGCCTGATTTGTAAGTGACCTAACCGCACGTCATTCCAGAGAATGAGACCACTTGAGACCAAGCTTTCATGTACATAAAAGTTGCCCCCATTGAAATTTGACTTTCTTTTTCGACCAAAAAAAATTTGACTTTCTTCAATTAATTTACACTAGAATATTAACCCACTTATTATCACGGGAAAAAAAATTAACAATCACAACATTATCAATTTATTTATTACATTGAAAAGTTGATATTGTAGCTTACTTAATCTTTTTATAATTCTTCAACATTTGTAGCACTGCCTATAGATCTCAATGTATCTAAATACATTTTTAAAATACAAGTTTAGACGGTTTTATATACGTATATCAATATATTTTAGGACCCTATTATCAACCAATGATAAATTACCTTTATATGCAAGAATACGTGACAAATTTAGAGGTGGAAGACTTATTAAAATGATTAATTCAAGATACATCCATGTTTTGTCACAATAATCCAAGGGGTAATAAATGTTATCTCATTTTAACTTTAAGCATTAATAGCACGAAAAATCCAAAACCAGTATACATGTGACAAATCTACCCAAAATTAATTTTTTGACTACCAAAATCCCCAAACCGGTACACATGTAATAATTTTACCCTCCGTTAGTTTCTATTATAATTTACTATCAAATTTTTGAGTTAAATAACACATAACAGTTGACGAATATACCAGTTTTGGGTTTTACGCCCCTCATTATTCATAGGTTTACCAATTTGTGATTTTTTTTTGTATTAATCCAATTTAATATAGGATAAATTTGTCACAAGTGTACCGATTTTGAATTTTTTATGGTCAAAAAATTAGTTCGGATTAAATTTGTCACAAGTGTACCGATTTGGGGTTTTTGGTAATATTAACCCTAACTTTAAAAGGTTTCAATGAGTCAAATAGTTAAAAAACGATAATTAATAAACTATCGTCTCGCTTGTAAATAGTGAATTCACGATCATGTACAAGCAGTGTGTAATCATTATCATTAGAGTTTCAAAGTTATATGCTAATAATGACCTTATTTTATTTAGGAAGTTAAATAGAAATTTTGAACTTATAAATTATTAACATCAAAGTTCGTAACTGCACTTCAAGTTATGTCACGTTGTGATCATGCAAATATTTTATAGGAAGAAGAATGACAAAATATGACTTGAAAAATAAAGTAAAAGAAATTTAATATGAAAACAAAACAAGTGATCGAAAGGAGGAGGAAAGCATAGCATAAAAGTGAAAGTTGATATAAATAGATAAATAGCTATATAAGTTTTTTTTTTCCAAAAGATGCATTAGTAATCGAAAATGCAAAAAACAAGGAAGAAGAATTAATTAACAAAGAGATAAAAACTGACTTGCAACATACCCGTGCTTCGCTTTTTACAATCATTTTTTTATTAGCATATTCCATTCGTTTTTATTTTCAAGCTAGTGCAAAAATGTAACGATGATAACATCACTTTAATTAGAGAAAAATAATAAACCAATTCATTTCTTAGGAGTCCCAAAGTAGAAAACATGTGTCACGTATCATTTGCATTCGCATATACATATTGAACCAATCTAGCGATTCCAAGGAAATTTGGTCAGTTAACTTAAAAAAGAATCTGTTTAGCCAAAAAAAAAAAAAGTGTGGAAAGAGCCTTCCCGATGGACATCTTGCTGGAGTCCTGTCAATCTGGCAATGGCTAAAAGAAAAAAAAATTAATAATTTGCTCAAAATTCAAAAAAAAAAATGGGGAAATATATGATTTATTTGTTTCGTTGAAAATAAATGATATAGAAAAAAAATTTTAAAAAAATGATCACTTCTATTGCTTATAAAAATAAATAAACGAAAAATATTTTCGTTGTTTACAAAAATATTTGGATATAAAGTGTTGTCGATAATGAAAATATTTTTCATTTACTAATTATTATAAGCGATACAAATAATCATTTTTAGAAAAATTTCATCATTTATTTTATTTTTTGCAAAAAAAGGAAGCCCTAGTATACGAAGAAGAAACATTGAATTCCAGTCACCTCATAGCCCCAAAATAAAACATCTGATTTACCTAGTATCAAAGAAGTTGCCTCAAATTAGAGAGAGAGAGAGAGAGAGAGAGAGAGAGAGAGAGAGAGAGAGAGAGAGAGAGAGAGAGAGAGAGAGAGATGGATTAGATGTTACCATCAATTTAGATCTTATTTTCAATGAGGAGAGAGTTGCAATGTATTCTGATTCGCTGTTTAAATTTGCCAAAAAGCAAAACAATATATTATGCTAAAAGTTCACGGCTGATCGATAGGTCTCGCCCAGCTTCCATCCTGCTGGGATGATGTTCTTGGCTATCGAAGCTGGACGAGACTCCATTGTGGTGAGCCTGAGGGAGAACAGAGCCTGCAAAGCCAAGCCGAAGTTGAGCTTGACTAAATTGGCAAGAAAAATATTTATTAAAAGGGTTAGAAATCACCAACGTCAACGCTGATCGTGCCACGTAGGAGCCAACACTGACTAGACTGCCACGTCAAAGAAAATTGGCCAAAATAACTAAATTGGCAAATCATCAAAAGGTGTAGGACTAAATAATTAAATTATCAAATTTAGAACTAAATTGACACAATTGGAAGGCTTATTACTAAATTGATAAATCTTCCAAATGGTTTAGAACTAAATTGGCATAATCGAAGTGTTCAAGACTAAATTGGCCGTCGTACAATAAATTTAGGACTTTTTGGATGATTTTCCTGAACTTCTCAATCGAATCAATAGAGGGAAAGTGGGGGAAAAACAAGAGTTTTCAAAGCCGAGGTAGAGAGAACCCGACTTTGTGTGAGGTGAGGGAGTGTTCTTGGTGATAGCATTTGCACAAGAGATTCACTTCCACATAGAATGTCATATGTTTATGTATCCCATTATGTTGCTAATTGCGCATCTTGGTCAAACGTGGACCGACCACACTGTGGGGCCCATTCCGACGGTCGGCAAATGGGCCCACGTTCCTGGTCAACCACCTGGCAGCTAAAACTTTTTTCTTTCGCCGTTAGATTTTGGTTGGGATTCATGATGGTGGAATGTACACTAGTGTGTCGGCGGGATTCATGATGGTGGAATGTACACTAGTGTGTAGTGGAATGTACACTAGTGTGTCGGCGGGATTCATGATGGTGGAATGTACACTAGTGTGTCGGCACTCATTCTCATCCCTTGACATGAACTGTATCAGCATGGGAGGACCTTTTTTCGGAGACAAACTTTAAGGATCGTTTGCTTCGCGAAAATTTTTCATTTTCTCATCTCTATTTTCATTTGGAGACGGGAAAAAAAAACAGGTGTCATGAGACTTCGCGGGATATTTTATGGGCCTTCAGGTGGTCGGACTCTCCGGGTGATGGGGTTTCTACGCTCGTACGGCTGGATTATTCGAATCGCGCGATTAAAAGGTTGGTAGGTAAATTTAAAGAGATCAAGGAGGAGGTGCCCTAGCTCCTGCCCTACCTACACGAGCCCATTGTCCCTAGAATGCAATGTAGCACCCTTCACCAGTTTGCCCAAATGACTCGGACTAGTCTGCGTAAGATAGTCAATTGAGGCCCAATGCCATGTAGTGGGCTTGCCAAGTATGTGAACTTGGGTATGAAACCGTATGACTGAGACATGCATTCGGCAAGCTCAAGGAGAAAATTAATGAAAAATTAGGATCCGTTCATTTAAAGGAAAACTATTTTCAAAAAATTATTTTCCGACTTTTCGGTATTTGGATGACGGAAGGCTAATTGATCTACGAAAAATGTTTTCCATGAACCGAAAATAATAAGTTTAGATTGAGGGGAAACGATTTCTCCTTCTAGCAATAAGAAAATCACTTTCCCTAAACTAAAAAATAAATAAAAACTAATCATTTTTCTTAAAAATGATTTCTGTTGAAAATATTTCCTTTATCATGAATTTTTCAGTGAAATAAACTAGTTTTCTATGATCTAAACATCGGAAAGTCGAAAAATAACTTTTCAGAAATAGTTTTCCTAAAACGGATGGATCTTTAGTTGAAAACAAAGAAAAATAGTGGCCTTATTTTTAAGAGGAGTTATTACACGCCCCAGGTTGTATTATTTTTTAGGTCGAAAGAAAGATGTCTTTCATCTATCAGAATAATAGTACATAAAAGGCTTTCAAGCCTGGCAAATCCCAAATTAATACAAACAAAGCAAAAGCCAAAAAGCAAATAACAAAACACAGTTTGTAGATAGAAGCACACTCTCATCTCTCAAGAACAAATCTACCACCTTTAACGATCAGCGGCCGATTACTAAATTCAGTGCTAAGCATACACTGAGATCCCCCATTTCATTTGCAGCGGATTGCAATGCGCATCTCGTTTCAACATACTCATTAATATCGCCAAGCATAGACACCATATATCAAAAATGTTAAAAGAATATAGATGAAATACCTGTAAAGAGCTCCTAGATACATATCTAGATCTAGTTCGAGGGAGTAAAATCTCCAAAATTGACCTAAAACTAAATCGGGAGAATAGAGTGGCCTAATCTTACAAAGGTTTTGGAGCCACGTTATGAACATCCTCCTCGGTGACTATCAACTGGACGAATGATCAAATTGGCCTCCACATTCACCCAGGTTCGACTGTAGAAATTTATTCATGCACACAAACTCTCGTAACATATCAAGAGAGAAAAGAAGATAGAGATATGCAAAAAGAAGGAAGAGGGAGACAGAGAGGCAAACGGTATGGTGGGACCCACTGAACTTGTCACCACATCCGACTTTGCGGACCGACCGGTGCAGGCTTCTAGTTCCGGAAATAAATTTTAATTACCACACCATTTACTAATCTTCCAAAATCACTTTGCAAAAAAAAATAGAAGCGATTTCCTCCGAACCCTAAAATGATGTCTCCGAAGCCAAAAAACGAAAAAATAAAATGAAACGATGAATGGATAAGCTTTTAAGAAACAAGATTAGATGATCCAATCAGCGTGAAATTTATCAACACAAGGAAGGAATGATCACGGATAGAGAGATTCTATTGCCGAGGAATCTCAACCTTTGGACCGTCAAAATGTTTCATGGCCATTGATGTACCACCACCAGCCAATAAAAAAAAAATTTACATTAGATATCTCCTAATCTTCTTGACGGAAATACCGATATTTTGCTGCATGAAGCTTCATTATTATTGCTTTACTATGTGGTCCTGTGGACCGGTAGTACGACAAGAGAAAAAGGAGCGATTGAGCTCTCTCCTATGATCTTCCTCGATCACACCTTGATCTAGCAATGCGAGTACTGTGGTACCTTGAATCCTGTCCTAGTCTAGGAATACCTGGCGTGGAGTCGGGCGGTCATGGACTGCCGATGCACTATGTACGCCTTATTGTATCGCGCTCGACGGGTGTGTGGATCAGAGGTGGAGGTAGTTGACAATGATGAGACGGAGAGAGAGAGAGAGAGAGAGAGAGAGAGAGAGAGAGACGTTGCTTGTCGCGATTAAGATTGGCCACCGGTGGAAACTGGGCCAGCAACTATGGTGACCACTGAGCAGTCAAGGATGTAGATGGCGATGTTCCGGTGCTCCATCTTGCTTTGTTTTCTTTGTTTTAAGCATTCATCTAACGGCTTAAATTCTATTTTTAAATTTTTTTGTGCATTCATCTAACAGCTTACATTTTTAGAGCAATTAAATACAATCCTACAGTGAATAGAAAATTAAGAATGACTTCGACAATGAGTAATCTTAGGAGAGGACAATTGTCAAAAAATTCTTAAATATATTGTATGGTGACCAATTTAGTCAGAAAACATTTCTATTTTGCCAACTTAATTCTAAACATATTGTGTAATGGTCAATTCAGTTATAAACTTTTTAATTGTGTCAATTTGTCCTAATACATTTGACGATTTACCAATTTAGTCCTGAACATTGTAACGATTTAATTATTTTGATCAATTTTGACTGAAAATCGCTAACATGTAGAGGTCTAGTCAGCGTCACGCATCTTACATGGTGCGATGACCTCCACTGACCACGATCGAGGCTCGGCAACCAGCAAAGGGAAATAGGGCAAAAAGAAAAAAAGAGAAAAAAGAATACACGATGGGGTTACGTGATCTTCTAAAATAATCGAGCACACAAAATAGATTAGGAAAAAAAGTTTATGGAGATGAACAATATATCATTTGGGAAGGCACTTGTTTATTAAATAATCATGATTTTATTAATATAATAAAGTGTCTAGGTTTGCACAACAATTCCCTTAATAAAGGGTATTAATAAAAAGGTGGGTTAATATCATGAAAAACTTCAAATTTGTATACTTGTGATAAATTTATCCAAAAATAATTTTTTGACCTCAAAAAATCCTAAATTAGTACACCTGCGATAGATTTACCATTCATTAAATTTTTCTGTTAAATTGCTAAATTAGATAATATGTGGCAATTGGCAGGTATACCAACACAGGTTTACCAATTTGTGATTTTTCGTCGTATTAATCTAATTTAATTGAGGGTAAATTTGTCACAAGTATACTAGTTTATGATTTTTAGTAGTCAAAAAATTAATTCAAGGTAAATTTGTTATAAATGTACTGGTTTTGGGTTTTTTGTGGTCAAAAAATTAGTTCAGGGTAAATTGATCACATGTGTATTAATTTGAGATTTTTCGTGATATTAACCCTATACCATTTGATGATCAACAGACAATCACAAAGTAAGCTTTTTCACTTCAACCATAACAAACTATGTTTAACCAAATCTAAGAACATGCATACTTAAGCTGAGGTGAAAGCACGGAGCGAGCGAGCGAGCGCAAGATCGAACGAAAGCAAAAGAGAGAGAAGATTGAATCATATAGGTGGGTTGGTTATAATTTGTGAACACATTTAATACTGTTGTTTTCGATTTAACCATTCAAAATTTATTTATAATATATTTATTAAATATGATTAATTTATGTATAATAATTTATTAAAAATGAATTTATAATTTATTTTAACACGTGGATCGATCAGCCCTCCGAAAGTCTTCAAGTACGCGCTTTCTAGGGAACAAACTCCAAGATCCATCACCTTGAAAAAGGCGCTTTCTTGTCCTTTCTCCTGCTTCAATGAACTGCTACTTTCAAGTGATGATCATCATGAAATTTATGATAAGTTCCAAAAAAAAATCAAAATAACGACGAGAGCTCCTAAAGGATACGCAAAACCCCTTCGATATGTGGTGAGAATCGCGTCCAAGCGTTCCTCTCGCCCTCCAATCATCCGACCGCCCTTATCTTTCTCCACGCAATCACATCGTTGCACTTGCATCCATCACGCGAGTGAACTGGCGAGAAAATGCTTTCTTTGGTTCTTTTGGAAACTCAATATAAGCATACATAACCAGAAGCAGCCAACCGCAAATCTTACTAGGATCTCCATTTAATCCTCCGTTTTATGAATTATAATGTTGCCCTTCGGTATCGAAAGAATCGAGAGTTTCTTCGATGGTCCTATTTATTTCGGGAAAAAATAGATAATTTAAAAATATTTTTCTAAAATTTATCGGCTGCATCGTTTGAAATAATTAGTCAACAGTAAATATTTTCATTATCGGCAACAATTTACGTCTAAAGATTTTTGCGGATGTTGAAAATATATTTCGTTTATAAATTTTTGTAAGCGATATAAAAGCGATCATTTTTGAAAAAATGTTATCCAAAATGTAGATTTTTCGAGAAATAAACGGAGTTTAAATATATTCAGTACTCACTTGATGAATAAGCATATATCACATCGCTTCTTGTATTCATATGAACACTTGTACTTACTCTACGGAGAATTTAGACAACCCTACGAACTTTTGTTGTAATGGCATTTTCGGATTTAACTTTTACTTTTACTTAATCCACTAGTAACTCGTTTATTTAGACTTTCTTTTTAAATTTAAGACTCATGAAAATTCATAACACTCCAGTTTTGATACGTATATTTATATATAATTTTATCTATAAATTTCTAAAATTTAATTAATGATTCTAATTTCTGATGGGAAGCAAAACGAAAGGCTTTTTGCTTATTTTTCAAAATGTAAACAAGCATGACCTAAATGAATAATGGATTTAACTTAAAAAGATTAAGCATCCATCCTACCTTTCTAGTTAAAGTAGATATTATAATTGATTCTCAGCAAATTATAAAAAGCTTCTAAAATTTATACAATTTTCTTCATTTAAGACTTCGGATGTCGAATAAAACCCAAATTCCAAAAGTTAACAGCAAAAAGTATATATTAAGCATTAAAAATCGAAGTCACTTCTATTCGCTGCTATATTTGGAGCAGGAGAGGTAAAAAAATGTACCATATATAATAATGCATTTCTTTCCCATATTTATATAAGATTTATATATCTGTAGGGAAAATGACACAAATAGTTCATGAACTTTGCCTTAATATGCAATGTAATCCCTAAACTTTTAATTTGTTCAATATAGTTCTTTGAGTTTTGGTACAAGTTCAATTTAGTTTATGAATTATATGAAAATATTTAATATTGTCACTGATCTTGAATCAATAGAGGAACGGCATTGAACATTTTCATGTAGTTTAGGGACTACATTGAATATTTACCAAAAATTCAGGAACCACATTATATATTGGATTAAAGTTCAATGACCATATTGAGCAAATTAAATTCAAAGATCACATTACATATTAAATTAAAGTTCATGGACCATTTGTGTTATTATCTCTATAAATAGATTTAACCATTGCTTGTCTCTGAGACCTGAGCATGAATAAGGTCATGTGACTATCAATTTTTTTTGAAAAAAATTATATAGATTTTGTACATATGGTTGTTAGTATTCTTTTTGGGACTCAGTATTATTAATTGAACCCAATTATGACGCAAATTATCTAAGCATGCATGTCTCGACAAAACTTAAGCAAATCAAAGAACAAATTAACAAACAGAGAGGTTTACAGATACAATTGAGCTGAATATATGTATTTATGTTCAACGCAAATCCTAATTGTCCTCCCAAACTAAAATAATAGTCCCAAAAAATTGATTTGAGCATTAGATTTACTTAATTTATGTGGAAATTACTAAAAAAGTCATAAATCTATTGCATTTGTGCCAATTTAGTCATAAATATTTCAGTTTGGTCAATTTAGTCATAAACTTTTTAACGATTTGCTAATTTGGTCATTTTCGGCTAATTTTGGTCCAAAATCGCTGAAGTGACGGTTTAGTCAATGCTAACTGTCCTACAATGCATGGGCTGTTACTAACGTGGACAATTTATGTAATTTGTTTATTTTATGAATTTTTTTCATTTTCATTTTCATTTTTTCCTTTTTCTCTCCACCAGCTATTGTCAGGCCTCGATGCCCTCACTGGCCTTAGGCAATGACCACCCTAGATGATGTGGCGACCATTGGCAATCTAGTCAATGCTAGCCGTCATACATAGCACGACTAATGCTGACATGGACAATTTTTGTAATATTTTATTTTCTGAATTTTTTCTTTATTTTCCTTTTCCTTATTATTATTATTATTATTTCTTTTTTTCCTTTTTCCCTCCACCGGCTATTGTCGGGCCTCAATGCCCCTGTTGGCCCTAGGCAATGGCCGCCCTAGATGACATGGCAGCCATTAGCGGTTTAGTCAATGCGGACCGTCCTACATAGCACAATCAGTTCTGACGTGAATAGTTTTTAATTTTTTTTATTTTTTTTATTTTTTTTCCTTTTTCTCTCCATTGGCTATCGTCGAGCCCAATGCCCTTGTCAGCCTCAGGCAATAGCCGCCCTAATCGAGCTAGGGGGGTCATCGCAGGACCTAGTGAGGGTTGCTTTCACTTGAGGCCAATGAACTTCATTAGCCACTTGGCAAAGGTTGGCGGAAATATCATTTTCGTCACATTACAGCAGGCTACAACTGACCCAAGACGACAAAATTTTTATTTTGAGTTGTCACATTGATCGACAACGACAAATTCAATAGTTCGTTGCCGTTACATTGATCGATGGCGACTAAACCAAAAAGTTTGTCGGTGTTGTAGGGAGCAACAGCCAAAACAAATGTTATTTTCATTGCCTTTGATGAGACCGAGGACTCATCAGACGAGTCAGAACTGTTGTTTCGTCTCCTTTGATCAAATCAAGCGTGACGAAATTAAGTTTTGTTGCATTAGAGTATACCATATCAGTCATTGGTGGTACCAAAATAGTCCTCAATCTAAAGTGTTGATGTTGATTTAGATAAAAAATTTTCAATTGAATCAATTTATTTTTAAATCTTTTCACATTGATGTCAATTCAATCCATCTGGCCAATTTAGGCCGGAAATCGTTAACGTGGACACTAATCATCCTACGTGACAACACCCACTCTAACGTGAACATTTTTAATAGTATTTTAATAATTTTTCGAAGTCTTTACAATTTTTCTTTGCTTTTTTCTTGTCTTTTCTCTTTTTCCCTTCATTTTTGCCAACTAGGGCTAGCAAGCCCTTGCCCAAATCTAGCAGGGACCTTCACGGCCTTGCCAGCCAAAATGAAGGGAAAAAAAAGAAAAGATAAGAAAAAAAGAAACAAAATAAAACCAAAAATTTATTAAAAAATTCAAAATATTATTTAAAATATTCATGTTATCGCCAACCGTGCCACATAGGATAACCGGCGTTAATGTCAATGATTTCCGATCTAAATTGGTCGGGTGGATTGAATTAGTACCAATGTGAAAATATTTAGGACTAAATTGGTTTAATTAAAAGGTTTAAGACAAAATTGGCACAAATGTAATAGATTTGAGACTTTTTTTTTTTGCACTTTTCCCGTCTTTGGTGAGGAAAGTAAAACCTCATCGATGTTGCTCAGTGCAATGTTGGCGGACCTTTAATTCCGTCGCCAAGTATACTGTAATATTCGGATATTTACAAAAAAAAAAAAAAAAGGTCAAAAAGTCAGAAAGTCAAAAGTTGCTATGGTGATGCTATGTTTTTCTCATTTAAGCTGAGAGCTTGCTCGGCCGAGATAGAGAGAAAGGAAAAGAAAGAAAGAGAGGAAAAGAGAAAGAAGAAGAAGAAGAAAAAGAGAAGATGGTTTTGCGCTACGCGAACCTCACCTAGCCAATTCGACTTTGTATTGCGACGTCCAATAAGCATTCGTGCCCCTCATCCATCCAATCGGAGAAGTTTTCACATTAATTAAATTTCGGAATTGGGAGAAATTCAAGTCACGAAGTAGAAGTCCGATTTTTGAGTCGTTGAGCTATATATATATATATATATATATATATATAATTGGTAGTTTAAGGTGTCGTGGAGCTGTGAGATTTTACGGATCTTGATTGGACTTATAGTTTGCCTAATATGAATTTTTGAAGTTGGCCAAGCAAGGTGAACAGCACACGACCAACAGCTTTAAGGCCGATTTTTGTCTATTTTCGGTCCAATTTTGGGACGGCCAAGTTGGGCTTCTTGTAGTGCTCTGAGTGAACTTTCTATTGACTATAAGTTTGCTTGAAATGGGGTTCGGTGGAGGAATTTATGGTGCAATCAAGTTTCACGTTCAAACTTCGCGTTGCAGACGGTTTGGATAATCGCTTTAGAGAACTGATTTATGGGCGCCTTTGAGTTGTCTTGTTAGCGTTTAAGCGTCGTTTAGCCGTTTCGTAGTTTTTTTTACTTGGTTTTGATGTCGATTTTCGTTTAATTGTTAGGATTACGAGATTGTCGGTTCGAGTGAGCGTGGATGTTTGATTTTTTAGGATTCTAGGTAAGTAGTACTATCACTTCTTTGGTTTTGTAAAAACCATATCTCGAAGAAATTATGATTCGATATACATATATATGTTGAACTTAAAAGAGTATTTTGTTGCATAAATTAGGATCAAGCAATTACTACTTTTTAGTATTTAAGAATGATTTGGGAATCATTTTTGGAAATTTATTATGAAAGAATACATTTGTATATTGCGTTACGAACTAATTTATGAAATGAGTTCAGACATGATTCAAGAAATGCTCTACAAAATGTATTTCTAGCAGATAAGCCGTATGGTGAGAAACTTATTTGTTTGGTTTGTGAAATGCATTCTGGATTGGATTTATGATATTGGATGATGATTGCTTAATGCTCAATATGACTGTGAACCCATTAAGGGGTTTTGGGGTATACATACTGGATTTAGGATATCCTTTTAGGCCAAGCCACCGACTTTGTAGGTGGAGACCTTGCCAAGAGGGAATCTTAGTAGCCTTGTCACAAGGCTTTGTATTATAACCATGGTTAAATATTGAGTAATAGATTGATCGATGGAATGGACTATCGACGTTTAATGTGATATGACATTTATTAATGGAATAGACCATTGATGTGTGATTTGAGATTAGTCGATGGAATAGACTATTGACGTGGCTTTTATAGAGATTGATCAATGAACTTGACTATTGATAGTTTGAATTATGATGGTGGATTTAAATGTATATTTGTGACTTATACAAAGTTTTGATGAAATGAAATAACTTTTATGTGATTCTATATGTATTTTAAACCTTAGGTTTGGCTTCTGAAATTCTAGTATTGCTTTGTACACATGCATAGTGATTGTTCGATCTACTTAAAAGAGATGTACTATTCACTAAACTATGGTTGCTCATTCCTCCCTTTCCCAATCTTTTCAGGTTCCTCGGTTAGCGACCGTTAGTACGAGAGCGATATCGCGAGAACACATGGGAGTTAGATTTTTGGATATGATTTTTTGGAGTTGTTTGTAAGGTTATTGATAGTTCGTTGGGTTGGCCGAGTTCTTGATGTACATGTTCTTTCGGTGGATTATAGAAACTCTAATGTTGTAACCAACCTGTTGGTTTATTTGATATATATGTGATTTGAGATATATATATGTTGATAACAAGTTGTTGATTATTGTTAAGGCTGCATCTTTGGGAAAAGTGCCAAAAAAGTCCTAAACCTTTTGCATTAGTACCAATTTAGTCCTAAACCTTTTTTTTGTACCAATTCAGTCTTAAACCTTTTGCATTTGTGCCAATTTAGTCATAAACCTTTTAAATTGATGTCAATTTAGTCCTAAACATTTTGTTTTTGTGCCAATTTAGTCATTCCGATCAATTTTGATTGGAATTTGCCGACGTGGATGCCTGCTAGCCGGCGACCGGTCACCGGCGTTAATGTGGCGCTGACGTGGACAACTTAAATAATATTTTAATATTTTTTTGAATTTTTTTCCACTTTGTTTTTTAGTCTCTCCTTCCTTTGGCCGGTCGCCGGTCCGGTGATCGGTCAGCTCGACCTTGCTAAATCCGGCGAGGTTGGGCCTCCCCCAACCATGGCAAGGCTCGAGCCCTTGCCGGGCTCTGGCCTCTAGCCGGTCGCCGGACCAGCGACTGGCCAAAGGAAGAAGAAACCAAAAAAAAAAAAGTGGAAAAAAAAGAAAAAAAGGAAAAAAATAAAAATTCAAAAAAATATTAAAATATTATTTAAGTTGTCCATGTCGGCGCCAGTGACCAATCGCCAGTCGGCAAATGTCCACAATAGCAAATTCCGGTCAAAATTGGCTGGAATGACTAAATTGGCACTAAAACAAAAGATTTAAGACTGAATTGGCACTAATTTAAAAGGTTTAGGATTTAATTGGCACCAAAAAATGGTTTATGACTAAATTGGCACAAATGCAAAAGGTTTATGACTGAATCGGTACCAAAAAAAGATTTAGGACTAAATTGGCACTAATGCAAATGGTTTAAGACTTTTTTGGCACTTTTCCCCTACATCCTTCGTGTGGAAGGATGGTCGTGTCATCCCATTTTTTAGTTGTTTTTGGGGTGTGACATATACCATATCAGTCCAATGCAATGGCATCAACATTTTCTGTTTCTTCACTTTTGCATTGATCACAGGCGACGAAATAAAAAAATCTGGTGCCGTCCCATTGAGCAACCGCAACAAAATGTGATTTTCATCACCTTTGATATGACCGGGACCTTAACAAACTTGACGGAACTAGTATTTCGTCGCAATTAATCCAATCAACGTACGTACTGCTCAAAATAGTATGATGCAAATGTTGTTACTTCTTCCACAATATATGCATTACAAATTGAAACTTCAACACATGTCTTGTTCTTCACTTTTTTCTTCAAATGATATAAGAATCTAGTTGTAATAAAAAGAAGTTTATCGGAATATAATATATAATAAAGTAATTTGAACTAAATTTAAAAATAAAGATTTACCTCTCAAATGGATACATCCATCGAAATTGGATGGGACCTATAAATTTGGCTTCATAAGGCAAATGAACTAAGAGATACTCCATCGAATCAAAAAATGATGGAAGAAATATCCTTTCCAAGTTGCAAAAAATAATCGGAATATCTTTTTCTAGTTTCTCCATATACGATACTTTTAACACTGTCGAGAAAATATCATGAATGAAATTACTTAACTCTATAATGGCGCCCCATACATAGTTCAGTAGAACTTCCTTAAAAGCTATTGGAATTAGTCTTTCCATAAATATGTGACAATCATGACTCTTCAAGCCTGTCAACTTGCATTCATTCAAATCAACACATCTCCCGAGGTTTGAAGCATATCCATTAGCAAACCACATAGATTTCAACTATTGACAAACAACTCGTTTCTACTCCTTATCCAATGTATAAACTGCCTTTTGTTTTGATCCCCTGCTGCTTGCGTCCACATCTAGTGTTGGCCGATCACAAATATCTCTCATATATTTTTTTTGCGTTCAAGTTGTCTTTTGTTTTTCCAGTGACATCCATCACAGTATTTATGACATTGTCGAAAACATTTTTTTTCTATGTGCATGATGTCAAGAATATGATGAATAAGATAGGCATTCCAATATGGTAGATCTCAAAATATATTGCGTTTATTTCACTTATGTGTACTTCCATATGCAGTAGTGGTGCCAAGAGGGTTTTCAACAACAGTTGAAAACTCTTGCACTCGTTCCCAAATTTGATGACCAGTCAACCTCAGTGGTAGATGTGTTCTTTCGATCATATTCTTGATGAACTCTTTTTTATTCTTTCTGAATGTATGATTTAGTGACAAAAATTATTTATGACAATCAAAATAGCTAGGCTTCTTATCATGTTTTAATCCAAATGCCTTCGATCTTTCCATACATATCAGACATCCTAAGATCCCAGCTGTACTCCATCCAGATAACATTCCGTAAGCTGGAAAGTCATTTATTGTCCAAAGAAGAGCAGCATTCATTACAAATGTTTGATCGGTAGAAACGTCATATGTAGGGACACCTTCATCCCATAACCATTGTAACTCTTCAATCAATTATTGTATATAAACATATATCAAATTTTTCGTATTTTGCGAACCACTCACGATCAATGTCAAAAATATATAAAGTGTCTTCATGTACATACCAGGTAGAAGATTGTACGGCGTTAAGATAACTGGCTAACATAAATAATTTTTTCCTGATTTCCTAAGTGGGGCAAATCCATTAGCACAGAGACATAACCTGATGTTTCAAGACTCTATCGCAAACTCAGGGTATGTTCTACTAAAATGTTTCCATGCCTCTGCATCTGAAGGATGACACATTAGACCCTCTTCTGTTTCGTAATTTGCATATCAAGTCATGCGTTCAACAGTGGCTTGAGACGCATAAAGCCTTTGCAATCTGAGGATTAAAGGCAGATAAAACATTTGCTTGCATAGTCTACGTTTTTTATTACGACCTGACCTCCTGTTAATCTTGTACCTAGGTTAGCTACAGAATTTGCAAGATTCTGCATTTTCATCATCTCTCCAATATAACATACAACCCCTACAACATACATCAATCCTTACAATCGGAAAACCTAAGTTATCCACTAGTTTTTTCATATTGTAAAAATCACTTAGTATGATGATATCACAAGACTTTGTTTCCCGCATTACTTCAACAAAAGAGTTGAAGCAATCCGCAGACACATTATGCTCTGCCTTAATATTTAACAGTCTTGCTGTCATTGATAACTTAGTGTGGTTGTCACAACCTGTCCATAAAGGTTTATCTCTTCCAATTATGATGCATAACTAACACCCACTTATTCAAGTAAAGGAGTAAAACTAGTACTTGCATGATTCGATTCTGAAACAAAATTCTGACCAGCTGCATCAATCACCATCCTCTCGTATAGGTTCAATTCATTATAATAGCTATATTCTTCCCTAACTTAAATTTGTCGCTTCTTCGATATCTTTCATCAGATATAAATAGTTCACCACGGGAAGTCTAATTATAATAGTTCGAAGTAAACCTAAATTTACAAAGATGTTCTCTAACTTTATTACACACATGAAATTTACCATTACTGCACTTTTACATGGACACATTAACTTATTTCCATTTATGAACTCATATTTACTACTAGCAAAGTCTAAAAATAGTTTCAACCCAGTACGAAACTCATCGGTCAATTCTCGACATCCAGATAAGTTTTTATTATACATCAAAACCCTTTCTCTTTGTATTGTGTTTGTATAAAAATAAAAAAATCTCGTAAAATATTAAAAATATTATATCTGCTATTCTTAATTAAAACCATAAAATTAGGAAAGTTAAAATTTTGTTTTTAACGCAACAATTACTTTGACATTGAAATAGAATGAAAAAATTACCATGTAAAGAGGACTTACCCAAATATTTGATTGAAATCTTTGTAGTAGAAAGTGGTAAATTTGATGAGAATTGCAACGTTCATTTGGATTGCAAGACCTTCAAATGGATACTTATCTAAAAAAAAATATCACTTAAGCTTTCTTTTTTTATAATTTTAATTTTTTTCAAGTTTTTTTTAATTTTTTTTTCTCTTTTTTTCCCCAATAATTTTTTTCCAGTCGTCGTTTCGGCGACCAGTGACCGGCTGAGGCTAGTGAGTCCGACCTCATCGGCATGGGCGAGGCCTTGTGATGGAATCTTTTGTCGCAAATTTACGACGAAATTTTTTTTCGTCGCAAATTTGCGACGGATTCCAAAAATAAATGGCATTTTCTTGCCGATGGCGAGGTTTGGGCGGCAGCCATGGCGAGGCCGCTCGACATCCCCCAGATCTGGGCGAGGCCAACCGGCCTCGCCGAGGTCAACCGGCGGCCATGGGGGGAGGCCGACCCCCCAGATCAGGTCAATGGCCATGGGGGGAGGCCGAGCGGCCTCGCCCCATGGCCACCGAGGCCGGTCGACCTCCCCCCATGGCCGGCGAGGTCTCACCAGTCGCCGAACAAACCGGATCGGCAAAGAAGTTACGAAAAAAAAAAAAAGTCAATAAAATAAAAAAATTCGAATCCAACGATGAATAGTTAGCTACGATATTTATTGGTAAAAAAGCTTTACCGAGATTGATTTGTGTGCGCACGGATAAGTTTATTGAGAGATACGAAAGAGTGAGAAAAGCGATGGGGATATGAGGAATCAGTACAGAGAGAGAGATTGACGGATGTGGTGGATATCACGGAAGTTATTTTCCATTATAAACTATAAATTAGCAATGAATTCGTTTTCGTTATAAAATCCGTCGCAAATTAGCCACGAATTTTTTTTCCGTCTCTAATTCCGTTGCAAATTTGCAACGGAAAATAAATCCGTTGCTAATTCCGTCGCTAAGTTGCGACGGAAAAGTGGTCGTTGCAAATTTGTGACGGATTTATTTTTCGACGCAAATTTGCGACGACCACTTTTCCGTCGCAAATTTGCGACGATTAATTTTCGTCGCTAATTAGCGATGGAAAATAAAATCCGTCGCAAAGTTCATCGCAAATTTGCGATGACAAATTTCCCGACGCAAATTTCCGTGGCAAAATCCATGTTTTTTTTATGTGTATGCACCGGCACTTTTTGTCCTTATTTATTTCGGGTAAGTTGCACATAAGCAAAAGTAAATTCTTAAGAAAGATAAACAATTAACCAATTGATTAATTAATTAATTAGCAAATTTGATCATGATAAGAAGTTCGATATTAAACATTTAAAAAGAAAGATTATGAGTCCAAATGGCGGCATTTTAGGAGTAATCATCCTATTTACATGTGATGGTGACCCCTAGTATTTATTGCAGCATATGATCATGAGCAGAATTACAAAAAAAGTGATAAATCTATTTTAATTGTGTCAATTCAATCGTAAGCATATTTTTTGTTAATTGAGTCCTAAACCTATTGTATTTGTTCCAATTTAATCAATCCAGTCAATTTTAACGAGCCGGCACTTACGTGGACACCATCCGTCTTATATGGCCCGGTCGGTGCCAACGTAAATATTTTTATAATATTTTAATATTTTTGAAATTTTGATGTTCTTTTTATCTTTTTTCCTTCTTCCTCCAGCCAGTCGCCAAACCTTGGCGATCAACTAGAGGCGAGGATCGGCGAGGTTGACCGCTAGTGAGGCTGACCTTGCTGGCCCTTGTTGATCTCACTGGCCCTCACCTCGACTGGTTGTCAAGGTTCGGGGACCGGCTAGAGGAAGAAGGAAGGGAAAAAGGGAAAAAAAGGAAAAAGAAAATAAATAGATAATAAATAATTCAAAAAAAATATTAAAATAAATGTCCACATCAACACCGATTGATCAAAGTTGGTGGGATGTACTGATTTGATATAAATATAAAAGGTTTAGGATTCAATTGATAAAAAAAAAATTATGACTGAATTAGCATAACTACAGTAGATTTAGAACACTTTTAATAATTTTCCCTTTGTTCCCGTGAAGAGCTAATGAACATTGGACATCAAATTCTGGGGCTGCATCATGCAAGTCATAAATGTCATATCAAGAGGAAGATATTGTAAATAATGTATGACCTATCAAAAGTTAAGATAGCGTGAAAAAGGCTTGGGGGAGGAACGTATGGTTTCGCTTGGACCAAGTCGACTGCTGAGGATCCAATCATCGACGTGCTTGTCTTTTTGCATACATTTGCACGTTCGATGTCTGCTGAGGTTGTACAACGATTAATGTGCTCGACATTAAAAGTGTTGTTGCTCGATATAATTTCTCGAGCTTAATCATCACCCAATAATGGGGTCATCATCCGTCCTAATACACGTGCGGGATGGAAACCCTAAATAATTTGCCATAAACCATCCGTAGAAATTACGGGCCAAACCCTAATTAAGGGTCTTGTTTTCTCCATTCTAGAAATTTGCTGGTTACCAATTGTCGTTTACGTACTTAAGAGTAGCCAAGTTGTAAACTTGAGGCGCGTAAAAAGTGATGTAGGGGGAAGAAAAGTCAAACCCAACCCCGCCCGGTTTCCCGCCCTTCTGTCTTGCCACATGACCTCCCGTTTGTCGCCGTTGGACCCCGGCTCATTATTCCACTGCGCCACCACTGTCCTCGCCCTTGTCTCGGCGCTCAGATGGAAGGTTCTCCAGGCATGACCGGCCGAGGAGGAGGCCAAGGTGATATGATTCTTCTTTTGTCTAGGATTTTCTTGACTACTCGAAAAGATTTTAGAGGTAAAGTGCACTTGTATTTAAGAGTATTTTGTATCTAATATGGTCTTGCCATCAGTGAGTATTAATTGTATTGTTATTAATTGACATGTCACGTTTTATATAATTATTATCGCGCCATGTCATTCTCTCATCGTGCTTTTTGGTTTTGTCATGTCATGTCAATCCCTTATCATGTATGCATAAAAATTTATCATGTCATGATGCATGTGCATGTAATCATATCATACCATCTTCCGTCATGTTTGCATTTAAATTTGTCGTGTCGTGTCATATCACATATAAATATCATCATTATATGTCATCTTAATCATTATGTTTGAATCCCACATTGCAAGATGCATGTGCTTACACGTCATAGTGAATTTTGCATACATATTTTTACACATAAATGGAGTTACAACCCTACTTACGAAGAATGTTTTCTTTAACCAATAACGTTACAGAATAAATGTAGTGGCAACATTTTAAATATTAATCAAAACATCCTGAATACTTAGGAAATTAATTGACAAATAACTTAGACTTAACAAAAAAAAATAGAGCTATCATATCGAAAGAGCATCTGGAATGCCAATTTGTCTCACACATAACGGGAAAAGTGTTAAAGATTTAGTCCTAAACATTTTGCATTGATATCAATTTAGTCCTAAACCTTTTTATGATGTCAATTCAGTCCTAAACTTTTTATATTTGTGCCAATTCAGTTCTAAACCTTTTGTTTTTGTATCAATTAAGTCTTTTTGGCTAATTTTGGCCCGATTTTGCTGATGTCGATCAGCCAATGACCAATCACCAACACTGACGTGAATAACTTTAATAATATTTTAATATTTTTTTGAATTTTTTTTCCCTGTCCCTCCCCCTTTCCTCCAATCAGTCGTCGGATCAGTAACCGGCTAGAGGCCAGCGAGGTCGACCTCGCCGACCACGAGCGAAGCTCTCCCTCGCCGGCCATTGGCGAGGGCAGCCTCTCGCTGGGCAAGGCCCAACCTCACCCGTGGCTAGTGAGGTCGACCTTGCCGGCACCAACCTCTGGCCTTTGGCGAGTTACCGGTTCGGCGACTGGCTGGAGGAAGGAGGGAGGGGAGGGAAAAAAAAGAAATAAATAAATAAATATTCAAAAAAATATTAAAGTTGTCCACGTCAGCACCGGTGACCGGTTTGCATCCACGTCAGCAACATTAGGCTAAAATTGATCAGAAGAACTAAATTGGTACAAAGACAAAAATGTTTAGAACTGAATTAGCACAAAAAAAAGTTTAGGACTAAATTGACACAAATACAAAAGGTTTAGGATTAAATTGACACCAAAAAAGGGTTTAAGACAAATTGGTACTAATGCAAAAGATTTAAGACGTTTTTGGCACTTTTCCCGACACATAACCGAACCCCGAACCTTAGATCTTTTGGTTTTATCATACCAGTTCCCTTACACGGGCACTTAGATAGTTTAACTTCTCATACACTACTTGAGGGCTTAAGTATCACATCAATCTAGGTTTACCTGAATTGATTGGTTAGAACTCCACTCCAGTTTTTAGATTCATTATCATATACATATCGTAGATATAACCAACACTTGAGATTTGGGAAGATCCTTGGAATTAATTAAATTGGGTTTTCTGTGAAACAAATACACTCTTTAATATGTTAAAATATGAACCATCATCCCAGACAAAAAATCGAATTAATTAACAAAAGGGAAGGGTCCATATTTAAATACATATATATACATATTCCTCAAATATATAGATATATACACACACATAAAGAATCTTCCATCTAGTTGGGTACATGAAAGTACAAAAAGAAAGACCGAATACTGAATCCCTATCTATTGAACTAAAATTATGTCACGTGCTTCAATAGTATACTAGACATAGAAAAAAAAAAGTCACAACACTCGCTTGCCTCCAAGACCATGTCAAAAAAAAGCAACTTGCTCTCGAAATTTGGTTCAGTTCTTGGAACTGGAAGCTGGTGGTTGATGCATCTGCTGGAACATGGCCGCCATTCTGCTGTAGGCATCCAACGTCATAGGCTGCAAATAAATGTCCAGTTTGGCAAAATTTAGGAACTATAATCACACAATTTGCTAGGTGAAAAAAATTAAATTATTCACATCAATATTTATCATAGTTTGTAGGGTATAAAGGATCACAATCTATACGAGTTTAGTTTGTAAAAATATCACAATCGTTGCAAGTTTGTTTATCTGTACCTACATATAATGATTTGATCTTTTGAAGATAGTGTCTTCGGGAAACTTGTCATGTATATATAGCAAAGAACGCTTTATTTTCAAAGTATAAATTTCTACTTAGTTTATTAGTAGCTTCTTTAGAATATGTTAAATGAATCTTTTACAAAGAAAAGCGCGCAATGATATGCACTATCATTTCATTTTCACACGTCATATCTCACGTCTTGTCTGTCTCATTAACTTGACTAGTGTTTTCAACTATATCTAAAGAAATATGCACGGACGATCTCTGTGTCCCAAAGCTTCCAAATAATAATTGTAGGTCCATCAATGAGATGATATGCTATCTTCCACCTACCCAAAAGTCAGCCAACTACAGTTAACCTCCAGAAATTTTCAGCAACGATGCCACATTAAATGCACGCGTCCATAGGTTAAGAGTTAATTAACATTAGTATATGCTATGAATAAACTATAGCTTTTTCCACGTGGCAATTCTCTATGAAGCATGGTTCATTTAGCAAGATTAACAAAATAAACGTTCTTTTAAATTTTGCTTGCCCCAAAAAAGAATGTTCGTCAGTTTTTGATTAAAACTAGTGCTTTCTCCAGTGGTAACTTATGGTACCTGAGACTGGGAAGCAAGGAACAGGGACAGCGGGTCGGGCATGACCATTGGAGCCGTGGCGGGTACCCGGTCGCTGTCCCAAGAACTGATGGGCATGAAGGCGGCGGCGGCGGACGCAGCGGCAGGGTGGAGGACAGGAGGGATGCTGGCAAGGTTGGAGCGGCCGAGGGCGTTCATGTCCATCATGGCCATCCCAGGCATCCCCATGCCAACCATCCCCAACCCCATCCCCATCTGGCCCATCATCGACATCTGAAGCTGCTGCTGCATCGCCATCGGCATCATCATCGGCTGCATGTTCATCCTGTTCACCATCTGAACTTGTGCCTGGAGTTGTTTCAGATACTCGATCACCTCGTCCAGCACCGAGGCTTTGTCCGTCTGATGATCAAACCAAGAAAACCCTCAGCTAACGTTCTAGTGCTGCTGAATGAGTTCATCATATCCATTCACACTAAGTGAAAGCCTCAGATGGAACTCACAAGACAGCTCAACACATCCTTTTGATAACACCATGCACCACATCAAGATGCAGAGTATTCAAAGCCAAGAAAACCCTCAGCTAACGTTCTAGTGCTGCTGAATGAGTTCATCATAACCGTTCCCACTAAGTGAACGCCTCAGATGGAACTCGCAAGACAGCTCAACACACCCTTTTGATAACACCATGCACCACATCAAGACGCAGAGTATTCGTGAATGATTTCATCAGCAGAATAAGATAGTGTCTCTAAAGCAAAACATGGAAGTTCAGGTTTTCATGTCGGCTCCATCACAGTCCTACAAAGTTGGGAATGATTCCAAAGCGAACCTAGTTGAAGTCAGGTTAATGAACCATCTTCCAAAGTGGAAAGAAGGACTAGAATATCGGCTCATTATTACTCTTTCTGTTCAATTCTATCACAGGACCAATCGTGAGAATGTGGGTACCAAAAGGAGTAAATGCTCTGAAGGAGAACGTGTGGCCTCATTTCATAGACGAGAGACAGAGAGAGAGATAGAGAGATAGAGAGGGAGAGGGCGAGGGAGAGAGATGATCCTAGTCCACAAGACTCATCTTTGCATCGGTGCAAGTAGACAAAGAACGAATGATGATTTGACAGGGAGACAAAGTTCTCGATTTGATACGGGGACAAGTTCCTGCTCCAACATCAAACTTTTCCATCGTAGGCCCTCTCTCTCTCTCTCTCTCTCTCTCCGTGAGAGATTAACGCAGAGACAATCGTGCCTAGAAAAGCTCAATATGGACCACGTTGTTCATCAGGACACCGTTTTGTATAAGGTTCCTGTTCTGCAGGACCCTGGAACTCACTCTTCCATGCAATCATGTGCCAGTTTGCATGTTCAAGTACTATCCGGAAAAACACTTCTGATAAAAAAAAAAGTACTATCCGGAAAATTAAAAATTGCATTGCAATACCTAGTCAATTAAAAAAAAAGATTTCAAGTAATTATTATCCCTACTTTTCTTAGAAATTTTGGGAAAAAGTAGAATTCTATGAGTCATATTATTTGGATAAGCATTAAAGGGCCTCTGCAAAAAGCTTGGTGGAGAGAGTTTCATATGAAAAGAATATTGTATAATACACCTTTTCCATGATAGGAATGCACCGGCAGTCGCTTGTTTTTGTGAAAATAAAATTTCGCCGAAAATCTAAGATCTGAAAACCCCGAAAATAAATCAATTAAATGGGAGGAGGGGTTTCTCGATATACCTTGCTAGAATTAGGGACCAGCTTCTGCAGCGTCTTCATCCTCTGGTTTATCTTATCTCTCCTTTTCTGCATCGGCATCGCATTAAGATCAGATCACGAGACTGCACTCCGCCGCGATAGACACAACCGACAAAAATCGTACTTCTTCTATTAGTAAAGACCCGACGTTTTCAACAAGGACGCTTAAGCTTTGCTAAGAACACCGGAAATAACTTCTTCTTGAATAATTCATTCAATGTGTTGTGCGTGCACTTCGACTCTATAAACAGCATTATAATGTATGAATCTTTCCAAAGTCTTGCAAGATTATGAAAAATAATTTCGTGATTAAAAAAAAAAGAAATTGACGTATTTATATATATATTTTTTCAATTTGGGTATATGAAAAGAGGCGGAGAGAGATCACACTCGTTCAGATTGGTTGTGAATGGCGGCGGCTCGACTCCTTTTGGTGTAGACCGAAGACTTTCCGCTACGCTTCTTGCCGTCGCCGTCGTCACCTCCCTCCCTCTGCACAATGCCAACAAAAAACCCATTATTAATAATTAAAATTGAAAAAAATAATAACAAAGAAAGAAAGAAAGATATTAAAAAAAAAATAAAAAAGTTTTTATCAAGAAACATGTGGGGACAGCTTCAATGATTAATGTACGTAAGATAAGCACCGGTTAAAATCTCAACTCCACAAAAAAGGTAATAAAATATTATAATCTAATTAAATTGGTTAATTTAAATAATTACGGTGTGTTCCCTCACCGGAGGCCTGCTGTGACAAACGGAGTCGTGGTCCTCGGCCGCCGCCGCCGCCCTCGCGCAGCCCTTTCCGGAGCTGGTGTTCTCCGGCGACCCCAGGGACGTGGACGTCATCCCGGCCCCGATGTCCCTCCCGAACGTCGCGCTCCCGCTCACGCTCACGCTCTGGTCCATCCCGCTCCACTCCGCCGCCGCCGCCGCCGCGCGGGACCCCTTCGCGCGCTTCCTTGCCGCCAGCGCGTCCTCCTCCTGCGCCGGCCCCGCCGCCGCCCCGCTGCACGACCCCACGCGCGTGGAGCAACCCACGACGCCGCCGCCGGGCGCGGAGTCGACGAAGTGGGCGGTGGTCCGGTCGTCGGCCGCGCCGGCGCAGGGGACGAGCGCGTCCATCGTCATGGTGGCGGAGGCCGCCGCCGAAGAGCCGCGCGAGGGGTCGAACCACGGGACGAGGTCCCCCGCCGCCGCCGCCGCCGCGAAGGGCAGCTTCCGGAGGGGGAGGGCGGCGGCCTGGTTGACGATGCACTCGAGGGTGCCCGTGCCGGCACCGCCGCCGCCGGCCGCGGAGGAGGCGGCGTTGGCTGGGGCGGCGCGTGGCTTGTCCACCCACGCGTACTTGGAGTGCGAAGCGGAGGAGGTGGGGAGGGGCTTGGCGGTGGGGCGCGGGGGCCCGAGGCCGTGCATGGCGAGCTGGCCGTTCTCCCACGTCAGCTCGGCGACCTCGTAGTTCGACCTGCCGGCGTAGCAAGACACGAATCAACCCCATCAAAATCACGCAAAACGAGAACAACAACAACAACTGGCTTGCCGACATTTTGATCGTACACGGGAACATCGGGAGCGCTGATATTGAAGGAGCGAGAGCGGAGAGAGAGCCTGGGAGGGGTGGGATGGTTGTTGCCGGAGTCGTCGAGATCCCAGTCCGGAACGCACTGGCTCATTTCTCTGCGTGTCTAGAGAGAGAGAGAGATAGAGAGAGAGAGGGGCCTAGATAGAGAGCGTATGCGTGTGCGTGTGAGTGAGGAAGACGAGTCGATTTTTTGTTGCGTTCCTTCCTCTGTTTTTTTCCCCCTTTGTCCAATCTTGTCCACAAGATATATACTAATTAAAAAAAAAAAAACATTTCTGACCAGGCTTTACGTGGCCCTACGGTGGGGGGTCAGAGAGCCTAAGGTCCGAGAAGGAAATTGCTTGCCCGAACCACGACCCGATTTCTGTATCCGGGTTGTCTCGGCTCGAACCCCGTCGAGGCCGTGATCGGGTCTATCGACCAATGTCGGCTGTATCCGTCGATTGTCGTTTAGGGTGATTTGTCGGACCGTAAATGCAATCGCACCCTCGATAATACCTTTTTTCGCGTCACGTGGTAAGCTTGAATTCCCTCCTAAATTAGAGATGGCTAGTTGTCCTATCATTTCAGATTAACTAAAAGTTTTCCACATTTTATCGTGAAATTTGCGTATATTTGCTTTTGTATTTGATCTTTCTTTGCCATTTGACTCGAGATACTGTGTGGACAAAAATCATAAAAAAGTAGATCATAGACTTCGCATTTTGCAATTAACTTCCATGAGAACCAAACTTTGATAATTGCTCGGCTCGATTCGGACAAGCCAATTCTAGACGATTCTCAGAGGCGTCGGTCTGATTTCCGGTTCCATAAAATTAAAACTGATGATGGGCAATCCGGTTTCCGATTTCAAGATGAAAACTAAATCGCCTGGACTGATCGGACCGAATCGATTTTTTCATAGAGAAATCAAATTAAACATCTCTTCTTCATCTCCATGGAGTCTCCACCACCACATTTACTGCTATTCTATAATTTCAGGACAAGCTTGCTAGATCTCCTCTCTCTCTTCTCCTTAAACCCTTCGAAGTAGCAAGGCAAAGCAAACGAGAAGCCTCTCTCTCTCTCTCTCTCTCTCTCTCTCTCTCTCTCTCTCTCTCTCTCTCTGCGCGCCAATTTCAATGGCTTCCACTGCTATGAGACATTGCAATTCGATGCACCTTATGCCACTTCCCTCTCGAATCTACTCTTATTATAGGGGATTTGTTGCTGGTCACTCAATCATCAATTCGCTCTTCGCCAATGACTAGTTATCTGGTGGAGATTCATGGCCACTTTCACTCGGACGTTGACTAGTTCCATTGGATTGCCCAAGAACCGGTCATGTTCCTAGATCAAGTGGTTTGGAACCCAATTCCTAGTTTCTAGGTGAGGCCAGACTGAACCGGAAACTAATCACTATTACATCTTATTATTGTAATTGACGATGATAAATGCAGCCTATTAATAATAAATTTCAATAGAGATGAGATGATGTACAAAAATTACTTCCGAAAGTGATGTTAGATCAATGACACATGTAAACTTATAGTGATTTTATAATTAGTTTTTTTTGTCAAATTTTATAATTAGTTCATTTTTAGAGTTTTTTTTTTTCGCTAAATAGATCCCTATGAAAGTATTCACGATTTAGATATCCCAAAATTATTTGTCAAACTAGATTTCTTCGTGCCACACCGTGCCTAAAGACTGCCTAATCATTACCGTTCATCTTAGTCACTTTTACCTTTGTTCTTTTTTTAATTAACCTACTATAAATAATTAATTTCGAAGCAAGAGTTGCAAACCTTCAATCAAGTTTGGATTTATTGATTTTTTATTCCACAAATTTATTCTCTTATTGACTTTGAATTCAAAATATGGATAGAAAAGTATTTTATAATATATTTCCCAATTTTATGTGAAAAATTATTTTGCTATTAATTTTTGAATTTATAAATGGCCAAAGGCAAATGTATATTGAAAGTAAGTTTAAATAAATCCATTTTTTTGCTATTAGACTAGAATTTCAAGATTATATAACTAATACTACATCTTATCGAATGAAAGAAAATTTTCCACTTTTAAGTATTTATTCAGCAAAATTGCATATAAAATATCAATCCAATTAATCGAACGATTAAAATAAAATTTAAAAATGAAAAAAAAGGAAAAATCTAACTTATTTTATATGTAACTTTTATACAGGAAAAATGTTAACAAAATCAATTGTACTTGGAAAAAGGACAAAAATGATTACGATGCACAAAATAATTGGTCGAAGTAATGATATTAAAATATATTTGGTTCATAATATTAAATCATTGATGAAAAACAACTCTAAACAGATAAATGATAATCTTCACTAAAAAGCTAAGAATGAAAGGATGTCAACCCGAAAATAACAAGTTCAGCAAAAAATGAAATACAAAGGAACATACATCACTGAATAAATTATTCGATTGTGGAGATCCTTTTGGCTTGGTATTTCTAAATATTGCACTGGAAAAATAAAAAAGTTGTGGAAAATGTTGAAAATTTTTAATTTAAGGAGAGAGATAAAAAAAACTTGACTAGGATGAGGGGGCGATGATTTGGAAATCTTTAAGCATAAAGTGATATGGAGAAGTCTAATTTGCAAAATTGTTTTGGGGGAGTTATATATATTTTGGGAATTATTTTCTTGAGGAATCTATTTTGAAAACAAAGTCTCGTCCACTCAAAGTCTCATATGGAATTGTAATTGATTTTCTTATCAAAAAAGTAACTGATTTTCCGCGGCTTGCCTAAATAGCAATTATCTTTATAGACTCACCCTAGAATTAACCTAGTCGTGAAAGCGTTCCCTCACTTTCGACTTCATAATTAATGGTTGTAGATTTGATTCCTATCATAAGGAACCCAGATTCAGGTAAGGTCATGACGATGGGTTGTTGTGTTAATTCCCTTTTAAGTAGCTCGTGCCTATAGCTAGTAAAAAAAACAATCATCTTTACAAAAGAAATGAGGCACTTTTATTCTTTTATTCCGTCATTGAGGTTCAACTCCATCTCAAATTTTCATTGTTTTAACTGACTTGTATTTTATCATGGTCTATCTACCTTGTAATATTGCAAATTAGATACATGTCCAACTCCTTCGTTAAAAGACGATCAATACTATGTGAAAGCGTGGTTTAATTACTACTTTTTAAATAAATCTTGTCACCACGTCTAAAATAAACGAGTTAGCAGTAAACAAAACTAAATTTTCATTTTTTTAATGTGCAACGAAAATTTAATTTTCATAGTGAACGTTCTTGAAGATTTTCAATTTAATTACATATTGACCGGAGATATTTAGGTCAAATTATGTTCGATCCAATCCGTCCAAGGCTCCCAATCAGAAAACAGAAAAATCCGTCCAATTATGTTCCCTAATGATTTCATGTAATTTATTGATCTCCTATTAATTAACTTTTTTACTTAATTTAAATCTTGTGGCTCACGCACGTTGATTTTTTTTTTTCAATGGAAACTTTCATACCACATAAATATTGATGTGGAGATTGACCTATAAAATTTTCATATTTTTTTTTCGAAATTTGAATATAATTAAAGCATGTAAATATGCCTTATTTTTCCGTAAAGATAAAAAGAGAGAAAAAAGGGAACAAAGCACCCAAAACATACCTCATTTTTCTCCCCAATATAAAGAACGTACTCTACTTTTTTTTTTTAAGCCGTGAACATATCTAACTCCATACATTATGTTTTGTTGTTTGGCTCTGCTTTGCGCTCATTTGTTAACTAAAAATAGACATATCAAAATAGGTTATAAACTAATTTCTTAACCTAAATTTGATGGGCCGAATTATTATATGAATTAGTTACATTCAGTAAATGGCTCATACATGGATTTAGAATGGTAAAACTCAAAATAATATAAGTGTTGAATGGATTTTCAACTTACTTAGACCCAACCCACCTCTGTAACTCTCTCTTCACTAACTCTCGCTTTCACTCAATCTCGCGCTTACTCATTCAACGCTTTCACCTCAATTTGGTTATGGGTTTTCCTAGATTATGTCAAATATGTAAATATTTTTAGTAATATGATTTGGGTGGAATATAGGTAACTAGATTTGAATTGCATGAAAACGAATCAAAATAGGTTAAATGTGTTAATTTGAATAGGACCATTTCGACCCAAACCAAACAAAACTCGAGCCACCCATTTGACAAGTCTAACTAAAATCGAGTAACCCTGGTTAAATGTAGTCAAGAAATTACCAAATTGCCACTTTCATTCAAAGTAAAACCCCCCTGTATCCGTAAGTTAGTAAATCAAGGCACATCGGAGGAGAAATTCTCGCTTTTCCCTCCCTCGTAAAGGAGAAGATATCTGGCGGTTGCTAAGCGCTGCCTCAATCGCCAGCGTGGCGTGTATTTTTTACTCATGTCCAATAATAGGTTGACACATGTTGGCTGACGTGGAATATAAAAAATAAAAATTTGATTTTTATCCTTTTGTTCCTCCATCACATGGCACCACCCCTCTAGCCACCATCTCCACCTCTTCTAGGGTTGCTTGCGGCCGGCCCAAAGCTACACCTCCGTCAGCGCTCGCAATCGGCTCCATTAAAGATCAATGCCGGAGGTAATGGAGATGGTGGCCGGAGAGGTGGCGTCCTGCAATGGAGGAAGAAGAAATTAAAAATCAAATTTTTATTTATTTACTCCACCTCATCCGACACATGTCAACTTATTATCGAACATGAGTAAAAAAAAACACGTGTCACGTCGGCGATTGACCCTGCGCTTTACAACCGTTGAATATTCAGGAGACGTGGGTCATCTAAAATACACTCGTTCCTTTTACACGAGCCCCCAATTTTTTTTTTTTTTGCGTCATATATCCCGATATCCGACCGTGCAAAACCTCGATTTATTGCGTAATCACTTCTTGTTCGTTTTTCTTTGTTTTTTTTTTTTTTTTTAATTTTTGGCGTAAAATCTCCTCAAAGGCCTGATAACGATAGGCGGGTGGGTCCCACCCTTCTCGTCTTCTTTCGGTTTTAGCGCGCCGGAGGACCCGCGCGTGGAGAACTGAAGCGCTGGGGGCCCGCTCGGATGACGTGGCGTGCGGGGGGACCGCGTCGTCAGGTATCCGTGGCCGGAGAGGCGAGACATCTGGCCGACACGTGGTGGGCCCCCTCCGTCGCCCGGAGCGCGTCCCCGTCGACGCGACGGCACGGGGAGGGACGGTCGCCGGCATCTTTGCTATCTCTTCTTTTTTTTCTTTCTTTTTTGGCGAGCGTTTTGTTGGGAAAAAGTCAAAAAGGAGAAGGAAGAAAAAAGAGGGAGAAAAGAACAAGGGGGGGTTTTGAGAGAAGAAAACGACTCCGAAAGGATGTGTGGATCCGATTCGAACACGAAGGGATATGGATCGCCTCGCGCAGCGAAACGACTGACGAGTTGCTTATAAAACGTATGTTTTAAGTTGATCCACGACGGGGAAAAAAGAAAAAGTTGGTCGACGAAAAGCTACTCGGAATTCGAGGTAGACATGTTGTCCCGACACGGGAATCCTTTCACTTTTCACGGGATCGGTTATTAATCAAATGAGATTGATACCGTAGATCTCCATCGTATAAAGGCTCTCCGGCGGAGTGTCGAGGGGAGAGAGCATAATTACCAAAAGCTCATCTCATCGGATCAAAGTCGTAGTTCTGTCTTCCGGAATGCTACCCGACCTAAAGGAGAATGGTTTGAAGGAACGTCTGAGAGGTCGAGGGTGATACGGACATTCTTCATAGTATCCGGCAAACCGTATCGCAGATCCGGCGAGGAATGTTATGCAGAGATTATCAGGATGATGAAACCTGAAAAGCTTCGGTATATAGACTCAATAATGCAACAAGGCTTACGACTTTGACTTTATTAAAGCAGCCACGTGAAGTACGAGTTTCCTTTCGACCAAAAAATAAAAAATAAAAATATGAGTTTCCTCACTTACCAATGGGTTCGTGATCTGGGTCAAGATCAACATCTTCATAGGATCTTAAATCTAATCGCCACATATCTTCAGCCATGCGTGTCTGGGAAATTCCATTGTTAATTCTACTTGTACCCATCTATTGTCTGGTGGATGGTATCTCGGGCAGTGTGATATGCGTGGGAATAGTCCCATGACATTTCTTGTTGGTATGTACCAGGCCAAAAACAAAAGAGCTTTAGAATAATTTGATTCTCTTTGGATAAGATCCTCGATGAATATCTCCGAAGCTGCATAGAAAAGGTCTCTACAATGAAGCAATTCTAGGGATAAGGACAGTTGATTTGTTCTGTTGGACTTGAAGTGTAAAAAGTTCCCATTCTCTATGGAAGAAGATAGTCATGCGGGCTTTAGGGTTTGAAGCTCTGCACTTCAGTTCAGCGCTGATTATAGCGTGCCCATGAGGCAAAAGGTGCAACCGTTCAAGAACCTCAGCAAAACGCTTAAGAAAGTGGTTTAGAAAAACCTTCCGCAAGAAACACAGTGATGATCCTGTGAATAGAGGCCGTTGGAAATTCAATGGCTATGGTATAGTTGTGAAGCAATTATCAATCTAACAATTTTAATTCCGTCGGAAAATTGGTGATGTCGAATGTGGAAGACCTAGATGAACGGGTAGTTTGGATTGATCTCAAACTATGTAAGATGTAAATCTCCATATTGTCTAAAAAACTTCAAAATGAGAGGTTTCCTATCTTCGCAAAATTGTCCAAATGAGAGGTTTCGTATTTTGGTGGATATAAGGCCAATCCTCTAGCAACTTGGTGTGCGAATGCCGACGTGAACATGTAGAAAGACGAAACTTCTTTAGGTCTTGAGAGAAGGTCCGCAAGAACATTTTTTTCTTCACATTTTGATATGTTTGGCCTCGAAAGAGTACCGTGAAACCATTCTTCCCATCGAAGAAGTTGTGAAAACCATTCTTAATTCCATATGCGACGGCTAAGATTTCTTTGACTGTAGAGTGGCAGCGAAGTTCGATGGATGAAAATCGTCCGCTCTTATGTCTACGGACATATCTTTCCCCATTAGTTTCTTCAATAAAAAGGTGGCTATTAGAATATTGGCCTACACCAATCGTGCAGCCACATTGCTCCAAAACCAGCATGCGCGAAACCCAATATAACATGATCATATAACTATACTTGGGCTGTAATGTGTTGTCTGATATATTGTGTTTATTTTATAGCAACTTGCTTTTTCGCAAACCGATACATTATGCAATAAACAACGGTGAAAATCGTCAAGTTAATAACGTCGAGAGGGAGAAAAGAACGAGAAGCATTGGAAAAAGTCTGTTTTTGATCGGGCATTAATAGATAAAATGAGATAAGATCCAAGGCGGTAGAGTGAAATCTGGTGTGACTCGGATCAACCTCACGACACTATGAGATCGGTTCAGTGGTTAAAATCAGATTTGCGATGAATTAGGTACACGAGATACGTCCGACTCCTCACATACCCAAATGCAAACGATTTGTTGCGTGGGCCATCCACCCGGGCTTAATCTGGTGTCTTAACTAGCCATGAGATTAGTGGAGTAGTCCTTTTATATGTTGTGATTGAATTCATGGAACAAGAGTTTACCTACCTAAAGAGGGCTCTCTTGTGGTACGAAGAACGGCATGACCACAATCCAATAAGATTAGAACATGTTACAAAATTAAAACTAAGGGCAAAAGGATTGAACTTTCCAAGACATTGGTTGTGAATAAATTTGATCCAATAATAAAAAAATGGGATAAGTGTACTACAAGTTCTAAAACTTGTCACAAAAGTATAATTGAATTCTAAAACTTGCAAAAAGTGCAATGAAGTCTTAAAACTTGTCAAGTTGGTTAATTTTAGTCATAAAGTTAACATCGTTAAACTTACTAACAGAAAAGGCTGATGTGGCATTGACGTAGCGATGTGTCGCTTATTTTAATAATTTATCTCTCCTATGTGGTAAATAGTCTAAAAAAAATGGTCAACGTTTGCAAAACCACGATGTCCCTCTTCTTAGTTGAAGTCGTCTCCTTCCTCCCCCCAAACAACGCATCTCCTTCCTTCCCGAGCGACCAAGTCCGAACCTTGAGACCCAAATTCATCCTTTGCAACATCTCTTCATCTTTGCAAATTGAATTCCTCTAAACCCTAACCTTCAAACTCAACGCCGTCTCTCTCCATCTCAAAGAATTTAACACTCGTCTCTCGTCTCCCTTTGAACCATAAGCCCCAAATGAAGTTCGACGATATGGAATTCTCTCACGATTTGGGTCCCCTCGCGAGCTGGAGTTCGACGCCTATCATCATCTGGAGTTCAATCGTGGTCTGGAGTTCTTAGAGTTCGAGTTCAATGCCCATCGTGAGTTCGAGTTCTCTTCCTCGACAATTTCGAGTTCGTGCGAAGACCCGTCCCGCGAGAGTCTCGGCGGTGGATTGAGATCGCGAGTTCGTGTGCTCCAATGCTCACCTAACGCACACTTAAGGTGTTGTCAGTCACGTTTTGCTATTGCATGAGCTCGTGCTTGTCTGGAGTTGTTAATGGTGTTTCCTGTTAGAGACTTTAAAATCGTGCTTTTGAAAAGTTTTCATTTGTGATCGGGGGAGGATGAGTGGGAGTGGATTGTTGTTTTTAGTCGAAGGATTGGTTCACTTGATTTCAGCAGTAGAGTTAGGATGAATAGTTTATGGAGAAATTGTTATTCCTGGTGGAAGATTTCAAGTTCGCTGCCATTTCCATTGGATATGTTTTCGATCATGAATTCTTTTGTTGAAGTGGTTAGTGTTTTGTTGTGCTGTGCTGACCATGAATGCATTTTTAACTATTAAAATCTAGAAAAACAATCCTTTTATAACTGTCCATTTCAATCGTCCCAAGAGAACTCAAGAAGAGGCACATGTTGGTCCCTTTTCTTGGCCACGGGAATAAATTTTCTGTTGAAGCATATGTTTTGTAGCTGACTTGGTATTGAGTAAGGATTTTTATGGTTCCACCTTTATCGTCATATACTTAAAATTTGTATTTCCACTCAATGTGTCATGTCAAGATTGTTCAAATTCCTTTTTTTCTTTGTTCATAGCTCTTGCTTGATTTGATTGAAATTGTCTAAAACCATGGAAATATGTATTGGGCAACAACAAAACGACAACAAATGAATTTTCTCACGAGAAACATGCACTGAACTGTTTTTTTTTTTTTATGGACTATTCTTCTGATTATGCAGTGTATTGTGCTAATTTGCTTTTCCTATGTTGATTGTTAATCTCCTTTTAAAATATCTTCAATTCAGAACTTTAACATAATTTGACGATTGAAAGTGCTCTTTGTTTTTGTTCCATTGTAGATCCAATGGCCGAGAACAAAGTTTATGTCACTGTTTTCTTTAGAGGTAAATTTCAAGTTTGACTGCCCTTAGAATACGTAAGTGGAAGGGTTAATGTTGTTGAAATAGGCTTAAGTAAGGGACACTGTCTAATATAATTGAAGCTATTGAGGCTTTAAGTGTGCGTAAAATAGATAAACTCTTTTATAAAGTTACTAAAAGTAGTACTCTTGAAGACAAGTTAACTCTTATGTATTTATGTGATAACTCTGATGTGATATATTTATTTTATCATCATTTGCAATATGAAAATATTGACATGTATGTTGAGCATGTTGATGAGGGTGAGGATGATGATGCATGCAATTTGGTGGATATGGAATAGTCGAGTGACAATGATGATTTTGAACTCGTTGATGCACAGAGAGAATTAAAGGAATTCTCAGTGAGACATAGGCTCAAAATTGGCTCTAATAGTGAGCCAACTGGTACTTCCCTAGCACTGGTAATGGATGAGGCTCAGTTGATAGATGCTTCTGGGTACGAAACAGAGTACCATCATTTAGATGAGGAACAAGGTCTTCATTCTGGTTTAAATGATGAAGGTGACAAGGAGGTTGATGGTTTTATTTCAAGGAGTAGGTTCCTATCATATGAGCAAAATGGTACGAATCCAGTATTTATTGTAGGCATGACATTCGAGGATGCAAATTGAGTTCAAAAACGCAATTTTGAGGTATTCTATGGCTGAGCAAAGAGCAATTAAATACACCAAGAACACAACTAGATTTATAAGAGCGAGGTGTGCCTACATAAATTGTAATTGGATGATTTTATCATACTCTTGATAGCAAAACTGGGTCATTTCATTTGAAAAAGTATATAGATGAATATATATGCAGTATCACTTTTGAGAATAAGAGTGTTTAGTGCTTACTTAGCTAAACATTTCATGATTCTCAATTCTGCAATGCCTAAAATCAATGCACCTTAGTTGAAGAAATTAGTTAGAGAACAATTGAGAGTAAATGTTACTTTGAGTCAGTGTAGGAGAACAAAGTTAAAAGTATTGAAAGAACTGCCAGGCAATTATAAGAAAGAGTATGCGCAGATGTACTTGGGGGAGCTTTACACCACAAGCCCTGCAAGCAATTTTAAAATGAAAGTTGAAAGGCCACTGCCAAATTTCCTATCATTATTTGATAGGGCTTACATTTGCTTTAATGCTTGTAGGAAAGGTTTTTTGATTGGATATAGGAAGATCATTAGATTAGATGGATGTTTCTTGAGGGGTTTGATCAAGGGTGAGTTGTTGTGTGCCATGGGGAGGGATGCCAACAACCCAATATATCTAGCGGCATGGGCAATGATAAGAATTGAGAATAGGGACACATGGACTTGGTTTATTGAATTGTTGAAGTCAGACCTCGATATGTGTAATGGCAATAGTTGGGCTTTGATAAGTGACCAACAAAAGGTATGCAATGCTTCTTTATGACTCATTTGGAAATTGATTGCCGCACTATATACAATGCTTATCAATATTAATGTTTTGCTTTAGTTTTTGTTTTTATTTTTTGTATTTGTCAAGGTCTCATCCCTTCCGTAGCTGAACTTTTGCCAAATGCAAAACATAGGATGTGTGTAAGGCACATATATTCCAATTGGGGTAAAAAATACAAAGGAAAACAGTTGATGAGACAATTTTGGAAATGTGCCAAGAGAACTAATATTAGGTGCATAGACAAAGGTTAAAGGAAATGACTCACTAAGGTCATGATGATATATTTCGTACTAAGCCAAACAATACTGCAAAGCCTTCTTTGACACCAATATTAAATGTGATATCATTGATAATAATCTGAGTGAAGTTTTTAACGGAAGGTGTTTGAAAGCTAGGTGCAAGGCCATTGTGAGTATGCTGGAGGATATTAGAAACCTGGTTATAAATAGAATGCACACTCAAAGGAACGGATGTGCTAGGTGGACTAGAAATTTTGGTCAGAAGATTTTCATAAGTTACACTGGAATACAACTACTGGGTGGATTTTTATCACGCCCTGAACCCCAACGAGCGCGCGACTCCCCTAAGCTAGTTGAATTGCATGCGACGTCCAAGGTTCATCGCCGACCTAACCCCAAAAGCATAAGAGATCAAGTACATGCGGAAATAAGCATAACACCCGAACAAAAATTAGAAGAGGGGTAACGGGGAGAAACTATCACATGAATAAACAGACAATTGCCATTAACATAAGACGTACTTGTAATATCCGTTCTTACAACCAGGCCAGGCTTATACGGTTAGCAACCACTTATCAATCAAAAAGGGGCAAGTGGTTTGGGTAAGCCAACATGTATACCAAAAAGGGCATTCCCTAAAAATGATTCTAATAACTAGCCCTAGCTAACCCCTACGAGACTCAGAAGGTGACCACTCGGGGTCTGTCCCCCTAGAATCAGTACCAGGCTCCCCTGGATCAGCCCACTCATCATCTGACTCGGAGTCAGCCTTGATCTTAATTGGGTTATCTAAGTCTCTCGATTTTGCTGCTACTCTTACTAAGGGTTCTTCGACGGGTCATTCTTCTTCTTCGGGCTCCTCTTCAAACTCCTCTTCGGGCTCCTCGTACTCTACCTCGGGGTCTTCAAATTCTTTAGTTAGGTCATGCTCAATCTCCGGTTCCATAGGGACTACCCCCTGGTGTGATTCCTTGGGCTCCGGGTTGGGCTTGACCTCTATAAGCTCGGGACCCATGGGTTCAGGTGGTGGTACGGGAGCGGGTGCAGGAGTGGATATAGGATGGGTCTCGGTACCGGTAAGCTCACCATCGGGAGGAGGCACAGCTGAGGGATCCCAATCACCTATCCCATCAAATGGGACATTAAAACTTCGGATAGGCTCGAACTCATCTAACCCGTCTTTAAAACACCATGCCGTGTACTTGTTTGGTTGCAGCTCGGGTTGGCCCACATCTACATTCACTATAGTAATACGCTTGATCTATACCTGGTTGTTCCCTATGGGGTATTCTATTGCTGAATTCTCCGAATGCATCAAGATGCCAAAACGTGTCGGAGGGTTATTCATTGTCCAAGTCGGGGTTCTGAAATGGTTTGGTTAAGCAACCATGAGAACACGTCTCAACAAGTATACACCCTAAACCCCACCTAGGCTAACACGTACCTCCAAACAAAAATAAGCATTCAATTCATATAGTCCATAGTGCACATAACAATCACAGGCACACTTACTCGGCCTTGTCACATACGTAAGCTCTGCACATCAACTTAATCACGATAATATGCCAATCATTACATGAATGCTCTAAATTACATGAAACACTCAATACATACTCGTATAGTCATAATGATCCGAATACTTGCCAAACTTAACTCAACATCTCGCATTCATCCTTACAATCAAGCACACGTGTTTAGCTTATTCACGATCCGTGTAATTACACCTCAGGTCCACTTTCAATTCACGATCCACGTACAACCTTCTCATATTCACAATACTCCTTAGCCCGTGTTACAGTACACGCCACAGGCTATGTCTTTTGCCTGCGTATCACTCCTCAGACTCAACATTCTTCACCTACGGTACAACCCGCGTAAATGCATCAGGTTGACGGTCTTCCGATAATACTGGGCATTGTCCCGCGTTACAGTACTCGCCTCAGGGATTATGTGATCAAGCGAGCACGTCAATATATCATATTTTATCTGGACCCCGCATTACAGTACACGTCTCAGGGTTTTTAGTGATCACGCGCATACCACATCACATGAATTATTCACACATCCATATGCTCAAATATCATACGAACGTACTCAAGCTCCAACCAAATCAAATCAGCCCATGCTCGCACACATGAATTCCGAAATTCAACCATATAATTCCACATTCCGCCAAGTATAATAGGTTACCACTAAGCCTATAATCACTGCCCATAAAAAGAACATATAATCATCATATTCATGTTTAAATCTAGCCACAAAGACCATCACAAATCGGCCACGACACCATACAATAGTCCAACATGTTTAATCCACGAATCAAGCCATATACTCGTCATGCTAAACCGAAATTTCCAACATACATAACCACCATGATCAGCCCTTATTTGGTCTCTAAATAACCAAAATCACTACAAATCCATCCACAATTCCACTCATGATCACCCGGTAAGTCCACCCTCAAAATAACCCCTAAACTTGCTAAAACAACACCTAAACTAGTCCGTTAGTATCTGCCATCCTAAGTAAGGGTTAGAATGTCACTTACTCGAAGTCCTAAGCAAGCTTAAGCAAGAAAAGGGGCAGTAAGCCGATGGTTGCACGGTGGCCTCGGCGGACGACGGATGGACGGTGATGACGGCGATGGCGTGGCTTGCCGGTTGAGTGGGCAAATGCAAGGAAGAGAGAAGGAGAGCTAATCGAGGGGGAGAGAGAGTGTGTGTGAGATGGTGTGGTGGTGGCGACGAGGCTATGGCGTTGGGAACGACCGGACGGGTGGCGACAATGTGCGACGGCGATGGTGGGCTTGGCCGATTGGCAACGGTCACAGGAGGAGGGGGAGAAGAAGATGGTCGGCCAAAATGGAGAGGGAAATGGCGTGAGGGAGAGAGGGTGAGAGAGAAAATGAAAGAAAAAGAAGGGAAAATGTTTGGTAGGAGTAGGCTAGGGTACGTAATGATGGTTAGGAAAATTCATCATGGCCTAAAAAGTATCATCATAACTTAGAAAGATCTATTATAGCCTAAAAAGGCTAGATGGGTCAACTCATCAAGGAAAAAATCATCTTACCCCTCTCCACTATCTCACAAAATCCAAGGGATCACATTTAAATACACATCACATCCATCTCATCCAACGGCAAAGATTGAATCATCCACAAAATATCTAGAGGCAAAAAAGGAAATGAGCAAGGAGAGCGGGGGCATTTTTGTCCATAAAATTTGTCCATCAAGAGGGCAGCTAAAAGACTGAACTGCCCTTTTACTTTTCTTAAGAGCCTTCACATAATCTTAGGGGCAAAACGGTAATTTTTCACTCTCAACTTAAATTTCTATTTTCTCACAAATCCAATAAATTCTAAGATTTATTACGCTAATGAAGACGTCATCCAATTAATTGTCATGACGTCCGAGGAATTTGAAACCCAAACTTGAATTCTAATTATGACTAATCAAATCAACGCGACTTAAGCATATTTTTAACTAACGGGCAGCTTTTGGGTGTTACGCGAATTTAACCCATGGTCGACACTAAGTCGAGCCACGTTTAAGTTCACTCGAACCATGGCAATCTAGGTTGTTATGTAATTGTGAGGATCAATCACTAGCCCAAGGGGCACGATCATTCGGAATAGGTTTAAGGTTGTTCGCAAGTTCATCTCATGGTCGAGCGGAATCACCCGTGATCCACTCGCATGACATTGGCGAATCGATCCGTGGCCATCCTTGGATTGATCTACAATTGCCCAAAATATCATCTCGACATTCCTTATGATCGAAAGTCAGCCTATGATCGAGTTTCTTTGGTCATGCGAATTAAATTTCCTAATTAGCCATTCCCTAATGGTTAATATCCCAGGAGTGATCAATTCCGGGTGAGATCTAACTACAAGTGTGTTAATAGAATCATTCATTTCATAAATCCCAAGTGGGTCGATTTTCAGAACGTCACAATTCTTCTTGCGTTTTTCCTTGTCTTTGCCATAAGAATTGGTGATTGAAGACCACAATAGCATATTGGCTCCGACTCAACCTCATTAGGAGTTACACCACTAGATTCAGATGTTAGCACCCTCATTCTTCTGGTCGTCATATAATAGGAATCTAATAGAAGTATATTACCTGTGTTATGATTCTTTCATAAGATCCTGATATAAGTATATTACAAATATTTTTAAACAAATTCTCAGGTGAAACATATTGTCAGGTGAAGTAATAAATACAAATAAAGAACTAATACAAGCACTAGATGTACACATATATTCTATGGTCTTGAACTAGAAGATTAGTCCAAAAAAAAAAAAACACAATTCAGTACATGTTTCTTGTGAGAAAATTCATTTGTTATCGTTTTGTTGTTGTTCAATACATATTACCTTGGTCTTGGACAATTTCGATCAAATCAAGCAAGAGCTATGAACAAAGAAAAAAAGGAATCTGAACAATTTTGACAGGACACTGAGTGGAAATACAAATTTTTAGTATATTGTGACAAAGGTGGAACCACATAAATCCTCACTCAACACCTAGTTAACCACAAAACATATGCTTTAACACTAAGTTAGCCACAAAACATATGCTTCAACGGAAAATGTATTCCTATAGTTAGGAAAAGGGTCCATTATATGCCTCTTCTTGGGAACTCCTGGGACGATTGAAATGGACAGTTATAAAGGGATCGTTTTTCTTGATTTTGATAGTTAAAAATGTATTCTTGTTCAACATAGCACAACACTAATCACTTCAACAAAAGAATTCATGATCGAAAACATATCTAACGAAAATGGCAGCGAACTTGAAATCTTCCACCATAAATAACAATTTCTCTAGAAACTACTTATCCTAACTCTTCCGCAGAAATCAAGTGAACCAATCATCCAACTAAAAATCGGCTCCCACTCATCCTCCCCCCATCACAAACGAAAACTTTTCGAAAGCACGACTTTGAAGTCTTTAATAGGAAAAACCATTAACAACTCCAGACAAGCACGAGCTCATGCAACAGTGAAATGTGAGTGACAGTACCTTGAGCGCGCGTTAGGCAAGCATTGGAGCGCACGAACTCGTGATCTGCTAAGACTCCCACGGGACGAGTCTTCGCACGAACTCGAAATCATTGAGGAAGAGAACCCGAACTCGCGATGGGCGTCAAACTCGAACTCTACGAACTCCAGACCATGATTGAACTCTAGATGACGATGGGCGTCGAACTCCAACTCGCAAGGGGACCAAATTGCAAGGAAATTCCAGATCGTCGAACTTGATTTGGCGCTTAGGGTTCGAAGGAAGACGAGTGTTAATTTCGTTGAGATGGAGAGAGATGGCATTGAGTTTGAAGGTTAGAGTTAAAGGAATTCAATTTGCAAAGATGAAGGGATGTTGTAGAGGCTGAATTTGGGTCTCAAGGTTCATACATGGTCGCTTAGGAAGGAAAGAGATGCCTTATTTGAGGGAGGAAGGAGACAACTTCAACTAAGAAGAGGGATGTCCAAAACGACATGGTTTTGTAGATGTTGGCCATTTATTTTTAGACTATTTGTCACGTGAGAGGGAAATGATTAAAATAAGCCTCATTAACCTTTTTTGTAAGTAAGTTTGATGGTGTTAATATTAGGACTCAAATGAATCAACTTAACAAGTTTTAGTACTTCATTGTACTTTTTGCAAGTTTTAAGATTCAATTGCACTTTTGTGATAAGTTTTAAGTAGGGGTGAGCATGGTTTCGGGTTCTACCCTGGAATCTGAGAATCTGACCAATAGGAACATGTAGGTTCCAAGTTCCAAGGTATGCAGGGTAGGTTTTAGGTTCAAAAAATTGGGAAACCTATTTCGATGGTTAGGTTCCAAGTTCAAAGTAGGTGGAACTTGTAACTTAAACTTGTCTTCTCGTAATTCTGTAGTGTTTCATGACATTATATGATGAGTATATGATCTGAAGTCACTAGCCTAAGCTTTCATTTTATGATTTGTTAATGTTTCATATTCTTTCAGTGTCTAAATATAAGTCGTGGTCAGTGGATCATAATAGCAAGTTGTGATTATTAAATGTGATGATTTACTGTAATTGTTTAATTAATAATACAGGTGGAACCTGAGTAGACTTTGGAATCGACTCTCGAACCCATGATAGGGTAGGTTTCAAGTTCCAAAAAATAAAAAAAACTATTATCATGGGTGGAACCTATACGGAATATGGAACTGCTCATTCCTAGTATCGATTCACACAATGACTTCTCATTTTAGTTATATTTATTTGAACCGTAATGCCAAAAAACTAGTTTTTTGTATTCTTTTTGATGAATGACAAGCTTGTTCAGTATTGTTGCGTTCATTTTTATTTTGTTTAACTAAAAATACAATAAAAAAAAAACCTGTTAGACCCTGAAACCTATGACATGATAGATTCCAAGTTCTAGGTTCCAACGGATACGTTCTAAGTTCCAAAAAATGGGGAACCTGTATTCGAGAGTAGGTTCAAGGTTCCATGTAGAACCTGGAATTGCTTATCCTTAGTTTTAAGACTTGCAATGCACTTATCCCTTAAAAAAAAAAGAAGAAAATTGCATTTGATGTAGAACAATATATATGTTTGTGAAAACATCATACACTGCAAGGATTGACACCTGCGTTTCTGAAGCTTCTTTTTTATGTCGAGGTTGAGTTAATTCAAACTAAAATATTCGATCAAATAGTCCATGTTTTTAATAAAAATCTAGCTAAAAACTTAAATTATTAGATAGAAGAAGCATAGTCCACGTAAAGACAGGATAAACCGCGTAAGAATCGAATTTGGATGGTTCCAACGCTTGCTTTCATTGCAAATTGAAATGGAATGGGATCGTCGCTGTCCTCCATTGGCTCCCTTTCAAGAGGAAATTGCAAAGGGATGAAATGGACCCGGCGACTGGCAATCGAGGAGTGAAGCTACAGGCCAAGAAGAACGAAAATTGGAAAAAACAAGAAGAGGCAGGTGGCAGGTAGGGCTTGGCGGGGGTTGTAGGGTTTGGACGAGCTATCATCATTAGGGATAGGGATGAGAGCTCTTCCACACACATAGAGAGGATTCGGGATAAACCCTGTAATGGCCAATTTTGAATGGTTCTGACGCTTGCTTTCATTGCATATCGAAATGGGATGGATCGTCACCCTCCTCCATTGGCTCCCTTTCATGAGGAAATCACAGAGAGACGGAATGGACCTCGCAACTAGCGACCGAGGAATGAAGCTACAGGCCAAGAGGCAAGAGAATAGCAAAAAAGAGAAAAAAAGAGTAGGTGGATAGGGCTTGAGGGGGTAGGGTTTGGACGAGCTACCACCATCTGGGATAGAGAGTAGCTCTTCCTCACACACACACACAGCGAAAATTCACGCCACGGATGTACTTCTCGGGTGCTTTTTTACGGGCTATTTAACACAATCAAATCATTGCGGATTCAAATGCATACATGACATACACATCTTAAACCGGTCCGCTCGAAAATCAAATTCCCGCATCGGACCATGCGTGGCACATGACATGAATACACAAAATCCTCTTCCAACAAGCTATATTGGGCCATGAAGAAAATTCGAGCCGAAAGTTTGAAATTCCAGAAAGCCCATCAACCGTAGTCAACACAAGCAAGGCCCATGGGCCTTTCGCGCAACCTCCTCGCCGCGGACGGAAACGGCCCCAGAACGACTTGTCGTTGCCGGGACAGGCAGGGGGGCCGTCGTCACCGTCCCCGTACACGGGCCGTATATAAGAGGGGCCGGGTTCTTCTGACAACTCCGACCTTCGCACCAGTCAAAGAAACGCGTCCCTTCCTTTTGGATCTTCGGAGCCGCCGCACGCGATCTGCGCCACCGGTTCGACTCAGGCGAGCCACCCCTCTCTCTCTCTCTCTCTATCGATCGTTGCTCCGATCGTTGCCCTCCGCGTGCGAGTTTCGGATCGCGAAGCCTAGATCTTGTGTCCGATTTCTTCCCCTTTTCCGGAATTTCCCCGGCGTGATCTCGCCGACGCCGATCTGGACGATTCCGGCGGGGGGTTCGGCTCCGGTCGCACGGTTTTAGGGCGCCGTGTTCTGAAACCTTCGTGATTTCCCGTTCGATCGGTTGGTTTTTTTTTTTTTTTCTGTCGGTTGCGATCGCGCCGGTTTTGGCTCTCGGAGGAAATCCGAAATTGAGGTTTCGAGTTTACGGTTCTGGTTCGTTTGAGTTCGTGCGTGCCGGTCGCTTTTGCCCCGAGTCCTTGTTTTTCGGAGGATCTAGTTTCGTGTCTGCCTCCTCGTCGTTGTTGCGCGTGCGGAATGGTGACGGGGAGGAGAACGATTCGTGTGTGTTTTTGGGGGGACTGGGCGGTGTGAAATTGAACCTTGCATGAATGTTCATGCGCTTCCCGGTTTCGAATTGGACTGCTATGGGGGTCGAGCGGGGAAGGATGGGATTGAGCTCGTGTTGTTGGTTCTGCCTAGAATGGTATGCCGCGCGGCGACATGAAGCAGGCATGCATTGATGCGTGACTAGAGCGGTTTAGATATTCGACGCTACATTTGATTGTTTTGGAGTTACTTATGAATTTGTCGGTCTTTTTTTTTTGTTTTTGGAATTTTCGGCTTTCTTGGCTTTGGGTTCTATGTATGGTAGGCTGACAATTTTTTTTTATTAAAGTCACTTCTGTGATGAGCGGTTCTCAGATGAAGAATGATGGTCGAGTGCTCTGATCTCAGCATCTTTGTTAGTACTCCTCTGCCAATTTATTTGAGGTTTTCAATGTCTTGCGGATTTGTCTGGAGACTTTTGGTCCTGTCTCGTCCTTAAAGGGCGAACTTTTAGAAGGATTGGCAGAGTTGTGGTCTTGTTTGCATATTTGCATTTTGAATGATGTAGCAAATAGCCAGATACAACGATTGCTAAATTTTGCCTCTCTATTTGTGTATTCTTGGACATAATTATTCCTGGCAATCATTAATTCATGCTTCTGAATGGAATTGGAAACAGAAGTTAGCGGCTGTCGGAGAGATGGCATCAAATGGACCAGCCCCACCCAGAGGTAGCGCAGCAGCTGCTGCTAGCATGCGGAGGCGGAGGACAACTGGTGGTGGTGCCTCGGGAGGAGCAACTGGGACAATGCTGCAGTTCTACACCGATGATGCCCCGGGACTGAAGATCTCTCCAAATGTGGTTCTTGTTATGAGCATTGGCTTCATTGCTTTTGTTGCCATCCTTCATGTCATAGGTAAGCTCTACTTGGTCCGAAGATAGACTCAAAAGCGGATTGAAAACAGGATAAATATTTAATGGGTCGTACTCTCTGAGTCCGAATCGGTGTCTTTTTGTTGTAAGACAGAAAATCATGAAGTTTGCATTTTATAGATCAATGTTCGGAGTGGTAGTTTGACTCATTTTGCTAGATTGCCTTTTTCGTCAGGCACTGTAAGTTTTCGGAAGTTCTTCTGAATATGTACTATTAAGGATTTTGTCTTCTTACTTGTCCAGAGTTTTGTTCTTGAATTTTGATCAACTTGTGGTTAGCAGTTGGGTATTGAGACTTACTCAGTGGTCTCAACTGGAGATGTTTTCATAGAGAGGATGAGATGAGTAGACAATTTGCATGCTTTAGTTTAGCGTACCTTGTGGACCTTAACTTCGTTTTCTTAGAGGAGCTGTTGGACAACTGATCCAGATATATCCAGGTGAAATTGTGTTGTTTGGAGCAGAATGCGAACACCGTCCTTTCACTTGCTCGTTTTGTTGACCTCCCTTTTGCCCTTGTTGTCGTCCGTGATCTTTTTATTCTTGGAATCGAGATTTGCTGAGCATTGAATGCTGTAGTGGACGCGATCAATCACTGCTGACCTGAGAATGCAATGAAGCTCGACTCATGCATGAAACCAAGCCACTCTTGGTGACATCCTGAGTTTGAGCATGCATTTCTTGGATTTGTGAATGTGAGGTCTGTAATTCTTCATCGTTAAGATGAGTCTCCCTGTTCTGTATTCGTGACGAAAAGCTAATCTTTCCGTTTTCGAAGTTGCGTGGAACTTCTTCAACTTTCCAACCTCTCTGTCAAATGCCTCGAATCAATATGGCCGTATGTTTGCTTATTAGTTGGTGATACTAGTTCTATTCTTGCCCTATCCAAACCTGCCTGATCTAGGTTCATGTCCTGGACACAATCTAAACCTTGTTTTCCAACATGCTTTTCTCTGCTCGTTGCGCATCGATCTCTTTGACAATTCACTTCTTGCTTCTTTTGCTTAGCTAGATAATTATCCCTCCCCCTGTTGTCTCACATATGCTGCTCGATGCGATGAGTTCACTTCGACGATCGTGAACAAATTGAAAGCTGCCCCTAATTATAGCATCGAAGGATCCAAAATTTCCAATATGATCGATATTATCTTAATCTCATTGATCCCTGATTTTTGCCAATTCATTCCCAACTTTCATTCTACGTTTCACATGTCTCATGGCTTCTTAAGGATCCACGGGCTTTGTATGTCGTGACCTTCGATCGGTTTCACGGAATGGAGAGGTTGTTTTTCCGATTAGTTGGTAGTCCATCTGCACTCTTTTGTCAAATCTATTTATATGAATAAAATCTAAAAGCTTTCGATTTCAGATCTTGAGAAGTTTCGGTCTTATCTCATCGATTTACATTTCTACTCTTTGAGTACAGCATCTAGCTGTAATTCACTTCATGCAGATTTACAAAGATTTCAATGCAATCCTCCGATAAAAGAATTTTAAACTCGATAATTAAAAATTAGATTAATTTCTATACCGTCCTTTTACTTGCTCGTTTTGTTGACCTCCCTTTCGTCCCTGTTGTCGTCCGTGATCTTTTTATACTTGGAATCGAGATTTGTGGAGCATCGAATGCTGCATTGGACGCAGTCAATCTCTACTGACCCGAGATTGCAAGGAAACTCCACTCGTGCCTGAAACCAAACCACCCTTAGTGGCCTCCTGAGTTTGAGCATGTATTTGTCCTTTGAACTGACCGGTGAAGGCAAATTCCCCCTTATCTTTTTCTTGGATTTGTGAATGTGAGGTCTGTAATTCTTCACTGTTAAGGTGAGTCTCCTTGTTCTGTCTTCGCGACGAAAAGCTTCTCTTCCCGTTTTCTATGGTGCTTGGAACTTCTTGAACTTGCCAACCTCTCTTTCAAGTGAGTGCTCAGAATCGATATGGCCGTATGTTGGTGATGCTAGTTCAGTTCTGTTTCTTTTCTGGTAGAGGATGCATCGAATAGGCCTGGATTTCAATGTGCATGCTCGAGCTTCTTTACTTGCGTTCTGTGCCGCTACATACTTTTTTTCCGTTGTTGATACTCTGGAAACTATGCACGTTAGGGCGGATTCTCCTTTGCATTGGAGCTCAGCCATGAAACTATGGAAGTTGGGGACATATTGCAAATTATCTAGACAGTAGACACATCTTCTTAAGTTGGTTTCCGACCCAACCGTTTGACACATTTGCCGGCGTCACTCCTCATGAACTTTCCGAAACATCAAACTACTTTTTGCTTCATGTCCTGGGCGCCGGGCGGTGAGGCCTCGTTCGGGGTACTCCGGAAGGATAAGTGGTCTTATCCAGTTTGGTAGATGAATGAAAGCACAAATGTTTCCTGTTTTAACTTTTAGCAAACAAAAAAAAAAAAATTGTTTCCTGTTTTAACGTTAACGGTCGGGCAAATATTTCCTGTTTTCCAACGAAGTAAACTTCCTGTTTTATCACACCCGTCATACTATATATATATATATATATAACTCTACTCTAAGTAGCAAGTACGAAATAAACACAGCTTTTCTTCCGTTTGTATTCTCTCCTCTTCTCTTCTTAGTCTCTCAAATTCCAAAGCCACCATGTTCTCTCTTCATAAGATCCGCTTTCACGACAATCAGATCCACACATGCGTCACCAACGACCCCCATGTCGTCACCCGCTGGATCGGCGATGTCGAGCGCGCCCACCTACTCTGGCTGAACCGGCTCATCGTTGGCCTCGACATAGAATGGCGCCCAAACCTTGAGCCCGGTGTCGTCCATCCGGTCGCGATCCTGCAGCTATGCGTCGGTCACAGTTGCTTGATCTTTCAATTCCTCCACACAGAATGTGTCCCGGCGTCGCTCCATGCCTTTCTCGCCAACCTCCGCTACACATTTGTTGGCGTCGGCATCAAGGACGACGCGACGAAGCTGCGTGACGACTACGGGCTCGTCGTGTCACGCATGGTTGATCTCCGCGCACTGGCGACGGAGAGGTTGCGGAACCCATCGTTTGGTCACATGGGCCTGAAGAAGTTAGTCAAAGTCCTCCTCCGCAAAGAACTCGAGAAGCCCAAGGAGATCACGTTGAGCCGGTGGGACGACGAGGCACTGACGACCCGTCAAGTCGAGTACGCGTGCCTCGACGCTTTTGTCACGTTCGAGCTCGGAATGGTTTTGCAAGCATGGTCAGTGGGAAGAGCTCGCGTGGGTTGGTGTGCGAGGGCCGACTGCGTGCCCAACATGATTTTCCCTATTTCGTTCCGCCAAGTTCCCTCGTGAACCGGTGAAATGCTTTTGTAAATGTCGGACGACCGATGTTGGCTTCTTAGTTCAAATAAAAGTGGGTTTTCGGCTTGCCATTGCATGAGTTGATTTTACTAATTCACTTCTTTTGAGTCACTTGTTATGCATATCAAACAGCAACGTTTCGACTTTCGATAGACTGATCTCGCACAAAACTTTACTCGTGTTTGTTGCTCAATGAGTATCACGATTCACGCCTTATAAAATACATAGAAAATGTAGCATGTTTATGTGGGTGAACTTTACAAACGAAGAAGAGAAAGGAATGATGAAAAGATGGAACTGCAAGATCTCGAATTTTGCATTTTGGGATCATGTTTTGATCCTTTTTGCGCATTTTTGATATCGTAGTTTGGGATTTTTTTTTGTTGGTATGAAGACTTAACGAATTCTCAAATTCTTATAAGGAAAAATGAAGGGAGAGATAATACAATGTGATCATCATTACATATAAGATAAGATGTAAAAGAATATAATATTAAATGAATAGTTTCCTACGACACACGAAATATGTAATTTGAGCTCATCATTTGATTTGCATCTCTTTCGACTAAGCCAAAAATATTTTGTCGTGACTTCCAAATCAATTCCATGTACTTTTTGGGCAAAGAGAATGGTTGTTCTGGATATTATTATGCTAATCTATTCGACATTAAAAGAAAGAACACACTTTTATGGGCGCAATAGATAAGAAATTTATCTAATTAGATGGATCAAATCTAAAAATTTTCGATTTTTTACATTTCATTGATGAGAAAACACCTTTTAAAATTTTGAGAAGTTTCATATTTTTTTAATCTTATCAATTTACATTTCCGCTCAGTGTGTACAGCATGTAGTCGTAATTTACTTCACGTGAACTCACATAGATTCGAATGCAATCTTTTCAGAAAAAAAAAGTTTAAACTCAAAAATGAAAATTATAATAATTTCTATGCAATAGGTGATTAATACGCTTTTCTGGTGAGCGCTGCAGTTATAATTCAATTTTTTTTTCCTAGTATACCTACATGTAGTTTCTGTGAAATATTATATAGTTTATTTTTCTTTTTTCTGAGAACCGGGTCGGATCCTGGTCCGACCCGATTGTTCGCGATTCCCTCTCCGATAGAGAAGCACGTGACCAGACTGGCGGAAGCTCCATTGATAGAGAGAGAGAGAGAGAGAGAGCGTTCTCTTCTCCAACAATGGCGACGGTAGCGGAATCGTCCGACCCGAACCCGAACCCGAATCCGGAGCCCGCCCGGCCGAAATCGACCGCCGGCGACGCCACCCCGTGGATCGACTACGCCGTCGACCAAGCTCGCCTTCTGCGGAGGAGGGTCGAGGACGACGCCGGGTCGTTCGCCGAGGCCTCGCGGTCCCGCCTCTCCCAAATCCGCTCCACTTCCTCGGCTCACACGATGATGACCCTCGCGATGATCCAGGTCTTTTCTCGATTCGCTCTCGCCGATTATGTTTTCCCACCGTGCTCTTCCTGATTCGGGGTGGAAATGGTTCCGCTTTCGCTGTCGAGTTTAGGGCCCCCCGCGAACGTGAATTTGAAATGCGCGATTGAATTTTGATCGTTGATTCGTAGAACAGTTGAATTGGGTGATTGAGTTTCCATGCGAAAATGTCGTGGGAATTGGAGAAGAATATCCTTAGTTTTGTGAAGTTCTCTTTGTAGGATTTCCCTTTCGTGTTCGTTCTAATCTGCTCTGGTATCAAATCGTTAGCGCAAGAAAATGTTCGTAGGGGTGTAAGCGATTTAAGCGTATTAACTCGAACTCGATTCAGTCTTTTCCCCAAGCTTGAGCTTGAAAGTACTTGACCTGACTTGAGAAGTTATTGAGCAATTGTACTTTACATATCCACATTACATTTATATAAAAGAAATTGATATAGACAGTGTTGTTATAGACAGTATTTCCAGTCAAGTTGAGCTCAAGTATTAAACTGTATTGACTTGATTCAACTCAATTCTAGTGGACCCATAATTGTAGGGATGCTGGGTTTAAGTCAACTAGATGATGGTATTGTCCTGCTAAGATTTTGCTTCAGAAGAATACTGCAAGCTATCCTTGGCTGAGCTTGTCCACCGTCCAAAACCAGCGACCTTTTTCCTGTTGTTTTGTTTCAAATAGTTCATTGATTATGTCGTCAAATAACATTCTGAATGCAGGATACTCTTCAAGAAGTCAAGTCCAAATATGATGCTTATGAAGATATTTTCTTCGGAAAAATTAAAGGTTTGCTCTTTTCACATCATTGTATTGTCAATATTTATTTTGTGGGTACATGCTTTTGTTTTAGTTTTAATTTGTGAAAGTCGTATTCTCTTGAAGTGCAGAGGGCATTGAAATAGCTGCTTCGCATCCCATGTCGACAGCTGGAGTAGTCGCTGGCTCGGGCTTCATTGTACTGAAAAGTATGGTTTTTTGCATCCCGGTTGGCTAGTTAATTCATCTCATTTATAGTTGTGGTAAAAAATTTGATGCTTTAACTTGGTTAAGTTACCAAATGGCATGTTTTACTTGCGTAAGAGTTATGTTATTGATACTTCTTGGCAGTGGGATTAAGGAGTCCCTTTGTTGGCCTAATTGATTAGCTTCCTTTATCAATTTTATGGAGCTTGACTAATAATCAATATATCCGTTGCAGGGCCAAGGCGATTCTTGTATTACAGTACGTTGCGCCTTTTAATGACTGAAGAGGTGAGTATTGTTGCTGTTGTGACGAAGTAGGAGAAGTAAACGATAGAAAATAAAACAAAAACAGGGCTAGAATTGAGTTGAATTGAAGCTGGAACACTTAGATATTTTAGGGTTTATGAAAGCCAATGATGTTTATTGAATGAAGAAAGAGCTAATGACAAAGAGTCTTGGAAAACCTATTAAAACTAGGGTTACAGACGTAAGATAAACCTAAAATAACATTTTCTAAGCTCAGCCATCCAACCTAATTAAACATTTATACGAATGTCCACTTGTAACCGTACTACAATAATATGAGAAAAGACTAAATAAAGAAGAAAAGCACTTAAAACTACTAAAATAGAATTATGCTTCTACATCATTCTCCTCAAGTTGGAAAGAATCAAGCTTGAATGCGGAGACTTAACTTCCTCAGTATATGTCTCTGAATCAGTCTTCTCTATCTCTTCTCCAATTTCCCATGTGACTTTGATACCCGAATTATCCTACCGATTCACTAGAAACTTTGTATCCATATCCTCCTTCCTAGTCAGCATCATTCTTCTATGATTGAAGAAAACTTGGCCTCGAGTTTTGAAGTGTCAGAATAAATATTAGGCAAATTCGTTCCAATCATCCTTAGTTTTCCAACCATATTTTCCATTCGAGTGATCTAGCGATATCTCTAGAAGAAGTTAAAGCCTCCACATCCGAGCTTGATTACTTCCGATCCGAGGAGAATGATGCAGGATCACAATCCTTTTTTAGTAGTTTGAAGTGTTTTTCTTCTTAATTTAATCTTTTGTCGTTATCTTAGGATTATAAGTAGTCATGTGATGGTCATACGATGGTCACGTGAATGTTTTATTAGGTTGGATGGTTGACATTGGAAGTTGTTAGTTTAGATCCAAGAGTTGAGATCGTCTTATGTCCATGACCATGACCCTAGTATAAATAGGTCTTTTAAGTCTCATTATCATTAGGCTTTTTCTTAATTCATTAAACATCACTGGATTTATAAACACAAGAATATCTTTTCTCTATTCCAAATTCAGTTTAGCTTGATTCTAGCCCTTTTTTGGTTCGTTTTGCTATCTTTTACTACTCCAACAAATGCCAAATCGGTATCAGAGCCCCTTGTTAGGGGTTTCTTTTCCTACATTATGTTGGCTTTCACTTCTGCCACCTTATGATTTGACTGAGTTTTAAATAAAGATGGTCGCCTTTTTCTCTTAGCCTATGGACAAGAATGAAAAGTCGATTCATGTTAAATGATGTTATGTTACAGCTCCAAGAAAATGAAATTATCTAAATTCTGCCACAACTTTAGCATTCGTTTATTATCAGAGTAGATGTTCAAGTTTCCATCTCATGGCATTGTTTCATAACGCTTGGTGTTCGCACTCTAGCATTTGAGGAAGCTGGATCACATTATCCTCATCAGTCATGCGCAATGTGAGATTTAATTTTTATCTTTTTTATATGTGGTTGCAGTCGATGTTATCCCGAGCCGATGCCAAAGTCAAGGAACTTCGAAAATCAATTGACCTCCTGAAAGCTGAGAGTGAGAAACTGGAAGTAAGTTCGTATTATTTGGTGGCCTTTATTTTAGGCCAAGAAAGTAAATCATGAATATTGATTAAAGTATATGTGGGGTATTTATTTTCTCTAGAAAGGTGGACATTCATGTTATAGCAGTAAATTACATACACGTACACAATCTGCTAGCTGCAAGAAATCAGAAGAGCTACAACAGAATACCTTTACCATCCAGGAAAATGTGGATGGTTCGCTGTCTCTTTGACTAATATTAGAAGTCTAGGAAATGAAGACCTTAATTCCCTGGACGTGTACAAAAGATCCAATAGCATAAACAATAAAAAGCTAACAGAACTCAGAACCAGTACCTATGACAAATACAAGTAGGAGCGGCAGTCAAATTGGATGGAGACCTTTAAAATTCTTTTTCAAGGATGACAAGGCAATCTTTTCCTACAAAAGACTCTTCTATTTCTCTACATCCACAAGTCTGGAAAATTCAGTATGAAGTATCATTTTTCCTATTTTTTAACGAAGTTGAGTGTGCAATTGTCTTCTTCCAAAGCTCAAGCTTTATAGAAAGATGCGGGACATAGTTAATATTTTAACACTTCCCTCATGCAAATGCTGGTACTATGACTGAGGCGTTAAGTGTCCAGACCCGATATGTGCAAGTAATAGAATTTGTGGAAACCTTATATGTATAAAGAAGGAAACCCTCTTCTGCAAAAGCTTAAGCTGTAGGAGAACCATGTGTATAAGATATAATATCTTAACACTTGTCGATTAAGGTATCTTTACCTCGGATAGCTTTCTAGAACCCAGAAATGGCCTCCCATTACTGATACAGCATAGTGTATCAGCATTCGGTCTCAGTATCCACCTAGCAAGGGAAAGCTTTTTTCAGCAACTGACATATGAAACTAATGTCAAACACAACTTTGAATATGTCTTGAATAAATTATGTTTTGATACAGACCGCATTAGTCTTTTATTGAGCTGATTGGCAATTTCACAGTGTTGGACAAGATGAGACTCAACTGTTGTTTCATACCAGTTGGATATACTGTAGTAGGATCTTCCTTTTATGTCAAATATCAGTTGTGTTACAATATGATCCCAAAATGCAATCCCCATACATGAAGAGCTTTTCAAGGAGCTCTCTCTACAAATCTGCTACCAAGGAAGCTGAATATGTGTAGATTTAGCAAGCTATTTGTTGTTGTATACCCTTTGCAAGATCAGCTTACCATCATTAAACTCCTGATATTCGAGTGATGCAAAATTTTCAAGAAATACAGAATTGAAATCTTTTACTGGTCCTCAAGTCCTCTGAAAGATTTGGATCCTGAAATCTAGAGCCACTATTCCACCTATGAGCATCGACTACCATCTTATCTTTATTGATATACACACAATGATTTTGGAGTTGCATTTTTCATTAGAATTTCCTTTGTCTTTCTGGGAACTTGATATGTTGCAATTTTTTTGCAGAGGAGAGCTCAATTAGCAGAAGAAGAAATGCTTCGAGGAAGGACAAAGCTCAGGTATGTTGCTTGTGACGGTAGTGCATTATCTACTTCTACCTGCATAGGCCCAAAAAATTCCTTAAAAGGGTTGGGTTCTTAATTCTCATGGCAGGCAAGCAGGCAAGCAGATTCAAAGTGTAATCCACTCAGCTTATAAGATTGAAAGACAAGCAGGAGGTATAGTTGTACCATTTGGTTTTGTGTCCGCTCGATTCTCTCCTTGGGATGGAGCTGGGTTTGGTTGGATGAACTCACAATTTCTGTCCTTAAATCTGTCAGGTTTGAAGGATGTTATTCAAGAGCTTCCCCGAAGAGAAGCTTCTCGTTTCAGATCACAGGTGAGTTTTCTTAATAGTGGAAAAAAAATGAAGTACTTTGTGGATGCCATCCTTGGTAGTAAACCTTTTGGAAAAGCACCTGCAGGTACTCTTAGTGCTAGTTAAGCAAGTGAGGTTAATGATCAGTATGGCTGTACTATGTTAACATTATAGGATTATGCATGTGGTTAATCACTGGCAATTTTTATGCTAACGTTAACTGATCAAGGTCAGTACAGTGTAATCATTAACCTTGATTGATCAATGATAACACTGTTGCAGAATGCATTTGCATTGATCTTTGAGCCACCAGAGCTCACATGTTAATGTAATTTTGAGATGTGGAGAAGGTAAATCTATAATGGTGAATAAGGGCGAAGTCATTCGCAAGTTTGATTGTTTCCTAAAAATTAGTTTATTTGTTTATTTGGGTCGTTATTTCCTACAGGCATTTTGTGGTTCCAATAGCATTTTAACCTCCACCCTGTGTCTCTCTCTCTCTCTCTCTAAAAAATCGTACTCAATGGTGAAGTGCTTCCTGCCTTTTGTTTTGTTTAGTCTGTGAGATTGATTACCACCTAACCAGGCCTGGTGAATCAGAATGTTCTTGAATTTCTTCAAGAGATTCATTATCATGGAATGTGAATGGGAAAAATCTACGCTTTTCTTAATTCTTATCAAAACAGCTGCCTGCCTGGTCTTTCAGTTCCATATCTTGGAATAGATCATTTACTGTCATCACTAGAAGTATCTCTTATCTTATAGTATGTTGAAGGCATTCTCTGTATGTGAAGTCCTTTTTCTAGGGAATTTATTTAGTGGATCTAAAATCGAATCACAATATCATGGTGCCGGGTGTTTAGTGTTCTTGAAAGATATGTGGTGCTGACCGTAGTAGTGGGATGTAATTATAGAGGTTTAGTTTGAATAGAGATCTCTATCATTGCTCTCTGTAGAGGCTACGTTTCTGGCTTTTCTCCTTTACCTTCCATTTTCTATTGGCATGTGGAGAAGGGCTAATGATAGTTTTCTGAACTTCAAGATTTTGTTCATTATGTTATGTTCCCTAAGATATTCACTCTGTTATTGACAAACTGTGGTGCTGAATCTTCAACTGAGTCACAATTGCAAGATGCACAGCGATTGTCATCGACTAGTTTTGTTTCCTGTCCTTGCTAATGCGCCTTATATTGTTTCGATGGCAGGTTTCTAACCTAGCTTCCGAGGCAAAGCGAGAAAGGAATGCTTTGACCAAGGAGGTTTCCAAAATCACCGACTATGGAATTTCCGTCTGATTTCCGATCTCTCATTGCAACTGTTTCAACGTCCAAGCTATGCGATGGCGTTGGCGACAATTTTTTTGATTCCATACATGCTTAGTATATTTTAATGTTCGAAAAGGGGGGTCCCTTTTCTTGATAAAAACCTCCAGGTCTATATCTGTCGGGCCTGGATGAGAAGAATCATGTCCTGTCTTCTGGAACAAATACATTTTTTTTGCGGGAATCATATGTAGATCAGAAACTTGTAGAATGTTATGATACAGAGCAATCAAAAAGCTTCAGCTGACACTAAAATTTTCCCAATGACAGACACATCTTGTTCTATCCTAGATGGTTTTGGGCTATGAAGTGTCCGACAATTCGGGCTGGTGTACCGTGAAAGTGTTTGTAATTCGTACCAAGTCACATCAATTGAAAACATGTAATTTTCAATTTTACGTGTCAAATAATTTTAGTGGCGATCAAAATGTGTTAATTCTCTCTATAATCCGTATCGTATTTCATGTCGTGTTCTATGGTCTAAACAGGTTGTGTATAATATTGTTTTGGGTGATATAGTATAGCCTAATATCCTAGAAGGTTTTGGGGTATGAAGTATCCGACAATTTCGGTAGGTCTATTGTGATCGTGTTTGTAATTTGTGTCCATTCAATATCAATTGAAAAAATCGCAGTTAGTCATTTTACATGTCAAAATTAGTTTAGGTGGCGAAAAAAAAAAATGTGTCGATCCTACTTATCTTACCAAATGTGTCGACCTCTCCATAATCCCTATCGTATTTCATGTCTAATGCTCTATAGTCTAAACGGGTCCGGTCGGGTCCGGTCAGGGTCGGGTCGATGTACAGCATTCGCTAAAAAGGTATTTGCCCGCTTTTCAAGTGAACCACACGTGCCTCATCTGCGCGCGCAAATCCAACAGAAAATATTCTGACCACCGGGGAGGGAACCGGGAGAAACGACCTCAAAGGCCATGGCGACGGCGACGGCGACGGCGACGGCGTGCTTTCTCTGTCCTCCCACCGCTCGCGCTCCCTCCCTCGCTCCCAAACTCACCCGCTCGTCAACGCCGCTCGCCACCCAGCCCGACCCCGCCAAGCAGCGCCTCCTCTCCCTCATCGCCGGCCAGGAACGCGGCCTCCGGACCCAGAGGGACCCCGCCGCCCTCTCCTCCATCGTCGAGGCAATCGACGCCGTCGCCGCCCTCGGCCGCGGCGCCGTCACCACCGGCGTCTCCCTCTCCGCCACGTGGCGGCTCCTCTGGACCACCGAGAAGGAGCAGCTGTACATCATCGAGAACGCCCGGTGGTTCGGCACCGCGGCGGGGGACGTGCTCCAGGTGATCGACGTGGAGGAGAAGGCCCTCAGCAACGTTATCACGTTCCCTCCGGATGGGGTCTTCTTCGTCCGCTCCGACATCGAGATCGCTTCTTCGCAGAGGGTGAATTTTAGGTACAATTCGATTTCGGGTTTGCTCTCTCTCTCTGCCTCTTGAGCAGTTTCGGCTGTTTCGTCCGCGAGAGCTGCGGTGGATCAATTTGGCGAAAAGCCCTTGATCATGAGGAAGCCTTGAGTAATTGGTGCGCGCATAAGAAATGAAAGTCCGAGTATTTAGGGCTATGATTTTGCGGAAGCATTGGTTCGTCTTGCTGTGTGAATAAATCCTCATTGCTATTACATGAAAAGGACTGAGTCAGCTGGATTTCTAGCGACATTAGATTCTCATCCGCATTTCGTTCTTTCTGAAGGAAATTGTCTTTTGATTGATACAACGTAGTCACGAGCATTGCTATCTCATCCACGGAATTACTTGTGTGTCCCCTTACTTTTGGGTGTACGTGTGTAGGAGCTCCTCTATCTGTGATACGAAATTAATACATGTTATACCAGTTTGAAGTCCCAAACCACGCAAATTCTTTGGAATGACAGCATCTATCTAGGGTATCTCCAGCTTGGACTTTGGAGGCTTTGTCTGGGTTGCATAATGATCAGCCTCCGCAAAATGTAGCATCTCTCTTGCACTGATATGGTAGATTAAGATGAATAAAGAGCAGTGCTCTTGGGCTCCTTGTAGAAACTTATTTCCCAGTATTTTACAGCATTATGTGGTTTGAATTGTATTAGAATATAAAGAAGAAAGCAATGCTTGTGTTTGGTTGTGGCTGATCTGGTAATGAGTTTGTTTATGTGGATGCAAAAAAATGGGTTCCACTGGCCTCAAAGACAGATCTGAATATTTTCTTATTCCCAGGTTTTTGTGATGATTGAGTTTCATGAAGTTCTTTCTTGAGGCATTGGTTTGTAGTTTGCTATTCTTGGCTACTTAAAGGAAACACTACAATCTCCCATCTTCATTTTTTAAGGAGCCAAAGCTGGCTTTTGAAATTATCTCTTGGAAGAATCACTATTATTTTTGCTTCTGCCACTTTGGGAAGAATCACTATTATCATCCTTTCCTAGAAGGGCTGTGGGTTATGCAATTGTTGTTGTTGAATCAGTATTTAGTTGGAGAATAAATACATGGAATAACTATAAACCTTGGACTTTATGGGTTGATTTTCTTTTACTTTCAATGGCTTATGTTCATTTGATCAATCTGCTAAACATGGTGAATAGTTTTGCACATTCTGAAATCGACCAAACTTTCATGCTACAGTATTGCATAGGATATTACTGTGTTGAGTGATAAACTAGAAAACAATTGCAATTTGGATTTATGCCCATCTTTCCTCCCCTAGATGTTAGATATGTCATTATGTTGGCTTATAGCTTCTATTCTCCCGGAAGATGACTTTGTCCTAGTCTGATTTGCATTTAACTGAGGCAATTTGAGTTAACATTTAATCATCGGGGACAAGAAGATGCAATGCAAGTGTGACAGTGTCTAATAGTATACAGAACCCATACTATTCACAGTTTGGCACTCATGATTGGTTTGTATCCTCATTTCAGATTTACGAGTGCTGTGCTGCGAGGAGGGAGCTGGGAGGTTCCGCTTCCTCCATTCGGCCAGGGTTGGTGAGTGTTTATGTGAATTTTCTGGAAATGGCAATTGAATCAACATCTCTTCCTAGATAGTTCAATGTTGTCTGGAAAAAAAATATATTTGTTCGGTACATACATTCTTGACAAGTCATGTCTTTATTACATTTGCCAATTGTACATTGTACGACTTTTTAAGTCTGTGATGGCATATAATACGATATTACAACAGAAAGAATAGCTGAATAAGCAGATCATGTACATGGAACATCACACAATTTTTCTTTAGAATGCAGCAAAATGCAATAATTCGTTTAGCCTCGTTCTCATTTTTCCTAGCCATTTTACCCAGGAAGTAGACAGATGCTAACTCTTACAACAGTTAACTTCCTAAATATTGCTATATGCACAACCAGGGATTCATGAAAGTTCCTTTTCTTTTGGGTGTTAAAACTAAGAAAGTTTTTTTACAGCAAGAATTTTTTTGTGATTCTAGGTCAGATAACTAAATAACGTCATTGACATTTCTTCTTGGGACAATCTAGATAATTAAGAAGACAAACAGGAAAGAAAGAGAAAGAACTAGCAATGGGAAAATACCAACTATGCACAAGCTTCATTGGGTATTTTAAGAAATGGTATCGAATTACAATTTTCCAAGATTAGGGGTCATGAAATATAACTCCAGAAGAGAATATGTTTGAAATCATTAAGTTTAAAAGTTTGAAAAGAGAAGTTATGTAGGAGGATGCATTCCTCTTTCAGCCCAGATTTATACATGAGAAGAGGTTCTTAGTATGAATTGAAGCATGTGGATCTTTGGAAGGCAACATGATGGTGGAAATGGTAGTCCAAGAGACTTATCTGGTGCTTAATGTGATCTGATCTGTATAAGACTCACCTCAGAAATATCGTTTCTGAGACATAACTCCTAATAATTAGTGTTTTCCACTTATGAACTGTAGGGTGTTGCAGCTTCACTCTTTGTCAATACGGAATAGTTCATGTTTTTTGTGTGCAATACTTTGTTGAACATTTATGCATGATACTTTCAGAGTCTGCAGGAGTACAATTTTCCAAGTCTATACTGTCAAGTTGAGCATAATTCACGGGCTTTGTTCCTAGAAGAACATAATAGTTACCATGAATATGATTTTCATCAATTGATTGTTGGGCCAGCCTGGAATATATGCGAGAAAAGAACTTAGGCCCAAGCTCAGGATGGCCATGACAAGATATCACTATAAGATCTCAAGAGGATTTAGAGTCACTTAACATTTGTGGCTGGACTCTGAAGAGAACTATGTATCTCAGAGTTGTGTGCCTCTCACTGCATCCCTCTCTCTCTTTTTGTCCTTGTATTGGTGTACCTTTGTTGTTATGCATGTAGATTTTTATGTTTTAAGAATATTTCTTATTGTCAGGGTATATGTGTAAGTATCATACGTGCTGATTAGGTAATATTGTGTTCTTACTTTTTGGTGTCTGCAATAGCTGAATGTAACATAAATTCATCTGAACGGTATTAATGACACAAATCTCTGTTTTTCATTGTTACAGTAATACAAACAGAAAAGTTCCAGTTTTTTGTGATTATTTTCATAGCCAGTTACTTATTTGTGCTGTACTTATTCCTGTTGTTCACATAGGTTCGAGAATGTTTACCTTGATGATGAGATTCGAGTTGCAAAGGATATCCGGGGAGACTATTTAATAGTCGAGCGTGCTCCTTATAGCTGGAAAGAATGAAGAACAATGCTGCCTCTATTCATCGCCTTCTGGAGTCCCATGTGAGTTTTTGCTCTTTCACAAGCCTTTCAGCTGTTGAATTGCCGGAGTCAAATTTTTATTTTGTTGTAGATCCTAGTTCTGATTTTATGTACTTCTTTCTTTTGGTCGCATTAAACATATATAGCAACCACAGTATACTGAGTATCAAGATATTCAGCAGCCATGGTTCAAAGTCATTGAGTGTATACCACAGGCATACTATTTTTCAAAAAATATATCTAACTATATATTTTTTTTCTCTTCGAGCTGCTGGGAGCAGGAAATCCTCAATTCTATCTCCCATTGGTCCTAAGTTTTGATCCTGATTTGAATAACCTTGCTTAATGCTTTGTTCAATGTGAATTGCACGGTATCTTCGATTCCCTTGGAGAAGGAATGTGATGCAAAAGTTAGTTGGATCGCTTCATCCCTGTGAGGTCTTAAGGTTTTACAATTTGAGGACGGTTTTGACATAATTTTGAACGGATGAAAATGAACATCTTGGTGGATGTTTACCTTTTTGCCTTCCTAAAAGTATCAACCAGGTTTGACTGAGTTGACTGCACTTTAGATTAAAACAGGTGCATTGGTTCAACCGGACTGGACATAGGACCATTTCCCAGTTCATCAGTTTGGATCAGGCTGGTCTGGCTTGTGTTAATACTGCTCTTGCTCTCATGCTTCTACTGTACTTAATCTTTGCAAAAGTTAATGAGTGGCTTTGACTTTTGATGCATTCTGAATGATTAATATTCGGCAGGGATCCACTTGTGGACTGGGGGGAGTCCCTTTCACTATGCGGAGGGCAATAATGAGGTTGAACAAATCAAGACATGGTATATCTTCATCACCCTGCATAAAAAGGCTCACTACATTGTATTGAAGGGAAAGGGCCTGCCGATTTTTCTCTGTAACAACATAATGTTGGTGGTGCTGATTTTTTGTTGTAAAATAGTAGTGTAGTCTTCTGAAGATGTCAAAATGAGGTAAATATTTTTTTATGACAGTTTCTTATATGAATTTTCTTTCGTTTATGCTGTAAGTTCTGTAAATGTCGGCCTTAGCATCCAGGATACTTCTCTGACTGTTGTCATTTCAAGTGGCTTGAATTCTGGTTATCTGAGAGGTAGTTTGCTTTCATTGCTGATTTCCTTTTCACTAGCAGATCATATTTCGGTTGAAAGACTAGTTTCCCCTCAAATGTTCCTTTTCTCATCTTGAGAGAGAGAGAGAGAGAGAGAGAGAGGGTCTTTGCAAGGGGTTCATGTAGCCGATATTTTTTTTTGGTCGAACATGTAGCTGATATTACTTTGTGAAGTATACCCTTCTTTTCAAGGGGATGAAGAGTTTGGGATGATGACGGAAATTCTTGTAAATGTCAATTATGTTCATCTTGTAATTCTACGCACGTGCATATGCGTGTGCCACCCTGCACATCTCTCTCTCTCTCTCTCTCTCTCTCGCCGAAGGATCCACGATCGATTCATCAAATCCGGTGGGGACGCACTCGTCACGACATGTGATGTTGATGGATCTCTGCAAGGAGCAACAGCAATGCATGATTGACGGGCGACCATCATTTTCGATCCCAGAGAGTTTTGTCCGAACAGGGCATGTTGAAGTTCTTTTGAGAAGTTTCGCGATGGTGGTCAGCAGGGTACGGAGCATGTCGTGTTGATGGAGAGGATGGGCGATGGTAGGGTCGCCTGTCTCGTGATGTACGAGGTCGAGAAGAAGATGGACGAACAGGTCAAGGATGGAGGCTCTCCACTTACGGTGGAAAAATTGGACGAGTATCGTGACCGGTCCACATCCTGCCATGGACTGATTCTCATGTATGTTAACCTACGAAAAGAGTTGTGGAATGCCTACATCCGTATTGTCCATTGCTGTCCAGCAAGTTGGCGCTCTCTCTCTCTCTCTCCATTTTGCCCTCTTTTCTTGATGTTTGCTGGTATCCTCAACCAGTTGTTTGCAGATCGGTCTATCTCCGTCTTTTCGTCTAATCCACGCTAGCAGCGTTAGAGGATTCTCAAGAATTTACTTTCTTATGGTCCAACCCAAAGTTATCGAGTTGAGTACGAATTGCAATTTAAATCCCACGTTTCTTGTGGAGTGCAATCCTGATCGTTTTGCTTGTAGATCGATTTCGGACCTGATGTTCATGTTCTTTCACAAGCGATGTTATTGTGATTGGGATGAAATACATAATGCTTGCATTTAACTTCTTTTTCTTACAAAACAAAAGCATTGGTGCACATTTTCTTTTTCTTATTAAGAAAGAAACAATTGACCTCGAATTACTTAGTCCAATTAAGTTTTGATAACATACGCTAAATTCACTCGAACGGTTCATGACATGGGCTACTATCTTAGTATATTGCACCACTGACTAGACATTCTAACTCCGCCACCGGAGAGCGAACAAAAGTCTGGTGAGACTCGTATGGACACACGTCCTAACTCGATTTATTACATATACTAAACTATTAATTTGCAGACGGCTCCTTTTAAAAATCCATTAAGCTTAAAACAACAGTCACTTGATTTAGGACATCGTGGGGCACACTGGTTGAAAGTGACACACGTTGGAAAGATCCCATTTCTGTGGACCTATTAGATATCTCTTCTATTTTTGACTTTCTTTCTCATCTAAAACTACTAACTAAGATACTAAGAAGTACTAAAAAAAATATTACGCGATTCTATATCTCAATACTCGAATCATATGATAAGTTTTAAGTATTTCAGATTGAAGAAGAGTCAAAACGTGAGTTCCTCAAATATATAGAAAAAAAGGAGAAGTAAAAACTACTCCGGGCTAGCCATTTAGGGCAAAGTAAGCTTCCATTACGGGGCTTCATCTCTAATCATTACATTTAAAAAATATATTCCTTCGTATCGGGTCATTTGAAGAAAAATATATTTAGGACCCACTCCCACTTCATGTCTTTCTATTAATGTTTTAAAAAATATTTTAAAAGTCAAGACCAACAGGAGAATAGCAAACTTATTTGCTATTTGAGGCTCATTTTGTTACGCGAAAAATGTGATAATTTTTGTAATTTTTTTTAGGAAGTCATTTTCCGATATTTGGCTCAAACATAAAAATGAACTGGAAAATATTTTATGTTATTTGGTATGAAAAATGTAATTTGATTTCCTAAATAGACATATATTATTTGGGCTCTGCAACTTGTGCATGGGCAGCCATGAATCGGGTATGGGCACTAGAGTCCTAGGTCCAACCTCGATGGACCCTGACTTGAGTACTAGGAATTGGGGCATGGGCACCAAGGTCTAGGCACTAGGGTCCCGGGACTAGCCTTGATGGACCCGGGCACTAGGGGTAAACATTGTTTCAGTGTAGAACTTGGAACCGGAGAACCGAACTAATGGGAATCTATTTGATTCCAAGTTTTAGGTTCCAAGGTATGCAGGATAAGCTTCAGGCTCCAAAAATTGGAGAACTTGTTTCGACAGATCGGTTCCACGTTTTAGATAGGTGATGTTAGGGCTAACAATACAACTTAGAAGGAGGTGAATAGGTTGTTAAAGAACTATGAAAAATATTTGCAAAATATAGCAAGTTCAACTTCAAACATTGGCATAAACAGTTTGTAGAAATTATGTACGTGCTGCTATTTGATAAATAGTGATGATAAAGATAAAGTAATGCTAATACTGAAGATTAAGATGATTTGCAAGCAAATATATAGTGGTTCGGCTTTATCTCCAAGCCTACATCCACTCTCAACACCAACAGCTGCAACAAAGCTAGAATTTACTGGTAATCTTCAAGAAAAGTTACAATAAACAAGTATTGCATTTTCAATAGATCACACTATTAGGACTCACATACTGCTATTACATCTTGTACACTTTCTTTTATCACTGATTACAAACGTCAGCACCACATAGACATTGACATCAGGAACAAATGACGACTAACAATAAAATTAGAGCAAAGAAGAAGACTCAAAGCCTAAGACACGTGCTGTTCATTTCCACCTAACCTAATTACTTCTCTTTGATCAATATACAGTCATCTATCTTTATATGACCATTGCCTATTGAAATTCTCAAGTAACCATTGGTTCTAGCCATTGGCAACAGCTGATCGTTGCTGAAGATTGTCAGAACGGCTCTCTTACAGTGGCATTTTCTAGAATAGTGTCAGTGTTAAAGTTTGTCTATGCTCATTAATGCCAATTGCTCCTGTCCAACTCTTGTGATCTTTTTCGGATTCCAAACCTTTGTAATGGCTATTTTTTTCTTTTCAATGTTCTAAACAGTTGGTCAAGTGTCAAGCACATTCCAAGGCTAAACATCAGCATAATCCCTTACTTATAATTAGGACGTGCAGATATTTACTAGTCTGTTGATGTTGTTCACTGATAAACCATATAGAATGGCTTGCGATCAATCTTTCATTGATCCTCTCGACTTCTTTAGTATACAAAGACTTCTAAGGACATCAACATCCCTATTGATTAGCCATATCAGTTTCCAAAGATCTCTAAGAGCATCAACATCCTCGCTAATTCTTCATTTTCATTGATTTGACTGAGTCAACTTCTAAAGATCTTCAAGGACACCATGCTGGTTCCTCATATTCACTGAACTCATAAGGACCATTGGTACTGTCACAGTTTTCCATCTCATTTGAAATTGCCAGCTGCTCTCACCCGATATCAATGTTGATCTTTTTGGTCCTTCCAAGCATATTAGTAATTTCGACTCTACCAAGCTATTCATTTTCATGGTCCTTCAAAGCTTTACCAAATATCCTCGTTCTAGGCTTGTTCACCCTCATAGGTCCATCTGACTGTTCACTCGATCTTTGTACCTCTAAGCCATCGCGAACATCCCCGTTCTTCTTGGCTTGTTCACCCTCGATCAAGGTCCTTCCAGATATTTACAATATATGAAAATTCTTCCAACTTGTAGACATCTTCAATTACTCAATATCTTATTCACCTTAGATATCAGCAGAGCTTCTTGATAGTGGCAGAGCACTCCTCATATCAGAATGTTTTGGTGCTGTGTATGACAAACATTTGCATTTCAGCTTGTGCATATATCACCTGGTAATACTTAACTAATACACACATTAGTAGCCTTTGATTGTCTTTTTCATCTTTAAAACAACATAGGAGATTTTCCTAACAATCATCACATTGGTGATTTTCTCAACAATCTCTCCCTTTTTTATGATGACAAAACAATCCTCTGAATGTGCAAATGTCTTAACACGCAATAAAGGATATTGAATTTTGTGTGCGTGAAAAGTAAACAAATTTGCTTCTCTTGCCAAAAATATGAATTCAGTTCAAGGACTAAACGAACAATGCAATATCCAAATATCAAGATATTCAATGAATGTAAACCGGAGATGGCAAGTAAAAACATTATAAACAAAGAATAGCAATTAACAGCAGCTCATGTTTCTACACATGTTTCTAAATCACATGAGTTTCAAATAGGAATGAACATATATCATGTGAATTAAAACTCCTTCAAACACATACGCATATTCATCAAACTTCTCCCCTTTTTTGTCATAATAAAAAAGGCGCAAATGATATATATGCTATTCAGCTCATTTTTGCACAATCTAACCTCTCTCTATATTCAACATGCTTAGGCGAACTAAAAAGATATGCAATGAAGCTTGTGTTCGGCGGATCAAATATCATCTGCATCAACAAACATGTATATCAAGATGTTGGAGAAACATCTCCAAATGAATTTCGATAATACCCAAACTATCTTTGGTATAATATCTACATTGTCTAAAGTGCATATATATTCAAAGGATTGAGTAATACTCATAATATTATTCATTGAAGAGAATACCACAAGACTGTCCTTGAAGGATCATATAAACAGCACCATCAATTTTAAAGATCAGCTAAATGATGATGTCTTATTCAAGCTGAAGAGATTTAGTAATTTGTAATGTTTAAGTAACGGTTCATTTAATATGACCATTATATCACTATTGTAGCCGTTGGGACTTGATAGGCACAGCAGAAGATCCGACGGAAAGGAGAACTAACGATCTGACAGGCAGTCAGAATCGCAGTTATAGTAAAGTAGCATAAGCTATTTCAGGAAAGTCTGCAGGAGTTCAGGAATAGGTTGTATGGGCAGTCAATTCCGAGGATAGCAGCTCCAACGACTACTTTGCCTCTCCAGGACATCAATAACGATTAGTTTGAAGATGTCTATAAAAGAGAAGATCTTTGAAGCTAACAAAGTTAGAGAGAAAGTGTGTATGCTTACAATATTTCTGAAATCTCTTACTTGCTATGTACTGAACAAAAAGCTCATACATGTCGATAGCACTTGCTGTATTGTAATTGTGTTGATGTTTCAAGTGCACCAAGTGATAGCAACATCCACCTCCTGGTAGTGTGATCTACAAACTGATAGGAGTAGTGCTTGCTGAGTGTAACTTGATCAGCAAATTACTAATACAATCCAGTCTAACTTGTGGCTATTAGTAGTGAGAGTGGACGTAGACTTAGAATCAAAGCCGAACCACTATATATCCTTGTATGCAGCTGCTTATACTTCTATTTATCATTTCTAGCATACAAGTGATACATTGTCTCTCATATATCTGGTGTTTTTCAATATCTCTTTGTTACATGTTGTTTTCTGCAAAAATTTTAAATTCTTCCAAAGCAACCTATTCACCCCTTTTAGATTGCATAGTTAGTCCCAACACAAGAAACATAGATGCATACAATCATAGTAATTCTCTCCATTTAATGAAAAAACATGATATTGCAAAGGGCATATAAAGATCTGCTCAAACAGGCTAAAGATACTTTCAACAATTTGTACAAGCAGATTTTGATGTCTCCACATGATTATAATCATCAAAGAATCATAGAGACAATTAGAATTCATGATAATATATAAGAAATGACAGATAAAAATATTATATCATGAATTATTCAAAGACTAGCGTTGAAAGACAACATGTTAACAATTGGTGTAAACAATTAACAAGAACAATGTTGCTTCCCTTGTCTAAGTGCTATCATCTCTTAAGATCATCATCATTAGCATATAATCATCATCAGTATGCAATCATCATAAATATGCCGAGAATATTATTATTATTCGCATATGTTATGAACAATCATTTCAATATTATCACATCATGTTCATCAATATCATCATGTGATTCACAAATGACGAAGAGTAAGAGATATGGAAGATGCACTAATTGTACTATGTAGAACTTAGTAGGTTCTACACATGCATTCACCTTTTCTTCCATCCTAAAAAAGATGATCAAGATCCGAGCCGAAATTAGCTCAAATATATGAAGATTTGCTTATACTTGATCTTTGCTCTTACTTATGTATTGCTTCTTTGATATGACGATTCTTCCATTTCTTTGCATCTTTTCTCTTACTAATATTCATCCTTTTGTTTTCCTCCCCCTATCATCAGGATAGTTCTTGTAAATAACTTTCATTGGGGTTCGGAAATTTTCACAATTCAGAACATTTTTTGCATCATCTCCTGTCCCAACTTTCATTGCTGCTGTCATGATTTCTGTGCTAATTTCAATGATAATATCTCCATTTTCAATGCTGATATTACTTCTTTGAGATGCTGAATAGAAGGTTTTGCTTCTCCTTGTAACAGCATCATCCTTATGATCTTTACCTTTGAAATTCGAGAACAAGATTCGAGTTCTTCAATCAAGCTTGTCTCGATTTCTATCTGCATGAACTCAGCAAAATCTTGCACAAAAGATGTTACTAATATAATATTTCAAGTCATATATAATGCCCTTGCTTTTGAATAAGTAGTAATAGTATTTATAAGCATTTCAAGTGTCACACCCCTAAACCCCTTCGGCACGCGACACTGCCTCTGGTCGATTCTAGCGACGTCCCAGGAATGTCGCTGACCTCAAAACGCTATCAAAGATTTATTATCACAGCGGATAACAACAATTAAACCCGAACAATTAAAAACTGGGGAGAATTGAGAGAATGTACATATCTTTTTCATTTCCTTCTTATACCATAATATTTACATATATAAACTGTCCCATACATGTACATGCATACCGCCTTTCTCAAAAACCGATACTCCAAGGATGAAAACCTGGATTTACTACTACTCCAAAAATGGTGCTCGCCAAAAACCCATTTTGAGTCTGATTTCTTGTTTACTAAGTCTGAGTCCCCTTATACCGTCCCATCCACTGAGGACTCTAAAACGTTCTGGTGGCGGTGGCGGAAGATTCATGGGTCTTGTTGGGGTTCTGAAATTGTTGGTTGAAACAACCGTGAGAACACTTCTCAGTAAGTTCACCCCTAAACCCAACCTAGGCTATCACGTACCTCCAGGCAATTACACAATCACACACATATATTCACACACGCTGAAACATCATATCGCAGGCACAACAAATAATATTGCCAGGCTCAAACATGCGCACAACATCATTCAAGCTCAATCATGTCAGATGTAAACACGCGCATATACCACTCTTATCCCATTATTTCGTCCATTCTCATTCTTCGCCAGTGACCCGCGTAAACGTACACGCCTCAAGTATACTGCGACCACTCACCACATCCGGCCCGCGTACTCGTTCACGCCTCAGGCCCTTCGATCGCGCCCCGAGCATCACACGCCTCGGTCCGATCCCACATTCACACTTTCCTCAGCCCGCGCCAAATGCAACAGGCCTACATAATCGAAACCCGAGCTTAGAATGCTTCGGTCCAATCCCGGTCTCACTCGAGCTAATCGTGCCTCAGACCGAATTTAATCACGCTCTTTCGAGCCTCCGCCTGTGCCAAATGCATCAGACCTACATGATCGCTGCCCGAGCTTATGATACTCGGCCCGATCCCAACTCACTTTCTCATGCCATTGCCTCAAATTCCGTGCACACTTGCACCCCACACTTCACCACATCACCTTTTTCACACAAAAGCACATTTTCGCATAAAACAACATTTTTCTTTGTTCAAATGTTTTCAAATCATTTTCAGCCCTTTACGGGATTTTCATAAAATTCCAAGATGGACCTAACGGTACCGAACATGCATCAAACGACTCACCACAGCACAGTGCACAGTACTCCCACAGCTCGTGAACAGCAATTTCTGCACTCAAATCACAAAATCACACCACCGACTCTTCCCGACAGTTACATAAAACTCCGAGCTGGACCCAACGGTATCATTCTCGTACCCAACAGCAAGCCACAGCATACTCAACTTAAATTCCACAATTTACTAATAATTTAAATATGCATCCAATATGATAACTCCCATTTTTCTTCAACCAAACGGCGTCGGATTAATTCCGATCCTTCACGGAACTTTCTCGCCATAGTATCTAAGTTCCAAAAATTCAACTTGCGTCCCAATCGGACCATCACAGCTCAGTAAACAGTAATCCAGAGCCAGTGAACAGTGATTCGAGGCATATGAACAGTAACTCGCAGCCCCTAATTTTCTGAATTTTCCAATAAAAATTTTCTGGTTTCAAATCTAAGGCCCGCCAACTGAACCCACTTCTAATTCATGCAATTCCGCACCTATCCTATGCCCGGTTTCTCCTAAAATCGCCTGTCGATACCCGAAATCCTAAATTAGGTTTAAACGCGACTTACCCGCGTTCTAGACTTCCTCGGCTAGAACGGAAAGCGGCGGTACTTAATCGGGGACGGCGGCGACGATGTACGACTCCCGGTGGGCGGCGATCGGCTTGGGTGGCGACGGCGCGGCTTGGGCGGCAATCGGCAAGGAGAGAGAAAGGAAGAGAGTCTACGGTGAAGGGGGGTTTTTCACGATGGATAGAGGGAGAGAAATGGAGGAGAGAGAAAAGGACTTCTTGACCTAAATAATGATTTTTGACCCAAAAATATCTAAGGCACAAATGACCTAAATGCCCCTTGCCCTAAAACTAATCCTTTATAAATCCTTAAGGGCAAAATCGTCACTTTCTCCAATTCTCATCCAAATCGAGTTTTTCCGAAGGAATTGAGCGCACCAAAAATTCACACGTGTCACGTGCAACGTTGTCCTAATGTTCCGGCGTGACTTCCTAATTTTCCGGTGTCCAATTTGGGCAAAAATTCCATAATTAAATTCTATTAAACGCAACTCGAGTGTTTCTCGGGCTAACGGGCGGTTTGCTGGAGAAATTCGCAAAATCGACTCATGACTGATACTAAATCGAGTCACGTGCAAGTCCGTCCGGTGCGTGACGACCTCGATTGTCATTAAAATCGCGAAGATTAATCACTTGATCCGAGGGGTACGATCGTTCGGTATAATTTCGGAATCGTTCGTCAAGTCGTTTCGTGGTCTAACGGAATCACCCGCGATCCACTACTAGGACAGTGGCGAACTGACCCCTAACTATCCTTAGATCGGCCAACAGTGGCTCAAAATATCACTTGCGCGATTTAATGGTCGAAATCTATTCACGATCGAATTTTCTTTAGTCGTACGAATTTAATTTCTCTATTAGCCTTTCCCTAATGGTTAGTATTCCCAGGAATGATCAGTTCCGGGCGAGAATTTACTGCGAGCACATTTCATAAAACTCAGTTATTTCATAATTTCCAATTGGCGGAAAGTTCGGAATGTCACATCAAGCATTTCAATCAATAAACTACTCAACTTTTCATAGAGAGCTAATAAAGGCTTGCTTATATCATTCAAAACATTTTAATATGATTCTAACAACTTGTGATTTGAATGTATAGAGCAGAATTTTCAGACCTTTGAAAATAGCATAGTCTGTAGGATAAACATGAGCATATGCTACTGTTAGCATAATTTGCTACTATTGTTAATCTTGAAGAATTGTCAAACTTCGCATGAATGGATTTTCATAATTCTTACATCTTCTTATAGAAAACATGATAATCCATGCGAGATAGTGAGTATATCAAGAAAATACATTTTTCATCCTTGTCAAGTTTGATTGATGGTGCGTTGACGTATCACTTTCTTGCAACTTTTGATCCCAAATTTCATTACCAATTCTCTGGCATATTTTTCTTGGAATATGAAGGGCCAGCTTTGGTTGGTCACCAAGGAGGAAATTCAATTCCCCCATTATGCTCATTTCAAGTTTTCTCTTCATGATATTTGCAAATTCTTTGCATAACAGCTCAATAGTAAATCCAAAGATGATATTATTAATATAAATTTGAATCAACGGAATATCATCATCTTTTCTCTTTATGAACAAAGTAGTGTCAACTACCTTTCTCTAACCCATTATCAACAAGAAATGTACTTAACCTTTCGTACCATGCTCTCAGTGCTTGTTTGAGTCCATTAAGTGTTTTCTTGAGTTGAAACACGTTGGTCTTGTTTGGATCTTTGCATCCTATGGTTGCTCTACAAACATTTGCTCTTTATATCATTATTCGTTTTTCACTCATTTGCCAATATGTCCAAGGATTTGATATTTAGGATGACTTGAGTTGTATCTCCAATCATTTGGCAATGTGCATATTTCAAACTTAGTGCTTTATAGGTTGCCGATTTTGATAGAAATCATCAGTTGATATAGACAGTAGCACTCATTCTTCTTCATCATCAACTTGTGCAACTTTCAGCTGATCTTCAAACCTGATATTTATTAATTCTTCCACTTCATGCAAAACTTTGTCAAACACGCGATGTGCTTTGCTAGAAATGGAATAATAAAGAAATATGTCTTCATGAGCCGTTGGTTTGAACTTACCAAACATTGTCATCAATATTTTTGACAATGTAGCACTTGCAATTGAATACACGAAAGCATGCATTGATTGCTTTCAACATCAGGGGATTTTCCTCAAGTAAAAATAATCTTAAATACAATGAGAATATAACATGTAGCGCTAGCATCATTTACAAAAGGAGATGTTGATACTTCTATTATATATAAGCATTACACATGTTATGTCTTGTAATAAGTGCATGTAATACCTAATGCTTATGACAAGAAACAATATCAATATGAATCATATATAATCATAAGCAATTCAACAAATATCATCAAGAATCATGATAAATCCAAAAAAAGATTTGCAAGGCAAGTTAGAGGATAAACATGAAATTTTAATACTCTTACCCAAAGTAGATATTTAGTAAATACCATACCTTTGAATCTGATTTATATCAATCCTTACTTGAAATCTTGCGTTGATAGCATTAGGATTCGTACAGCATCAGATTCGTAATCTTTTGTAGAAAAACAGCAGGTGCCGATATTTGCTTTTGGTGATCTTTGAGCTGATTGCTAATATTGACTAATTTGCAATCCGATTTGTTGAACGCATTTTCTTTCCAGATTTTCTTCCTCTTTCTAAACTTTGGATAGATTATATGATTGCCTTTGGATTTCTCTTTCTTTTCAAGAATCTTAGGAGCTCTTGAATCAACAAGACCATATAATCACCATCATTGTTGTCATTGTTGTTGGAGGAGATCCTTCGAAACCTACATGGAAGGTGTTAGCTTTATATGCAATAGACTTTTTACCTTTGAATTTCCTCGGCTCAATGTTGGATTTGATTTCATAAATCACGAGAATTCCAATAAGCCAATCCAATGTCAAGTGTCGAGATCTTTGAGCTTCATGAATTGATGATTTTCGCACAAACTCATTATTGTGGTAGTGCTCAAAGAATCTTGATTGCATATTCCTCATTTGTGTATACATTGTCATGTTTAGCAAGTCCACTCAGGATGTCATTATGACGTATGAGCATTTCTTTGATATCTTCATATGGCTTCATATTGAATATCTCATAATCTCCCAGTAAGATGTTCCTCGTCATTTCTCTCACTCCATTGGTTCCTTCAAATGTGACTTGAAGTTGATTCAAAATCTCCGCCACACAAGAAGAAATACTCATAAATAACTTATAAGAAATGCACAATGTACAAAGTAAATAACTTTAAGTACTTAGTGCAAGTCTTATGTGGATATTGTTAAGAGCAGGAGCTAGAAGAGTTAATTGTTGTTTTTCTATAGCTACTTGAACAGGAGGTCTTGCTGATGTTTGAGTTGTTGTTCTATGTTCGATCACATTAACCATTTGCTTACTCATCACGACCATTACTTTTCCTGCACCTTTCATTTCATGCTGATTGTCGTGGATGAACACATTGATGAGCTAGAAATTAGGTTGTCTTTCCTCTTGCTTGTAAAGATTATGTCGGTTGAGAAACGAATAAGACGATCTTTAGACTCTGAGATTGAACGAATTCATTTGCTCAAAAGAATTCATATAAGTAGCATTACTAGAAAGTAAGACTACACATTTGGAATGGGATAATCTTATGTCCAAAGAACTCAATCAGTGTAATTAGAACATTTTTCAAAGCCAAGAAAGAGAGTTCGTGAAATTTTGAAAATATTTGAAGATCTTTTGGTAAAATACAAATATGAAAGACTTCAATTCAAAACAAAGAAATCCTTAAAAGTAATGAAGTAATTTCAAAAATCTTGAGTTAAAAGAATAGATCATCTACAAACAAAAATTTGCAAAAACCATAACCACCTCTTATAAAGTTAGCCATAACAAGATCTTTATGTTTTAAAACATAACGCTTCAAATAACAAGCAACGAGGCTCTAATACCAATTATCGGGGCTAACAATATAATATAGAGGGGGGTGAATAGGTTGTTGAAGAACTATGAAAAATATTTGTGAAATATCACAAGTCCAACTTCAAACATTGGTAGAAACAATTTGTAGAAATCAAGTATGTGCTGTTGTTTGACAATCGTGATGATAAAGATCAAGTAATACTAATATTGAAGATAAAGATGATTTGCAAGCAAATATATAGTAGTTTGGCTTTATCTGCAGGCCTACATCCACTCTCAATACTAACAGCCATAACAAGGCTGGAATCCACTAGTAATCTTCAAGAAAAGTTACAATCAGCAAGTACTGCCTTTCCAATAGATCACATTATTAGGACTCACATACTGCTATTACATCTTGTACACTTCCTCTTATCACTGATTACAAACATCAGCATCACACAAACTAAACATTGACATAATCCCTTGCCCATAATTAGGACGTGTAGATCTTTACTAGTCTGTTGATGTTGTTCACTAACAAATCATGTGGAATGACTTGCGATCAATCTTCCAATGATCCTCTTGGCTTCTTAAGCATGCAAAGACTTCCAAGGACGTTAAGATCCTCGTTGATTCCTCATTTTTGCTGATTAACCATATTAGTTTTCAAAGATCTCCAAGGACATCAGCATCCCCACTAATTCCTCATCTTCATTGATTTGACTGAGTCAGCTTCCAAAGTTATTCAAGGACACCATGCTGGTTCCTCATCTTCACTGAACTCATAAGGACCATTGGTATTGTCATAGTCTTCCACCTCATTTGAAATCAACAGCTGCTGTCACCTGATATCGATGTTGATCTTTTTTGTTCTTCCAAGCATATTAACAATTTCGACTCTACCAAATTGTGCATCTTCATGGTCCTTCCAAGCTTTATCAAACATCCTCGTTCTAGGTTTGTTCGCCATCACAGGTCCATCCAACTGTTCACCCGATCTTTGTACCTTCAAGTTATCACGAACATTCCTATTCGTCTCGGCTTATTCACCCTCAATCAAGGTCCTTCTAGATGTTCACCATATTCGAATATCTTTCCAACTTATAGATATCTTTAATTACTCAATATCTTGTTCACCTTAGATATCAGCAAAGCATATTGACAGTGGCGGAGCATTCCTCTTATCATAATATTTTGGAGCTGTTTATGACAAACATTTGCATTTCGACTTTTGCATATACCACCCGGTAATACTCAACTAATATACATATTAATAGCCTTTGATTGTTTTTGTCATCTTTAAAACAACATAGGGGATTTGCCTAACAATCACCACATTGGTAATTTTCCCAACAAGTGGAATCTAGAATCTAGAACTTGGAGCAAGATTTTATGTTTTTCTTGGTCTATGTCTTCTCGTGATCCTACAGTAATTCTTGGTGTCAGATGACAAATGTATAATTTGGAACCACTAGTATAAGCTTACATTTTTATGACTAAGAATTTTAATTTATTAATGTTTTATATTTTTTGTGTCTAATATAAGTTATGTTAGTGGATTATAGTAGCAAGTTGTGATTATTAAAAGTGATGATTTATTACAACTATTCAAATTAATAATACAGATGGAACCAGGGTAGACCATAGAACTGTCCCTAGAACCTGTGACAATGTAAGTTTCAGAGTATGCATGTTTCAAAAAAATGAAGAACTTGTTCCAACAAGTAGGTTCCAAGTTTCAAATGGAACCTGTATAGAATTTGGAACTATTCACCCTACTGGGCACAGCCTTTGTGCACCTGGGCTTGGGTGCCGGGACATCCGGCATAGGCATTGAGGCTTCGAGCTCGGCCTTGGTGTACCTAAGCGCAGGTATTGGGCTCCCAGGCACTAGGGTCCCAGGCTTGGCCTTGATGGACCCAGGCGCAGACGTCAAGCTTTGGGGCACGAGCATCGGGGTCCCGAGCCGGGCCTCGATGGATCCAGAAACTAGTGTTGAGGTTTTTGTGCAAGCACTGATGCATAATCATATTTTGGAAAATGATTTGCGATTTTCTAAAGAGGAAATTATTTTCCTGAACTTAAGCATAAATTTTCATTGATTAGGAAAACATTTTCCATTGACTTAGATTTCTAAGCGAACCAAACGTCGAAAAATATGTTATTGAAATTTTTTTTCTATGAAACAAACAAAGCCGAAGTTTCAATTAAAAGGTAAAACTATTAGAGAAATAAAAATATGTTGCATTTCACAAAACATATAGTAAACAACTTTTAACTCTTTAGTTAATTTGTTACTAGCTTAATAATCTTTTAAATAGGACAATAGCTCTTGATTTATTTCAATTAATTCAATATCTCTTGTCTTTAGGATAATATATACATTACGTTTCTTTCCTTAATAATCTCTTGTTATAAGTCAATAGCGTGTAAGTTTTCAATGGATATTCAATGTTACCAAAATAGCAGTAGACACAACACTTGATTGAAATCACTTCAGCTATTCCAAAGTAAATTTTTTCTAAAGTATGAAATAGTTGCTCAACATTCCTCATAGTTCCCAACTAGAAGCCCCACTAATCATCCTCGTGGAAAAGATTTTTTTTTTTTTGCTCAAAGAGTCAAGAAAGTATATAATTATGAAATTAGCCACATTAAACAATTAATGGTCATTTTGCAAACGGCTAAGAAGTTTTGCATATTTTCAATTCTAAACTAATAATTTTGCCTTGTCGAATATTTCTTTAAATTGAGGGCAAAACGGGCCCTTTCGAATAATTTTTAAGGAGAAATTGCACTTCCCCTTTTCAAATTGACATGCATGGCACATACCAACGAAAAAATTTAAAGAAGACTGACCATCTTAACCAAATGGAAGTTTGGTGGGCAGATTAAATGTGTCTTTTTTCGAATTCAAGATTTAACGTGTACCTACCACGCGGTTTATTAGATAAAAGTGGAAATTTCTATATATTCGTTCACATAAACATGCACTCAAACTTAATTGATGTTAACTGATGGAGGGTAAGCATTTCTAGTGTACTTAAGGACATCTAGAGAAAGATTAATTAGTGTGGCATTATTAAACTAAACAAATAGATACGGGAATCATTTCGAGAATATTTTTATGCCATGCCTTTTCATTCTCAAAATTGACTTTTGTTAAGAGGAAACAAACAGCCTTAGTCCAACGCTATCATCATCATCTCCATTGCTTATTGGGCGAAGATGATTGAAATATTCTTGGAAGATCCAAGGGCTTGACCCAGATTAAAGTTAATCATCACAAAAGTTTAATTAGTACCAACTCTCCGTGGGATTCACTTTTTAAGTTTTTTCGGCAAAAAATGGTTCTTTTAAATGGTGGTATAATTGTCCAAAAAATCTTAAATCTATTGTATAGTGGCCAATTCAGTCATAAATCTTTCATTTGTAACAATTTAGTCATAAACTTTTTGACGATTTGTCAATTTGATCTTAAACATTTCATTTGTGTCAATTTAGTTATAAACCTTTGAAGTTTTACAAATTTAGTACTATACCTATTATTTGGATAATTGGTTGAAAGGACTACATTAAAAAATTGTCAAAATGTTTATGACTAAATTGATACAATTGAAAGGTTTATGACTTAGTTGGCCGCCATATAATAAATTTATAATTTTTTGGATAATTTTCCTTTTAAATGGTACTAACATGCTATTTCTACGCAGGTTTCGGACTTTACAAGGGTACATGAAGAGTTGATCGGATCTGATTCAACTCGAACCCAAACAATTAGAAGTATGGTTCGTTGTTATTTGATAAAAGAAATCCAAATTGTTAATAAAATACATAGAAATATGATCTCTAGCCTCTATTCAAATTATCCTATGACCACAACCATCTTGTAGATGAAATGGGTCTATTATAAGTCTAAATTCACGATAAAAGTCGTGAATGTGAGCACACGAGGAGAAAAGAGAAAATCGCGAGTCAACCTCGTTTGTGACTCGTGGTTAAAATGCAAAGGCCAACTATGACATAAGCATCAAGACAACGATGTAAATGGTTCAACATATACGAGGTACAATGATAACTACATCAATACATTATCAAATGTGACAATTACCTATGGGAAGTGTTGGAGCTAACAATACAATCTAGAGGGGGTGAATAGGTTGTTTGAGAATTATGGAAAATATTTACGAAAAATAACAAGTTCAACTTCAATATCAGCAGAAACATATTGTAGAAATCAAGTGTTTGTGCTGCTATTTAACAAATAGTGATTATTACGAATAGGTGAAGCTAATAGGGAAGAGATAGTAGATATCGCAAGCAGATATAAACTGGTTCAACTTTATACTCAAACCTACATCCACTGTTTTTTTGTTTTTTATGGTAAGGTAAGAGGGTTATGTACTTTTCAATTTACAAGATACAACAGAAAAGCCGAACACAAAACCTTGAACCTAACACAACATAGGTGTTGCAATAAGTGCAAAGGTGTTGCGGCTGACTAAAGGTAGCAGGCACTACAAGTAGCAAGGGCCCAATTGTTAAAAGGAGTGAGCTGGACCACTAACAAACGGACTAAAAGCCAGAACGTACCAAGTAACTACAGAACATTACGAAAAATAGAAGTTGGGATGTCCCAGCTGGCCTGGATTCTTCTATTGCGCGGGGTATTTGCAATAGGCTTGAGAGAAATAGCCTTGTCTCGAATAACTTTGGCAATAGGGTTCCGCATTGCAGGCAGAAAAATGGTCTCGTTTCTAAAGAGGAAGTGGTTACGCGTGGACACAGAGCTCCAAGTGCAAACCGACCAAGGCGGTGATGGAAACTGTTACCAGCAATGGAAGAGGATGCCCGATGTAGAGTTTGTTGCCAAGACCCGTTGTGCCAGGAAAGATTAAATTTGGTGGCCTAATAAGTCGCCAGAGAACCCGTATAAGTGCAACCAAAGAATAGGTGATCAACAGAGTCTGGCCTACCTTGGCGGTAAGCGCAAAGTCCTTCAGAGATTCCGTGAAAGGATAGGAGGAGGATTTGGATCGGAAGCCTATTGAGGATCATCAACCAAAGTAGAAAGTTATGTCTTGGGGCAAAATTGTGGTCCCAAATGAATGAATCCTAGAAAACAGGCTGTCCCTTTTTCCGAATTAATTCCCATGCCAAGGAAATAGAGAACACTCCAAAAGGATGACCTTGCCATAAGAGTTGGTCCGGTGAACCCATCACGAGTTGGGGAGTAGGTTATGTCCAGGAATTGAAGGATTGCAACATGTTAGAAAGGTGCCATTCAGAGGATAGGAACTCACTAACAAAGGCCGTTCTTGCAATGCCATAATAGTATATGTCTCTATTAGAGAACAATTTGTAGAGCGGGTCTTTAGCATGCCAGAAGTCGAACAAAAAAGAAGTGGAAGAACCATCGCCAATTTTCCATTTGAATTGCTGCTGGAATTCCACGCGGAGATCTAAGATTTTCTTCTAGGCCGAGGAGCACACAGTAGGTTTAGGGGCAACCCAAAAATTCTTCGTTTTAAGAAAGTTGGAATGTATCCATTTGCACCATAAAGATACCTTATCCGTGAAAAGGACCCATATGTGCTTAAGCATAACTGCACGGTTACAGTTGATAAGTCTACAAATACTGAGTCCCCATTCGGATCTAGGCAAGCAAACATCAGTCCAGGAGACTTTGGCACCCCCCAACCCCTAGTCTGGTCCCTTCCATAGGAACTGTCTAAGGATCAGTTCGATTCTTACAACGACAGAACGTGGAAGACAGAATATAGAAGCCCAATAGACTTGAATAGAATGGAGAACGGATTTTATAAGTTAAAGACGCCTCGCAAACGAGAGGAATCTGTGGGTCCAAGAGCGAGCTCTTGCTGTGATAGCATTGACTAACGAGTTACAGTCATTCTTTCCCAATCTGGAGGCAGAAATAGAAACTCCAAGGTATCGGAAAGGAAGCGTACCTTCGATGAAGCGAAATGAGTGTAGAATATGGTCCCTCAGAGAAGAACATCCACCCAAGAAGAATATCTCGCTTTTGTTGACATTTGCCTTCAGTCTAGACCACTTAGAGAACAGATCCAGGCCACTTTTAAGAATGCCAGTTGAAGTGTCGTTTGCCTCTGAGAATAATAGGACATCATCAACAAAAAACAAATGGGTGAGGGCGATGGTTTTACACCACTAGAAAAACTTGAATCCCGGGAGACGAGATTGAGCAATGAGAATTTCGGAAAAGACTTCCATGACCAAGGTAAAGAGATAAGGAGACATTGGGTCCCCTTGGCGTAGTCCTCTACCGCTAGGAAAGTAGCCGTGGAGGGTACCATTGATAGCAATTGTGAATTTCGGGGTCGTCACACACTGCATAATAAGCTCGATAAACTTACTGGGAAACCCAAAAGCTTGCAAGGTTCGTTGGAGGAAAACACAGTCCACGGTATTATATGCCTTTTGAAAATCAACTTTAATGGAGCATTTTGGCAAGTACGGGTCATGATGGAATCCCACAAAGAGTTCTTGGGCAAGAGAATGTTGTCCCCAATCCTACACTTCTTGACAAAAGCGTTCTAAGTGGGACTGATAATGGTAGGCAAAACTGTAGCTATTCTATTGGCCAATATCTTTGTAATACACTTGTAAACTGTGTTACAACAGGCAATCGGGTGGAAGTCATTTATGGATGAGGCATTGGGAACCTTGGGCACCAAGGTGAGAATGGTGGCGTTAGTAGCCTTGAGCAAGGAGTTGGATTGGAAAAAGTCCTTAATAGCCAAAATGACTGAAGGTCCAACAATATCCCATGACGATAGAAAGAAATCTACATTAAAGCCATCAGTTCCGGGGGCTTTACCTTTCGGAAGAGAGAAAAAGGCCTCTCGGATTTCAAGTTCCATCACCTGGTGGGATAGAAGTTGGGTTTGATTCTCGTTGAGGGAGCGTTGAATCACCGCTTGAATGTCCAAACTTGTAGGCCGTTGGATAGAATTGTCAGAGGCGAGTAGGTTCTCATAGTGCATGACAATATGGTCCCGGACTTGAGTCGGGTCAGTAAGAAAAGATCCAAAGCTATCGGAAATTGAGATTATTCGATTGTGGAGATGCCTATGATTGACAAAATGATGAAAATATTTAGTATTGCAATCCCCTTTCTTTAACCATCCGATTATGGATTTCTGCTTGAAAAAAAATTCCTCCTGAATAAGGAGTATAGAAAAGACACAGAGATGGTCATTCTCATGGTTAGCCAATGCCTGGTTCATGGGGTCACAAGCAAGGGCATCTTGAGTAGAAGCTAATGCGGCTCTCACCAGAGCAGTACGAGTAGAGATATCAGAGAAGGATTCCCTATTGAGAAGTTTGAGGCGATCTTTGAGGAGCTTCGGTTTTTGACATAAGATGAACATGGGAGTGCAAAAAATGTGAGAGTCCCATGTTTTAGCCACAATACTCAAGAAGGAGGGGTGCATCATCCAACAGTTGAAGAATTTGAAAGGCTTCCTGAGGACTGGGGGAGATTCAATTCTTATAACCATCGGAGCATGATCAGAAACTCCTGGGGCTATAAAGGTAACCTCCGAAAAGGAAAACATTATGGTCTAGTGTTCATTACTGAGTACTCTGTCTATCTTCCTCTGTTTCCACTGAGTACCTGAGGAAGTTGACCACATAAATCTGTGGCCAATGTATCGGAGGTCATTAAGACCAACTTGATCTAGACAAATAGTGAACTCATCAAATGTAGGAATCCAAGAGTTGGAGCTGCCAATTCTGTCTGAGTGGTCTTTGATGGCATTGAAGTCTCCAGCAATCATCCAGGGCACGTCAGCAAATTGCGGGCTCAATCATATGAGATCTGCCCATAGAGTTCGACGAGAAATAAAAGTGTGACCGCCATAAATCACCGATAGGTGACAAGTCTTGCACGAAGCCAAAAGATTTACATGGCCATTGATAGCCTACTCGGAATCAAAAAGAACAACAAAATCAACATCCTGGGAATTCTATCCAACCCATATTCTGCCTTGGGGAGAGTGGCTATAGTTAGAGGATCATAACCATCCCGGCAATAAACCAATAGAAATTTTAGAAAAATGAGTCGAGTTGACCTTAGTCTCCAGAATACCAACACAAGATAGGTCGTTAGATCTAACAAAGGATATAATCTTAGCCTGCTTGAGAGGGTGAATAAGTCCTTTAATATTTCATATGCCAAAAAACATCAAAAAAAGGGTGGAACATGTTACCTTCTTTTCATACCTCCCCTCCCCTCCCCTCCCCCCGCCCCCCCTCGCTTTCTGGGTTTCAAGAGAGGCTTGTTAGCTGTTCTGGAATTATTACCTGGAGGAGGTAGAGGCTACTCTAAAAAAGGAGAGGGAGGATTAGGGCCCTTGGTAGGAGGCTCCTTCCTAAAATTAGTCTCGGGTTTCGACCTCGAGAGCGGTGAAGCAGGAGAGAGGAGGTCATCATTGCTACCAATGTCACTAGCCTTGCCATCTAGAGAGACGTTCGAATTAGATATTTCCTCGGATGAGGGAGCGGTTTGTCTGGACGAAGAGGCTACCATAGATTTAAGGGTAGAAAGAGGTGACTCTAGGATAGGGGAGTTTGCTAGAGCTGGGCTTGAAGAGCAAGACACGACATGTTTCCTTGTCACCTTCTCCCACATTCCATCCCCTGAGAGGGGTACATCAGGAGTAGCAGCTACTAGAGGGGATCGCTGCACTACCACAGCTGTAGAAATAGTAGGAGGGGAGCACTTGTGGCCAAATGTACCACATATCGGGCATGAAATGGGACGCCACTCATACTCTACCTTAATGGGCCAAATCTCTTCATTGAGCAGAACATCCACGGAATCTAGCAATATTTGGGTAGCCTTAACTTCAATACAGACTCTTGCAAACGAGATCATTCTCATCTGCTCTGTTTGAACGTCGACATACCGATCGCACTAGCCACCGCGCTAATGCCTTTAGCAGACCATAAAGCATATGGGATGTTCCTTAACTTAGCCCAAACCGGAAGAAACTCGTGTTGGTCCTTCAAGAGCTTCAATTTTGGATACCATTGTTGTAGAAACATTGGTACTTTGAGAATAGTAATAGGACCGCCATCTAGAATCTTCCTTCGAAAGGAGTCATCCGGTATATGGAAGAAGTAAAACCCATCACCATTAGCAAGGACATCCACCACTTGTATACCCCAAATATTCTTGACTGCGTTCTCAGTCATCTTGAAGGGAAGTTTTTTCCCGACGAAGTAATCCACCAGACAATCCTTCCAAATAGGGTTCGTGTCATTTAGGATCTCATCCGAAATTCTTACCACCGGTTTACCATCTACAAATGATGGCGAGATATAGGAGAGAATGTAATCCTTCTCCGCTGATTTGGCTACTGAAGCCTAGGAACGCTGGATCAGAATATGGCCTAATGGGTTCAAAGTGGTAGCCCCCTTGCTACGGCTGCGAACATTAGCTTGAGATTTATCCTTTGAGGGATACCCTACTCCAGTAGCATCAAATCAAGGCAATGTGAACGGTTGCCTTCTGCGACTACGACCGCGACTCCGAAGGCGAGGAGGTCGCACAGTTGGGGCATAAGAGGAACTACCCATTCCGGCTACTTCAGAGGGACCGGCCAGTAAAATAGAGGGAATTGAAGGAGGGAGGTTAGCCTCTTCCACAGCACCCATCTGGACTGTCGAATGAGGGAGAAGTTCCTTAGAGCCCATATTTCTAGTCAAGGCTAGGTTTTTTGCCGATCTCCCATTAAGCATATAGGGGAATCAATCTGCCAAGAACACCTAATATCAAGTAACTAGGTGGAGGCGACTACAGTTACCGAAGCATAATCCCAACCAACCAGTGAACATAACACTAGACCAGATCGAATATTGCAGAAATGGTACCCAGAAAAGCCCAAATCTACTACCTAGCACCATAAAGACCAAGAATGAAAGATCCCAACGTATGAAAGGGAAGGACCAACCTGGCGACTTTGGCCTCCAAAAAGCAGGAAAATCCAACAGCCAGATCTTCGGGGAGCTGAGGAATCTAGATGGGAGCTACAGTGCTGCGGGATTCCACTGAATGGAGAAAAACTGAACAGTGCCCACATGAACAGTGTCAGGGGCGAGTGAAGAATGAAAAGTGTTTTACATCCACTCTTAATACTACTAGTCACAGTAAGGCTGGAATCTACTAGTAATTTTCAAGACAAGCTACAATCCGCAAGTATTGCCTTTCCTATAGATCACACTATCAGGACTCAAGTACTGCTATCACTCTTGTACATTTGCTCTTGTCACTGATTACAAACATTTGCATGACCTAGACATTAACATCGGGAGTAAACAACAACTAACAACAAAATAGAGCAAAGAACAAGAATCAAAATACACAACTCATCCTGTTCGTTTTTCTCTCAACTTAATTATTTCTCTTGGACTCAATATATAGCTAGCCATCTTCAAATACCATTGCCCATCGAAATCCTCAAGTAGCCGTTGGTTCTACCATTGCCAGCAATAGGTTGTCGACAAAAATTATCAGAACAGCTCTCAACATTTCTCTAACAATAGCAATTTCCCAAAACATTGTCAGTGTCAGAGTCTGTCCTTGCTCATTATTGCCAAAACTACTCCATTATTTATTGATGGCCTTGGGCCTCACCTAGATCTACAGAGGGCTACCTTGTCCACGGTCGGTGGGTCCACGAAGGCCTTGGGCAAAGGCCTTTGCAGCCTTGTTGTGGTTGCCAACTATCCTGAAAGGAAAAAAACAATAAAATAATAAAATATAAGGATAAGTGCATTGGAAGTCCTAAAACTTATGAAGTTCTAAACCTTTCAAAAAGTGCAATTAAGTCTCAAAACTTGTCACAAAAGTGTAATCGAATTCTAAAATCTTAAAAAGTACAATCAAGCTCTAAAACTTATCAAATTTGTCCAATCAATTCATTTTATTGATTGCACATTTTGAAAGTTTTAGTATTCAATTGTACTTTTGTAATAAATTTTATGACTTGATTGCATTTTTTGAAAGTTTCAGAACTCGATTACACATTTGTAACAAATTTTAGGACTCGATTACACTTTTTGAAAGTTTTAGAACTCAATTGCACTTTCATGACAAGTTTAAATACTTTGAGTATACTTATCCCTAAAAGAAAAGTAAAAAAAAATTCAAAAAAACTCAAAAAATTATTAAAATAGTACTATAAAAGGTCTACGTCAGCGTCAACCGTGCCACGTAAGATGGCTGGCAACCGCGTTAGTGATTTCCGGCCAAAGTTGGTTGGATGGACTCAATTAGCAAAATATGATAAAGTTTAGAACTAAATTTGTCAAATTAAAAGATTTCAATACAGTATACTTATGACTTTTTTTTGTTCTTTCCTCCTAGGAGAACTTACTATAAGAATACAATTTGAAAAGGTGATGGAATGGACACAGATCAATCGGATTATAAAAAGAATATGATGGTGGAATCTGTGATCATTCCGTGCTCAACTGTGCAGATCAGACTGCTTTTTGAAACTTACTTTATCATTGGGATTTAGTAAATGAATCTACGACGAATAAAAATATTTAGTCTAGATAAGTTAGTGAAAAACAGCACTGCAAGCGACCCGAGGTCACTTTTCCGGGTCATATTATACATCTATTCTCTCGTAGATCACTTCCATAGAAATAACTTCTTTAACCGTATGTTGGAATTAGCACCACCGACCCGAACCCCTCTCTCTTTCTTTCTCTGTGCATATATATACATATATATTTACATATACGTATGTGTATGTGGAGTCTCATTTGGACTTCTCTGTTTCATATCATTCTTGGGTTTTCTTGCTTTCTATCGTTTCCCATCGCCATCTTCATACTCAAATAATACTCTCTGCCTGCCTCCCTGCCTCCCTGCCTCCCTCCCTCCCTCTCTCTCTCTCTCTCTCTCTGAGAAATCAAGAAATGGTGGATCATCCGGCGGTGTGCTGCATGTGCGGCGACGTCGGCTTCCCGGAGAAGCTCTTCCGCTGCAGCCGGTGCTGCAACCGCTACCAGCACTCGTACGGATCTCTTTCTCTCTCTCTCTCTCGGAAATGTTGTCTGCTTCATGTACGTGCACTGTGTGTAATCCAGAATGATTTCACGCCCACAGACGTCAACAGCCTCATCCGTTTCTTCGTTCCATATTGGATGGCTACTTGTAACTGAATTCTTTGCTCTCTCGTCGTTCCAAACCACCACCCGCAGCCGCCGCCGCCTCGGTCCTCGTGTCTACTTGGACCGCCCAGTCGCCCCACTTATTAAATATAACCAATATGAACAGCAAGAAAATATTCGCTTTTGCTTGATATTGATTGAAAGCAAGTAGTTGATTTTTTTTTCTCGAATGGTGCTCAAGATCGTATATTGAGTTATTCATGTTGGCAAAAGAAGATCGTTTTGTTTTATTGATATCGAATCCACAAAAAGATACCCATTATTTGAGGATTATGATTGATGAAATTTCTGATCTACAGCTGCTATATATTGCAGGTATTGCAGCAACTACTGTAGCGAGTCATCGGAGCCGATCGAGCAGTGCGACTGGTGCCAAAGCGAGCTCAGGAGCACGTCAAGACACCGCGGCAGCTCTTCTCGGAAAGTGGTGGCCGGGAACGACAGCGGGGTCACGAAATCAGAGTACTCCGGCGGCGAGAAGATAAAGCAGCAACATCGGGACGACGCCCCCGCCCCCATCGAGAAGGGAGCCGCAAGGAACCCGGGCGGCGCACCATCGCCTCGCACAGCGACGCGCAGGTACAAGCTCCTCAAGGATGTCATGTCTTAGTGAGAGACGAGCAGCCTCGGTACAAACACCACATACTATGTTCAAGATTACCCTTTTGTTTTCAGTGTGTCATCTTTTGTCTGTTTTGATCATTTCAGTGTTTTTTTTCTTTGAAAGAATGATCACTAGGTTTTGTGTGGGCAGCTTGGGTTGATTTCGAGTTAGTGGATAAGAAATTGTGATGTAATGGGTAAAAATAGCGGAATTATTCAATAATCCTCTCAATTTTACTCTTCTAAAATCATGAGGCATTAATTCATTTTAGTAACTTAAATTTAACAACTAATTAACACAAAGTAGATCGATTGGAATAATCAAAAAGCAAAAGAGAACAATTACAACTTCGTTATAATGTTTGACCAAAAAAAAAATTCATTCTAACGCGTGAACGATGAGAGCGTCTGACTATTTCGTTTGACTAAAAAACAAGACCAAAAAAAAATTGACTAGAAAATGTAATAATTTCAGAAGACTTTTCTTTTTCTTTTGGTCAAAACTGGCTTACGGGCCAACAAGGTTAGAGCAGTAAAGACCAAATTGCCTATGCAAATACCATTCGCTATCTTGTCTACAAGTCCTCTTTTAAGTATTCGAGCGACCACAACTTTGCATGTCATAGATTTTCGAAAAACAAAATTAATCTAGGTAAGTGGCCAGATTCTATACATGTATTAACTATCATGCCTTAAAAATCGAACATTTTTCTTACATTATATTATACTTAAGGAAGGTTTTGAGGCATTTATTGATACGACCCGCTCTTTTTTCAACAAAATAATTTGGTGGGTGTAAATTAATGAGAAAACCTTATTGTGGTGCCATAATGGAAGAAGTGCAGGAGCACCAATCCGGCGACCTAGGTTTACTTCATGGACGAGGTTTTCTTCTGAAACCAAGTTCGCTCGCTCTGTCGCTGTCGCAACATGGTCTCATCGGTTGAGTCTTTGAGGAGAATTTAATGCACACCTTCTATGCCTTTAGTCCCAAGCATTCATAGTACCTAGCAAAAAAATATTCATAGTACCTAAAAAAGCTGATAAAAATAATAAAAATATCTCTCAGATTCATTGAAAGCATTAATGGCTGGGTCCTCGACGATCCTGACCTTTAGAGACGAAAAAATATGAGGAGGAAATTAAATACGTCAATCGAAAGATAGAGGTGAAATATGAATTACATTTTTTATGCAATCTGTATATAGTTTTGGTAGTCTAGAAGTCATTTGGACTGTCGATGTCGTTGTTGATGCGGGTCTGGTTATCTTTATCATATGTAGAAAACGATTGTTGAGAGCACCTGATATCTACTCCATAAGATAAGCACAAGCTATTGATTATTTTTGTTTGGTCATTTTCGTATGGCTATTGAAATATACTCACCATAAAAGCCGTCGTGGTTCACATTTGTATTATCAGTCGATGCACGGGTAATTAATCTTTGAATATTCATTAATTACTTTGCAATGATCTTGAAGAATGATATTCGTATAATTTTTGCAATTCCTATAATATTAAATTTCAAAAGGCCTACTCTAGCAATGACAATACATTTGGCGACTTTCTTTAATTATAATTAATAATGAAGGCCCAAAAGGAAGGAAACGTGGTGGTGATTATCAAAAGGCATTCCCACTGTCTAATTATTTTAACATATTGAGATGTGAATGGATAAGTTAGTGTACCTAGAATAAGTAAACGATATCAATTAATTACGGCTTAAACGTGCAAAACCTAATCATAACTCAAGATTGTGTGTTTGTGTGTGTATAACTCGAGGATGTGACATATGCTATGTCCATATCACAACGTCCCCCATTTTGAATTACTTTGGGGTCCAGTTTTGTCATCTTGTCCGCGGTTTCTTGATCAATACAAATGGTTGAGGCGTTTTGCATGCATATGTATGCATATGTTGAGATTAGCTGAATCAAAAGATTCAGATACTACGTGTTATAGAAAGACGCTTCTCATTATACGAAAGTTAATCGGGTCACGAATTTCTTAAATGCAAAAATCCATAAGTATTGGTGAAAGAATTTCTTTAAACCCATCAGGCAAATGCATTAAAGAAGGGAGAACTCGTAAATGAACGCAAAGAAGCATAAGAAATTAAAACTACATTCGGTTTTGTCATCATATGAACATCGTAAACAAGTTTTTTCAATACATTAAAAGGTGCAAACTCCTTCAATGAGGTCCCAACTCAGAATGAGGTTAAAAGTGATTATAGCATCCTTGAATTCATTACTACATTGGATGTATGGGAACGTTGTGTGAGTGTATTTTGGTTCATGCAAGAAATATTTTCCTTAGAATGCATTAGTAATTTTTTCCGTGTGAACTCTTTTTGTCATAAACTAATGACACGGATATGAGTCTAATATCCAAAAAAACCCCAAACTTTAGCCTTTATCTCAATTATATCATAAACCTTTTTTTATCTCATAAAAAATTTCAAACTTTTACTTTTGTCCCAAATCTACCACCATTAACTTTTCCGTCCAATATTACCGTTAATAATTATTTTTTATTTTTTCGAATTTTTTGATTTTTTCTTTTATTTTCTTTTTCCTTTTCTTTTTTTTTTTCCCTTTCACATTCAACCTCTAACCGGCGAGGCTCGACCTCGCCGGCATTGGGCGAGATCAGCCTCACCGACCCCTGGCGAGGTTCGTCCTCGCCGTGGCTAGCGAGGCTTAGCCTTGCCCAGCGCCAGCGAGGGCTCAATCCTGCCGGCCTCATCCTCATTGGTCGCGGCGAGACTCGACCTTGCCACTGGCTGGCGGGACCAAGCCTCGCCAGCCATGGTGAGGGCTCGACCTCGCCGGCCTCGTCCTCGCCACGACTAGCGAGGATGAGGCCTGTGGGGGCTTGCCCTCGTCAGTTGCCGGCGAGTTCAAGCCTCGTTAGATTTGGTGAGGGCTCGACTTCACGGGCATTGGCGAGGCTCGCCAGCCACGGCGAGGACGAACCTCGCCAAGGGCGAGCGAGGCCGACCTCACCTAACATCTGCGAGGTCGAGCCTCGCCGGCCCTGGTCTCTGGCCGGTCGCCGGACCGGCAACAGGCTAGAGGTTGAAGGTGAAAGGAAAAAGAAAAAAAAATTTCAAAAAATAATATTAAAATAATTGTTAATGGTAATATTGGACGGAAAATTTAACGGTGGTAGATTTGGGACAAAAGTAAAAGTTTAGGGTTTTTTATGAGACAAAAAAAAGTTTAAGATATAATTGGGACAAAAGCAAAAGTTTGGGGTTACTTTGGGTATTAGACCCACGGATATGGGGACCTAGCTATCTAAAGCCTCGTATAACATTTTGTAAGCCCTATGCATAGGTTAAGTTCGGTCTTTGGCCTTTATAAGTGACTCTGACTCAAAGCAATTTGTACGCAGTTGGTGGGATTTGAATTGGTGATCTCTAATTCCTGAGCTAAAAAAATTTCGAAATCTCAATCAGTTGTGGCAATTTGGGACATAAAACCACGAGAGCCAATCAAACAATTTACGGAGAAAAAGTAATTTTCAACCATCATAAGATTTTAAAAAGTTGTGATTTACAAATATTTAAGGAAAATTGCTAACTACAAGATTGCCAATATTACTACTGGTCAGGGGAAATTACGACATGTAAGGACAATTACTCGCTAATAGGGTCTCTAAGTTTACGAACTGTGTGGGAAAGGAAATTATAAGTGTCTAGAAATAGGAAAAAAATTTACTATAAATTCAGCTTGATTACGATATTTTTGGAAAGTTACGAAAGCTAGGATATTCAACCTTACTAGACTTTAAGGAAAATTACTATATGGGAAGGATAAATACTAACTTGTCATTTATAAGTACAAATTGAGGATAATTACTATGCATAGCTACCATCAATGACGACGATTTGAGGTATTTATTATGTTATTGGTGAATTACTTAATGCAAGCAATTTCCTGGTGGAAACTCTATAGACAAATTACCGTTCTTAAAGGTAAATTACTAATGGGGTTATTGCAAAGATCGATGGACATCTGAGACAAGTATGGTGTCTCGCAACATGGCCCTTCTGTCGGCTTTCTGAAGGGACTGTTTCTTATTTTCAGACACCATTAACCTACACCAAAATGCTCTCATGCTTCAAAAACTTCATGATCCACAAGATCTATAGAGTGACAATTGCAGGGCATCATGCCTCAAGGAAAGAAAGAGGTGTTTTAGTTGGCCATGGAAGAGTGTGTATAGACTCAAACACTTTAAACTCTTATTTAACTTATGGAAGAGGTGAGCCTTATGCAGCAAAGGCTCGGAGCATTATGGACATTTTAAATGACTCGAACATGGGAGCACATACAAGACGCTTTCACGGATTGAAGAACAATAATGCAAATTTTTATAGACGGAAAGATAATAACAAAAGCACTTTGGTCAAAAGTAGTGGTTGACGACACTCAATATGATAAGGTAAAGCGAAAATAAGTTCGATCATTACATATTAGTTATGACTCTTAAACTTAAAAATTGTTATCTTCAAATGCAACCAACCTTACTGTGCTTTTAAGCAATATCAAAAGATTTACGGCTAAAAGAAGGGACCGGTCCAGTTTTCTATCACCAGGGACCCTCCTCGAAGCGCCCTAAAACCACTAAAATTTTCACAATGTGGAGGGTGACATGCAGAGTACCAAGCGCTAGTTCAGTGAACAAGGAGAGAATTATATAAGTGGTGGTCGTTTCTGGACCACTCGTTCAGGTCAACACCACATGATGCTCCTTAAATGCTGTCTACTCTTTCAGGGTGTTATGTCCATCGGTGGATCAAGAAAGTACGCCAAAGAGCTTGTCACATAACTTCTCTTCCTGTCCTTCTCTCTGTCCCCTTTCACCAGTCCAACATCCATAACCACGTGGTCCCCATCGGCAAACAAATCGACCAATGAACATGCACTGATTAACATGCCTAGGTAGTAAAATTAATCTAAGTGCTCGATGAGGCCCGAACATACTCACGAGATGGCGGCACCAATGTATGTGCTCGAGCCATCCTTCCTGGCTAGTGAAAGTAGTCGAGCGCTCAACAAGATGTTAATATTTCAATGCGTGAGGAAAAAGGCGGAGGCAATCTATATAAATATATTACTATAGACTAGTACAAAGGTATTGCGCTCATTGTTTGCCATGTGGAGTTCTAATATTTCCTGTCCTTGTGCTTGTAAAGAACGGGTTTCTTAGACTCTCCACTTCTATAAGTGCCAACTAGGGCATTTTGAAAATTTCTTAAATATTTACCATGTTATCATCTCATAGTTATGATTCCTTAATATTTCTATTGGCAGCTTAGGACCTTCCTAATCCCCATTTGCAATCATGTTACAAAAAAATAAAACTATGACTCCTCTCTTTGATGCTTTCCCTGTTTTGGGAAAATGACCAAAAAAGTCATAAATCAATAGTATGACGGCCAATTTTGTTATAAACTATTTTAATTTTTTCAATTTAATCTTAAACATATTTGCGTGATTAACGCAAACGAATTTTTCAATATTTTTTTAAATTTTCTGAATTTTTTTATCTTTTTATTTTTTGCTTTTCTTTTCTTTTTCTTTGCACTTTCGGCTGGCGGGTCGTTGGGGCCATGGTGATGGCGAGGTGAGGGTCATGATGCCCTCACCTGGATTTGGGTGAGGGCCTAATGCTCTCTCTTGTGGGCGGCAACCCTGTCGATTGCAAATCCAATGAAGGAAAAAAAGAAAAAAGAAAAGAAAAGGAAAGGAAAAATGCTATTAAAATTATTCATATCTGCACCGGTTATGTCATGTAAGATAGCCGGTGTGCACATCAGCGATTTCTAGCTAAAATTGACCTAATAGACTTAATTAGCACAACGTGAAAATGTTTAAGAGTTAATTGGTAAAATTGAAAAGTTTAAGACTGAATTAACAAAAATGTAATATGTTTAAGACTTTTTAAATAACTTTCCTATTATTAGCATGAAATAAGTCGCTTGTTTCAAATAAAATAAGGAACTCATTCACAAACATGTGCGAAAATATGATTTCTTTACACCTCAATAACCATTCCATAGATAAATTTCATTTGCACGTGTGGATTATCAAAAAGAAAAAAAGTGCCATTTGATGGTAAACAAAAAAACTCTTTTCTTTCTCTATCTTACCATCTCAATTTCGTTGTTCTTGTCTGCACATGCTAGTCTGACTTCGATGAGACCTAGTTTGAAGACGAAGTAAAGACCGTGCATATGACGAAGCAAAACTTAACTCCCCTCCATGTGTTTGTGCTGTCCACCACCAGGACCTTTTCCTAATCTTTCTCCCCAAAACTACGCATTGCCATCACAACGTGTCACATGCTTACATTTCGATGGCATTTGACTACCCAGAAAAAGCATCATGTGTCACATGCCTCGCTTGGCGTGATTCACACGCACATCACCCACGACTGGATTAGCATTCAAAATCATGAAAAGTGACTGAGGAAAAGAGTCATTAATGCGTGCCCAGACATCCGACGTGACTCGCTTGCATGTTTCAATAGGATTTTTACTGAACGTGGTGTATCTCTCTACCTAATAAGCTTGGATAACTGTTATTGCTTTGATTTTGGTCGCCGTTGGAGTCATTGTTTTTATTTGAGAGCCTCTTCTTTTAAGAGTGAACTTTGTACAATTCTGCCTTTTAATTAATTGAGACGCAGCAGAGGATGACCCAAGATTGAATTTATAACACATTGCTAAATTCACTTCATCTACTACAAACCCTAACGAATTCTCTCCCTTCTCTCTCTACCCTACATTGTACCTGGCCGAAAGTATAATAAAAAGAACAAAGCTATTAGGTTATGGGAGACAACGTGCATATAAGATCCACTGAAAACCCGAGTTCAAGGAATGTGAGATCCTTTGATTCTCATTTTCACCTGTAAATTCGACCAACACGTGGATTTGACGAAAAGCAATACATGCATAATAAGCCAAAGTGAAATCCAAATTCGACTACCGACTTAGAAGGTTTGACTCACAAAATCTCAAATATCATGTGAAGGGAAACCATAAATATATAAAGTCCGTTGGAATTTTGTACTCAAGCAACGTGGATAATTTAACAACACATGCTTAGAAGAGCCGCCGGTGTCAGGCGTCCCCTCCATCTTGACATCCCTTCAATCTCAGTCCCCGTTTGTTATTTGATGTCAATTTCCTCACAAATGGTGGTCCTTCAAACTTTTTTTGGTACTTTCCACATATACAATAAAATTCAAGAAAAATTACCAAAAAAGTCCAAACTTATTACAATTATTTCAATTCAATCTTAATTTTTTTTTTCCAATTCAATCATAAATTTTTTTGCATCTGTGCTAATTCACTCCATCTGATTTATTTTACTCAGAAATCGCTAACATAGACATCGGCCATTCTATATGATAAAATTAAAATTAATGTGAATAATTTTTAATAATATTTTTATTTTTATTTTTTTCATTTTTTTCTTCATTTCTTCCTCTAGCTAGTCGTCAGACCTTGACGATCTAACGACTGGCCAAAGATGAGAGGGCTGGCCGGCTGCTGCCCGGGCAACCTCGCCCGACCATTTCTAACAAGAGTAGCCACTGGCGTTGTCCCCTCCATCTTGTCCTCCCTTCAATCTCGGTCCCCATTCGTCATGTCAATTTCCTCCCAAATGGATATCCTTCAAACTATATTTGGTATTTTTCACGTGTACAATAAAAAGTTTCAATAAGTTATAAGCGATAATCGCACTGTCATTATGGAGGTTTTTTTGCCACTAATTATGGAGTTCAAGTTTTTGCGGCTGAAAAGACATTGGCCCTTCTCTGCTCGTGACACGTGGATTACATTAACGTCAAAATTGTGTCAACTCGGACCCCAATAATGTTTAATCTCCCCTTTTCTTAGTCCGTGACGTCACTGATGATGGACACTGATATGATCTATCTATATCTCAAGACATTATTATTATTTTAGGAGATCGTGATATCCAATTTTCATTCGGAAGCTGAAAGTCGACCCACAAACATCATGGTCTTATAAAATGTATATGTCGGTCAATTTAAGATTTTTTTTATGACATATGGTATTGCTCTTTGTGTGTGTGGTAAAAGACCATGATGATAGCAACGATGATTAATAATATATTGCTGTGCAAAGTGCGAGGTGGTCAAGGTCTCAAGCCATTAAGAAGTCGTAACTCACTAATAAACGAATTAGTCACATGTATATGTTATTATATAGGTACTAAAATTCATGTATTCTTGTTCTAAATTTAAAACTGTCGATGTAAATTTTTTCTTTCAAAATGGTCTATCTATTTTAGTCCTATGAATGAGCTTCACCCACATGCTGATATTGACATTATAATGTTGATTTCCACTGAAGGAGTACATCTATGTTGTCTTTGTGATCTTGTATTGGCTGAACCCAATGCATTTAAGTATAATTTCAAATCTAGAACTTACGTGATACCAAACATATATATATATATAATACGTTGTCTCTCATAAATTTTTAAGAAGATGATGAATGAAACATGCATAAATGGAAAGTAGCCTCCACCAAAATTGGTCACACCACAATTCAGGACAACAAATAATCAAAAGGACAATCATATCGGCAAAGAATTAAAGAGGACAATCGTGTTAGTAAAAGGAAATCATATACATTAAAAAATCAGAGAGAATGGATAGATTAGGGTTTCTAAAACCCAAAATTCAGTCCTTTTATGCGGAGATGCTAGTGTCGAGCTGTAGGGATCAGTGTCTCAAACCCAATTGCCAAGCACGATTAGGGCCTTTGGGACCCTAACCGGGGGCGGCGATTCATTTTCCGAAGTCCAAATCGCAACCGAGAGTTTGAGTTTTTGGCACTTTCATGTTCACACAAGGTCGGAGATGGCTGCGCTGCACCACTCTTTTGACCGCAAGCTAGGTTCTCATCAGCCTTGCCAAACAAACGAAAGCTGAAGAGACCGGACGGGGACCGGGGGTTGACTCTGGTATGAAACACCATCGCCATTTTCTACCTTTGCTGAAAAGTATCGACACCGTTTTGAACATTTTTTCCTATCACAAATCTCTAGTTAATGGTGAAATTGATATCGTTGGCCCATGGAAGCAACAACATTCATAGATGATTTAGAGACAATGAGCCATTTTATTAAGTAGAGGAGCCATTTTCGAGATGATTTCTAGGCTATCTTTTGGCATCTCGAATTTGCTCAGGACTACTCCAATTGATAAATCCATACTTTCCCTTGTTAAGTTCTCCATTCAGATTGATGACTTATTTTCTCATGTTGTTCCATGATGGAAATGGCCAGGTATGATAAGTGTAAAGAAACGCACGACTTCTAATTTTAGTTTTCGACTTTCATTTTTTTTCTTTTAACATTGAGGTTTGACTTTTATTTAATACTATAGACCTAATACATTCGAAGATATACGCAAATATCAGCATTTAATTAGTTTAGTCATGTGATTTTATTTGCCCTGGTTTTTTTTGGAAATTTGAAATCCTTCCTGTTTTTGTGTGTGTGTGAGTGTTTGTGTTTCGGAACTCCACCCTCAGGCAGGCCGACGTTGAGAACAGCGTCCCCTTTTTGTCTTGAAGGCCCATTTTCCTTTTGATAATCATCACAAGTGGCCACTTGCAGCTAGTAACATCGAAATGTCATTTTTCTCACTACAAAGATTCAACTGTCCTTGACTGTGGTGGTCCAATCTTTTGATGAACGGATGGTATTTCCGTTTGTCTCGTGCTAGGCGTAGAGATCACTTATTTTCCTGGCCAAATAGAGATTATATTCATAGTAAAATGAGTAAGTACATTATAAAAACAGAGACAAAGTGATGGGTGATAAAGACCCAGAAATATATAGGAAAACATACGGCCACGGATGCCCGAAGCAAACTAACATGAGCTAAGCCCTATCTTTCGTTTTTTTTCTTTTTAACTCAGCTTCGCTCATTGACGGTCCTCCTCAATATATCCTTCTCTTGATCCCGATGACGGCCCATCCGTCGTCCCACTGCAACACTTGCCCGTGTCGGACTTGGATCCACAACTCTTATCGGATGTCGATCGGGTTATTGAATATGAGTCTGATGCGGATCCTTCCCTAGATCCAACTTGATGTTTGCGTTTGAATCCCTTTATTTTGGTCCTCGGATTTTCACATTGGCTCACCATGTTCGCTCTCCTTGTGCACAACGCTACATTTCAGATGTTGAGCTTATAAGTGCAACTCTTTTTATTTCGTCGATGATCCAATGGTACAAATGCAGAGGCTTAACTAACCGAAGGCTCAGGGAATACTTTGAAAGGGAACCGATTAAGTCTAGATCTTTTGGCATATATGTGTGGGTGTAATACAAAACAATTTGCACACAGTTAGGATGCTATTCGAATAGATGACCTTTACTTTTTGAGCTGGAAATTCTCCGGGATCCCAACTGACAACATCTACACGAGGGTTAGTCCTCTTTATTTGGCCCAATTGTCTGGTTTAAATAACTGTCAATGAAACTAAAAAGCGGCTTTTCAAGCCAAGGCAATATTCAAGAGTGACCTCTCTTGGAAAAATGAACGCTGCATCACAATTTATCAAGGATTCCTCTCGAAAAAATTAGTGGGAATTATAATCATGAATGGAATTGCAACTAGTATATATTATATATTCAAACAGTTGGTGCGAGTTTCCTTTTGCAACCATCATGAGTTATTATTATCTATCTTGGATTATGCCTAGGAAGTCACAAGCTCGAGTTAAATAATGATTTGTTGAAATGTCACTCCGAGTTAGCTGTGACATTCTTTTCGAAGTGAAAAAGATAATGAGTCATGATTTTCCCAAGCTCCAGGAGGGCAAACACATTGCATATATCAATGGCCACAATTCAATTTAAATGGGACTTTGTATAACATGCCCTAGTGCTTATGCACGCACAAAATTGCACACATTTGTAACTTAAATGATTACAATAGCAAAGAGTCTTGTCTCTACCGATTATTCTTCTAGTTTTATATTTAATTTATCTTTGCTAATACATCAAAACAATCCTTATAGAATCCCAAAACTGAAGGGGAGAAATACAAAAGGAGACAAAAGAACTAGCACAGCTCACTCCATTCCAAAGCACTTGATGACTTGGAATGTCTTTTTAGGCTAATTCACACTAAAATAAAGACCAAGAAAGCAACACAAAAATCACAAGACGAATAATAGGAAGCAATCGATGCACAATTGCATGAATAAAAGAGATAAAGATGAAGTGAAGCCAATCCAACTAGGTCTTAGAAGGGTGGCCCCCAAGCTCACAGAAGTTTCAGATCTTAATAAAGCTCCAAACCTCAATTTATGATTTGATCCATATAATGCTTGAACTCCCTCTATGTCATCAATGTTCAAATCCACCCTCTTCTCTCTAGGCTTCAAACTTGGATACATCACAGCATCCTTGACCGAGCTATGAGCTAGCCCTAGCAAATGGCCAATTTCATGCACCGCGACCGATTCTAGATCGACCGCCACCTTGGATTCCTCGGAGATGAAGTCCACTGCCCACCTCTCCGCCGCGTCGAGGTGTAGCTTCCCACTCTCTGGCGCGAACGAATGGGCCAAAATCCCAAGCACCCCATCGAACGGCTGACCATCTCCGTGATCACCACTATAAAACCCTATTTTGATGTCCGCGAAGCCATAATCATTTGCTTCCCTAAAACTCACCGGAATGACAGCTGCCCAGCGTGCGAAGGCACGTTTAAAAACATGACGGATATCGTTTGAGGTTAAATAGTCGATGAAATGGTCGGGTGAGAAAGCGTAGGTGAGGAAGATGGGCTTGTGACGGGTCCACCTAGGTTTTCCGGGAAACAGTACATAGCGTCTAGTCACATGCTTGCCATGGGTGAAGTCAGAGACACCGCACCTGGGCTCAAGGATTTGATTCATTGTGTTGATATCGAGCTTGCCCGTGATTGAGAGGCCGAGTTTTGATTGATATCTAACGATGGCTAGTTCAAACTCCGAATCGAACTGGTCGTCAAAACTAGGATTTTGGAGCGGGAGATAACCGAAGTAATGGAAATATCTCTTGATCTTCGCGACGCCGCATGTATTCAAGCCTCTATTGACATGCCGCTCAATATCTAGCCCTTTGAAGTTGTTGTCATTTCTCTCAACAGAATTTAGCCACGGAATGTTTGGAGTGAATGAGTAGGTCATTTTGATGGAGATGCATAGTGGGAGAGAGATGAGAAAGAGGAGGGAGGAATGAGAATTGAATGTCACGAACATGGTAGTTCTCGGTCATGAGGAGTTGGAGAAAATGCTTTATTATAAAGAAAGAGTGGTACAAGGCTATGCTTTGGTTGATTTGAAATATGAAAACTGCAAAAAGTGGGAAGATCATAATTCATCGTTATTAATTAGAAATGTTCCTCTGATGAACACCATCAACTACCCTGGCGCTCAATCATTACAACTTCTCTAGGTCGAGCGAGAGAAACTTGTCGTCGGGAATGTCACTTTCATTATCGGATGCAAGTTAACGAACTCACTCTGGCCTTTTCTGATTTCGTTTTCACTTGAAGTTTAGAGAAGGCCCACTCTGAATTACCAAGTCAGTACCGACCGTTAGGCTTCATGATTCCTTTTAGACGTAAGGATGACTCAAGCGAAAAACCTTCGTGAATGCGTCGTCAACTTCAGAAGAGTCATGAACTACTGACTGACTTTGCTTTTGCGGGGGACTTGCAAGAGACTCAAAGCTTTTGCACAGTGTGATGCATGCACAACACCTATCTCCTCCTCTTGTCCTGCACGGCAATAGGGGTAATCAGTTCCGGGCAATCTGGTTCCTGTCCAAGAATTGAGAACCGAATCAAAGGAATGGGTTCCCAATTTTTGGAACCGGTATCAGGTCCAGTTCTTAGGTGAGCCAATAGAACCGATGGCATATTCAGTTTTTTTTTAATGTTCTTGATAATCAAGATGTTTAAACATTTTCCAGGAAAATGACTTCCGGAAAAACATTTTCCAGGAACACAATATTTTCCGTCAAACGAACCGAGCCTAAGAATGTGAAGAATTTTCTAAAATGAAGAAAATAAAAAAGAACTTCCTACTACGCGTTCACCTCGAATTTCAAACAATATACAACCAAGAAAATGTGGATGGAGAATGCCGTTGTCGAGTCAGCAAATAAGCCACTCCATTTCACCAAGCCAAAACACAAACTCACCAAATCTTTTATCCTACAGAAATGCTAGATTAAGTCCGGTTTACAAAATTGATGTGTCAGACTGTTAATTATCAAATACAAAATTGATGTGTCAGTAGTTCATCTATTCTTGGAAAAGCAAATCCTTACACTTAGAAATGGGCAACAAAAAACGAAGCAAGACTAATGCTCCAAGCAACATAGCCAACAACTCCCAAAGCCAGTTGCTATTGAAGTTTCATTATTGGGGTCATTGCAGAATGAATCAAAACGAGATTTATTGTGCATTGTCTGAAGGCTCAGCCCAATTCCTGTTGGGCTCCACCATAGATGATGGGCCAAGTATTAAAAATCTACAAACCTTTCTATTTCCTAAGGTGCAAATCGGATCGTTATTCTGGAGGATTTCGCCAAAAAAATCCTAGGAGGAAAATGATGTCATTATTAACAACATATATGATATATTACATATTTTAGGTATTGACGTACAGCAGATCGTGTTCCGTCATGGAACAATATATTCATAAATCATGCCTGTGAGCCTAATACATGCACGTACTTTGATCTCAAGATGAAGGTTCTTATGCATTTGGCTCACATGAATCAAATGCATATGATAATTTTTTTCTCGTGATCGGTGAAGCCATTATGTCGTCATGCAAAGTCACATTCATCACTAGGATTGATCCATCTGAATGAGGTTAGTTACGAAATTTGTGACTAAATAAATTAAATATTGATATTCATTAGAAAACGAATGGAGATACTGCATAGAATGGAGGATCTTCAGCCTCTATCAACCACTCTTATATACTTGGAGAAAGTAGATGATAGCCCCTTCAACATAGGCCTAATACCCAAAAAAACCCCAAACTTTAGCTTTTATTCCAATTATATCCTAAACTTTTTTTTTGTCTCATAAAAAACCCTAAACTTTTACTTTTGTCCCAAATCTACCACCTAATATAAAAAAAAAACCTCAAACTTTAACTTGTGTCCCAATTATATCCTAACCTTTTTTTTCCTCATAAAAGACCCCAAACTTTTACTTTTGTCCCAAATCTACCACTGTTAACTTTTTCGTCCAATATTATCGTTAATAATTATTTTTTATTTTTTTGAACTTTTTGATTTTTTCTTTTATTTCCTTTTTCCTTTCCTTTTTTTTTTTCCCTTCACCTTCAACCTTTGGCTGACGAAGCTCGACCTCGCCGGCGTTGGGCGAGGTCAGCCTCACCCGCCCCTGGCAAGGTTCGTCCTCGCCGTGGCTAGCGAGGCTCGACCTTGCCCAACGCCGGCGAGGGCTCAGTCTTGCCAGCCTCATCCTCGCCAGTCGCGGCAAGGCTCGACCTCGCCACTAACCGGCGGGACCAAGCCTCGCCAGCCACAGCGAGGACGAACCTTGCCAGGGGCGGGCGAGGCTCGACCTCGCTGGTGTTGGGCGAGGTCGACCTTGCCCACCCCTAGCGAGGGCTCGGCCGCTGGCGAGGCTCGACCTTGCCAGTGTTGGGCTAGGCCGAGCCATGGCAAGGACAAACCTCGCCAAGGACAAGCGAGGCCGACCTCGCCCAACACCGGCGAGGTCGAGCCTAGCTGGTTGCCGGACTGACAACCGGCCAAAGGTTGAAGATGAAGAAAAAAAAAGAAAAGAAAAGGAAAAATAAAAAAAATTCGAAAATATAATATTGAAATAATTATTAATGGTAATAGTGGATGGAAAATTTAACGGTGGTAGATTTGAGACAAAAGTAAAAGTTTGAGGTTTTTTATGAGATAAAAAAAGTTTAGAATATAATTGGGATAAATGCTAAAGTTTGAGGTTTTTATGGGTATTAGGTGGTAGATTTGGGACAAAAGTAAAAGTTTGTGATTTTTTATGAGATAAAAAAAAGTTTAGGATATAATTGGGATAAAAGCTAAAGTCTGAGGTTTTTTTGGGTATTAGGTGGTAGATTTGGGACAAAAGTAAAAGTTTGGGGTTTTTTATGAGACAAAAAAAAGTTTATGATATAATTGGGATAAAAGCTAAAGTTTGGGATTTTTGTTTGGATATTAGGCCCTTTAACATAGGAATAGAAAATACAATATGGATGCCTCTCAACACAAAGATGGCAACTTTACCCACTTAGACTCCGTTTGTTTCGAAAGTGAATGATTTGAAAAATAATTTTTCAAAAATAATTTCTTATATCAATTATAAAAATGAATAAATAAAAAATATATTCATCATCCATGAATATAATTAGACATAATTTAATATCGATAATGAAAATATTTTTATTGGTTAATTATCTTAAGCGATATAAGTGGTTATTTATAGAAAAATATTTTTCGAATCATTTATTTTTCGTGAAACAGACCAATCTAAAATTGCATTGCCTCACCTTCAAGGTGAAATATGCCATCATGCACACAGTGAGAGGCAGGTGTCGATCGATTGACGGTCACCCTTATCTGGCAAATTATTCGGGCCACGCTCTATAGATGATTTGCAATGAAAGCCGAAAAAATTTGTATGACTAATGTGGAACCATATGGTCCTCGGATGGATCATGGCTCTAATTCATCGATTTATGTGGATATGGTTCAGGCATGGCTAGCCCCTCGATCTGTCCCGTCTTGCATAATAACTCTATTAGCTTATTGAAGCGTAATGTTTATATCAGTGGTCCTATAAAAAGATAGTTATGGCATCTTTACCTACTACAATTCGAGGAAGTGTGTATTGACACCTAAATTTTGACGACTCGTTTTATCTGTTATTACATTAAAAAATTATGAATTGAACCCGGCCTCTAAATAAAAAGTTCATTTAAGTTATATTTGAATAACATATAGATAAAGTGATCAACTGATATTAATTGGACCGGCGATGAATTGACTTAATTAAAGGTTATGAACTTAATTGAATTATATGGGAAAATTATCCAAAAAGTTATAAATCTATTGTACGGCGATCAATTCAGTCATAAACTTTTCAATTTTGTAAATTCAATTCTAAACCTTTTGAAAACTACCAAATTTAGTTTTAAACATTTTTGACGATTTGCCAATTTAGTCCTAACATTTTATAGATTTTTAATGTAGTCCTTCTAGCTAATTTTGATCAGAAATCACTAACATGACGATCCAATCAACATTGGCCATCCTACGTGGCGCAATCGGCACTAACGTGAATATGTTTTATTCAAAAAAAAATATGAAATTTTTTATTTTTTTTCTTTTCTTTTCTTTTCTTTTCTTCTTCATTGAGCAAGTAAGGCCACTGGCCCCTGAGCAAGGGCTGCAAATCCCTCGCCAGCTGCGGGTGATGGCCCCGATGCCTACACTATTGCAACCTTCGCCCACAATTGGCAAGGGCTTCGCCACCCTCGCTCAGGGGCCAACAGGTGTCACTAACCCTCGCCTAGGAGCTGACGGAGGTCGCCAACCAGTGGTTGGTGGCCTTGCCGGCTCAATGAAGAAACGATCCCTCACCTAGATCAATGGAATGTAGCAGTAAATGATAATCATTAGGGGTAATGATTCATTATAATCATTCAATAAAGAATATAGGTAGAACCCGGGTAGACCCTGGAGCTTGTGACAAGGTGGCTTTCATGTTCCAAGTTTCAGACTATAATGTTTGATAATGAGTGTATAATTTGGAGCCGCTAGTCTAAACTTCCATTTTCAATGTATAGGTTATTAAAACTTTTACTTTGTTAATATTTCATATTATTCATGTGTTTAGATCAATGGAATGTAGCAGTAAACGATAGTCATTGAAGATGATTTATTATAATCGTTCAATAAAGAATATAGGTGAAACCTAGGTAAATCATGGAACTTGTGACATGGTAGATTCCAGATTCCAGAGTATGCAAGGTAAATTCAAAATTCAAAAACTTTGGGAACCGGTTCCTACATGTAGGTTCTAGGTGGAATCTGGACCAACTGACCATGAAACTGCTCACCCCTAGTTATTGGGTGTGATTGAAGGCTGGAAAACATTAATAATGTTTAAGTTACTTGAGTGTAGCTATAATCTCTAGTGTATTGTTTGATTTATAGAAGAATCATTTGTTATTCTTCCTGTAGACATTCATCATACTAATTGAACTAGTACTGTTTAAATTTTTTTTTCAATTTATTTTATTATTCTATATATTAATTATTTGATTGCTTGTTTTTGTGGCAGTAATAGCTCGGGTAAGAAATCGCGAGTGCCCATAAAGGTCAAGAAGGAGAGAAGCGAACTTTTGTCACAAACAAACTTTCCTCACCTTGCCTTGAGGAATGCCACCCCCGCTTTTGGCATGCCGCATTGCTGTCCACAGTTCCATTTGCACAAAGCATTGTCTATTCATGTTCCTTCATCATATTTTTATTTCTTATTGATGTCATTTCATACCATTTATTAAATAAACTATTGTGATATTAATATGATTATAAATTGTTCATTATCGAAAATAGATTAAATACTTAATTAAGAATTAATCATGCTTGCTTCATGTCTCGATAATTTTTTTCCTAGGGATGGTAGGGAATCAAATTTAATAGGTACCCAACACATCTGAACCCTCGTAAGATTTAAGTGGGTTTCGATTTAGGATTGATTGGTCTAGGATATCATTTACAAAATCCTATAAGGTTTTGGGACAAATATAGAACTTATCTTGTGCATAACCCGATATCCAAACCCTAGAGTTAATTTTCTCAAAAGAGTATGCATTCTTCTACTTATGGTTGGAGCAAATACCTCTTATTAGCATATTAAAAGTTACAAATATTGCTCAAATACGAACTTAATCAAAGATGAATTAAATATAGGTGATCTCCATAATTATAAATTACCAATCAAAAAATTAATTGGAGGAAGTTTCCTCAGACCAAGTGTGTAGGAAATTTTAAACGTGGCCCTTGGATAAATTGTTTCTACTCTTTCGAAAAACGTGGGGTTATTTATGTAATTTCATGTACCTAAAGTTAAAAACCATTTTATATTGACCTGCATTCTTTTTCAACTTGCACAATTTCTTTCAACATTCATGATTGTTAGTACAACAAGAATTTTAAATTGAAATGGCCATTAATCTTGATATTTCATGATTCAAGTACGTAATCACGATGGTATATTAAGTGGAAAAATTGTCCAAAAAGTCCTAAACCTATTGTACGGCAATAATTTAGTCATAAACCTTTCGATTTTGCCAATTCAGTCCGAAACCTTTTGACAACTTATCAATTCAATCTTAAATTTTTTAATTGTGTCAATTTAGTCCTAAATATTTTGACGATTTGCCAATTTAGTCATAAATCTTTTAACGAATTGCCAATATAGTTCTTCCAGCTAATTTTGGCCCAAAATTGCTGAAGTGGTGGTCCAGTCGACGCCGGCCGTCCTACGAGACACGACCAGCTTTGACGTAGATAATTTTTTATTCTTTTCTTCTTTATTGAGCCGGCAGGCCTGTCGACCCCTAGGTGAGGGTCGCGGTCCTTACTATGGTTGGCAAGACTTCGCAACCCTCGTCTAGGGGCCAGTGTCACCCATGGTTAGCAACGGTCATCGGCCCTTGGCCAATGGCCAATGGCCTTGCCAACTCAATGAAGAAAAAAAAAAAGAAAGGAAAAGAATCAAAAAATAAAACTTTCAGAATTTTTTTACAAAAAATTATCCACGTCAACACCGATCGCATCACGTAGGATGGCCAATGCCGACTGGATTGCAACGCCAGTAATTTCTAGTCAAAATTAGTCGGAATGACTACATTAGCAATTCAGCAAAAGGCTTGAAACTAAGTTGATAAATTATCAAAAGGTTTATGGCTATATTGACACAATTAAAATGTTTAAATTGAATTGCCAAGTTGTCAAAAGATTGAAGACAATATTGACATAATTAAAAGGTTTAAATTGAATTGACCGCCGTATAATAATTTATGACTTTTTGGACTAATCCCTCTAAATTAAATTATGTGTATTCAAATGACCTTTTAAGTAAGAGAATAATAAAATCAAGAGTAGGGTTAAGTCATTGAGAGCCTGACAGGACGACAAGAAACTCAAGAACTTAGATGAAACGGGTCTAGCATGTCATTTACAATTTGAAACAGAGTGTGAAGAAATAGCAAGAAATTAAAATTGTTATGACGAGATTGGGCGAGAATGAGATCAACCATCGCAGATCCATAATCTCTGGTTTATGTTATATCATGATCAGAGTAAAAAACCACGACCCACATCTCAAGATCCATAGTGAGATAAAACTGGTGGAGAGCCATGGAAGTAGTTGCAACCTGCAGAAGGAAAGGGGCCCATGTTGACTCAGCTTTGATGGAAACTTTAATGAGGTGAACTTTTTCGTCGCAGGAGCACATGCGAGCGTATCGCCATTGATCCTCACTTTTGTTTTCCTTCTTTTGGTTCTTCACTTTAACGCTAGTTGCACTGTACTCAGCCTCAATGTTCAGGAAATATGGTGCACGAGTCAAAAGGCCTGATTCTTATCACCCGTTTGAGTTCCACAAGAATTTCAAAATAAGTTAGGGTTTTGTCCTGTTCCGACACCTGATCTTGAGTGACTTTTGAGTCTTATTTAGCCATCGGCTCTTCATGTGTTTGGCGTATATATTATCTTTTAATCTATTAAAATAGGTCATAAATTTTTGATAAAAAAAAAAGACCATAAATCCATTTTTTTAACCAATATAGGATGCACTGAGTCATTATATAGGTTGGTTATAGTTAGTTAATGGGTTTAGAATAGCAAAATAGCAAAAAAATAGGTATTAAATGAGTTCACAATTTACTCTAACCCAATTCACGTTTGGGACTCTCTTCTTCCTCCATGAGAAATAATGAACTTCTCGAACTGTTTCAAATTTAGAGAAGTCTTGATGGGCTCACAAGACGGGCCCAACTTCACCCTTATTAAAAATATCAAGATGACTTCTTTTTTTCACCCAATTATTTTTTATTTTCAAGGTTAATATCATAAAAAACTCCAACCGATATACATGTAATAAATTTACTCCAAATTAATTTTTTGACCGTTAAAACCCAAACTAGTATACTTATGACAAATTTACTCTCCGTTATTTTCCATTAAATTTTACAATTAAATTGCTGAGTTAAATAACACATAACAATTGACGAATGTATCAATTTGGGGTTTTACAGATTTACCAATTTGTGATTTTTCGTGATATTAATCCAATTTTACGGAGAGTAAATTTGTTATAAGTATACAAATTTGAGATTTTTGGTAGTTAAAATTTTAGTTTGGGGCAAATTTGTCACATGTGTACTGATTTTGGATTTTTTGTGATCAAAAAATTAGGCCGGGGTAAATCTATTACAGGTGTATCAGTTTGGGATTTTCGATGGTATGAACCACCCTTATTTTTATTAATCTTGCAAGTTTCATCCGTTAGTTATTGGAAAGTTATCATAATATACATTCCCTTGGTTGCATTTGCCATTGTTATTTTTACGTAATATTCTAATATTATTTTTTGTTATTACAATTTATGGTTAGCATTAAACATCTTATTCAATATCTTACTTTATTTTAATTAAAATTTCAATTGCTCAACGTTATTTGTTGCCATTATTTTATAAACTTATTACCAAGTACTAACTTTCTCTTATTCTTCATTGTGAACCAATACAAAAATTGAAAATTCTATGCAATATAGAAGCCAATTCTTTAGCATCTTAGAGTTGAAATAGCAATTTTATTCATATAGCATATACGCACAAAGAGCTTAAAGTGAGTTGACTAGATGGAAACATATTTTCATAGGTTAGAATAAATATGGAAGTATTTTAATACATGGGTCGGGTCGGGTTATGAATCACTAAATTTATATTGCATATAAATTGATCAATTTTAGTCTAATCATTTTCAACCTGACCTAACCTACTCATTTGACAACCTAATGTTTAGTAAGCTTTGGAGTAAATGATGTTTCCTTTGCACTCTGAATTATGCTGAGTTTTATTTATGAATACTGAAGGCAAGTAAAGTGGGGTTCTAACATGTACAAATAATGTCATGCTTCGATCACTCATTCGAGTTTCAACTTGGGTCTTTCATCAATACATAAAATCACTGGAGAATTTCAAATAAATGCATGAAGTGAGCCACTTTCTCAAAAGAGGACTTAGTGGACATCATCTCAAATAAGGCCTTGAAGTGGCCAATATAATCTTTAAAAAAAAAAAAGCTTTGAGCTCATGATCAGCCAAATCTTTGTCGACCGGCTTGCACATGCGACTCACATGCTTATTTCGGTGGCAACATTAGGATAATTTTGTCGAATTTCTAGTTTGACCCAGTTTGAAGAAGCCCAAATTCTTCCAATCTACTGAAGGTGAAACAAATAAACATATGACAATTTTGTTAAAATTAGGCGCACAAATATAATGAAATAGAGAGTATAGGCAAGAAAGAGAAATGGAGATACAAGGTTTGCCCTAGTTCATCCTTAAACTTAGGCTACATTCAGCGGAGAATTCCACTATAATTAGCACCTTCCACATCTCTGTTACAGTCTACAATTATAAGAGAAAGAAATTATATATACTCAATAATTATTCATAGGCCCAATCTCAAACTATAAAAGCCCTATGACATAGCAAGACCCCCATGTCTTCCTGTCGATGGGGATATTCTTTTTTGCACGTGTAGACCAACATAAGTATGCAATGCCAAAATTAAGAAATCGAGGACCTCAGTAGGCGACGAGTTCAAGTTGAAACAACGGGAGTATGAAGGCAAGCGAAACTAAGGACATTACTGGACTAAATCAAGTAGATCGAATCGACGTGCAATGACGAAAACGGATCAGTCGTATATAGGTCACCTTGGAGAAACGAATACAACCAAGCCTAATTGGAACACTCACAAACACTACCGCTTTCAGAAACACAACAATTAGGAACTGAGCAAAGAGTAATCGAGAAATGGATTTGAATTCAGGATTTAGAGAAAATGGAAGAGAGAATCGAAGAGAAGAGCGAACCCGGGAAAAGTTGAAGGAGAATCGAGGCCAATATAAGGAAAAATCAAAACACCACAATTTGGGGCCTTTTGGTTTTTAGAGATTTGGCCATTTTTTACCCAACTGTACGTGAGTGGCACGTGCAATTGGGGTCAAATCTGAATTTTTTGGATAAAATTGCCCATATTCTATCCACTGGGAAAAGCACGAGCAAGTTGGATGGCGAAGATTTGGCTGGCCAAGGAGTTGGGGGCCTTATTAGAGAATAAAACCACTTCATAATCTTATTTGAGACAAGATCCACTCGAGATCTTCTTGTGAAATCATGGTCCCACTTCAAGTCCTTATTCAAAAATTTTCTTAAAATGATTGAGGTAGTCTATAGGTAAATATGTCCACACATAAGGTGGAGTTTCACTTGTTCTAAAAAAGAAAGTGCTAATATACTAAGGCTTGCAAAATCAACTCTTCATTGACCGCAGCGAGGAGATGAACATATATTAGACACATTAATTAAAAGTGGTAGAGGACGTCCCGAAAGAATATAGAATGAAACAATAAAAAATGATATGGAACATCTAAAACTTACAAATAACCTAATAAAGAATCTAGTATAGTGGCATAATGTAGCTGACCCCACTTAGTGTGATAAATAAGCTTGATTGTTATTGTTGTAGAATCAACTTTCTTCGGCCCAACGTCACGCAAAGCTGTCATGATCCGAATTTCCATAAAATTTAAACCTCAAGTGGAACTTATAATTTAATTTCACTTCAATCATCCGATAAAATAACTACTGAATTCTAATTGTACAAATAATTTAACTTCAGCTAATATATATCAAAACCTTATGTACAGAAACTCATTTTCAGTTTCGTTACAAACTGTAGTCCAATCCTTACAAGTGACCTTTGGAAGCATTAATCTAAAAGCTCCTGAACTCTTGAATTACCGATCAACAACCTTACCCATCGACATGCCATCGCCGTTGCAACCAAGGATAACAATTGAAACCCCTTAGCGATCTGACTAACTCACCACCGATATTCTAATACCAAGCAACAAATCAATGGAAATTAACTCTAGCAGCCCCACAACAACCCATACAATAAAACTATACTTTGTATATACTACTCACAATTCTACAGGCTCATATTGATATTCACAATCAAAATACATGGGAGCCCCAAAAAGCAGTGATCACGGGGATCCATCCTGTATATCTAAAAAAATAAAGGAGTTTGTCAAAACCCAGTAAATAAAATTTCTAAGTCTAAGGTAGAAGATCCTCTTACTACTCAACCCGATATCAACAAACAACATGAGTGCAAAATAATCATATTTGACTAATGCAAAAGCAAATGCACTATCTATCTTTCCTATCATGATATACCGATGGAAACCATTAACAATATTACATAAGACTATTTATCAAATGCAAATAGATGGCATATTATTATGATGCGTAGATACCACATAATAGATCATCTAGTGAGTTCATTCTTGTCACTAGCCAAGATCATATCGATTCATGAGACATCTTCCCCACCAACTCATGGGGAATGGAATCATACATACTCTTTGCCATGTCTCTTAGCCCATTCATCACGGGTGTCCTCTAAATTAGTGAAGATAAATACACCATTGTACATCTATATGATGACGGTCATTTCTTAACATCATACCATGGCTACACAAATCATGTCATACCATGATTACACGAGCAATATCATCATAGGATATCATGTTATTTCAACTTTATAGAAAACTATCTTATACAGTAGAACATCTGTTTATTTACATAGTCATACAAGGGAATTCGCTTCATGGTGAATAGGTCTTGGCTAAGGTCTTAATCACGTGGTATCAAAGACATACACATCATTATAAAATAATAACTGTCATATGCATCACAATAGTCCTTTCTCGTGCAATTACTGATAAACAAATAATAACATGCACTTCAACACATATATCTTTCTTCTCTTTCCATGCTAAGCCATCATTATTTAATCGGAAACGAAAAATAGGTAATTCATAACTTAAGAACCGATACTTATAAATCAATAGCTTCAGATCATGCAACTTTTCAAAAATCGACAAGTATCAGAATCAATTAAGTAGAAATCAACAATGCGGGGTTGGCAACTTTAATCGATAACTCATATACTTGGCATTTTTAAAAATCAACAATCGATAACACAAAGGATCAATAACTTGATCAGTCAAACAATACTTAGCTAGTAAATTGATAACCTCGTCCAAGTTATGACAATATCGCTTCCAAGTCCAATTTCACCATTTCTACATTTTCACAGCCAAAATACCACTAAATATGCTATTAATCAATGACATACTAAGCAATCACACCAAATGTGGAAATTAATCAATCACATACTAAGCATGAAAAAAATAAACTTCTTAATTCAAACATGCTATTATTCTCCAAAGTTACACAATTGCCCCAATATAGTTTCTCAATTTACAATTTTCTTTACTCCCTCAACTTTCGATTTTCACTTAATCAAGCCATATTGATTAAACACCAAAGCCCATTCATTTTTATCTAAGAAATATGAGTATTTTATTTACACTATGGGCATTCCAAATATTTTATAAAATTATCGATACAGCCCACTTCCAAATTAATTACACAATTAGATCCAATTTTGCATAATTAGATACCTTGCCTAGATTAAGAAATTATCTCTAAAAAACCTTAACCACTTATCATAGTAAGGTTCCTCAAGCTGTGAACAGCCCCCAAAATTTCCATTTTTTACAAATTAGTCCCTTAGCTTGGTGAAATTACAAATTTTCCCCTAAAACTTCAAAACTGGTTTTATGAAGCGGTTTGATTTTCTTTAATTAATGTAACTTAATAATTCATTAATTGTACTTAAAATCATAAACCCATGCGGTTAAAAGAGTCCTCTCGTTTCTGAAATAACAAATTTGCCCATAGACATGTCAAAATCTACTAAAAGGCCTCTTTTTGGCCTAGTTTTACCATTTTCTCATTTTTTTTTCCATCTGAGGTACAACAAAACCATTTGGGTATTCTTTGAAACACCTTCTAGGCATGTATTAAAGATTTCAATATAGGCAGGACATCACCATAAATCTATTTGTCAATCTTGGAACCTACTTGCACTTAAGATAAAAAATTAAACTAACAAATATCAACCAACCAAAGTCAAGAGTACTAAAATGATCAATCTAACTTAACCCTAGAGTTTTCACTTAGCTCGAGTGAAATCTTCAACAAACAAAGCCTTTAATCACCTCAAAATCAAGATAAACACTAAAAAGCTAGTTTGGTAAAAAGAAAGGGACGTCTTTAAATATACCCTGTATGACACTAGATTGAGAGTAAGAGTTTAAACTTTGATTGAGTTGAAGAGAATTCGAATGGGAAAATTGGAACTTGAAGATGTTAGGAAGATGAAGCTGCACATTTTAAAAGAGGAAAGGAAATGTGTATTTCTATCTCTTGTTTTCCTCCTATATTCTTTATTGAAGAGTGGTTTCATGTCACATTTATTAGCTTAGATTAAAAATAATGATATCAATTAATTAGAGTTAATTATAGATACAAAGTTACTAGGGTTTAAAACAATATGTCATGCATGAGGTCACCTTGAGCTTGGTTAAGTGACTTCAAATAAGAGCATGTGGACAATAACTAAGTGAGAATTAAGACGTGTTCAAGCTAAAGCGGTGACGAATGGCATGGTTTGGGTGAAAAGATGGATATATTAGGTAATTTTAAATAAATATTTTACACCGCGGCAAATAAGCAGGGAAATCAATATTCGTTAGAAACGCCGGTAAATTAGAAAATTATTTATGAAACTAATAAATTTATTAACAAATGGTATAGAATAATAGGGACACCTTAATGTTTGAAAATCATTTGATACATATTCTGGAGTGTATCGGTCCCACTCATAATTACCATACTAATTTTATTTCCTTCAATAACTCTCACTATCTTAATACCTTAAATATTATCAACTACGAAGAAAATTTCAAATGTCATAAAAACTCCTCATTGTCGTTGTGAACAACACGAGATCGAGAAGAAGGACGTTTGAATTTGGAGGTCCATTCTCTAGATCTGGCCAACGTAATCAGATCTTGTGAGGTGCAATAATTAAATTTTTTTATCCTTCTTTAATTCACATGCCTTTTTCAAATCTTTGAAGCATGCCAATCATTAACATACGGAGTAAACCGTTGTGATGATTGGAGGTGTTGATCCCAACGATGAGGCAGTACTCAATCAGTGTTTCCATGCAACGCAAGCAATCGTCCTTTATTGTTTTTATGGTTTTGCCTTTTTCTCTCCTTAACTTTGAAGGACCAATCACATGAACAGGGTGCAGTTATTCTTTCACGAATTGCCAAGAAGTTTACGTTTTAATAACTCGAATCCCTAAAGTTCAGATCATGCCAATGGTCCCCCACACCTCAATCTAAAAAGACAACAAAAGAAACAAAAGGGTGTTGTAAAATTATTGCTCTCATGCCACCAGTCAAATGTATTTAATTGGGTTGGTGCTAAGAGTGAGTATGGTCCGGGTGGGCATTCCTACTCTAGAATCGAGAACCGTCCATTAAGGACCAGTTCCAAAAAAATTAGAATAAAAAACTGCTTGTTGATTCCATGGGCCCACTCGAGAATAGTACCATCGGTCTGATTTCCGAGTGGGTCCATGAAACTGGTTCCACTAGTCAAAGACGGAGATGGAAAGGCAAAGACGAAGACGGAGACGGAGATGGAGATGAAGAGTCGGAGACGATGAGATGAGTATCGATCAAGAAGAGTTAGAGAGTATGAGTGAGTGTGAGGCAAAAGCAAAAGAAGGTATTTATTGGCCCAATATGAGACTGTGAGCGTTGAGCGAGTTAGATTTAATTTAGGGAGTTAAGATTTTTTCTTTTAAAAAAAATATTTAAAAAAATATTATATTTATTATTGTATTACTGGTCCGGTCCAGGTAGACGAGATTGAAACTAGATCAATACCCAGCGGTTCCCAAAAATTAGAATTGGGAACCAAACCGGTTCCTTTAGGAATCACCGATTTTGGGCGGTCCAAGCGGTTGTTAATTCTTTTGCATATCCCTAGTTGGTGCACAAAAAATGTCAAAATATTTAATCATCAAATCACACTTTCTCTTAACAGGTTATAATTTATGGTAGTTCCACCAAATTTTACATGATATAAGAGCAGGAATTTCCGAATTCACATCTTTCTAAACCTCTTATTTGTCTCCACATTATAGTTTCCACTTATAGTATTAGACAAATGGCCAATTTAAGGACTTAAGGGAGTGTCAGTATATTGAAATAATTAATCACATTTTTATTTAACAGCTTAAATTTTTAAACAGTAATTTCACAATGCCTCGATGGAAACTACAAAGGTAGTCATTGATTGATTAACTGTTCCCCATACATTTTCTGACTGAATAAACCAAAGCAAAGAAAAAGAAATGGTCCCCTCTTTCTTGTCTTTTTTCTAGTCTTCTCTTCTCACTTTCTGTTTCGTTAAAAGAAGCAATGCAGTCTTAAGCCAAAAAAGAAATAAAAGCAGTCTGCCCACAATATAGGGTGCAGGAGGATTCGGAAGCAAAATCTGTGTGAGTACACGTGTCGACAACCCACCTCCTCCCTACTTTCGAATCGGGTTAGATAAGTCTTGGAATTTGCATCGACTGGCTTTTGAAGTTTGGTGCCATTATCTTGGGTTTAATTAGAATAAAGCTGTCCGAGTTCTAATCCAGTAGCCGTGACCATATAAGAAATCGTTGATCAAGCTTATTTCAAATGGAGTTAGTTTTTAAGCAACAAGATTTAACTAGATATGTCAATACGGACCAAAAAATGTCAACGTCGTTCACCTCCCTTGGCGGCCTCCCGCCCTCTCTCTTTCCCTCTAACCAAAACACCGTTTTTGCAACTTAAACTTTAAGTTCAGGTCTTTCACCTGTGAATCGTCCTTTCAACAAAAACAAATGGCTCGTGTTATCGAGGATTTCTTCATTTCCCCATGATTTCTAGATTCAAGCTATGTGTCTGGATAATTGTTATTCACATAAACAAAGTCCTTAACAAAATAAAAGGATTCAAGGGTAGGCAAGATATGACATGGCAAATTATCTCTTGCACTAAGGAAATAGTGAGAAGAGATATATTTTTCATTTTAGAGAACCGTTATCGGAGATAATATTGTCCCTGATAATGGAAGGAAGTATTCTCATAAATACATTTAGGATGAATATTTAAACGCTCGCTCGGATTATCAAGGGATAGGGAGAAAATCGGGGGGCTGTGCATGCTGCTACTACTACAACCGTGCCAAGCTAGTAAGGATGTTACCAGCGAGAATTATGGGGACGACCAACCGCCAAAAAGAGAGGGAGACGATGGTCATAAGTAGTATTGGAACTTTTTTGAGAGTGTATATCTTAAGATAGAGTTATATATGAACTACATTACAAATGCAACGACCAGTTATATATGGATTACATTACAAATGCAACGACCAATCATAAGCCAATTCATGTGGAGTATCTGAACACCTTAGTTATTGTATTTTCATCCCTTTGTTTTTTCTACATGCACACACATTTGATCATTCACCCATTTACTCACGACCTTGATTCTTGATATAAGGATGTCAGGCTCATCCTTTGGGGCTTTCTATCACGAGAAAACAATATAAATGGTCTATTAACTTTTAATTTGTTTAATATTATCTTTTAATATTTGGTCTAATGTTAATCTAGTCCCGAAACTTTTAAACACTTTCATATATTCTAGGAATCACATTAAATATTTACTAATTATTCAAAAATCACATTAAATAAATGAAACATCTAAAGATGATGACATCGCATATTAGGTTATAGGTTTAGGTATAATATTGTATATTGAACTAAAGTTCAGTGACTACATTGCACAAATTTAAAGTTTAAGCGTGATATTACACATTGAATCGAGATTTATAGATCAGTTGTGCTGTTTTTTCTTTTCACTTTTTTATGTTGCTACCCAACTAAAGCATTAACGTGGGAAGTCAACCTACGGAAAATGACTATGTATTCATTTTACTTTATTAATGGGTTGTCCTTATCCCTCCCTAATCTATCATTATTTCTCACGTTTCATCGGGAAAGAAGAAAAACTGTCTCTCTCTTGACGCCCCTCTTCAAGCAGCTCCACGGCCACTCACGAGGTCTCCCCAATCAATGCCCGCCCAACCAACACAGGACTGGGCCAGTCCCACCCTGACTTTGCCAGGTCCCCACTTCTTCTCCCTCTCTCTTTCTCTCTCTCTCTCTCTCTCTCTCTCTCTCTCTCCCTCTCTGTACTGCCTTTTACCACTTCACGATCACTTTCCCCAAGCATTTTGGATGGGAGTGGAGGGAACAGTGACTCCTTTCCCCTTTAACGCCCCTCTGTCCTCACTTCAAGTGGACATCTCCCCTCTTTGGCATGCACTTCCATTTGTTGCATGGTGTCTCCCCCAATTATTGCCTCCCCCTCCCTCCCTTCTATCCCCAAATTAGGAGACACACCCACTTGCAGTAGTGAGAGAGAGGCCTCTGAGTACAGTTGCGACTGACTGTACTTGAAGCAAGGTTCCCAAGGAGCAAAGCATGGAAAATGGCGGGAACTACCCCTATCACCCCACGTACTCGACCGTCCCCCAAGCGCTGAACGGTCACTTCCCCGTCCACCTCCCCTGGGACACCGCTGACCTCTGCTCCGCCGCGCCAGCAGCCGCCGCCACTCGCCTCGGCTCGACTGCGGCCCACGCGCGGTCCGTCGGCCACCGCCCTCTGCACTACGCCCGGGGTGGAGGAGGGGAGCTAGGCGCGCGGGCCGACCCGCACCTCACGTGCCTGCAGCTGGGGAAGAGGCGCTACTTCGAGAGCGACCGAGCGGCGGGGGACCGGAGGTGCAAGACCCACCACCGGGGCGCGACGGCGGTGCCCAGGTGCCAAGTGGAGGGGTGCCACGTGGCGCTGGGGGACGCCAAGGAGTACTACAGGAGGCACAAGGTGTGCGAGTCGCACTCGAAAGCTCCCAGGGTGGTGGTGCTCGGCCTGGAGCAGCGCTTCTGTCAACAGTGCAGTCGGTACAAACCTAACACCTCTCTCTCTCTCTCTCTCTCTCTCTCTCTGCCTTTTGTTCTTCGAAAATCGGTGTTTTTCGACAGTTAAGTTCATTGGGCATTCGGGGAATGTATCTGAACATTTGATTGTTCTGGATTCTGAATCATTGATGGTCTAAAATGTAATCAATATGAAGATAGAGGTAAGCCAAGTAGTAGGGGTGATTGATGGTGGATGGTGTGGGACAGGTTCCACCAAGTGTCGGAGTTTGACGACGCGAAGAGGAGCTGCCGGAGGAGATTGGCAGGGCACAACGAGCGTCGGAGAAAGAGCTCTCACGATTCTGTTCCCAGCAACTCATCTCAGGGTATCTATCTGAATCTCATGTTCTCCATCTATCTAAATTAGACACCAAATTTACGTAGTTCAGTCGAGGGAACCCAGTGCCTGCCAAATGAAACATTTCTTATATATAGACAAGAGTTATATCCAAAACCAGACACATACTCAAACTAAATAACCACTCAAATAGAAAACTCACTTAAATTAGGAAAATTTCCTTTTTGGACTCTAATTCGAGATATATTTTCAGCAATTATTCCCGTCTTGAATGTCATTGCATTGGCAGGCAGATTTTGGTCGACATGAATGAATGTGCTTTAGACTATCATGGTTTGGTGATTTACTATTATGTGATTTGAGTCTAGTTGATCATCATTGCCTTTCGAATGAAGCATTCATCTGTTTACCAAATTAAGTGCTATGTGTGTCGCCGTACATTTTCCACATTGACCTATTGATCCACAATGTGAGAGAATTTGGTATGAAAATTACTTCAGTTGCTCATCTTCGATTCTTCTCAATTCCAACCCTTGTTTTTAGCTCTCAATTTTGCCTTTGCATCTCTGATTATACTAGTTCTACTTTTGCGTTCGGCTCGTATGCAAAGTTGACTCCGGAAATTCAATCCAATCTTTTACCCTTTGGCAATACGAGCCGAAGTCAATCTTTTACACTGGAGATTGGCATGGGTTCCTAGGCAAGCGAACAGTGTGGATCACACTCTAACGGCTGGGTTCTCTTGGAATTCCAAGAGAACCCAGCCGTTAGAGTGTGATCCACACTGTTCGCTCGCCTAGGAACCCATGCCAATCTCCAGTGTTCCTGGATCTGCAAAAGGGCCTTCAGATCAGAGACAAAGCTCCTATATACCAACTCTTTCGTGAACCAGATTTCTTGTCTTGAGGTACACCTCATTGCAATCACCACCAAGATTACTCCAGTAATACTCATGGCAAGTCCGGGCGCATCTGTTCTGCCATCACTGGTGAATGGCATGAATTTGTCTCTGTCCAGGCGTCAAGTACGCTACCTTAAATTATTCCTCTCCACTACGCTGATCCATCCCAACCCATGCCTTCCACACCGCATCATAGTTCAAACTCCGTGTATTCCCTTGGACGTGGAGGCGGCTTCCAAGTCTCTTCAGGTTTGCTAACATGAATCTGCTGTGGAATGTCTTGAAGCTCCATTGACTCTGCATGATTCTTGCGAAAGCTACCTAATATTACTAGAGGATCAGCATTCACATTATTGTGGACCTTGTTGTTCCTGGCCTTCTAATATACATATGGATGAGCACAAAGTAACGAAGAAAATCATGAACTCCCATTTTGTTATGGCATCTAAGAGATATCTGCTATAGAAGTGCACTCAGTACCTGATGCAACGCCAAATGCCCTAGGGAGTGTTCTGATTGATGCTTTGAAGAAATTGTGAGGTAGTAAGAGAGTATTATTCTATATACGGGCTTTATCTCCGTAATCAAGCAAATTAAAGATTGGTATCTGCAGAGGAGGAATACACGATAAAAGAATGTCATTTTGATGTAAAGAGAAGTCCGTCCAATCTCCTCTGCCTTGTCATGTGAAAATTCTTGCTAATTTGAAGTACTGACTGTGGTAAATTGTTTGGTGGAAAGTATAGTGAATTTATCAAGTGGGAAGTAGTCTGCAAGTAGGATACCGCCGACAATTTTCATCGTATGTTGTAGCCTTGAGTCAATCTAGTGAGACTAGCATTGAATGGCATCTGAGAGTTAGGAACACTGCTATGTCGAGATTAAACTGGTCATGATGTTACATTGGTGATTTGATCTTGCATTTAATAAATTTAGACTCGTCATGATGCTCAAAATCTAGATTGGTCATTATGTTGAGTGTGGTAATCCGATCTTGCATTGCATAACCTGTTCTTATGCTCTTTTAACTACTCGGATTGCTTTCCCTCTGAGCAGAGTTGATAGACTGAGATTAGGTACAGCGAGTTCACATCTTTATTTCCTGCTTTCGAAACAGGATGTGCTCTCTCTCTTCTGTCATCGAGAATGGATACGTGGGTCTCTCCATCCGAGCTCTCCTTGAGATCCAGCGCTGCGCTACGCGAGCTCATCGCTGAACACCGGGCAACCATCTTGGCGAGGCAGCTCATCTTGGATCGGGACTGGTACTTGCACTATGCTGGAGGGGACCTCAGTGAGGCTCAGGACGGCTCCGCTTCACTTTTCCCCCACGAGCACCAGGTGTTGCCAGAACCACACTGCTGGGACAGGTTCCAGGAGGAACCAGGCACGCAGGTCACTCTAGATCTCATGCAGGCGCCGAGCTCTGCATTCGGTTTGCTGTCCATGAGGGAAAAGGCTAAGGATGAGGAAGAGTGTTCAGACATATGGAACTCTTTCGCGAGTACCCATGTCGATTAAATTCGACTTCCCTCTCACTTCCATTTCCCATTGCTGCAAGGCCGAGGTTTGTGCCAAACGACCAAGGACCTGGGTTTAGGCTGTATAGAATTTTGTATTTCCTACTTTAGTTTGTGTGTCCTGTTCCGTGGAATCTTTCGAAATCAATCCACCTGTTATAGTGTTCTTAGAGCAATTAAGTTATTTTTCTGTATTGTAGCTTGCACTGCAATACCTGTTGAACCATGTGCTGTTGTTTTCATCTCAGGGACTGAATTTTTTCGGTTCATTCCACAATGTGGACTTTGATGCATTTTCGATTCGCTCAACTTCCAATCGCAGTTGTAATAACTTTACAAAGAAGCTTTAAGCCAACTCGTAATGATCTCTCTTAAAACTGTTGGAATCCAAACTCTCGCATGTTCGTCTTGACATTAAAATTACACGACAATTGACAGAGTTGACAATGTTACTCTTAGGCCTAAGTTTACTCAACTATCCCCCTAGCCGTCAGTCTTTGAATTCGTTATCAAGGCAATAGCCTAACCAGTTCGTACGGTTTACCTCAACGTGTACAGAAGGCTTTCAACTACACAGAGTTACCTCAAGGCTCGGATGAACGAAGAAGTATAACTGATGAAAGCGGAATTTGCTTCGCACCAGAAATGCAGTGATTCACAACAATTCTCTTGAGGATTTTTTTTTTTTTTTTTTGGGTCAGACTCTTAAGGAATTTACAAGTAGTAAATTTTTTTGTATGTCGTCTACCTAGAAACTACTGGTCTAGCCCTCAGAATGAAAGAGATTAGCACACTTTTCAATAGCCATAGGTTTCCAAGACTCCGTACCAAAACAGGAAGCAGCTAAGGCAGAAGGGTTCCAATGGCAACCATCCATATCACTACCTACCTTTTGAGACATCTTTAGAATAATAGCTTCATCTCCTGTACTACAAGTTTAAAACTCTTGAATTTTCTTTTTCATGCTTCCTCCGCGCTGTCTCCACCGACTCATCATTTGTAAGCAGACATACTACAGCAGAAAAACATCTTCAGGAAATGCATCCCTCGCTTCCATGTGTATGAACAGAGTCTTCCATCAAAAGCTTTTTTGCTGTTACACTAGCCTTTTCACTGAGAACACGATTAAGAATGTTCTGCCACCTGAATGGAGAAAAGTAATTAGTAAGCTTTTAAACCTTGTGTCGCATTCACAGATTGCAACAAATTGTGCCTCATGGATTTTGTGGCAACAACCACTGTCAGGATCCTATTGTCAAAGAGATGCGTAGTGATTTGAAGATGCATACAGCTGTAAAAGGCATAAGCATGCACATGACTTTTATTAATCGAAAACATAATGCAAGGATCAGGACAGACACTCGAGACGAGATCAAGTTGCAATGCCACATCAGTACATTTACAAATGTAATTTTCACACAGCACCAAGTAGAAACATTTTCGACCATATCCTTTTGATAGAAGAGCAAACTAAGAAAAATTCCAAGCAGTTATTTGCAGTTTCAACAGAACCGAAGTGTATGTTCGCAATCGCAATAAACAGAAAGCAAAATCTAGAATTTGGAAAAGGATTCTACATCGCTTCAATAATAAGCAGACTCCCTCTGGAAAATGCACATTACAAGATTTTAAGTGATCCAGCCAACTGCTAACAAATATTCAAGACACAACTCGAGCAAAATGAACAACCAAAGAAAAGGCCAAATGTTGTATACAGATCCTAAGTTCTTTATCAAATAGATCAGATGGTCCCAATAGAGAGGTGAACTAAACCAAATGGTAACTCTAAGATGAAGGCAGATCCAAAGTCAAGAAATTACTTTTTGTTTGTCTGTTAAGGTCACCAGAGATTTAAGTACACCAGGACTGATCTTATCAGCAAGTGCACCTTTATCTGAAATGGCAATTGACTTATCCTTTACATAGCTCTGCAATCTCTTTACCTCAAAATCCAGCTGGGATTGTTCTGCATCACGAGAAAGGAAGCTGGAATCATGGTTTGTCCAATCAGAAACTTACCATTACAATAAAAAGAGAGCACAAAAAAGAAAATACTTTCGACATTTTGAGTACCTTATGAGAACTTTACTCAACTACCAGCACTAATCTTATTTAACCAAAATCCACACCATGTAACTGAATGTATAACACCATTAAAGTTATTAAACTCCTAAATATGAAAACCATCATTACCCATTTAAAAAGCTCATCCAACAACAAAGAGGGATTATCAATGGGAAAGAGGAATTGGTATGGTCTGTTTTTTCCATCTAGTAGAAGTACGACATTAAATCTGGACAAGCTTTGTTACCATTGGCGAGATGGTTAAGTTTTAATACATAGATGTGATTTATCTCAATAAATAAGATAGCCAGGTTGAATGCATCATAGAACTTGATCTTCCTACAATTAATGTACTCTATAAGTGCTGTTGAGCAAAACAACCCTCCAAAGAGAACTCACAGCAGTAAAATTCGTCGCACAGGAAACACCAGAAATGCCACTATAAAAGTCATTCCACTTCACGTATCCTTAGTGTTACATGAATGACAATTTGACCAATCCAAACCACTAGAGTCCACCTCCATGAATTCTAAAGTTGTTTGACTTGTAAGGATATGAAGGTTCTACAACCTGATAAGATTTTCAAGTTCCACACCACATCAATAGTAGATTAAAAAATATGATAATTATAAGATTGCAGCCATTCCCTTGATTCACATGAATGAAAGTGGCCTGGTCAAATGTGGTGGATCTACGCTGTATCATAAAATCCGCAAGCTGCCCTTAACTAATGCCAACTTAAAAGATAATTTTTACTCGAAACAAACCAACAATGTGACTACTAACTACGAAAGTTATTTCCAGATATTCTACATGTATAATGTTCTCAAAAAATTAACAAGATATACTTAAATCGAACATCACAGTTTCATTGATTAGGACATATAAGTGCAAATGAAGACTAATTACTAACAAGGCCTCTAGTTACCGCAATATCAGAGTCAATAACTAGGTCAGGTGCCACACTAAGTGTTTACTTGAGAAGAAATGTGCATCTTCTATAATTCAAAACTTTTTTTGATAGCCTAGAAATAGGCTTCATAAATTACTTAACATGCAATATAAACAGAAAGCAATCCTCTTTCTTTATGTTGGCTAATCTGGAAACAGAAAAAATAAAAAAGTATTTAGGGCAGGGACGTTTCACAGAGGAAACAGTCTACGCAGGACGTTCCAATTTGCTACACATCTTCATAGATACAATAGATACTGTGTCATGTATTAGCTCCTTTCGTTATGAGCTCGTCTATAGGATTAGGCACCGCGTCTGGTCCCATTAATGAAATTTGTTTACATCTCACATAAAAATATGTAAACATGCAGACTTCCAATCAAAAGGCTTCTGACTGCATCTACAACCATGGCATCCACTTTCTAAACTAAAATGTGGTTGGTGTCCATAAGTTTCTCAGAGGAATACATAAGACCCAACCTTCAAGCTTCTCCAACCGAAAAAAAACCTTCAAGCTTCTCTTTCAGTTTTTTCTTCCAATCTTCCATACAAAACACAGAACCCTTCTTATCCTTGATGGGAGCAAGCCATCCTAGATAAAAACTGCTACCAATTGTAATCCTCTCTCTACATAACCATATATTCATAGAAGGACCTTCATCTTGGCCAACAATCCTCTTAAAGTTCAAACTACGTACAAACTACATCAGCTTATCCAGGACATTTACCCCACAAGTTACCTGTTGCCAGTCCCCCCGGATGATAGGAACACACTTGAATAAAGAACTAACTATGGAAGCAAAGTAACACATAAATTCAACGATTACAACTTTCAAAGACGGTATTTCTGTTCAACAGCCAGAACAATAGAATACAAGTTTAAAATAAGCACTCAACAAACAGACCATGGAATATACACAGACTTGAGACCTTCATATAGCTAGAAATGAAACAATTAAAAGGCTTGCCAAAAGAAAATCACATAAAAGACAAGGGAAAAACCTTCTTCCAAAATAGAATGTGCAGCGTGAAAAGGGATGCTTGCAAAAATGTCAGTTCCAGGGAACATCATCCACGTGCACTCATTTGGGTCATGATTACCACATGTTGCACACACCTCATGCACCAAGGGCCTTGATCCTGAGCCACCGATCTTCATAAGCAACTCAAAAGGAGATGGAACACTAGTTTTTGTTGTGTGAGCCTTCTTTCTTAATGCTGTGAGTGCTTCCCTATTTCCATTCCGCAATTTATCATTTTCCACAAGCTGCACTTTCATCAGTAAAAGCGAGTAATATCCCATCCATAGCTTTGACAATTGTATAGAATAATAAACATAGAAATTATAAATCTTTTTTTTTTTTTAATCTTTTGCATTCTTAAGATAAGCAAACAGCGTAGAAAATACAAGCTGGTCCAATTTTATTGCCACATCACTATGTTTTTGGAACATGGAAAAAGCAATGGCAGTAAAATTTCACAACGGCCACAAAACATCAAGCAGTTAATTAGTCTAACTACCTGATTTCGAGCTAAGAGAAGTCTCTCTGCTTCAATTTCAAGCTCAACAAGACTTTGCTGGAATTGTTTCATTGTTTCATCCATATCTCAAACCTTTGCAGCAATATACACCTGAAATAATCAAAGTTCAACTGGTCAAACAGCTCAATGAAACTTGGACAAATGTAATAAAAATAAGATGCAGACCAGAAGCAGAAAAATTATTGCCATATTAGCAAAACAATACATAAATATAGCAAAAATAGCAGAATATCAAGATTCAAGAACAACTTAAAGGAACAAATCAGAGATATTATGCAGTTCCTTTCATGTAGAGGTGTCAAGCAGGTGGTTCAGGTCGAGTTTGGGCAGGTCGCATATGGGTTGGACCAAATTAACCTATATAGACCCATTTTCTGTAATACGATTTTAACAACCCATACCTAACTTGACCTGTTGCCGACCCCTCGATACTCAACCCAACTAGGACTTCAATCTTTAGCAATTTTTTTCTTTAAATATAGGAAATAGCAAACTGAAAAATAAAATAACCAATTTATAAAAAAGCAATAGCTGGAGAAAATTATCAAGTTTAAATAGAAAAAGAAAATTGAGGAAACAAGCTACTAGATCAGATCTTATATCTCCCTGATGCAAGACATTGGATCTAACTTATCAAAACAAACTATGCCCTGAAAGATATATGCAACCCGTAGTTTTTTTTTTGGGTAAAGTATATGCAACCCATAGTTTTCCTCTGATAAGCACTAAAAGATCTAAAACTATGCAGACCCATCAAGATCTGATGTTAGGAGCGAGAACAAGGAAATGTACCAAATTCTGACGGTACCAACAAGGTTAAATAAGGTCAAGCTTCCTACAAATACTATGTCAACTGCACGTAGAAAAAGCACAAGATGTTAACACTATCCGCGTACCAAAATGATTGGAATCTCAATCTTTCCCTGCTTCTATACTTGAACTAAATGGTTATAGCTCCTGACATGTCAGCTAAGTACTCAAAGAAAACATGAACTAGAATGAGCTGTAACAATCGAGAGAAAAGACACTCTATTAGCTTCAAACATCAACAAGTCGGAAAGCAATACTCCACTACGAGCTCAAAACAACAACTACAACCCCATTACAAACCAAATCAAACAACAGTCGTCAACTAGGCTTAGAAACATTGTCCATGGGCAACAAACATAAAACTTCCTCAGCCTGCATCATGGCCCTTAGACTTAATGAGAATACCACTACCTCCCAGCTATGTTGCACCGACACGCCCCGGAGGCCACCGTGTCGGTGTCCGACGACACGACACGCGCCCGACACCGCGGCGGACACGCTCGGGACACGGGGTCAACGCGCCGGATACGCCGTCGACGCGCGAGTCCGGAGCAGAAGGGAGAAAGAAGAGAGAATTGGGAATCGGCCAGGATTGCCGGGGAGAGAATTTGCCCGGGGAGGGAGGATCTGGGAATCTCGGTCGGGAAGGGGTGGGGTTTCGAGAACTCACCGACGACCCCCCGATCCCTCCCGAGCCGAGCGTCACGGACGAGCGAGCTGAGTGAATCGGAGTTCCGGCGGCAAGAGCTGCCGGAGATCTGATCGGAGGGACTGTTGCAGTTGCAGGGACGCGAGAGGGATAGGGGTCAAGAGAGTACCTGATGGAGAGGAAGAGGAACAGTAAAAGCTTTCTGCCCGTTCTTAACAAAAAGGACGGACATGGCTTCTTAAAAGCTTTAAAAAAAAATTGATGGAGAAAGAAGAATAATAAAAAAGAACGGGCAGCAAATAAAAATGAAAATGGATACTTCAAAAGAAAAATATATATATATATATATATATGGCCAGACAAAGGAATTTTTACTATATCACATGGCATGATAAAATATGTTCATATATAATTTATCAAATTAATTTGATTTATTTATTTACTCATTTGCAAATTTGTATCGAATTAATTTAATTAAAATAATTAAATAATAATAATTTATCGTGTTTATATAAAAATGTATATTTAATATGTAACGTATTCCAACGTGTCGGAATTTTCTACTTTTTGAAAAGTGGCATGTCGGCGTGTCATGTCATGTCTCGTGTCGGTGCAACTGGGAGGCTCCCAGTACAAATTCCGAAACCACTACCCTAGAAACGCTGTCAATAATCAAACAAAAACAACAAGTATTACACTGTTAACAGCTAAAAAAACGTATGAAAACAAAGCTACTTCCAAGTCAGATTCCGACCAGCTAGATATGTTAGCGAGAATTCTATTAAGGGCAGGTTCCACCGAGAACCGCCCCCTTGAATCCATGGACTCACCCGGGAACCGGACCGGTCTACATAACACAACAGTTTCCCAGTGCAGAAAAACCCCCCGGCGACAGAGCACATGAGACATGAAAGAGACTCATGGTTTCCATGTGCAAGCTACCTATTCTGTTAGACTATCTCATGTGGCTTCTTCCTAGTTCTTTCATGACAGAGTTGAACTTGCAGAATGTTCTTGGCAATCAAAAGCAACAAAATTTTCAGAAGAAGAAAAAGGAATACAGAATACCAAGCTCGGAGACAACTCCAAGCCCCTTCGACGGAAGTTTGCTTCAATTCCCATGAATAAAACAGACAACCCTTATCACCTCTCCGGCTCGCTCGTTCTATACACACCCCATCTCCCTAAAATCTCCAAACAGAAAGAACAAGACAACAACCAGCAGAGACGCGAAAGATGTTCCAACCAACCTGGAAATCAGAAGTCAAGACACCCTGAATCACTGATTAACAAACGGCTCAAAAGATGCCGGTCGAAGAGAATGCTTTAAGAAGGATCAAAGAAGGTCAAAGGAATCGAAGGCGGAGTCAAATCCGCGGCGGCGAAGGAGATGATGAGCGTACCTCCGTTTGGGTTCTTGGGTCCGACTGAGGAAGAACAGAGACAGAGAGAGCTCAGAGGAATTAAGGCGTGCGTGAGGAAAACACTCAAACAATGAAATCTACTTGACACACACAATATATTATATTATAGGGATAAGTGTATTAAAAGTCCTAAAACTTATTACGAAAATACAATCGAGTCCTAAAACTTTCAAAAAGTATAAACAGGTCCTAAAACTTGTCAAATTGATTCAATCAAGTCCTTTTATTTATTACACATTTTGAAAGTTTTAAGAATTGATTGCACATTTGTGATAAGTTTTAGGATTTAATTGCACTTTTTGAAGGTTTTAGGACTTGATTGCACTTTCGTGATAAGTTTTAGGACTTGATTGCACTTTCGTGACAAGTTTTAAGACTTGATCCCATTTTTTGAAAGTTTTATGATTCAATTGTACTTTCCTGACAAATTTTAGGATTTCTAGTGCACTTATCCCTATATTATATATATTGAACCATTTATTCTAAATAATGAAATTTACTTAACATGCAATATTATCTAAAAGTCTACCCAAGCGATCTTTTTGGTAATTTTTTTTAATAAGGAAAACACTCGAGCAAAATAAGCATCCGGTCAGATAAGATAAGCATCTAATCATAGTAGATGAGCATAATGTTGCAATGAATTAGCACACAATCACCAAAGATATCTATCATCACAAATTTGGTAGCAAAATGTATGGGGGGCCTGTTTAACCACTAATGCAAATATGCATCCTCTCATCTCTACAAATTTGGTAGCAAAATGTATGGGGGGCCTATTTAACCACTAATGCAAATATGCATCCTCTCATCTCTTTGCTCCAGTACATATTTCAACGGGATAATTGTCCAAAGAGTCATAAATCTATTGTACGACAGTCGATGCAGTCCGAAACTTTTCAATTATGTCAATTTAGTCGTAAATTATTTGAAGATTTGCCAATTTAGTCATAAGCCTTTCGATTGTGTCAATTTAGTCATCAACCTATTATCTGGATTTTTGATTTGAAGGACTATACTATCAAATCGTTAAAAAAGTTTATAACTAAATTGATAAATCATCAAAAGACTTGGGATGAAATTGGTACAATATAGATGTTTAAGACTAAATTGGCCTTCATATAATAAATTTAGGATTTTTTGGACAATCTTCCCATGTTTTAACTGCTTAAAGAAATTCTTCATGTGTTACCATATCGTCTGCAAGCATCACCCTTCGAGCCATGTCTATCATACTATACTGTATACGGAACATCATCTTGTAGACAAAGAAAAAAAAAAACTGTCAATCCTGGTGTTTTGTTTTTTTTTTTTTTTGTTGATTTGAATATCTTCGCCAAAACACATTCACCACAATTGCATCTCTTGCTTCCAAATTTTATTCCTTCGAAAACAATGCCATTAACGCTAGGCGAAGACATTGCACCTGCGAAATAAGGAAAACGTTAAACATATTCAAGTTCGATGATTTGGCCAAATGGCGAAAATATCATCTTTTATTAACCAACTTCTTTATCTCCCAAAATACATTTGTCTTCGTTAGGGGAAAAAATCGATTCTACTGATTCACAGATAACTCAGTACCATGCCGAGATTATCTCGAGTCACACATGAAAAATTGGCGACGCGCTAGTTTCTAATTGAATCGGTAATCAAGAGATTAAAGCAAATGTAAATTATCCAAAAACAATAACCATCGTAATTACAAAAGGCCTAGGCGTGTATTCGTAGCAATGAAGTCTAAAGAGCAAATCGAAGAATCAAAAGATTTTAACCACCTTCGGCAATCTAAAATCTAGAAGACCCTTAAACCACATTGGCTTGATCACTAGCGTGGTCATCGATGCTGCCCCGTGACATGAAGCTCTCGTAGACCAACCCGGCTAGCCCGCCTCCTGAAATGGGCCCGACCCAATGAACCCAGTGGCGGCTGAAGTCCCCGGTGACTGCTGCCGGCCCAAAGGACCGAGCCGGGTTCATGAACCCGCCGGTGAACGGCCCGGTCAGCATGAAGTTCGCTCCGTACACGAACCCAATCGCCATGGGGCCCGCTATCCCGTGCGGTCCCTTTCTCGGGTCTCTCGCGGCGCAGACCGTGTAGACAAGAGCGAACGTCCCGATGAACTCCGTCGCCGTGCCGCCCATGCCCGTCACGTGTGGAGCTAACCCACCCGCCGGTATTGCCTGTCCGGACAATATCCATTACTCATAGGTACATTGCAAATGCAGATGTCTATGGAGGCTCAAATGCAAAGCAAGCACATCTTAAGTTTGGATAAAATTATTTGTCCAAGAAGACCAAGTGCCTTAGACATGATTTAAGACGAGTGACAATGACACATAAATCCACGGGTTAGGACATGTTTTGCACTAACCCTAAGATGTTCTTCACTTTTTTGGCGAGTTTGGAGATAAATTAGTTGATCTTGAAACCATATGTAATAGGCTAATTAAAAACCATCAAAATGTTTCGTCCGCTCTCTTATTTGCGTTAGGCGAGTTTAAATAGAGAATAATAACATTTCCTCAGAAAAAAATTCAGAAAAGGCAAAAAAATGAAGAAAAACAACAGAAAATCATCACTGTCCTAGGTAGAAGTTCATTAGGAAGAATGGCAATTTTACCTGGCCTGCCGTGAGGAGCATCAAGAGGACGCAAGCTATGGTGGAACCCAAGAGCTGAGCCAAGCAGAAACAAACTCCGCTCAAAATGCTGACGTGACCTCCCATCACCAGCCCGACCGTGACCGCCGGGTTGACGTGGCCGCCAGATATATGCGCCGACGTGAACACTGCCGCAAACAGGGAAAAAGCATGCGCTATGGCCATCGCCAGGACGTGGCAGTTCTCGCCGGCGGCGCCAGCTGTGGGGACTGCCGACATGCCTAGCGAAGTCGGTTTTGAACATCTAAGTAAAATTTTCATTTAAGTTCACTAACATCTGTTCAATTCATGACGCTCTTAACCAACCATGCTAGAAATCATAGATAATACTAGTGCCAAATTCATTATCAAGTTTGCTAATATTGTCTCCCAAAATCTATATTTCAATTTCCATAGCGACGCGCTAGGAGGCTATATTGAAACCGCAACATGACTACCCATGCTTAAATTCAATCATAGTCACTTAGATTACAACACATGAGCTCGACAACAGTTCCCACCGGTAGCATTCTCATGAAATCCATGCGATGCAAGCTCCAGGGAGAACGTACCGGCGGAGATCGCGGAGCCAACACCGGCGAAGACGAAGATGAAGGTGGAGACGAACTCGGCGAGGTAGGACCGGAGGGAGGACTTGCTGAACAGCTCTTCCATGACGTCGAGGAATAGGGAACCCGCTCTTAGGAAGGAAGAGACTTTGATCACTCTCATGGCGTTTGTGGAGTTCGCTATTTATGCCCTTCTGTAGCCGGAGAGAGTAGTTTCACTGCACGTAGTGATCGATTGAAGGTAGTGGGGGTGGCTTTTCTAAGGTTCTGTTCTAACACGTTCATCGGTGTCTAAAGAGGTAACTGTCTCGAGTTAACCGCTTTCCTTGATCATGGGATTAGAGGGCCGAGGTTTTGGCGTTTAAAGTGTTTTTCGCAACTCCCTGTTTTTTCGTTTCTGTATTAGGCTGGTGAATTTTAATTGAGATGTATTCTTATTATTTTGGCCGCACAACGCGCGGTCATGAGGCACTCATCCTCGAAAATGAATGTGGTTAGAAAGCTCGACTGCCTAATGAAACGAATTTATGCCGTCTTCTAACTACGAAGAACGTTACATTTAGACGCATCCTTGGACCGATGTTAAAATTCACACAACCATCGTTGTGCAGATGCTATGCGTCCAACGAGTTATGATAGATTTGTTTCACGAAAAAAAGATGAATCAAAAAATTTCTAGAAAATGATCACTTTCCAAATTCATTTTCCTCCGATACAGACGGAACCTTAGTCACATATAAAGTTTTGGGATAAGTGCACTGAAAGTCCTAGAACTTGTCATCAAAGTGTAACTAAGTCATAAAACTTTCAAAAAATACAATTAAGTCCTAAAACTTATCACAAAGTGCAATTGAATCATAAAACTTTCAAAAAGTGCAATCACGTCCTAAAACTTATCAAGTTAGTCCAACTAAGTTCTTCTTTTGATTGCACTTTTTAAAAGTTTTAGGACTTAATTGTATTTTTTGCAATAAGTTTTAGGACTCAAATGTACTTTTTAAAAGTTTTAGGACTTGATTGTACTTTTTGAAAGTTTTAGGACTCGATTGTACTTTCATAATAAGTTTTAGGACTTTTAATGTGCTTATCTCTAAAGTTTTCCCAATTTTACCGATCCACCAGTGATTATGTAAGCCATTTTACCTGGATGGGAAGCGTATACCTTCGATTGTTACCTTTTCTCTCGGTTTGATATGTCAACACAAACAAGGAAAGAAAAGACGCGACATAAACACTTATCTTGATTCATTGAGAGTACCATACTAGCAGAAGCTACAATTAGGATCTTTAAACAAGTTGAAATGAAAGAAAAAGTAGCAGAAGAGTTCCCATTGAGTTACCTTATACATGCTCCCAGCAAAATATGTCTTCATAAAAACATGGGAAAATTCCAATTAAGGATCCAAGTGGGATCTTTTTCTCAAAAAAGAGCTCCAAGTGGATATAATGTCAAATAAGAATTTGAAGTGCCCAATCAATTTTAAATAAAAACTTTAAGTGTTCGATTAATCTCAAGTAAAGGCTTGGGTTCACCAGCCAATCAAATGCACGCTGGCCAACGAGCACGATTATTGTTCCGACGACCGGAAAATGGCAATTTCATCTTTTTCTTCTTTTGTTTTCCTTTTCTATTTTTTTTTCCTTTTCCTTTTTTGTTTTTTTTTATTCTCTTCCCTCCGCCAACCATAACTGAGACCGGCAGAAGTCACCAGCCTCAAGTGGAGGCCGCCCTCGCCTAAGTTGGGCAAGCGAGGGTCGCCCTCGCCCAACGCCGGCGAGGGTTGCCCTTGCCCACCTAACCTAGTCGAGGGCCGCCCTCGTCGGTGTCAGGCGACCCTCGCCAGATCTAGCGAGGGCGGCCCTCGATTGGGCTAGGTGGGAGAGAGCTACCCTTGCCAGATTTGACGATGACAACCCTCACCCTTGCCCGACAGCAGTGAGGGTGGCCCTTGACTGGGCTGGGCGGGCGAGGGAGACCCTTGCCAAATCCGATAAGAGCAACCCTCGCCCTTGCTCGATGCCAACGAGGGTGTCCCTCAACTGAGTGGGGCGGGCGAGGGAGACCCTTGCCAGATCTGATAAGAGCAACTCTCGCCCAACACTAGCAAAGGCAACCCTCAACTAGGCTGGGCGGGAGAGGGCAAGGTTGCCCTCGCCGAATCTGGTAAGGATCGCCCTCGCCTGCCCAACCTAGTCAAGGGCCACCCTTACCCAACGCTAGCGAGAGCAACCCTCGTTAGCCCAGCCCAAGCGAGGGCCGCCCTTACCTGATGGCAACCTTCGCTAGCTCCAACTATGGCCGAAAGAGGAAAGAGAAGAAAAAAAAACAGAAAAGGAAAAAAAAAAGATGAAACTACTCTTTTTCGATCGCCGAAATAGTAACCTTGCTCGCCGAAACAGTAACCGTACTCGCCGGCCAGCGAACTCAAACCCTTACTTGAGACTAATTGAGCACTTCAAGTCTTTACTTAAAAATGATTTGACACTTCAGACCCTTATTTAACATTATATCCACTCGGGCTCCTTAAATTGAAATTTTCCCTAAAAACATTAGACACGCACGCACATAACTACCCATTGACACATCCATAACCAGTTTCCTAGGTAAATATCATACTGCTTTTGTGCACTTTTAAGGGGGCGGGCAGGGTTCAGAACACAATCCCAACGTTCAAAATAGACGCGCTGCACTGCCTACTTTCCGAGCGCATGTGTATTTTTATCAATACATGGAGATTATTAGAGCTTACAAAATTTATCTGATCACACGCCTGGATCACCTGTGGTACATGACTAACACATCTCTCTTCTGGAACAAAGAATATTACATAGCGCAAAGGAAAAAGAATAAATAGACATTTGATCCTCATAGAATGGGTATTGGGATTATTTATCCTAAAACTATTCAGCCTTACTAGCCTTGTGTGCATTTACCAACTGCATTTGCACATCCTGAGAGACAGCTGAATGTTCTTTGTATTCCATCGTGAACTCGCCTTTGCCCTGCAGCACAAGCAGCAGATGTGTGAGACGACATGGGTTTTGGCATTCATAAAGGAATTCAATCAACACAAAATCCACCTGTGTCATCGAGCGAAGAGCAGTGGAGTAGCCAAACATATTGTTCAAAGGGACCTGGAAAGCAGGAAAGAAGAGGAGATGTAACGCGAGTTTCTGACAAAGTCAAGGAATAGCAATTCACTTATTGACCATGAGAGATCTGTTGACGGTTACTACATAACTGTATCAAATAGAAGGAGTCCAGAAACCATTAATAGTCAAACTTGCAAACCCTGAAATGCAACATATCAAGGCAAACATAATCTCAAACGAGCCTTCACTATAGTGATCTGGATTTTACTTATTTAAAACCAGTGCTGTTTTTTTTAAAGAAAAAGGTAAGCTTATAATCGTTGAAGTATATTAGAGCATGAACTCCAAAAATATTCACAATATTTTTTTAAGGCAACTTCTTCCAAGATAACATTATCATGAAATTGTTCGTTGTTGTTTTTCTTTTGGCCAACGTATACACATACTAGTTCAGAAGCCATGGGCCTGACGGGCCAAAAACAGCCAAACAACATACAAAGTTACAAACATCAAAATTAGAGGCACTGCATCCAACACTGTCTAGAAACTCAAAGGTTAAAGGAGGCAATAATGTCATGCATACCTGAGCCAAAATTACTGTTTCATCTCCATCCTGGTCATTGCCTACGATTACACCTTTCCTCCTGTAATAAAATAATGTCAAGCACCTATTTAGCTTTGAAAACATTGGGGAGAGCATAGCAACATCATGGTACAAAGATAGATGGGACGGCTCACTTATTGATATCACCAGCAACAGTTCCCTGAAACTCTGTCGGTACTTTTAACTCCACCAGCATTATCGGTTCCAAGATTACAGGTTTTGCAGCTGAATAGCACTGTTTCGCAGAATATATAATTAGCACCATGAAATAAAGTGAATGTGTCACGATCAGTTCTTCCTTTTTTTTCCCAAAAGGCAAATAAAGATGTTAGATTTTCTCCCCCATTTACAACTGCAGAGTGAAATTGATGAACATGATCCTTCAAAGCTGTGAAAGATAGTTTGCAGTAAACTACCAGATAAAAGGTACCTGTCTAAATGCATAGATGGAAGCCAACTTAAAAGCCAGCTCACTAGAATCCACAGCATGTGAAGCGCCATCCGTCAGAACAAAGCGAATATTTTCAACAGGATGACCGATCAATGACCCCCTGAATGTAAAAAAGAAGCAGATTGATTAAGGAATCAATCGCAATTTTCATGTTCTATCGGGAACAGTACTATTGGCATGTCACAAATTCCAAACAGCTCTCATAACAAATTTGGGTTAAGGGGAGAGAGTAACTCACGAATTGGCAGCTTCTCTGAAGCCTTTCTCAATTGCAGGGATAAAATTGGAAGGTATGGCCTGCCCAACAATCATGTTTTCAAATTCAAACTTTACAGGCGACCCTTCTGGAAGAGGTTCAACATACCTGTCATTTGAAAATTTTCAATCGAACAAAGCTAGACAGCAAAATACACAAAGGAGATTCAACTGCACTGACACATTAACTTCGTTCACAAGGTTGAAGTAATATTACTGAAATCCAAAAAAATTAGCCTTGGATTGAAAGGAAAGATAATGTTGTTTAATTCTTTAGTGGCTGCTATATACACATGCAGTGGTTCGACTCAAGTATCTTAACTAAGGGGATCACATAAAATATGAAATAAAAGGCGGTAAAATATATCTCTTTATTCTTAAGCATAAGCCAAAAAGCAAATTGTTCTAAAAGTCATCAATCTTTCAAACCACTGTTTAGACCTCAGCAAAAGCTCTAAATAGAAATTCATGGCCAAAAACCTCATTATATCTATAGAATCTCACAAGGCCAACTCACAGAGAAAAGCATTTACAAGTAAAAGACACTCTTTGCAACTTTCTTCATGTGTGTGCTGCCAAGACCCTCACTAATTAATAAGCAGCTTTTTGTGATACATTATCTGACTGGGCCACACTTTACCTAACAGGATACAATTCACCATAAAGGCTGGATAAAGAGACATGTAGTAGTCTCAAAGTTGCAAGGAGAAGCCATCAAACCAGAAATTCCATGAACATGTGCCAAAAATTAGCCAAGGTTCTGCCACCCTTAGAAGGGTGCAAAGAAGTACGTTAAAACAATAAGACCAGGATTTCCATTTCGGTCTCTAGCAAGAACAATGACCCAAAAATATCTTTCACTCGATTATTCCTTACTTAAGGGTAGACAAGTACTATAGCTATTTCTTTCTAACATCCTGTCAAAGCAAAGAGCTTAAAAAGTTTCAAATTAACATGGAAAGTCCGATCTATGAAGCATATCCTAAGAGCTTGATTAAGCAATTTAATAGTCACTTGAGTTTTTTATCATCAAGATAGATCTAATAGCAGCTACAAATAACTGAACGGTTTTCAGGAGAGAAATAACTCAGCACAATTACAACAAATGCATCAGTCATTTGTAACAGAGCTGTAAGCTTGACCTTGTAGCAAAGCATGCTAAGGGAAAACATAAATGCTCATGGACCATTTAACAAAAAAAAAAAAAAGCCTTAATGAAGAATATTGAAGACATTATCCTGTTGCAAAAATCAAGAACCGAGATAAAAATAATCAAGTAAACCAGATATGAGAATCCAACATTTGCTTATTCAGGTGCACCTTCACTTACCCACATACCCTACCATATTGACCCTGTCCTCCAGATTGCTTCTTATGCAAGTAATCAAATTCAGCACGCTGTGTAACAGTTTCTCTGAAATTCACACGAGGCTTTCCGACAGTTGCCTCTACCTGTTTTAAGAGAGATGAGACTTTTACTATGTAGTTATTTAACTCTCAACAGCAAAGGATGAAGGAAACCATTTTTGCATGACATGCAAGTGAGGACGCACCTTGTACTCCCTGTGAATTCGTTCAACGTATATCTCCAAATGCAACTCTCCCATACCAGATATAATGGTCTATTTATAGAGAAAAAAACATATTACATCTATGGTAACAAATTGACACCAAAGATAATTTGAAACTGCATAGAAAACAAACCTGCCCACTCTCAGCATCCAACCCCACACGGAAGGTAGGATCCTCCCTTTGGAAACGGTTCAAAGCTTTTGAAAACTATTAAAAGGAAAAACAAACGTGTAAATGGACGATTACCACTCAAATACAGAGAAGAAAACTTTTGTAAATTAAGTTATATGCTACTCACTTGTCCTCCAGAATCTTTTGAAACTGGGGAAACAGCCAAGGACATCACCGGCTCAGGCACATTCATGGAGGTCATGGTGTATTTAACTTTCCCATCAGTGAATGTATCGCCTGACAAAAGAACAAAGGACAAAGACACTCATAATCAAGCTACAGACCAAGTTTTTTGGCTAGCTTATCACATTTAATTAATTTTAACCTTTCTTTTACATTGAACTACAGGAAATCAACATTTTTATCATTGCTCATGGGACAAATTTCCTTTCCCCCTTTTCAGGCAAATTAAAGTATCACAAATCAACAATCAGTGCTAGCTGAGCACTACCATACTGGGGGGAGAGAGAGAGAGAGAGAGAGAGAGAGAGAGAGAGAGACCTGAGGCACAATCCACTCCAAAAACAGCAACAATTTGCCCGGCATGTGCCTCTGGAATATCCTGTTGAGTAGATATTCAAATAAGATCAGCGGTATTTATACTTATCAATGACCAAAACTGACCTAGTGGATGAGTTTGACTTTTCTCAGATTGACCCAAAATAGAAGAAGATAATAACTAATTAAGTTACTAGAAGTCAAGAAGTTACCTCCATCTCATCAGAATGCATCCGTACGAGGCGAGGAACCTACTCCAGAACAATTAGGGAAGTCCATAAGTCCATAACACATGTAAATAAAACATAGAAGAAAGAAGCGGAAATTGAACAAATAAAAATGAAGAGCAATACATCCACGGACAAAATATTCAGTAACATTTGCATGTTGTACCCTCACAACACTGGAAAAGCAAGAGATTGCACCAAACACAAAATAGGGATGGATACGATGGTTTAAGCAAACTAAGGGCCGGAGATTTCTGTAAAGCTCTCAAATTCATACTAATAAAATCCAACATTTTTAAGGATGCATTATTCTTGTTTATACATAGCATTTAGCAGATAAAATTAGACCAGGTCACCGCTGGCACCTATTTTGGATCAACCATCTCAAAATTACCAGAAGCTGCGCTAGTAGAATTATCATAGACCAACCACAGTGGACTTAAGTTAAGACATTCACTTTTGGACAGATATCAAAATTGGTACCACTGTTTCTCAAGTTCAAATCATTCTTCCACACAAATGGCAAAGCAATCTTAGATAGATTCTCAAAGTTGCAAGCGATACTCAGAATTGTTTTCTCAAGAAAGCACGTATCATGCTGGAACACGTGAAACCTGATTTCTGCTGGAATAGGCACAGAGGAACTAAGTCTGGAAAAAAATAGGAAAGATCTTCCTTTATGTGTTAGGTGACGAATGTAGAGGAACAGGAGGCCATGTCAAAGTACAAAGTTCACTCATCAGAAGCTAAAAGCTTTGCTCTACACCTGGCTATTGGCTGGATTCCTTCACAGGTAGGAATTTTCTCACTTTGTTTCTTTTGTCTCATTTTCCTTTTCTGTTACTTTCTGATATATACTCGACTTCTCCAGACTACCGCTCTTTCACTTCCAGAAGTTCTTTATAATAAGATAAAGAAGCATCTCAAAGTGAAATTTTTGTCGCCAAATAAACTGAGGAAACTTATCATGACAAATATGGCCTACAAAACAAATAAAATCCAGAAAACATCATCTAAGAATTCTCGACTCACCTTCACCTTCTTTCCAGTGTTTACATTGATGATAAAGTCCCCCTTCCGAATGACACCCTCATAAATTCTTCATTAAACAAAAACAGAGTCAGAGGTAGACATTCACTAAAGCTTGCCACTCAAAGTAAAAGCTTATAAGCAACAGGTAAAATTATAGGCATTCTACAAGAGAAAAACTTTCAATCACACCATACCTTAAATATGTTAACTGACCAAATCGCCCTTCCTCCAATTTAAAGGCCAATGCTACTAATGGTCCATCTGGAGTTCCAGTCAACGCAACCTACTTAGACAAAAATACCTCAGAAAACAGTACATATAATTAACAATTCCAAAATTTAAAAAAATCAAATTTCTTTACACATTTGAAATACCTTTTCTTCCTTCTGGTTTTGATCAAGAGCATTATTGCTGACTTCAATTGGACAGGGCAAATAACTGAGGACACCATCCAAAAGAGGCTGAACTCCCTGGAGGCAAGGATTCGTCATAACAGTGTGATCATCTCTACATATGAAATTCACAATATATAGTGCAAACAACTGATGCTAACCCAAAGCATTACAAGATAAGGGGAACAAATTTCACATACATACTTGTAAATTATCATGCCCCCGCCTGAATCAATGGATGAGACACACACCAACATAATACATTTCTCCATCATCAGTATTCTAATTTTGGAGGAGTAACACATCAATGAAAGAGGCACCCTTCTATTCTAAGGTTTATTGTTTAGGGGAACTCCTGCATGGAACCAGACCTTGACGATAGAAACTTATGGAAGAGCAAGGTTATTGTAGTTGGTGTTTTTTTTTTTTTTCGGTCAGATAATCCGTTGGTGTTGGATGTTTGAAATAGATGCTGACAATCAGTCAGGCAATTACAGTTAAAGATTTGTCACAAAGCAAGTTTTTGCTGTACCAATAAAAGAGAAACAGAAGGATCTTTTCAGGTCACAGATCCCCTTGTCAACTTGAAAGCAATTTCTTCTAACAGGTGCACTACTGACGCAATTGGGCAATTTGCCATGGAATTTGTCAGGTTCTATTAACTTTTCCTTCCTACTTCACCTTCTGTCACATCTGGTATACATGGGTTCTATCAATAAATGTTGATTTTATAATACTGAAAGCAGATATATTAACAGGCACAATCTTCCTTAGCACATCCGGTCTAGCAAGATAAGGTCAGTTTGTTGTTGTCATCATTGCTTTTGTTCTCCTTCACATGCAATTCAAATCCCAACACCTTCCTGAGTATTAAATGGTTGATGCTACTGAGACAGGCAATGGGAGGACTTAGGTAATGGTAAAAAGAACGATTTCAAGAATACCTTATTTTTGAATGCACTACCCATGAATACAGGTACAAATTTTTTTGCTATGGTGGCCCTGCGTATGGCTTCCTGCAATATGTAGTTGTAAGTGTTACATGTTGTCAAAGAACAAGTAAAACACCAAAACATTGATGAATGTTATACTAAAGGATCACCCCACTACACGGTTAATTCATATCCTACATGGTCATGAGTCTTTCAAATTATAGTGAAAATACCGGAAGCTGCAACACATCTTTCCTGTCAGCATTCACAGAATAAACAACAGAGGCATAACTTATCACATGGAAAAACAGAATTTTAATAATACTCCATATCACACTCAATGATTCATAATACGCTAGTCAAAACCAATCTTAACCTGAAAATTACTTCAAGAAAATTAAAAGAGCTAAACCTCAAGATCAGCAGATGATATAGGCTCATCACTTAGAAATGCTTCAGCAAGTTTGTCATCAACTTCCGAAACCATCTCAATTAGTTCGCGCCTCTTTTCTGTGACCAGATTCTCCATATTGGCAGGTACCTCAGCAGTGACAATATTTTCACTGCATTAAATGATAATTCAATCAGCAAAGCAAACAACCATACAAAAAAAAGAACCTGGGGAAGCCCCTGGATTCAGAAACAGACCCACTGGAACCGTGAAAATAATAGGCTTTCAACTGTACTAGGTCAACAAGACCCTGAAATTCTTCTTCCAAACCAATTGGGACTTGAACAGCAGCGCTATGGTGCCGAAGTTTAGACCTTGCCTGAGACAAGAAAAATCTCTTGATCATTATATCTAACAGGTGGAAAACATTATAGGTTCAAAATAAAGCAACGAGAGAGATTTCCTCATCACAAAAATTACATCAACTTGGCATTGTGTCTACACAAAATGAATCTCATGACAATGTACAAACCCCCCACCCCAATAACCCCTGGCCCCCCTGTCTCCATGAAGATCACATCATGACTAGAGCAATTTCATAGTCAAAATTTCCTTTTATGTCAAATTCTACGGGAAAAAATCAATTCCATTAGTGAGATAACACTACATTGTCCAACAGAAAACATGCACAAGACACCATAAGATTAACCAGTTCCCTAGTTTAACTTACAATTTTCCAAAAGCTAGAATTGCCATGGATCATAATGTTAGAAGTGATAAAGTTCAAAACATTCAATTTATCTCAAATATTATCGAAGCATCAAAATAACACAAGGAATTAAAGATCGATCTTCTCACCGGCATTAATCTTGCACAACCATGATTTTAGTCATGGAGTATATAAATGACAAAGCAAAAGATGATTTCAGATTTTTATCATCATTTTTTTCTAATAATACCTGGTTAAGAACTTTCCAAGGATCTGCTCCCATTCGATCAAGTTTATTTATAAATGCAAGTCTGGGAACTTCATATCTTCTCATTTGACGGTCAACCGTTATAGATTGACTTTGTACGCCACCAACGCTACAAAGGACAAGAATAGCCCCATCAAGAACACGTAAAGCCCTCTCCACCTCGATCGTAAAGTCAACATGCCCAGGTGTGTCAATTATGTTAACCTGCAGATCATCATGTCCGAAGCAATATTCCAGCAATGAGACAGACAATCCATAGACTAAAAGATAACTGTGAAAATAATACAAAAATTTGCATCAATTAACAGAACCTAGAAACAGACATTCCATAGACTAAAAGATAACTGTGAACAATTTACAAAAATTTGCATCAATTAAAAGAACCTAGAGTCCTGTCATAAAGTTTGAAGAATTACCAGATTAGAAAAGGGTAGAAAGAAAAGCAACATATCCGGAGATGTGAACAGACTACATAGAGAAAAAGATACTTATGAAAAAATACAAAAGTTCTCATCAATTTACAAATCCTAGAGTTCCTGTACATCATGTTCAAAGAATTGCTAGATTAAATATAAAATAACAACCGGGCAAAGAAAGACCATGCAGATAGCCATTAAAGAAAAGAAATAAAGGAAGAGAGAAAGAGAATATGAATGGTCAATAAAATTGAAGTTTCATGAGCTAAGCAAGTAGTGACTCTAAATGAGGAACAGCTGACAACTAATATGTAATTTTTTAACATGGTAAAGAAAAATACACGATCTTTTCTTACCTTGTGAAGAGAGACATTGATCAATACATGGTTTTTTAAACAATATTCAATACTGCATCGTTCTGGTATTACTATATACCTTTCTTGATCATTACGAATTGGTTATTCGTCAGCTATGGGTTTGCATCAATATCATTAATGAACAAGCAACCAAGGACTTTGACATGCCGCATGTCACCCCTTTACCCAACCAAAAGCAAACTTTTTCCGTGATTCAAAGGTTTAATTAAACTTGTTGAAAGCTCAACCTAACATATATCGGGTATGTTGCCTTCACATGCATCTAATTACATAGAGATGAGACTTCTGATGTTCGATTATTCCTCCACCTGTAAAAGGTGGTCTTTTTACAGGAATCTAGGGGCAACTTCACAAACCCAAACAAGCCCTTATAGACAGATGGAAAGCCCACATTATATATATATATTCTTTTTTACCATGACAGATGGAAAGTCTATATATCTACAATATTCAAGATACAAAAAAGGTATTAGTGGAGTAACGGCTCATTTACGAGCTTAAAAGAAAGAACCAAACTTCACAGATAAAAAAGCTTGCCCGGTTTACACTAACATATAACGAAAGAGAAATCTCACTGAAAATTACACATGCCCCTAACACATTACCTAAATACATTCCACATGCTATCAAGAAATAATCTACAGCAGAACTTGAATATTCAAAGGATAAATCTTGTAAGACTTTTTATTCATGCAAAGCAACTACACTCACACCAGACACTGCCAAACTTCCAATTTGTCATACAAGCACCAAGTTAAATTTAGCAACCACTAAAAGAAGAACAGATATACACTCAAACGGAGCAAAATGTTTATGAACGTAAGCACTTGAAAAGAAAGAGAAAACCTACTTTCACAGCAAATGTCTAAAGAAACGAAAAGACAGAGGCAATTGTTTGCATCCATAAAGTTTAAGCTGAAGAAGAGCTACATTCTCCACTATTAGTGGAGGTAAGTTGACTCTTCTAACGATCTTTTTCTAGCAAAGCCCAATTTACTGAGGACTATGAATGCTAAAGTTAAGTCTTTGTTGTGACCTAATAATATTCAGTGACATACAGTTCACTATCATTTAACTAAAACTCTACCAGCACCACATATTCTAGTGCAAAATTTGGACAGGATGCAAACAAGATTTCTAAAAGTAAGTTTTGTATGTAAAATTTTTCCTTTAAAAACAGATGGGACCCATGCCTTTGATAGGGATGCACAAGATTCTGAATGCAAGAACCATCCATCAAATATTTATATGAGGTGTCCCTCAACTTACTTAGTCTTCTTTCTATTGTCTTAAGATCAGATTAAACTGAATGAAAGCTCACACCTCTTTTCTGTTTGAAAAAAGATCCAAACTTCAAACTTCTCTCACAAACTCAAACTAAGAAGGAGAATGTTCATTAAATAAGAGAAATATGGAAACGATGCTCCTTACTGACTTCTCTTTACTCATATATATTAGATGTCACTATTCTATTTGCTTATTTATAACTTGTGTTGCTTTTGAAAAATGGTTTCTTTTTTTTTCACGCTTATGCACTTTTCTGGCACAAAACCAAGTCCAATCAATCAAAACCCAACCTAATCCCAAGTTTCATTTCTACATGAGCTCCAAACTTAAGAAACTAAATTTTGTGTAGGACTTATTATTCTATTTGGGTCTTGATGTCACTTTGATGCTGATAGAACTTCATGCTGTAATCTGTATAATAATGGTTTGCTTTTTTGACTTATGCCCGGCCGTAAAATTGATCCAGCCGGAAACTCAATCCATACCATTTAATGTCAACAACAACCAACTATAACATAAAATGTTTCCACTAAGACGGACTCATTACATAAATCATTTCATGCCACTTTTAGTACCAAACCCTCCAAAATTTCCAGACACTTCATATTCTTCTCCAAAGCATTTTCGGCTAACATTTTCAGATATTCCTCCTCCTGCCATTGGCCCTCTTTTCGTCCACTCCATCAAAAAGCTGCTTCTGCTTATTAGTCAATCTTTCACATGTAATCCACTTTAATTGAGTTTCTCTCACTTATCCACAAATGAAACCACGCAACCTTTCGTAATTGCTAATCCTGTCTTTTCTTATGATATAGAAACATTCTCATCTCTGCTACATTCTTTTTCTGCAGATGGTCAGATTTAATTGCATAATCTCTACAGCAATACAGCATCATCAACTGCGTTTTCATCCTCTATAAAATGCTTTTAAGATTGGGTTCCGCATAAGGTCCCAGATCTTCTCCACTTCGTTCATCCCCACTTCTTTCATGTGACCATAACCCTTCAAGTTCCCCACCCACCAAGTACATCCAAGATGTCGAGATAGTTTACTCTTTGGTACCTCCAGGTATCGCATTTTGACCATCGTTTCATTTGATCTCTTCAGGACTGGCACTAAGTATACTACGGTTTTTCAACCTAAAAAGAGCCTGCAGATTCCAAAGTTTCCCTCCGGGATTCTAGCTTTTGATCTACTCCTTCCCTAGCTTCGTGTACACGCACTAACTCATCGACCCAATGCATATGTAATTCTTCCTTTGTGGCTTCCCAACAGATAATGAGCAACGAATTCAACAGGTACTTGCTCTCAAAAAGATAAAAAGATACTTCCCACGAAAATGAGACAAAGCTCAAGACTACAGCTTCTAAACAGGGCAGGTAAGTAAAGCCACTATATTTACTGCGCATAGATAGCTTCGTCAATTACAGAGACCAATTATTTAACATTTCAAGCTCTCATTAGCAGGAATCAAACCCCGCAACAGCTTTTCACATGATTCGATCACCAAATATCCATAATCAAGCTCACAGCCTAACGATGACCTGAAAACAGAAAGAAAAGGGCTTGCTTTCTCACCTGATACCCCTTCCAGGTGCAGTAAGTGGCGGCGGACTGGATGGTGATCCCCTTCTCCCTTTCCAAATCCATGGAGTCCATCTTCGCGCCGACCCCATCCTTCCCCCGGACCTCGTGGATCTCATGGATCTTGCCAGTGTAGTAGAGTATCCTCTCGGTGAGGGTCGTCTTGCCGGAGTCGATGTGGGCGGAGATCCCGATGTTGCGGAGCTTGTCCATGGACTCCTTCCACCACGGCTCCTTCTCGTCCTTCGCCGCCGCCGCCGACGCCGCCCGCGCGTGGTTCCCCGACGAGAAGTGCCGGAGGCTGGGGCCGCCGAGGAGGAGCGACGCGAGCGGCGAATGGAGGTGGTGCGAGGCCGGCGGAGGCGGGGCACAGAGCGTGTAGAGAAGGCGAGGAGCCGAGGATTTCGAGAGTCGCGCCATGGCGGAGACGGCGGTGGCGGTGGTGGGAATTTGGGGTTGAATGGGGGTTTCGCCTCTGTAAAACCCTTGCAAAACCCACACCCCCGTCCGTACCGGAGCGCTTCGAAGCGGTTCATGTTCTGTTTCGGACCTCTTTTCGGGGCGGGGTCAGGTCGGGTCGGGTCGGGGCTTTGACCATATGAGTCGCACGTGCTTCGCCGGTCTTCATCAAGTCTTTCTTGTCTTTTTTTATTTGTTCAAAGTGTAAAAAGTGAGCTTGGTCTCGCTAATAATTTCTGAACAACAATCCCATTTTTTTTTGGCTAGATTTACTTCGCCAACCTCAAATTACATACATAATCACATCATTTATCTACTTTACTCGGTAACCACCCAGTTTTCTTTTTAGGTATACAGTTACCGGGGCTTCACATACATACGTAATACATGCACCATCCTCAGTTCTCTTTTAAAATAGACTCTATTATTCACGATACTTATTAACCAACAAAATGATTTCAAGTTTTTAATAATTTTTATTGCATGTGATTGGTATTTTGAAAAATGGAACGTTTTTATGCATTGGGTATAACAAGTGTTTTAAAGGCAGCACATTAACATAACAATTTCTGCAATATTAGAATCTCGCGTACCCCAACTTGAATTGTGAAAAAGTTAAAGTGGAGGGAAATTAAAATAGAAGCAGCAGTAGTGGTGAAATTAGATGGTTTTGAAAATATGACAATATAATTTTTTAAGATTCTTACGATTATTTTTTTTTTAGAATATTAAATTGATATTTTAGTCTATAGACACGATGTGACATGAAGGGCTCATTTGGTTTAACTTTACAATTGAACTTTGGGGGAATGCAAATACCTTCAAATTAAAGTATCTTGGGAAATGCAAATTATGTTTGGTAAAAAATCATTTGTGAAGCCACTTTAGGCCAATTAGTGTTTGGCAAATCTTTTTTTGCGAAAGGCATTGAGATTTTTTTATTAAAAAAAAACTTACCCTTCACTAGCTCTAGTGAAGGGTTATGACCACTGACAAGCCAAATTTGGCACTGGTGACTATCGCCCACCCAACCCCAGAGAGGTCGCGCAACCCCAAGCAACAAGGCCTAAGATCATGCCACCCAGGCCTAGGTAATGGCCACTTGGGTTGCCTAGGGTTGCGCAACTCTAAGGTGGCTGTCGTTGGGGTCGTGCAACCTCGCTGGCCCTTCGCCATCCCGATCTAATGCCATTGACTCTAACCGGTCACCCTTGCCCAAAGAAGATGAATGGTAATAACGAAAGGCAAAATCGGACTATTAAAGAATTACTGAGGGTAATTTGGGATGAAAAAACTGGTTTCAGCATTCCCAAATGCTGAAAGCACAAAGTTGATCCGGATTAGCTTTGACTTTGAATATTCCCAATACTAGGTTTTGGCCGAAAGCCCCTTCTTGGCAAGCATTTCCAATGGGCTTTCAAGACTGAAAGCCCATTGAAAATGCTAAACTAAACGAGGCAGAACTGAAGGATAATCTAGCAAGAAAGGAGGAGCATGAAGGGTGTTGTTGTCTTGATACTAGGAACCCCTTTTGGAACTTTTCTTTGTTAATAGATATGACTGACAAGTGCGCCTAATTCCCTAAAAAAACCTTAAATTTTAGGTCTAGTACCAATTTTGTCTCGAACGTTTTCTTTTGTCTTAGAAAAAATCTTAAACTTTAGGTCAAGTTCCAAATCTACTCTGAATTTTTTTTGTCTCAAAAAGACCACAAACTTTAGATCCAGTCTCGAATCCGCCTCGAATTTGTTTTATTTAAAATAAATCACTGACTTTCAATATATTCTCAAATCTACCCCCGTAGTCCAATCCCAACTTGACATGACATTTTCACATTATTGACATATCCATGTCAATAAGGTGACATGGAAAAGTATCTCCAAAATGAAACCGTTTGAGGATACGAAAATTAGGGACGATTAATGGAGATTTTTGGACAGAGGGCTAATGGGGGCAGATTTGGGACTAAAGTGAAATTTGGTGATTTTTCTCTTAGACAAAAAAACTTGGAGTAGATTTGGGATTGGACCTGAAGTTGGGGTTTTTTTTTTAAGACAAAGAAAAGTTTGGGATAGAATTGAGACCGGACTTAAAGTTTAGAATTTTTTCTAATACAAAAAAAAAAATTCGAGATAGAATTAGAATTGGACTTAAAGTTTGGAATTTTTTAGGAAATTAAGCCCTGATAATTGTTGAGAAGAGTGGTATTAAGGGAATCTTCGAAAAGAAAATAAGAATTTGGTAACTAGATAGATACAACAAGGGATGGTAAATCTATTAATATAGCTCGAAATGAAAGTTATAGATTTTGAATAGTGAAGGGATGAAAATTAATAATGTAACTTTTACTACTTGAGGTAAAACTCCTGTTCGAATCATTAAAGTTCATGTTATTCATCTATAATGTATGTTTCCCTATTTTTCTATTTTTTTGGTTCCCGAAAATAGATTTGGAACAAAAATTTGTTTGATAAAATAATTTCATTTTTTTATTTTTGGAATAAATTTTGGCCTATAAATAGATTTGGAATGGAGAAACTAAAATTCTCTACTTTTCTATTTCTGGAACAAAAATATAAATAACAACTCTCTTTTATTAATCATCCTTGCCACCCACTTGCTACCAATCACTTGCTGCCATCCACCGTCACCGCCCACCCACCTGCTCGCCAGGGACAGAAATTTAAAAATAACCTATCAAATGAATTTTTATTCCGGAAATAGAAATTTTGTGCCATTATCAAATGCTAAGAAAAATTTCAAATCAGTATCCAAAGTGGGGTCATTTTCTCATAAAAGGGTCCAAAGTGGACATAATGTCCAATAAGGGTCTGAAGTACCCAATCAATCTTAAATAGGGGCCCAAATTGCCCAATTAGTCTTAAGTAAGGGCCTGGGTTCGTTGACCGGTCAAATGCTCACCGATTAGCGGCGATCGGAATATGGGCAATTTCGTCTTTTACTTCTTAATTTTTTTTGTTTATTTTTTCTCTTTCTTTCTTTTCTTCTTTTTTTTTTCTCTTTTTCTTCCGCCGGCCATAGCCGTGCTCGGCGGAGGTTGCCGACGAGGGCAACCCAAGGTCCGATGAGGGTCGCCTGACGCCGGCGAGGGTCACCCAACCCTAGGTTGCCCTCACCAACATCGGGCGAGGGCAGCCCTTGCTTGGGCTGGGTGGGCGAGGGCGACCCTCGTTAGATCCAGTGAGAGCAACCCTCGCTCTCGCCAGATTTGGCCAGAGTTAACCCTCGCTCGCCCAGCCCAAGCGAGGGCTGCCCTTGCCCAATGCCAGCGAGGGCAACCTCCACCCGAAATCGACAACCTCCGCCAACCCCGGCTATGGCTGATGGAGGGAAAGAGGAAAAAAAAAAGATGAAAAGGAAAAGGAAAAGAAAAAAAGAGAAAAAAGAAACAAAAAAAAGTTAAAAAGTAAAATAGGAAATTGCCCTTATTCCGATCGCCGGAACAGTGACGTGCTCGCTGTGCGGTTAGCATTTGATTGGCCGGCGAACCCACGCCCTTACTTGAGACTCATTGGGCACTTCGGGCTCCTATTTAAGATTGATTAGGCACTTCATGCTCTTATTTAACATTATGTCCACTTTGGACCCTTTTTAAGAAAACAACCTCACTTTAGATACTGATTTGAAATTTTCCCCAAATGCTACTTTTTGCTCATTAACTCATCCGAGGAAGAAAAATAAATTGTTCTATTTCTAGCCAGAAATAGGACCGACGAAGAGAATTGTTGTCTTTCGCGCCCTTAGTAAGTAAGTCCTAAAGATTGCATTTAGTCGTTTGGACATTTATGCTTGATAGGATAATAAGGAAAATTATCCAAAAATCCTAAACTTATTGCGTTTTTGCAAATTCAATCCGAAGTCTTTTAATTTTGCCAATAGAATCATAAACCTCTTCAAATTTTGCCAATTAAGTCTACCCAATCAATTTGGATAGAAAATCACTGACGTTGATAATTATTAATAATATTTGATTTTTTGAATTTTTTATACTTTCTTTTTCTTTTTCTTTATTTTCCTTTCTTAGATAAAGGGCCGCCTGCTACTAACTGAAGACCAGCCAGGCAGCCACCTCTGCCGACCACTGGCCGAGGTTTTGTTTACATGCACTAACTCATCGTTATGTTTAGCCATATATAAGTTCAAACTTTTAAATGCAAATTGAGGTTATGACACGCTGGGCTGCTTGCTGTATGGTGGCAATGCATTGATGGGTTGTTTTGTTCATGATAGCTGTAAGCAAAAAATCTTGCTTTTAAGATGTGAACTGTAACATTCCAAGTCCAGACATAATTAAAGATAACACGGGCAAGTAAATATTCTTCAGAAAAATGGCTGTCATCTTTTTCTCTTTTTTTTTGTAGTTTAATGCCCTCAACAAAGTCAGTTATATCCTGCTCTTCGACTTCAAGGCAGGGTGAGTTCACAGGACCCTACAATGGCTGCATTTCCAAATTGGTGCTTTCTGGATCCTTGGACGCAGGAGCAGGTGGTGCCACTGCAGATCCTTGGTCGTCGTTAGAGCTCATCTCTTGAACAGGAGGAGGGTCAATGACGGTCACGGGCATCGGGGCATCATCAGAGAGATGATTCTTCATCTCCTGGTGCTCCTGGCATAACGCGCACCAGTGCATGCAGCAGTGCACGAGACATGGATCACATGGTGAATTCTGCACAGCAAAAGGCTGGTAAGTCAGCAAACAGCAACCAGAAGTAATCCCAGGTATGCCAAGAATTCATAAAAATCTCATGACAAACATTTGCAGCGGGCATCGGAAGGGAGCTACAATCTTCATTGCAAACAGAGACTATACAACAGTTTTAGAATCATAACTTAATAGATCTAAGGATGTACATGTTTAATAGAGTGGTACTTTCAGAAACTTTGCCTACCAAAACACTTTTCAATAAAAAAGATCATTTTAAGCTCATTCGATCAATAAAATGCCATATTAAACAAAAATGAGTAAGTCAGCAGTTAAATCAAATCCTAATCTCCTCAGTATTTCTGACCTATAAAAATATTACCTAAGAAGTATAAAGAAACTCACCTTCAGATGATACTTATTCTGTAATGACTGCCGAAAGAGGCCAGTGTAGATGCCACAAATCCACCAAGCAAAAAACAGACTCTCGCAGATAAGAAATGATGTCTTAGGATCAACACCATAAAACATTGCTGTCGCTGCAGCAACGGCCAACCCGCCTTCAACACATATGGCATGGCAAACACAAGCATTTGTCCAGGGAATTTCATCTCTCAATGCTTCTACATTGCGCCCAAACAGCACACAGGGGCAGAAAAGCCCTGTCCAGCCTGTAGATTACATTATAGTTTAGAATCATAACTGCACCATAGAAATGATGTGAAAGAACGAGTGAACCAAAGGAACCGCAACCTAGGAACAAAAGATTTATGAAAATTTGCTTTTAGAGATAAATATGTCCCTCTTCCACAATAGCAACGGGGTAAAATCACTATTGGACTAAAAGATCATATCATATCAGATACTTTCCTCCCCTAGCCTACTTATAGAATAGTCAGCTGTTCAAGGAATGAAAAACTGGACATAGCAGCGGTGATGAATTCATTGGCTCCATTTTTTGTTTTTTCCTTTTTGACAAATAGTGAACCTGCTCGTAGAGTAAAAGATAGGCAGGATTCTTTTTTCTTTTTTGGCCAAAGGCAGGAGTCGGCAGAGGACAGGCCAGAACATACATGACTTACCGCCCATATTCACAAAAGATGATGTCAACTGTGAATGGCTACACAGATCTGAAATGGAATTCTTGCATTCTTATGGTAAAAAGAAAAAAACAAGTTCGTGTTGTTCTATCATGATGAAATTTAACGGAAAGAAAGTTAACTGGAGTCAGGGGATGACGATCAATAACATAACCTTCACTGCCTTTTTTCGATGCTTGAGGTGCTAAACTCCTGTTTTAATCATGCAAGTTCATGTTATTCATCCAGAACGTGCTTAGATCAATTAGTAAGCCCTAAGTTTTAGGCCTCACTGGGTTTCAAGGAATTGCTGGGCTTTAAATAAAACAAACATGACAAAACAAAACAAAACAAACCTTAGAAGGAAGAAAGGTGATTTTCATGGATACTATCACAGAGATGAGGCAAGGAACAGGGGGCTTCCAAGCCTTGACTCACTCGTCAAAGATAGTAGTACCACTGCATCAGATCTCTCACTATAGCCGCCCAATCCTAAGGGGGGTGATGTTGTCAACCTATACTGGTGGTAAACCCTCGTGAACAGGGATGCAACAGAACTGGAGGTCTCACTTCTTAATCTTCCTCCTAATATAAAAACTAACCCTGTGAACAGAAGGACACATTACAAATGGTCGCCATTCACAGCAACAGCAAGACACCATGCCATAGCGTAATTCATTCTTCTAATGTCCAAATAAGATTAAACTGGAATGACGATTCAGATTTCGACCAGAAGAATCAGGTCTACTCTTTAAGTTTTGAAAAATGGGATGTTTCGAGAAATGGAATGCACGAAGTAGGTGGGACATAGAGATAAAATGAACTCCATAATGACCATCCATGTTGTTAAAACAAAAAGAAGACTCTTACAGCTTTCAGGATCATCGGCACAAGCACAAATGCCAGTCGTCCAATCTTCGTCAGCTGGGGCCTGGTAACTCTCGGGTAAGGGTTGCCCACATTCAGAACATCTACGGACATTCAACTGTAGAGCAGAACACAAAAATCAGCACCAAACATAACATCACACAATCAAAAGAGTCCAGTAACCCATCACGTGATAAAAAAAATGCAAATTCTAGACGGTATTTGCAAATGGGAAGTCGATAACCGTGTCCAGGCAGTGCAGGAGGGAACTTATAATACCGAAATTCATAATAGCCTCTTCTAGTCCTGAACCACCTGGATCCAATTTCACAAAAGGATCGAAACATGATCTCCAAACGAAAAATTCACGATCTCGCAGTTCCAACTTTTCCATCGTTCCTTTCCTCATTTCCGGTTGTAAAAATTCTCACTTTGTTCACCACCCCACCGGGAACAGAGCAGCAACAGCCGAAATCAGCGTACGAACTTGCCTCACAAACAACAACCATTCGCATCCGCATTTTCCATCCCTGAAAATCCCGATCGACCCCGACGCGTGCGTTTTCGATTCACAATTCACCCCACCGCCGCACCGGAGAAACCAAAGAAACGTACGGCATTCCCGGAACCGGCGGCTCCGGGGAAAAACCCAAGTCGATCGAATCGAAATCGAAATCGAAATCAGAATCGAACGGGAGAGATAGTTCGACCTGAGGGATCTCCACGGGCTGGTTGAGCTCGCCGGGAGTGATGTCCTCCACCGGCGCCTGGTCCTTCGTCAGCTTCACGTACCGCGACTGCTGCGCGTTCCCGTCCGCCGCCATGTGGCCCGACCCGGCTCCGGAGCTCCTCAGATCTCGCGAAGGCTGGCGATGGTGGAGTCGATCGCCGGTGCATGCAGAGGCCTCGTCGATTCACGTCATAGGGAATGCCAGAAGTGGGAGGAAAAGGTCGCAACTTTAGAGAGAGGAGAGAGAGAGAGAGAGATCATGTTGAAATGGTGGGAAGGAAATTGAATAGCCCTTCCAATCTCGATGAGATTTTTTTTTTTCCTTAGTTTTAGGATTAATATCACTAAAAATCCAAACTGTTATATTTACAATAAATTTATCTCAAAATCCTAAATTGGTAAATTCACCCTTTCTGTTAGTTTTTGTTAAATCTTACCTTCAAATTACTGAGTTAGATTACACGTGACAATTGACGGGTATAATAATTTGAGCTTTTACCCCTCCATTTGTCATAAATTTATCAGTTTATAATTTTTTGTGATGTTAATCAAATTTAACAAAGGGCAAATTTAACATAAGTATACCTGTTTGAGGGTTTTTGGTTATCAACAAGCTAGTTTAAGGCAAATTTGTCCCATGTGAACCGATTTAAAGTTTTTGGTGATCAAAAAATTAGTTCGAGATAAATGTGTTACAAGTGTATCAATTTAATTTTTTTTGTGATATTAATCCTTAATTTTGTTACATATTATTCCCTTTCTTTTTAATGGATAAAATCATAAAACTTAGTCAACTTTTTATTTTATCTGAAATTTTGCAGCACCACCCCTTTAACTTTTCCTTTTCGCGAAAAATACTCAAAACTTTCATGACATTATTCGTATTGACACTTTAATTTACGTACCAATGTCGACATTCTAATCCCTCCTTTGCGCACATAAAAATCATGTGGCGTAATTTAGCGAAACCGCTCATATACGATCAATCGACGTTGATTTGTTGATTCGTCACCTCTCATTCAATTTTAAATTTGAAAAGACTGGTAAATTGAAAGTATTATTAGATGTATCCTCAAATACATTCAACCAATAAAATAAATCAAAATAAAATCTTTTGAAATAATTTTTTTTCGGACTAAAATAAATTTGTGTTGAGCTTCCTATGCATTTATCATTTTCGGCTTATCTCGTCAATAAAGATAAGGTGTCTTTTAAAGTATTCTAATTAATTCAACGTTGACGCAAAAGTATATCCTTAGTAGTGGTTATTGAGGGTACCTCACAAAAGATTGTGTTCCTTATTTAACATGCTGGTGTCCACACGCCCAATCCCCCGATTAGAGAATAATTTTTCTTTCCTCACTTCATAGAATACCCCGTGTTTTACGTCCCAAAGTTTAGACGAAACCTTTCAAGGAGTTCTTACGAGCTGTTTCCCCGGCCACAATATCTATCGAGGTGTGGAAGCTACCTCTACTCTCCGATTCGTCTTTGATGTCTTCCCAGAGGCGGGAGGGTACCTTCTAGGTAAGACCACCCTCTAAGTCTCCATCCTTAGAAGCTTTGGGATTACCCATCAAGACCCGACTCTTAGATGTATGCCTTAAAGTTATTATGTAATAACTACATGGTAGGAATTTAAGTTAACCCATTAGTTTCATTATTTATTTAATGGCGAAGATGTATTCATTCATTTATCTAATTATTTATATATAAATGATTTCATAAGATCAGTTGTGATTCTACCTATTTTTGAGACATTAAGAAAATGTGTGATGGGTTCACAGTTAGACTAAATTTTTAAATTGTTCCTGGTCAATGAATCATTGAGTGCATATTAATAATTTTGTTGAAATCAGTGTGTTTTGAGCTTCACCATTAAATATTGGATAATTAAGGGAATGATGAGTCAAGAGTCATTAAGTATTATGAAGCCCGAATGAGAACGCAACTGCTTGTATCAGACAAATTCATTGAACATGACACACATAGAGCTATTAGCAATATGGAAGCTTTTAATGTGGTCAATGTCTAATTGTTCATGAATTGGTCGTGTGAATAATCACTAGACCGGAGCCCTCCTTGTTACGTGCAAAGTACAATAATGATGTCTTATACAATCTAATCAGAGCAATGCATTGAAATTCCCTGTTGGGGTTGTAACCAAGAATGAACTATTCATGTCTCGTATAAAAGGCATGTCAATTAGGTTTGTGTATCTGATTGAATTGGTGGCTTGATAAATATTTTATGGTCTTTGTTTGATCAAGACATAGTAAGCAGAGGGATTGAATTACACTATAATCAAAGTTGACGGGTTCATTATATTCTTGAAGTGCCATGACATATTACTAGATGTCAATCATGACTTATAGGACCTAGACGTTGATCAAAATATAAGAGTGTGTAATCTGCATGTGTGCATTTTCGAGTGCATCATATGCACACACGCCCATGACCAAAAAATTAAATTAAATTAAATCCCATTTAATCTAATTTTAGCCTGACAAATCGATTGCTATGATTGCAAATGTATTTGCCATATCATTTCTCCCGGTCAACATCATCCTGAAATGATTATGGTATGTATTTGGTAAATCGTAATTTTAAAGTACATTGAGAAACAACTTTGGTTTAAACGATGTTTGTAAAAGTCACACTATGTAAATCACTTTACTATTGTTTTTTTTTTTTATTAAAAAACTCAAAATCGACAAAGAATCAGTGACCAGCCAACGAGGCCAAATCTGGCTGTCGACGAACTAGATTTGGCAAGGGAAGCCTCACCTATGTTGCACCCCAAGCAATGCGGCCTGAGGTTGCAGGACCCCAAGCGGCAGTCATGTGGGTTGTGCTAACCAGGCGACGACTACTTGGGTTTGAGCAATCTAGGTGAGCATCGCCTAGGTTGCGCAACCACTTGCCTAGGGTCAAGCAACCGTTGGTGACCGTCAGCCGATCTTGCACAATTATCGATGGAGCTTCACCTACGTAAAGAAGATGAATAGTGCTTACAAGGGCAAAATCGGAAAATGAAAAATTGATGATGGCAACCATTGGTGACCGTTAGCCGATCTTGCGGAACTATCGATGGAGCTTCACCTACATAAAGAAGATGAATAGTGCTTACAAGGGCAAAATCGGAAAATGAAAAAATTGATGATGGCAATTTTGGAAGAATTTTTTTTTTACTAACCCTAAAGTGAGCTCTTTCGAAAATGCTGAAAGACCAAATCAGGTGGGGCCTTGCCTTGGGCTTTCAACTTTCGTAAGCCTAGCATTTGGCGTAAGGGTTGGGCAAAAAATTTGTCAAACACTCGTAACTTTTCCTCAAGGGGCTTCACGCCCTTTGGAAAAGTGATTCCCAAATGGTCGGAGCCTATTTCCTTCATATTATTAAGTTTTCATTCAAGTAATATTTTTTTATGTTTAAGCTATTTCAATAAGTTTTCATTGTGGTAAGTAACTTTTATTTATCAATTTCCCCATCTTCTATCTTTTTTTTTTCTTTTAATATAAAGAATAGTTTCAACGTTTCAATTAATAAAGAGATATTAAAAGGAACGGATAGTGACACAAACATTTTTTAAATTTTGATATAATATATAATGTGACATCTAAATTTTTAATTTATTTTATATAGCCCTTTAACTTTTGCCTAATGTTCAATATGATCCATAAATTTTTAATTTATTTAATGTTATTCATAACTTTTGATATATGTTCAAAGCGATTTCCAAACCTAAATTAATAAAAAGATTACATTAAATATTTTTACGTAATTCAATAATCAAATTAAATATATATTAAAAATTTGCGAACGATAATAAATAAATTAAAAATTTAAAATGACGATGCACATTGACAAAATTCTGAAACTGTTTCTGTCGTTTTCCTAAGCAAGAATCTCTGAATCAGTCACGGTCAAAAGTGAAGTGGAACTCAAGTGGAGTTATATTCCCCACTACGGTGAAGTGGGACAGGGGGTCATCACCTTCCGCAACAAGCTATCAAAAACGATTCCATCCACCGACCTCCCAAAAATTTGCTTCATCGCCTCCGGACATCTTCCTTCCTTCACCGTCTTCTCCTTCAGGGAGCATCGATAACAACAACCTTCCAGTCCGGCCATTGCAAGCCTCCTCCTTGCTCTGCTTCTGGCTGTGCCAGCCCAGGGAAGATGGCGGCGGCGACTTTGGGCTCTTCCTTTCTGGGTCTGCTTCCCTCCGAGCTCGAGATCGAGAAGGCCATCCGTGCTCTCCTCGAGTCCGTGAATTTCTCTCTCTCTCTCCTCCCGATATGATTTTTCTTTTTGACTTGCGACTTAGGAAGAATTAAGATTGCATTGGGATTGAAGTAAGACTGCTTCTCTGTTGCTGAAGAACTTTTGGCTTGTGCGTGATGAACCACATTGATTTGTTCTGCTAAAGGTTATGTCCAAGATTGTTTTTTCAGTGATTTCCCAGGCTTTGACAGAGTTATAGGATGGATGAAAAGGGAAAGTCGTGCTAAAAGAGAAATACAGTCGCTAAAGGTGGACCGAATTCTTTTGCAATTTAGCCTCCTACGAGTTTTATGAGTCGACAACTAATCCATAACGGCTACCTCTTTTGATAAGTTGGTCACACTGCGTCGAATTAGGCAAATGGGCGTCGATTCTTGTAGCTGATGCATCATAGAGGAACAAAGGGGCAAATTCGATGAAATTTGACTACGCCTTTTAGCATGGAGCCCCGCCTGAAGGTCTTGCCAAGCGAAAACATGATCCGGTCATGTTTGGAATGTGGCTGAGGGACGAAATAACTAATTCCCAAATCATATGAAAGAAAGCATTTGATAAACTGAAATGTCGAACCGTCCACTTTCCATTTCTTTCTCTTCTCCCTTCTGCTAAATATGGTAGAGTATACTATCAGGCTTCGAGCTTCTTTTTTGTGAATTGCCAGTCTGTGTTTTGGTTCCTACAACATCAACAAGTCAAGCCTTATCCCACTAATAGTCTCGTTTGTCAAATAACAATTAAAGAAGCACGTTCCCATATTTAAAAGCTGGTGTTCCATTTGCTATATTTCGCTATGATATATCTCCCACAAATGTTCATACATGATTTCTTTCTGATTAGTTTTCGGTTGAACCAGCCTGTGGCAGAGCGCTTCTTCATCTGGCTCGGATCAAAACTGGATGCAGCTTTTTGGATGTAGGGATCCGAGTGCGAGCATACTGTTGTCTAGTGGATGGGGGAGAGTTCGGCATGCCCTTCATCTGCTGCAAACGGAGCCAGCTATTAAGGTGCCATATTCTCGAATTGAAGTGTTGTGCGATCCTCTAGTCAAATTGGTTTCTTTTCCGGGCTGGATCATGGTTTAGTTGTGGATAAATAATGAGACTAAAGCCTGAGCTAACCAAGAAAAAGCAAATTAGATTTACCAATTTGATTACATTTTCATGGAAATTAGCACATTCACACCATAGTATGTATTAGAATTGTGAAAGACATCCTGATTCGTACTATGGCTCAAGCTGAAGCTTGATCTTTTCTTCTTTACCATCCTTTGTCGTAACAAATCCTTAACTGAGTTTTAACGGGAGGTTTATCTGTTTGTAGAGATTGGTTATATCGGTAGTCTTGGATAAAGCTTTCTGGAGTGCCATCATGAATAATCAGTCGGTCCAGCAGTTCCAGGAGTTGCTCCTCTCAGGTTTGTATGTACTTAACCAAAACAAGATTATTGCTTCACTGGACTCAACTTAGCATATTGCTTGTATCTCTTGACACCTTGTCCTCACCGAAAATGTTGTTTACCACGGCAACACAGTGGTATTTAGAACAGAAGAAAAGTTACTTCGTTGCATTCTCGAGATGCGTAGTAGTGTGGGAGATAAATGAGTCTTGTAAGTTCCTCTTTTTTGGTAAGTGGCACGACATGGTGGCCAGTTAGGACTGCTGTCCAAATGGGTGCCAAAAGGTAGGTAATTAAGGATACATATCAGTCTGATCTTTAGATAAACATGTTCGAGGGAGGGCATAAGGGTCTTACAACCATTTCATCAGATTAAAGTGGAATAAGATGGGACATTGAGTTTTAAGTTCATATCTTGTCTGTCCAAAGAAGTATCGTTGTTGTTATATCAAGCATGACCGAGATTGAGAAGTTAAGAAGTTTAAAAGTAGCGAATCAAAACTGCTTTCACAGGAATCAATTCTGCAAGAATGTTTTGGAGCATATCTTGATTTACTTAATCACCAACGGGAGCATATTTTGATTGTCTGCAACCTTGATTGGAGGGAAAAAAATTCTCAAACTGTAACTGTATGTTTTGCATATGAAACAGAAAGCCCTCAGATTTGTGAGGAAGTAGACTGGGGTGCGAACAATTTGTGGTGGCTCTTGGACATCTTGAAGGACAAAATCATGGACCTCGTTGAAAAGTTCAAGCTGCTTTTGAACGAGATGTTGCAACCTTCCCAGCCACCCACGCCAGAAGCTACGGCCGAGTTAGAGGAGAAAGTTGGATCGTCCTTGCTACTTTCGGTGCTAATCATCTTGGTTGTAGTGTTGGCACGAGTACGCATTGCTTGATGATCAATGTGCATATCGATTCTACGCATATTCATGACATGGTGGACTTGGAGATGTGATAAAGGTGTACCGAGTTTGCTGTTGAACCTGAGTTCCCCTTAGTACTTGTTTATGAAATTGGTGCGAACAGCTTTCGAGAGGTAGAAATGTTGCTGCTGCGCTTAATTTTAGTTTTCCGGAGAATTTCGCAATGGAACCTTTCTCATTAGACACCTCGCCACAGGTGAAGCACGAGTCAAGAAGTTACCCACAGCTAGAGATATTTACAGAAAATTGAGCAGCAACATTTGCGGCGCGCTAGCAATAGTAGTCCGCTGCTTTTTTTTCAAAAAATTTATGACTGAATTGACATTCTTACAAGGGATTTGACTTTGTTGGATAGTGGGGGGGGGCCAAATTTGGCTCCCTCAAGAGAAAAAAAAAAGAGTTGGGAGCGGATATGATCGCAGCTGCGCCCGGGCACCAATGTAATGGGGAGGCCGTGATTAAGATGAATGGAGGGAGGTGGCTGAGCAAGGAAAGAAGATGTAGAGGCGACCGGCGCTTGGTTCACACGACCCCTTGCCTAGGGTCGAGCAACTGTCGGCAACCGTTAGCCGATCTCGCGCAACTCTCGATAGAGCTTCACCTAGGTAGAGGAGATGAACAGTGCTTACAAGGGCAAAATCCGAAAACGAAAAAAAAAATTTGCTGAGGAAAGTTTTGGGGCAAAAGAATCGCCAATCATCCCTAATTTACCGCAAGGGGCCTTTTGAGTCCCTTGGGAAAGTGGGTTCTCAAATGGAGCCTAGCTCCTTCGCGTTCTGAACTTTTTATTCAAGTAAACTCTTGATATGTCAGCTATTTCAATAAGTTTTCATTGCGGTAAGTTGCTTTTATTTATCAATTTCCCCATCTTCCATCTGTTTTTCTTTTTTAATTTAAGGGTGCATTTGTTTCGCAGAAAATATAACGTTTCTGGAAAATGTTTTTCGAAAAATCATTTTCCAAGAAAAAAAGTTAGTTTTCCTTTATTTTGTGATATGTGATCGAAAATATTTTCTGGTGTTTGGATCTCATTTAGAAAATGATTTCAATCTCATGATTTTTTCTCGGACAAAAAAAATTCGAATTTTTAAATATTTTTATTTTTTAAAATAAAATAAAATAAAATAAAGAAATGGATAAAATATTGAAAAAAGTAAAAGGAAGCAATTCCGAAAAGTGTTTTCATCTTTTTAGATTAATGAATTCACTTTCCTAATTTTATACATGAATATTTTTCTTAATCGGAAAATTTTTTTCGATTGACTAATCATTTTTGGTAAAAATTTGAAAGATGGATTTTTGGGAAAATACTTTCCTTGAAACAAATGTATCCTAGAGGTGAGTTTCAAAGTTAAAGTTAAGAAAGAGAGATATTAAGCAAAGAATCTCTTAATCAATCACGGTCAAAGTGGAGTGGAACTTTGGAAGTGAATGGTGCGTTTGGTAATATTTTTATTTCTCTGTTTTTCTGTTCTTTTGTTTCTCGGAAATGAAAAAAAATAGAAATCTGTTTGTGTATGTCAGTTAATTTTTCTATTTTCCGGTATGAAAAAGTGGCCAGGAAATAGATTTGAAATAGAAACAAAAAGTAAAACAAATCTACTTTTATGTTCTTAGGAACAAAAAGAAAAATAATATCAATTTAGAAAAATAATTTCATATACCATTAAATCCCAAAACTCAAAGCCCTAAAACCCAAAACCCAAACCCCCAACCCCAAAACCCAAACCATAAAACCCCAAACCCAAAAACCAAAATCCTAAATCCTAAAACTCTAAACCTTAAAACCCAAACTCTAAAACAAAGAAACCCTAAACCTAATACTTGAAACCCCAGTATCCAAACCCAAAACCTCAAAACCCCAAAGCCCTAAAACTCTATCCCAAAACCAAAAATCAAACCTAATGCCCGAAACCCTAAAATCCAAACCCAAACCTCAAACCTTAAACACAAAATCCTAAAAACTTAAACCATAAATTCTAAATCCTAAACCTCAATTTCCTCAATCATCACTAGGCATTTGCTTTATTTATATAGAGTAATTTTCTTTATGATTGTATTAAGGTTAACTAATTATATATCATAATATATTTTGATTCTATTTCTAGTATAGTTTTATCCAAATATGAATTGTTAAATTTTCATTGATATTTTTATAATAAAATGAAAAAAATTGAGAATAGAAAATTTTTAGGATTGTACCAAATGCATTTATGTTCTTTTCCTATTTCGAATATAGAAATTTTGTGCAGTTACTAAACGTATTCTTTTATTCAGAAATTTATCTATGGAATAGAAATAAAAAATGTTATTTTTAAATAAAAATTATTTTGGGGAACAAAAATGTTATAATACGGACCAGAAGCGACTGATATTCTCTTCTCCACTACAGTGGAGCGGGACAGATCATCATCATCACCTTCCCCGGCAGGGTATCCAAACATCATTCCATCCATCAACCCACCAAAAACTTTCTTCATTTCGACACACCCTTGTCATCAATCTCTCTCTGTCCGTCTCTATCCCCCGATTTTCTCCAAAAAAAAATGGGGGGAGGGGCGGTGCATCCTCCCCCATTGAAGGCCCCTTCTCCTCCTGACATCTTCCTTCCCTCGCCATCATCTTCTCCTTCGGGAAGCATCCACGGTAACAACCTTCCAGTTTCAGCCAGTCATGGCAAGCCTCCTCCTTGCCCTGCTTCTGGCTGTGCCAGCCCAGGGAAGATGGCGGCGGCGACTTTGGGCTCTTCCTTTCTGGGTCTGCTTCCCTCCGAGCTCGAGATCGAGAAGGCCATTCGTGCTCTCCTCGAGTCTGTGCATTTCGCTCTCTCCTACCTTTCTCTCTCCCTCTCCTTATATGATGTTTCTTTTTTGGCTTGCGACTGTGTTTCGATTCCTTTTCATCTCACACGACCACCATGTCGCCTGCGAATTCGGAAATCGTAAGGATGCTCGACATGGAATGGGAAGAATTGAGATTGCATTGGGATTGAAGTTAGACTGCTTCTCTGTTGCTGAAGAACTTTGGCCTGTGCGTGATGAACCATGTTGATTTGTTCTGCTAAAGGTTATGTCCAAGATTGTTTTGTCTGTGATGTCCCAGGCTTTGACAGAGTTACAGCATAAATGAAAAAGAAAAGTCGCACTAAAAGAGAAATACACTCACTAAAGGTGTATCGAATTCCTTGCAATTTAGCCTCCTACAAGTTTTATGAGTCAACAACTAATCCATAACGGCTACCTCTTTTGATAAGTTGGTCACACCGCGTCGAATTGGGCAAATGGGCGTCGCTCATCGTTTTTCTGTTTGATACAACATTAAATTTGCGTCATGATTCTTGTAGCTGATCCATCATAGAGGAACGATGGGGTGAATTCAGTGAAATTTGACTACACCCTTTTAGCATGGAGCTCTACCTGAGGGTCTTGCCAAGCAAAAACATGATCCGGACATGTTTGGAATGAGGCTGAGGGACGGACTAACTAATTCCCAAAACATATGAAAGAAAGCATTTGATGAACTGAAATGTCGAACCATCCACTTTCCATTTCTTTCTCTTCTCCCTTCAGCTAAATATGGTAAAATATACTATCATGCTTCGAGCTTCTTTTTTGTGAATTGCCAGTCTGTGTTTTGGTCAGTGATGTTTTGTTTCCTACAACAACAACAACAACAACATATCAAGCCTTATCCCACTAATAGTCTCGTTTGTCAAACAACAATTAAAGAAGCACGTTCCCATATCCAAAAGCTGGTGTTCAATTTGCTATATTTTGCTATGATATATCTCCTATACATGTTCATACAGGATTTCTCGCTGACGAGTTTTCGTTTGAACCAGCCTCTGGCAGAGCGCTTCTTCATCTGGCTCGGAGCAATATTGGATGCGGCTTTTGGGATGTAGGGATTCGAGCATATTGACGTCTAGTGGATGGGGGAGAGTTCGGCATGCCCTTCATCTGCTGCAAACAGAGCCAGTTATTAAGGTGCCATATTCTTGAGTGGATGGATTGTGCGATCCTCTAGTAAATTGGTTTCTTTCGCAGGCCGGATCATGGTTTAATTCTGGATATATAACGAGACTAAAACCTGAGCTAACCAAGAACAAGCAAATTAGATTTACCAATTTGATTACATTTTCATGGAAATTAGTAATTCACACTATATTATGTATTAGAATTGTTAAATACATCCTGATTCGAACTATGGCTCAAGCTGAAGCTTGATCTTTTCTTCTTTATCATCCTTTGTCGCGATGCTAGAATAAATCCTTAACCGAGTTTTAAGGGAGGATTTTCTGTTTGTAGAAATTGGTTATATCGGTAGTCTTGGATAAAGCTTTCTGGAGCGCCATTATGAATAATGAGTCAGTCCAGAAGTTCCAGGAGTTCCTCCTCTCAGGTTCGTATGGACTTAAACAAAACAAGATTATTGCTTTGGTGGAATCAACTTAGCATATTGCTTGTATCTTTTGACACCTTGTCCTCACTGAAAATGTTGTTTACCATAGCAACACGGTGGTATTCAGAACAGAAGAAAAAGTTAATTCATTGCATTCTCAAGATGCTTAGTGGTGTGGGAGATAAACGAGTCCTGTAAGTTTCTCTTGTTTGGTAAGTGGCACAACACAGTGGCCAGTTAAGACTGCTGTCCAAATGGGTGCAAAAGGTGGGTAATTAGGGATACATATCAGTTTGATCTTTAGATAAATATGATCGAGGGAGGGCATAAGGGTCTTACGACCATTTGATCAGATTAAAGTGGAATAAGATCGGATAATGAGTTTAAGTTCATCTTCTGATTGTCTGTCCAAAGTAGGGGTGTTGGAATCGAACGAACTGAACTGAACCAAAACTACACCAACATTAGCATATTTTGTTGCAGCCTTTTCTTGGCGGGTAAAAAAGTTCTCAAACTGTAACTGTATGTTTTGCAGATGAAACTAAACGCCCTCAGATTTGTGAGGAAGTAAACTGGGGTATGAACGATCTGCAGTGGCTCTTGGACATCTTGAAGGACAAAATCATGGAACTTGTTGAAAAATTCAAGCTTCTTTTGATCAAGACATTGCAACTTTCCCAGCCGCCCACGCCAGAAGCTACGGCTGAGTTGGAGGAAAATGTTAGATCGTCCTTGCTACTCTCGGTCCTAATCATCTTGATCGTAGTGTTGGCACGAGTACGCGTTGCTTAATGATCGATCTGCATATAAATTCTACACAGATCCATGACATGGTGCACTTTGAGATGTGATAAAGGCGTACCGAGTTTGCTGTTGAACCTGAGTTCCCCTCAGTACTTGTATATGAATTCGTGTGAACAGCTTGCGAGAGGTAAATGTGTTGCTGCTGCGCTTAATTTGAGTGATCCTTTCTCATAAGACACCTCGCTACAGATGAAGCGCGGAGTCAAGAAGCTACCAACAGCCTAGAGATATTTACAGAAACTTGAGCAGCGACATTTGCGGCGCACTAGCAATAAGAGTCCACTGGTTTTTGTTGAAGAGGCGTGCTGTCTACCCGCTTTCGAACAATCTCATAGTAGCCTATCTTAGCAAACAGCGATTCGTGATTACGTGATCTTGTACATTCCCATTGATCTGTTGGGAACCCTACGCAGTGTTTTAAGTCAATGCCGATGGTCAAATCAGCGAGCATTTTCGCTCCTGCTAAATACGTTAGTCCATGTTCCGCATGCACAGACAGAAATAATGACCCCATGATGCCGATTAACCGCGTTAAGTACAAGGCAAAACAAGGGAGCTCGAAACAAGATAATTTCTTAAAGTTCACCTCGGCGATCACAATAGAACATGGACTGAACATCGCCAATGGAAGAATCCAATAGCCAGCGAGGGAGAGATAAACTCCGTTTTACTATCAGCATCGAAGCATTTTGAATTCCCAATGCTGCTGCTGCTGGTAATTGCCAGGTATTCGTCTGATAGCAATGCGTACCACGCTAGACGAATGCAAATATAATCATTTGCCATTTCACCCCGTTAGAAACAACTCCAGCATCTTACCCCTGAATGAGTACCGAACGCTTCCAAAAGATTGATTGGCAAACGCTAGATTGCCTCTTTAAAAGCACCTCAAGCCAATGCATTCTTGAGAAGGCAAGCCAATCCAAAACTCACTCTGCACAGCCATTCGTCATGCAAAACACGGCTCAAAAGTTCCAAGAACTAGACTATTGACAGTCAACAACATGAAGGTATTCGACAATATTATCCAATTTGAACATTCCTATACTGCTCGGGGCCACAAAATGGTAGCTAAGATATGGACACAACAGGATGACTTGATACTCAAGTGAGAATTGGAGTATTCTGGAGTGGAGGGGAAAATAACTCCAAGCGATCCATGTTGTCACCAAGTAAGAGTTCATCGGAATCAGTTATTAAGGCTGCAACTAGGTGACAACAACCTCAGCAGATGTTAGACCACTATGACAAAAATCGAAAAGTTATATCATGCATCTGAGATCAGAGGTTCAAGACATCCACGATCTTGGGCCCATTAATTCACGTTCTGCAGCAGAACCTTGGGTTGCGAGCTTCTGAATGCGTGATGAAAATTCCTCAGCCTGCAAATAGTAAAGAGAGATCATTCTTATTACTCAGGAGAACAACAAAGACGATTTTTACTTCTAGCCTCTACGTCCGCACGTGCATAAACTTGGTGCAGATGGAACAAGCACCAGTTTGCTGAGCATTACCAAGCTTTTGAACATGACGGTACAATACTTCCCACTTAAACTAGTCCGGTTTTGTTTCAGCAAAGAAAATAATTAATAGATTCCAATATCCAGCACTGTATAGTTAGCCATGAAACAACTGGAGAATGGAGTCGATGTTTTGAAGCAATTGTAGATGAAACCAAAAGCTTTTGATGCAGGGCCCAAACCTTCTCATCAACCCACATTAAAGAGCTAAGCTGATTATTTAAAATCCTGACAACAATATCAAGTGGTGTCATGCTGTCGACGGTGTCAAGCACTCCACCCTGGGGAGAAGCAGAGCAGATACATCATCTTTCTACCACGAAATAGCATTTCCAAAACTCAAATAACTCCTGTCAAAGCAATTGTTAAAGTAAAGTCTCTACCTGGCTCGAATTCAGAGTCTGGATGACTGATTTAATTTGTTCCGTCATTTGTTCCAGCTCCCTCTCTATCAACTCAGCTTGTTCATACCTGCGATGCAAACAAGATCACTTATCTCACACAACAGGATAAAATAACTGTAAGATGCTCAAAAACCAAGAGAGTTTTAAAATTGCCAGCAATGAACTAATGTTTCCAGGCCTTTCTCTCACAAAGAAAGCCAAAAAAGCCTGTAAGATGCTCAAAGGCCAAAAGAGTGATGAGGGTGCTACCAATTGATTAATGGCTTCAGGCCTTTATTGTCAACACCAGAATAAACTCAAGGTCAGACCATTAATGAGAAATCAAATGAGAAGAAGTCTTAATTCAAGGTCAGGAGGTTTTCAGCCAGGAGTTTGGATAAAGTTTCAAAACCATTAGGTCCAATCCTCCAAATCGTTAAAATACACAAAAATTGAGATCCAAGGATGCAATTCTGTGTGTGTGAGCTTTTCCAGTTGTTGCAAATAACGGTTCGCACATGCATTGAGCCCACAATTTTGCAATGCACAAATATTTTATATCATTGTTGAATATGATTGAAAAGATAAATTAGTCATTAAGAATGGGAATAACAAAGGTGCCAATTCAAGGTGTGGAGTTGGGACAGAAATTGGCAAGGGTTGTCCTCCGACTAAATCATAGCAGATGAACAATACTCCAGCCTCTTCAAACTACAATATCAGCTCTCTTGCAAGTGTGCATCAGATGATGTAGACGGACTACTTCTTGCACAAATAAAAGTCTTAAAGAAGGATAACTTTTTCCATTTAGAAAGATCAAGCACTCAACAAATACTACAAGAAGACAGATGTAATCGATAAGGGGCTTACTTAATGAAAGGGTATATCCATCAGACAAAGGATACAAGACAGAATTCAGTTCTTACATTGCATCTCTAGTGGACGCAGCTTCATCATCAAGCAATAATCCATGCTCATCCTTGTAAATACGTTCAGCTTCTTCTTCTATGCTCTGCAAAGCCTTGTCAACCTAATGCACATAGTAAAATTAGAATCATCCTTCCTCAAAACCACATGAGTAAGTCACTGACTCACAGAGAAGCTAATATGGATAATCCTGGACTATACACCAATCAAAAAAAAAAAAAAAGAAAAACCTTCCCCAAACGTGGCCTTATTGCACATTGTTCCCTTAATAAATGCACCTATTAAATTTATGACAACTTCAGTAACATCATAAGTAAGTAAGCGCCTGAAGTTAAATTCACACCATCATCAAAATTTTTTGCTAAGATGACAGAAGGTTGACTCATTATGCATATGATGACACACCAACCAATCAACATAGAACACGATGGAAAAGAAGATACTTTTGGCTGGCTTCCTCTAGTTGGAAAATATTTGCATATGTGTCATTCTAAGATCTTAAATAGCTTTGCCATCCCCAAAATCAAGAAATAACTGTATCCCACTACGTCTATACTTTCTTGTCCATAGAGAAAGTTTTCCAGAATAACTTCCATCAAATAAACCCAAATCACAAAGGTCCTTTCATGACTACATGTAAGAAATCCCATTTATCTCACCAACAAATGCATCTTCGCGATCAAGGACAAGTGAAATCTAAATACTTTTTCCAAAACCTGCTCAAGATTTGTCCGATACTAAGTTCTCAAAAGAAATAGCAACCCTGGGAAAGACATATATTTACCTCTTGCTGATGAGTTTCAATTAATTCCAGCTGTCTCTCCAGGCTAGCTTGGGTTTCAACCACTTTTGCCACTTCAATCTGGATCATTTTCATATATTAGGCTATGAAGAAAAAAATTCCAGCAGATGATAAAACTGATTTCACTGAGTTGAAAATAATTTGAGTAAAGATAAGAGGTAGTTTGGTGCGTCTTACTCTGAAAAAAATCATTTTGGCATTCAATAACTAGATTTCTGACAAACTATAAAGGTACAGAGTCCGTGATAAAGTTACAATTGTTCATAGATTCTGAAATCTTCTGAAATGATTCAATTTTCAGAAAATTCAATGGAAGTACAGCACTTGGTCTAGAAATTGTTAACTGATGGACAAATAAAATATCTTCTTCTTTGGACAGATTATGCCTCAATAAACATCATATACACTAGTTTAAAATATTTCTCATGTTGAGCAATTTTAACCTCAAGCCTAAGAAGAACATCACGATTCTGCAATATCCTCTTGTCCCACTCAGCTATGGCATTTGCCTGCTTCCGGAATTTCCCTGTTCGCTCTTGTAGCTCAGCATTCCACTCCTTGATAATCTGCAAGAAGAAAAAGAAAAAGCCGCGTCTGAGAGAAGCAGGCAGGGAGGGTTGGAAATAAGATATAAAATTTAATGTGGCTGGTCATGAAAAGTTTACAAGATACAAGTAAAGTGTCAAATTTGGATCTGCACGGAAAAGTTCTATTAAGTGAATGGGTTACCCAATAATAAGCACGGGAACTTTCCTTTCATTTCAATACAATAAAAGATAAGACTCATCTCACAAATGGCTCAGTTTCCCTCTTTCCTTTAAATAAACAGACAAAATTTGTTGACAACACAAGGAACCAAACTAAACCTTAGGCATATTCCATGGATCGATGTTTATAAAGCATGGCAAATTGACAATAATTTGATCAGAAATGGCCTGGCAAAGTCAGTGATATGAACTCCACTGGATTAGTTTGATCTTTCTCCTAGTGCATGGTTTCACATATAAGTTGTACCCCTCCGGTGCTCTTAAATATAGCTTTACTTTTTCATAGAATAATAATTAGAACAATGGATTTACTCTTCCATAAAGCAGTTAACCATGTTCTGATGTTTGTTCATAGAGTAACCAAGGTAATCACAATGGAACTGAAAAGGGAAACTTCAAACTTCCTGGAGAAGATGGAGCATTGTACAAGTGGACAATTATTTGTTTTTAGAATTCATCTCGATTAAGAAGATCCTTAACAGTTAATACATAAATACAAGATCTGCATGAGAAATTGATAATAATTTTGACCAGAAATGGCCTGGCAAAGTCAGTGATATGAACTCCAGTGGATTTTTTTGATCATTCTCCTTGTGCATAGTTTCATGTATAAGCTGTACACCTCCAGTGCTCCTTAGTATAACTTTACTTTATGATACAAAAAGATATATACTTAATAAAAAAAATGGATTTAATCTTCCTTAAAGCAGATAACCAAGTTCTGATGTTTCTTCATAGAGCAATGAAGGCAATTGCACAGGAACTGAGAAAGGAAACTTCAGACTCCCTGTGGAAGACAGAGCATGATACAAGTGGATAATTATTAGTTTCCAGAATTCATCTTAAGAAGATCCCTAACAGTTTATGATGTAAATACAAGATCTGTCTTACAAAGAGCAATGCTTTAAGTCCACATTTCAAAACCAAAGTAGAGGCTAGACAAATATATATCCTTCTTCATAAGTAAGGATGCCCAATCTCATAGAGTCCTTGAGCAAATAATCCTAGAAAAGTCCCCAATGACAAGGAAAAAATGATGAACCATATCCTGTCCTATGAGGAAATCCAAATTCACTAAAATCGGACAACAGAAGTAAATGGTCCATTAACTTTGATCATGGATTGGAAAAGAGCATATTCATTTCACTGTATATTATGACCAGTTGCCAGTAAAAAGTGTAGCAAAGACCTCCTCAACAGTCTTCCCCACGATCTCTGATGGTAGTTTGGGTACAGCAGCTGCAGTGCTGATGCTTGATGTTGCTCTAAAGAAAGTACATAAGATAGAAAGGAAATAAGCTGAAATATTCTAATTCAAACAACCCATACTCTCGGATTGACATAGTAAGTTCAAACTTGAACAAAAGAAAACGAACTACAGTAATCTCAAAATGATGCAGATGATCTCAAACGAAATATAGTAATCTTATAAAAAAAAAAAGAAACAAAAGATGGATCGAAAATAAAGGGAAGTGTTATTGAAATCCCTATAGTAGTTTTCATTATACCCGTAAAAAAGTACATGATGGATAGCGGATAAAGGAAAGTATCTTCGAAATCCCTTCTGTATTAGAAGTAACAAAAGCAGGGTCTTCAAAAGTATTCTAGATGAAACAAATCGTCAGACAAAGCAAACTCTTTTTGGCTAGGAGATAAGGCCAACTTACATAAAGAAGAACTCTTCAGAAAAAAAAAAAGGAGTTGATCCTTGAATGAATGGTGCAAAAACAGAGTACTGATTTGCCCCAAGTATGAGAAACAATACCAGGATATCCATAGATATGGAACAAGAAAGTGTCATGCCATGTTATGAAGTTAAATGTACATTACTTAGCTATCAAGACAGTGAATACAGACCCACTACTAGAAGCTACAATAAGAGATGATGTTGGAGCTGCAGTTGTACTGGTGCTAGAAGCTGTTGTTGCTGCGGAAGTTGTAGCAGGGACACCTTAAAACGAGGTTTTCAAAAATCACTTAACACGGCATCTTATTCCTTAAGCATAAAACCAGAAATGCACAATAATGTATCAGCAGGCCATGTAAGCTTCTACATGAATTAAACATAACAATACCATGTCACACCATATTTATTTGCTAAAACACGATAAGAAGATGCTAACATCTATTTGACAAGTCAAGGATGCCTATATTATGAAGACAATCCAAGTTCAAGGAAACAGGACAAGCAGCATAGGCAAGTCGATGCCATAAAATAGGGAAGAGCTGCAATGAGATAATGCAAAAGGTACAAACTCCCTAAGTAAGAGTTTTCTAAGTGCATTAATTCATTAACGTAACATCTGCACCAGAACTATATTCCAAAGTCGACATGAGGTTATAAGTGAGCACCATTTATACTTCCAGCAAATACCATGAGAGCATTTCTTTTTTTGCCAAGCTTATGCAGAAACATTATAACGGCATTGGCAATTGATCAGTTGTGTGAGATTTTGTGGGACCACCACCGACTATTCTAAAAGCTTAAGCTGTTAGGTGAAGGCACGGTTTTATATTTAATAATTCTATCAATTTGTAATTTCAAGTTCGAAGAAATGAAACGGTCAGGCTTTATTTGTGATTGCAGCAGCAAGTCATGACATGACATGAATATTTCTCCTTATAATATTATTTTAAAAGACGCTAATTTGTTCTAAAAGGTAACTGTACAGTTAAGACTCCTGTAAGAAGTATTAGAGAATTACATAATAAATGTATGTCCAAGCAAAAGATCATATGTTTATACAAAGCGAAGGAAAAACAAACCATAGTCCACCCTACCCTAGTGTTAAGCAATATTGCTATACACATAGCAACCCCCAACTTCTAAAACCCACAGAACCAGAAAAAAAAATGAAAGTCTTTTTTCACTGCAAGCACCTTTACAAGAACTATGCAGAAGGATGCTCAGGTATGTGTCGAAGGTACACGTGACAACTGGACAAAGAACAATGCTAATAAGAATGTCCACAAAGGAAGACAGATTTTGTGATTAAAAGGTCCATTTCCTTCTTATATGGGTTTTTAGCCTATGGCTTCATATATGAGCCACCAAAAATATCTTTCGATTCTTCCCGCCAATTTTTCTATACAATCACAACACACTATCATACTTATGCATGGAATCATGTATTGACCGACCCTTTACAAGTTTTTTCGATTTCATCAGGAGAGAACCTTCAAAAGCTGACAGCTCCTCAAAACAATTAGGCAACAAACCATCAGGCTTATAGTCACAGTTTGTCGGCAAATTATGTTACTTCATTATGTTTTTGGTTACGCTGCCTAGCAGGCAATCTTCGTCTTCTATTATTTGTCTTTTGACAGCGATTTTCAGACTAGACTCTGCTTAATCATCTGCAACTTAATGTCATTCTCAAGATCAGTGTAGCATTGAAATATGGGTTGTGAGACATGATAAAGATAAAAGTTTAAGAGCCTATACATTCAGTAATCCCATTGTACCATGTGATCACTACAATTTTAGAACAATAGGTAACCTAGCAAGCAGAAGATATGTGCTCAACATAGCAGGGTATGGCATAACTTCTCACCTGTTTCGTGTTCTTATTAGAGAGCCACAAACCCTGATTTTGTCCGGATCCCTCTAAAGAGATGCTCATTAACATGCAGAAAGCGCAAATAGCGAAAGTATACACAGAAAATACAACATTCTGGTACAGAAATCCTAGCTACTGAAATGGTGAGAGGAAATGGATCCACAAGCTCTTAATCTGATTTCTCATCAAGTGGAATAAGCTGATAAAAGAGACCTCTGAGATTGGATAACCAAAACAGACAACAAAGCATCGCCCTAAAAACTAGAAGGAATATGCACAAGTAGAAAAATAACGCCTAACGCTGCGGAGCAGACCTACAATTAGCACTTCTATGCATTTACGATGAAATTCCAACTTCTTGATCATGCTAGTTCAAACGCAAAGTGTCAGTAACAACTCACTAAAAGCAGGGACGGTGATGGTGGTAGAAGGTGCTTGTGATGAAGCTGGTGTTGAAGTTCTGGCAGACAACGAAAGGCTTGGAACCGAACTAGCAGTCACCGAAGAGGCAGGTGTTGCAGCCACTCCAAATCCCGTAAAGGAACTAGCAGGTGTCGAAGATCCCGCACTAACTGCCGGGGCCGTCAAAGTCGCAGCAGTCGACGAGGAACCCACAGCAAATGAAGGCAATGTCGTCGAAGAGGACACCAAAGCGGAGCCACCTGCCGATGGAGCCGACGCACTAGTGGTAGTGGTGACAGTAGAGAGCAACGGCACCACGGATGGGGCGAACGAAAAGGACGTAGGCTTCGCGGAAGGTGCGGTCGAGAGCGGGGCGGACGACGCGAAACTGAAAGAGGACTGCGAAGATGAGGAAGACGGTGCAAATGAGAAGGTTGAGGTTGTCATGGATATTGAACTGGGTGCTGGAGATGGCGAACTAGAGCTTGAGGTGGGTTTGGCAAAGGAAAGCCCCATAGAAGCAGAAAAAGGAGATGTCATTGAGGCTGAACTAGAAGAAAATACGTTTGAAAATGATGTAGTCGCTGAAGCTGATGAAGAAGCTCCGGACAACGTCGCTGTGGCGGGGGCGGCGGCAGCGGCGGTGGCGGCGGTGGCGGCCAAACTCGGACTCCCGGAGGTCGCAGTTATACCAAACAGGGACGGAGCCGTGGACAGACCTGCCCCAAACAATAGCGCACCAGAACTAGCGGCGGAAGCAGTTCCTCCAAGTAAGGACGCTCCAGAAGCGGCGGCGGAAGACGACGGCGTCACAAACAGAGGCGGAGCGGCGGCCGTAGTGGAAGCCGATGACCACGTCGGCGCCGCACTGAACAGTGGCGTGCTTGCGCTTGAAGACGTCCCGAACAGAGGCGTACTAGAAGCGGCCGCTCCAAACGAGGACGCACCAGAACTCGCCGCGGATTGAGGCGTCCCGAACAGAGGCGGACCAGAAGTGGCCGCTCCAAGCAAGGGCGCACCAGAACTCGCCGCAGATTGAGGCGTCACGAACAGAGGCGAACCAGAAGTGGCCGCTCCAAACAAGGACGAACCCGAGCTCGCACCGGAAGAAGGCGCGGGCGTACCGAACGAAGAAGCAGCGGAGCTCCCCGACGAGCCAAAGAATGGCGAAGGGGAACTCGACGCGAACGGCGACGGACTCGCGGCAGGCTGAACCATTCCGAAGGGCGACGATCCTCCGGACGCGGCCGACGACGGCGTACCGAAGAGCGGAGGCGCCGAAGCCGCCGGCGCGGAGCCGACTCCGAAGGAGAACGGAGAAGCGGAGGGCGCCGACGACGAGGAGAAGGAGGGAGCGAAGCCGACGGGAGGCGGAGCGGGAGCGGAGCTAGGGTTGGCGGAGGCGGACGCGGCCGCGGCGGCGGGGGGGAAGGGGGAGGGAGAAGCGGCGGAGGAGGAGGTGGCGAAGGACAATTGGAGAGGGGAGGAGGAGGAGGAGCTAGGGTTTGCGGCGGAGGAGGGAGCGAAGGTGAAGGTGGAGGAGGATCCGAAAGCGGGAAGGGAAGATCCGAACGAGAAGGGAGGGGCGGTTGAGGCGGAGGAGGAGGGGGCAGCGGCGGAGGACCCGAACGAGAAACCCGCCATCGTCGGAGCGGTTGCTTTATTTCCGCCTTTTTTTCCCTTTTTCTGCAAGCTCGAGAGGGTGTGTAAAATGCGAGGGGTTTTGGGGAGAAGCGTTTTTGCGCCATAGGAGGGGGGTTTCGGTCCCCTGGAATTTTTTTGAAATCTTTTGTCATTTTTATATATTGACAAAAATATAAAAAGATAATAATTTTACTTTTGTCTAAAATCCAAAGAAACGGACCCCCGAGAAACCAACCACAAAAAAATGAAATACGAACTTTTATGCAAAGGGAAAGTCGAGCTCCAGTGTTCGCCGGGGTCCGTTTGCTTCTCTTCGAAGTTTTCGAGCGATCGAGCTGCCCAATTGTGTAAAATCGAAATATGTAATTTAAATATATTATTCTTTAAATTGTATTGCGTTTCATCTTGATCGTCCTCTTTTGAATAAAAGGGTCCGTTTGTTTCACGAGAAATGTACCATTTCTATAAAATCTTTTTCGAAACGTCTTTGGCGAAAATCTAACAAAGACCTGAAAAGTATTTTCAGTCATTTGATATAAGGAAAATCTAATGAGAAAAATTATCGAAAAAATCATATTTTTTTAATTATTTTTTAATATGATATATTTTTTTGTTTTCTTTTTTGCTTCTTCTTTGACTAGTCGCCAACCTCAGCGACAGGATTGACGACCGGCCATAGGCAAGCTCCAGCTTCGCAGCTAGGGGTAAGCTCGAGACTCGCCACCAAAGGCCACGAGCTCACTGGCGACTAGCCAAGGAAGAAGCAAAAAGAGAAAAGGAAAAAAAGAAAAAAGAAAAATAAAAAAATCAATTTTTTAAAATAAAATGTAATTTAAATTTAAAAATTTTAAAAACTATATTTTTAATAAAAACAAATGTATCATTAACTCAAGAGCCACGAGAATCCACTTATGGCCTTTGTGGACTCGGGCTTCAGGGTGGGGATAAGAGCTCAAGCATTGGGAACCCAAGCACAACCTTTATGAACTTGAGCTTGAGTACTGGAGCATCGAGTTCGAGCACTAGGAGTTCGAACCTAGCCTCGATGAATCTGGGAGTACGTGCAAAGGGCTCAAGCCCGGGACACAGTGGTCCTGAGCCTGATCACCAGAGACTTGATCTTGAACACTTGGACCCAAAACCCAATATTGTGATTTCCATGCCCAAACGCTGAGTTTTGGGTTCACGTGCTGATATTTAGTTATATTTCGGAAAATGTTTCTTTTAAAGAGGACATTAATTTCTTAAATTTAAGCTTTGATAGGAAATATTTTCCGTTAACTCATTTTCCTAAATAAACCAAAAGTCGGGAAATGAAAAAAAATGTTTTTCACGAAATAAACGGACCGAAATCATCAATTCATTAAAAGTCAAAAAAAAAATTAGCTTGACAAGAAAAGTAACTAAAAAATGTTAAAATTTTCAATGATGGCTATTTTGCATTGATAGAGCTCATCAAAACCCTTCTTTTATTGTCGAACAAAATTCAACGAGGCAAGCACAAATTTTAATTGGAGCAAAACAAGTGAGAAGTGCAAGAAAAGTACTCATTCCTACTGTGTAATTTATGTGTATTTATGAGGTATTTTTGTAATTATGTTTCTATCTATATCCTTTTTATAATTAGTCATTCCTATAAATACATATCATTCAACCCTAATTAGGGTTAAGCAACCATAAAAACTTTATCGTTATTTTCTCTCTGTCTCTAAACATCAACATGGTATCAAAGAAAGAAAACAGATCGAATTCTTCAACATCTCTACCCCGAATTAACACTTCATTTGCTCCAATTACTATCTCAACAATGTCCAATGCATCTTTAAATTTTTCTTCTTCTCTATCATCTCTTTGCCCATCGTCTTTCTCTTTCTATTAATCCCAATTTCCTATCGTCTCTTGATAATATTGCGCCCACTTTCACCTCTTCTTTCCTCTTCACTGTTGCTCCGATATTTGCTTTTGCTCACATTACGATTGTGCAATCATCCTAGTCGTCTCTTATTCTTCCCAACATCACAAGTCTCATCTCCATCAAACTCGATGCAGATCAATATCTTTTATGGAAATCTCAGTTTGAATCTATTTTAATCTACAACGATTTGCTAGGCTATGTAGATGGTTCTTTTCCGTGTCCACCGAAGCTTATTAATGATCAAATTAACACTGTAGTGGTCAATACCTCCTATTCCACCTCGGTAAAGACAGATTAATGCGTTCATAGTTTGATTAATTCAACTCTCACAATTGAGATTTTTTGTGAAGTTTACGACCTTCGAACATCTCAGGAGATTTGGATTGCTCTAGGACAACATTTTACTGATCACTATGCGGCCAAGGAAATTTGACTAAAACTGGATTTTCAGAATGCCGTGAAGAAACCCAATCAATCGATGTCTGATTATCTTTGGCAACTGAAGTCAATCGTAGACTCTCTTACGTCTCTAATAAAGACTTGGTGATTCAAGCACTCAATGGCTTAGTATGATCTTTTTGTTACCATGGTCACAAATAGCCCTACAATTCTCTCCTTTGGTGATTTGTGGTTGCACCTCCTCATCCAAGAAGAACGATTTCTTCAAAAATCAAGTGCATCATCATCATATGATATTCATCATGCTTTGATCGGTCATGTCACTTCACTCAGTCCACCATTTTGAGGATCTTGAGGTCGACGTAATTTTATAGGTCGTAGATATGGTTGGGTATAATGCGGACAATTCTCACGTGATAAATTGAGTTGGCAATCTTCCCATGATCAGTTCAGTTCGCAATCATTATCGTCCTGATTCAGTTTGAAATCATTATTGGCCCCCTATGCCTCCTACACCTCCTCTTGTCAGTCTCATGGTGGTTGGAAGCCCTATGTTTCCTCATTCACACAAGAAGTTATTCTCGGATATAGGCCTTATCTTACTTGTCAGATATGTAACGGAGTCGGGCACACTGCACTACAATGTTGCCAACGATTCAACCATGCTTTTACCTCTACTAATCTATCAGACTTGTTCTCAACTTTCTCGGTTGGCGAGACCTCTTATTCAACTATCTTGATAATGGAGTGTCAACACACATGACTAGTGATATTGATAACATCTTAAATCACAGACCTTTTTATGATTTGACAAAAGTCTCAGTTGGTGATGGTCATTTATTTCCTGTTAAGCAAGTCGATAAAGCCTTTTTACATACCGGTTCTATTATGTTCCCAATCTTGCTTGCAATCTTCTCTTAGTTGCTCAACTTTGTTGTAAAATTTCTTATACCATTGATTTTAATGGGTCATCATTTTCTTTGAAGGACAAATAAACTGGGAAAGTTCTCCTCCAAGCTTATTCTTCTCATGGTCTTTATCTGATTTCCAACTCAATGGTGTCGTCTCATTCGCATCCTATCCTGGCTTCCCCTGCTTCACTCACTTGCTGGCATGCTCATCTTGGCCATCCAAATAAACAAGTTTTGAGTCATTTTTGCAATTCTAATTCAAAGTCGGTATCATATGAGTCATGTCTTGTAGGCAAATCTCATTAATTGCCTTTTAAGTCTGTTAGTCATCGTGCATCTTTTCCTTTAGTCGTAATTCATTTGGATGTATGGATGAGTCCAATTTTTTCTAATTTTGATTTCAAATATTTTGTATTATTCATTGATGATTATTCTTGGTTCACTTGGGTATTCCCCATGAAAAATAAATCTGAAGTGCCTACACACTTTCATCGCTTTCACTATTTTATTGAAAATTTGTGCAATGACAAAATTAAATTTTTATAAACTGACGGAGGAGGTGAATTTACCAGTAATGAGTTCCGAACATACCTACGTTCCAAACATACTTACGTGAAAATGGTATTGTTCAACGTTTTTCTTGTCCACACACCCCATCTCAAAATGGTCTATCAAAATGCAAAATCAGACATTTATTTGAAATGTCTCAAACTTTATTAATCCATGCTCATACGCCTCCTTCATATTGGGCCGATGCTCTTCTCACTACTGTTTACACTATTAATCGACTTCCCACTCCTGTTATATTTAATATTTTTCCTTTCCACTATTTATTTGAGTTCAAGTTTGATTACTCATTCTTTCGAGTTTTTGGGTGTGCTTGTTATCATTTTCTTCTGTCTCGTGTCTCTCATAAGCTGGCATCTCATTCTGTGCTATGTGTATTTCTTGGGTACGCATCAAATCACAAAGATTATCATTGCCTTGATCGGTTGAGTGGTCGTGTTTTAATCAATCATCATGTTCAATTTGATGAGGAGAATTTTCCCTTTTAAGCAAAACCTTCAAATGTTAATCCTGTTCCTCATTGTTCTAGATCACCTCATCCACTGTCTATTTACTCCTATCAATTTATTATTCCTTTTACCTCATTTGGCCCTCAAGCTCCTCATCCACCTCTTTCTTCTTCTCAAGCCCAACCTCCTAATTTGCCTCACTTCCCCTCTCAATCTACTTAATTTACTTCCAATTCTTTTTCACCTCCACCTCCCCTCCCACCGAACTTAGTCAGTGTCCCAACCTCACTCATCTTCCAACCAAATTCCTCCCATAACAAACCCGCAAATCCCCTCCATATCTGTATCCAACTCCACCACTTCCATTTCCTCTCTTCCAACTCATCCTATGCAGACAATTCGGAATTTCTAAACCAAGAAAATTTTTTAATTTCTCTCATTCTTTTCATGAAGAGAGACCCACTTGCTACTCTAAAGCTATTCTTGACCCACGTTGGAAACTGGCCATGGAAGACGAATTCAATGCCATGGTCACCAATCATTCATGGGATCTTGTACCACCCGATCCTTCTAAGAATTTAGTCGTTTGTAAATGGAATTTTAATATTAAGGAAAAATCCGATGAAACTATGAAACGCTCGAAAGCTCACCTTATTGCATAGGGATTTAAGCAGCAAGGCTAGACTGGACTATGACGAAACTTTTAGTCCGATCGTTAAATCCACTACAATTCGGGCTGTTCTTTCTATTGCGATTTCTTCAAGATGGGCCATACGTCAACTTAATGTCAAGAATGTCTTCTTGCACAGCATCCTTTGTGAGGAAATTTACATGTGCCGACCTCTTGGTTTCTCTCATCCTGAATTCCCGAATTACGTGTGCCATCTCCAGAAAGCCATCCATGGTTTAAAACAAGCTCTATGTGCATGGTTTCATCGCTTCAGTAGCTTTTTATTATCTTTGGGCTTCATGGTGAGTAAGGCTAATCCTTCTTTATTTGTCCTAGCTTCTTCTCGGGGTTGTGCATATCTTCTGCTATATGTTGATGACACTACAAAAAAACATGTAATTTGTGACGGCAATTTGCGATGAACTTTTTCCGTCGCAAATTTGTGACGGATTTTGCGACAAATTTCTAATTCCGTCGCATATTAGCGACGGAAAAAAACCGTCGCAAATTTTGCGACGAATCGAACGTCCGTCGCAAATTTGCGATAGAATTATTTTACGTCGCAAATTTGCGACGGTCATTTATTTCCGTCGCAAATTTGCGACGAACGTTCGATTTTGTCGCAAATTTGCGACAGAAATATTTTACGTTGCAAATTTTACGACGGAAATAAATAACCGTCGCAAAATCTGTGGGAAATTTGCAACGGAAAAAATTTCGTCGCAAATTTGCAACGAAATTGAACGTCCGTCGCAAATTTGTAGTTTATTAGCCCGTGATATTCCAACTCTATATGTCTTTTGAACTCTCTCTCGCTTTTCGCCCTCCTTCATAGTTCTGACATCGACTAAATTCGCGCACGCACGTATTAATCTCGGTGAAGTTTTTGTATCGGTAAGTATCATAACTAGCTTCGTGACTATTAGTCGTTGGATTGTAATTTCTTTTTTTTTTATATATATTTATGTTTGTTTTTTTTTTGGTATTTGCGTCACCGGTTTAACGACCGGCGACACCTCATCGGCCTTTGTATGAGTCTGAACAGTCACACTGTTTTGCGACGATTATATGAAAAATCCGTCGTAAATTTGCGACCGATCACTTGATCCGTCGCAAATTTGCGACGGAATGGAGGTTTCGTCGCGAAATTTACGACGGAATATTGATCCGTCGCAAATTTGCGACGGAACCTCCTCCGTTCCGTCGCAAATTTGCGACGGTTAAACTCAGTTTCCATCGCACATTAAAAATTTTTAAAAAATAATTCGTGATTGATAATTTTTTTTTTGGTATGTGTCTAATTGAAGGTCTCGCAATCCAAGTTGACACTGCAATTCTCATCAAATTAATCACTTTGTCTTACCAATATTTCAGTCAAATATTTGGATAAGTGTTCTTTACATAGTAATTGTCTTTTTTTGCATTTTCGTATTAATTGTTGCGTGAATAACAAAAATTATAATTTCCAAAATTTTGCGACGTTTTAATTAAGAACAACAAATATGATATTTTAAATATTTTTCCTAAAATTTTTATTTTAATACAGACACAATGCAAAGAGAAAGAGCTTGGATGTATAATAAGAACTTACCTGGACGTCGAGGATTGACAGATGAGTTTCGTACTGGGTTGGAACAATTTTTAGACTTTGCTAGTAGTAAATATGAGTTCATGGATGGAAATAAGTTAAGGTGTCAGTGTAAAAAGTACTGTAATGGTAAATTTCTTGTGTGTGATCGAGTTAGAGAACACCTTACTAGATTTGGATTTTGTCCAAACTATTATAATTGGACTTCCCATGGTGAACCATTTATATCTGATGAAGGATATAAAGAAGTGACCAATTTTCAGTTAGGGAAGAATGTGGTTATTATGAGCAATTGAACCCGTACGAGAGGATGGTCATTGATGCAGTTAGTAATAATTTTGTCATGGAATCAAATCAGGCAAGTACTAGTTTTACTCCAACACGTGAACAAGTGGGTACTAGTCATGTTTCATAATTGGAAGATATATGAGTAACGGGTTTTGTTGAGAATGTCTATAATGAAACTTTTCAATCTAATCAGTTCTGGAATACGTTAAAAGCAGCAGATGAACCTTTATGGGCAGGTTGTGAGGACCACACTAAGTTATCGGTGACAGCCCGACTATTAAATATCAAGGCAGAACATAATGTGTCCACGGATTATTTCAACTCTTTCGTTGAAGTAATGCGAGAATCATTGCCTCGTGATAACATCATGCCAAGTGATTTTTATGATATGAAAAAGTTAGTTGGTAACTTAGGTCTTCCGGTTATAAGGATTGATGTATGTAGTAGGGGTTGTATGATATATTGGAGAGATGATGAAAATGCAGAATCTTGCAAATTCTGTAGCCAACCTAGGTACAAGATTAACAGGAGGCTGGGTCGTAATCAGAAGCGTAGACCATGCAAGCAAATGTTTTATCTGCCCTTAATCCGCAGATTGCAAAGGCTTTATGCATCTAAAGCCACAGCTGAACACATGACTTGACATGCAAATCATGAAATAGAAAATGGTCTAATGTGTCATCTTTCAGATGCGGAGGCATGGCAACATTTTGATAGAACATACCCTGAGTTTGCGATGGAGCCTCGGAACATCAGGTTAGGTCTCTATGCCGATGGATTTGCTCCATTTGGGAAAATAGGAAGAAGTTATTCATGTTAGCCAGTTATCTTAACGCCGTACAATCTTCCACTTGGTATGTGCATGAAGACACCTTATATGTTTCTGACATTGATCGTGACAGGGCCACAAAATCCGAAAAAGTTGATAGATGTTTATATGCAACAATTGATTGAGGAGTTATAACGGCTATGGGTTGAAGGTGTCCATACGTATGACGTTTCTACTGATCAAACATTTGTAATGAAGGCTGCCATTCTTTGGACGATAAATGACTTCCCAGCTTACGGAATGTTATCTGGATGGAGTACAGCTGGGATCTTAGGATGTCCGATATGTTTGGAGAGGTCAAAGTCATTTAGATTAAAACATGGAAAGAAGTCCACCTATTTTGACTGTCACAGACAATTTTTACCGGCAAGTCATCCTTTCAGAAGGAATAAGAAAAAGTTTATCAAGAATAGGACTGAAAGAACGCGCCCACCATTGAGGTTGACCGGCGATCAAATTTAGGAGCGTGTGCAGAACTTTCCAACTGTTGTTGAGAACCCGCATGGCACGACTTTTGGGTACGGAAGTACACATAAGTGGACAAAACGCAGTATATTTTGGGATCTACCATATTGGAATGCCCATCTTATTCATCATAATCTTAACGTCATGCACATAGAAAAGAATGTTTTCGACAATGTCATAAATACTGTGATGGATGTCGCCGGAAAAACAAAAGACAACTTGAACGCAAGAAAAGATATGAGAGATATTTGCGATTGGCTAATACTAGCTGTGGATGCAAGCAGTAGGGGACCAAAACCGAAAGCAGTTTATACATTGGATAAGGAGCAGAGGCGAGTTGTTTGTCAATAGTTGAAATCTATACGGTTTCCTGATGGATATGCTTCGAACCTCGGGAGATGTGTTAATTTGAATTAATACAAGTTCACAGGTTTGAAGAGTCATGATTGTCACATCATGATGGAAAGACTAATTCTAATAGTTTTGAAGGAAGTTCTACCGAACTTTGTATGGGGCGCCATTACAGTGCTAAGCAATTTCCTCCACGATATTTGCTTGACAGTGTTAAAAGCATCGCATATGGAAAAACTAGAGAGAGATATTCCAATTATTCTTTGCAACTTAAAAATGATATTTCCTCAAGCGTTTTTTGATTTGATGGAGCATCTCTTAGTTCACTTGCCTTACGAGGCCAAAGTTGCAGGTCCCGTCCAATTCCGATGGATGTTTCCATTTGAGAGGTAATGTTTTCTTTAAAATACAGTTCAAATTAGTTTATCATATAATATGTTCCGATAAGCTTCTTTCTATTTCAACTAGATTCTTATATCATCTGAAGAAAAAAGTGAAGAATAAGGCACGTGTTGAAACTTCAATTTGTAATGCATATATTGTGGAAGAAGTGACAACATTTGCATCATACTATTTTGAGCCGCACATTCAATGCAAGAGGCGGAGAGCAGGCAGAAATGATGAGGGCCCCATTGATCCCAATTGTACAGCATTCTCTATTTTCAATTATCTGGGTCGACCAAGCGGCGCATGTCAGTTTCGTTACTTATCAAGCGAAGAATTTCATGCAGCCCATACTTATATTTTACTGAACTGCCCAGAAGTCAAGCCATACTTCAAGTAAGTGTAAATTTGCAAATATATGTTTTGACGTCGAAATATTTGCTAATATTTATATGGTTTTTAATATTAGGATTTTCCAAAATGAAATGTTTGGACTACAACCAAATGAGTTTGACCGTTTGTGCGATGAACAATTTGCAGCATGGTTCAAGACATATAGAAGTTGCCTATGAATCAAAATCAAGTTATTAAACTTATATATATCATTTAGTAAAATATTTATGGTAGGCTTTGCATGTGCAACTTTAGGTTCACAATAATTATGATGAAATTGGAGGGCAATGATTGCTATATTATCTGTCATGGGGTCCACAGTTAAAAGTTCGAAGTTGGCCAGCATATTTCATAAATAGATATAATTTTCATACTCAAGAATATGGAATGGGCAAATCCACAATCAATAGTGGTGTGTCTATTCGGTCATCCAATAGTGGCAATTCAGAAGATGATTTTTATGGCTTGTTGGATGAAATCATAGAGATTGAGTACCTTGGAACATTAATGATGCGAGTTGTGTTATTTAAGTGCACGTGGTTCGATCCCGTCAAAGGAATGAATGTACACACGAAGTTCAATTTGATTGAAATCAATCACAAGAAATGGTATATGAAGTATGAACCATTTGTCTTGGCACAACAAGCAATTCAAGTATGTTATGCATCATATCCTAGTTTGAAACGTGACAAAGCTGATTGGTGGGCTATATGTAAAATCAAAGCACGGAGGAAAATCAAGGAACACTGAAAGGATATAGCCTACCAACAAGAGGAAGTGTGTAACACGGTTGAAATTGAGGAATATAACATACCAACTTTACGAGATCTGTGTGGAGCAATGATAGATGTAGATCGAGCTGAAATTTGCGAATTAAATGTACAAGAATGTTCAGAATCTGATTTTCAGACAGAGGACGAAGACGAGGACGAAGATGAAGACGAAGACGAAAACGAGGACGAAGACGAAGACGAAGACGAAGACGAAGACGAAGAAGAAGATTAAAATTTTTGTCATAAAACACTATAGATGTGTAACTATTAATGCTACAAGTGCTATTTTGGTTGTTATTATTATTGTTCTTGTTATTATTGTTATTGTGCTATTTTATTATTGTTATTGTCGATTATTCTGTTTATTTTAATTGATACTTCGAAATTTCGTCCCCAATGCTGACAAGTCAAATATTATTAACGTGTCATAACATTTCCGATATTCTAATTTCCATTGCAAAATTTGAGATGCAAAATTTCGAACGGTAAAATTTGCGACGGAATATATATGTCCGTTGCAATACGGTCGAACAATATAATTTCCGTTGGAAATTTGCGACGGAAATTATATTGTCCATCGAAAATATCAACGGATAGTTAGGATCTTTTGCAAATTTTTTGTCAAAATTTTTTTCCGTCGAAAATTATTTGTCGGTCCAAATTTTGCGACGGACAAGTTGAGTCCGTCGCAAATTTTGCGAGTGAAATTTTACCGTTCGAAATTTACGATGAGCACACAATTTCCGTTGCAAATTTGCGACGGAAAACGAACGTACTCGTTACAAATTTGCGACGGACACACAATTTCCGTCGCAAATTTGCGACGGACAGTACTCGTCTGTGGCAAATTTGTGACGGACACACACTGTCCGTCGCAAATTTGACGTCGAAATTTTTTCCCGTTGAAAATTTTTTGTCGGTCCAAATTTTGCGACGGACAAGTTGATTTCGTCGCAAATTTTGCGAGCGACATTTTACCGATCGAAATTTACGACGAACGCACAACTTCCGTCGCAAATTTGCGACGGAAAACGAACGTACTCGTTGCAAATTTGCGACGGACACACAATTTCCGTCGCAAATTTGCGACGGACAGTACTCGTCCGTGGCAAATTTGCGACGGACAAACACTGTCCGTTGCAAATTTGACGTCGAAATTTTTTCCCGTCGAAAATTTTTTGTCAGTCCAAATTTTGCGACGGACAAGTTGATTTCGTCGCAAATTTTGCGAGCAACATTTCACCGTTCGAAATTTGCGATGAATGCACAATTTCCGTCGCAAATTGCGACGGAAACCGAACTCGTTCGTCGCAAATTTGCGACGGACATAGAAAGTCCGTCGTAAATTTGCGACGGATAGGTAGGTTCCGTCGTAAATTTTTTTGTGGAAATTTTTTTTCTCTGTCCAAATTTTGCGACGGACAAGTTGAGTCCGTCGCAAATTTTGCGAGCGAAATTTTACCGTTCGAAATTTGCGACGAATGCACAATTTCCATCACAAATTTGCGACGGAAAATGAATGTGCTCGTCGCAAATTTGTGACGGACGCACCGTCCATTGCAAATTTGCGACGGAAATTGTACGTTCGTTGCAAATTTGCAACGGACACACACCGTCCGTCGCAAATTTGTCGTCGAAATTTTTTCCCCTCGAAAATTTTTTGTCGGTCCAAATTTTGCGACTGACAAGTTTAATTTGTTGCAAATTTTGTGTCGCAAATTTGACCGTTCGAAATTTGCGACGAACACGCAATTTCCGTTGGAAATTTGCGATGGAAACCGAACTCGGTCGTTGCAAATTTGCTACGGACGAGTGCCGTCCGTCGCAATTTGCAACGGACGAGTCCCATCCGTCGCAAATTGCGACGGACGAATTCGGTCCGTCGCAAATTTGCGATGGACAAGTGCAGGCCGTCGGCGTCCATCGCAAATTTGCGACAGACGAGTGCCATCCGTCGCAAATTTGCGAATTATTTCACCTCACCAACAGCTCCGATTTCTTACACCGCCGCTCGCTGCCGTTGCCATTGCAGTCGTCGTCGCCCAGCACGCCCGCCGTTCATCGCTGGTTGCCCCCGCAGGCTGCCCCGCCCGTTGCCGGTCGCCCCGCAGCCCGTTGCCCGCCCCGCAACCCTCTCGGCCCCCGGTCACCTCGCAGCCGCCCCGGCCCGTCGCCCGCCCCCCCTGCCGGTCGTCCCCTCGCCGACCCAGCCGTCGCCTCCTTCCCTCCCCCACCCGACGTCAGTCGCCCGACAGCCCCCTCCGCCTGTCGTCCGCCCCCCGCCGGTCGCCCGCCCCCCTGTCCGCCTCGCCGCCGTTGCCCCCGCCTCGCCGCCCTCGCCCTCGCCTTCGCCGGCGAGCGTGGTCGCCCTCGCCGCCCCCGCCCTCGCCGCCATCGACCAGCAGCCGCCTCCGCCGACCCCAGCAGCTGGCTGGCCGTCCCGCCGCCGTCCCGCCGCCGGCCAGCTGCCCGCCGGCAATGCCGTCTCGCCGCCGGCCAGCCGCCCGCCTCCCACTCGCCGGCCAGCCGCCGCCGCCCAACGCCGTCACCACCGATCGACACCGTCGCGGCCGAGCTCCCCTGTCATTTGCCCGGTTGTAGCCAAGCAGCTTACCGACTTATCACCATTTGGGTCCACGCCCGCGCCGGGACCACCACTGTTCGATTGGCCGATTTTTATTGTCCTTGAACCAAGTAAGCAACTCCTTAGACCCTAATTAATGTAATTAGGTAATTAATCGGATTTGTTTAGGGATTATTTATGATCACTTTTCGTTGGCTAGGTTACGGGTCAATTTTATGATTGCATGTGGATTTGTCTATTATATGGATGATTAAGCGTTGAATGACGATAGAGTGATTGATTAAGCGTTTTTACGGAAAATGCTTCAAAATTGAACAATTCTATAAAAAATCATTAAAAATTTCTAAAATATTATAACAACGGTATATATTGGTAACAAATATGAAATTTGACCGTAAAAGTTTTTTAAAATTTTTAACAAATTCAAATTTCATAATATCGAAAAAAGCCAAAAATTAATAGTGACCACCAATTTTGAGTAAAATTTAGATTTCTTAACGTTCCGGGAAAAAAATTATTTAAAAATTAAAAATTTTTATAACTTTATAATATGGCTTAAAATAATTGTGTTCACCCATTGGGATGAAAATTTTTTTTATTTGGGTGAAAAAAAATTAAAAAAATATAAAATATCTAAATTGCACAGAATTGCCTAAAAACATGTGGCCATCAGCTTGCATTGAAATTTAAATTTTTTTATAAGGTCGAAAAAAATTTAGAATTTAAAAAATTTCAAAACTTCACGAAATGACTTATAATACTTGTAGCCACTCATTTGTAGTTATATTTAATTTTTTTTAACGTGCCCCTAAAATTATTAAAATAAATAATGATAAAAATTTTGAAAATTTTTACCTAATAGCTTAGACTACATGTGGCCACCCAATTTTAGTTTGTACCAATTTTTTTATTCCATAGAAAAAAGTTTATATTAAAAAATAATAATTTAAAAATTCTTAAAATTTTTAAATTTCAGAACTTTACAGAATGTGTTAGAATATCGGTAGCCACCAACTTTTAGTGGAATTTTTTTTTAGATCCCAAGTAAAATTTAACAATAATGACAATTTTTCTCTTACAAAACTTTACAGACAGACTTGGAATATCTGTGGCCACCCACTTCCAGTGAAATTTAAATTTTTTGTACGTGGTCAAAAAATTTTCAATCAACATGAATGTGATTCATATAGTGATTTTTGATACTTATGGCCACCCATATCGTGCAAATATATTGATGTTTCATATCAAAATGAATGCGATTTATAGTATATTTGTTCGTAGGAAATTGCACATCATAAACACTCGACAGTGGGTCATTTCAAGGAAACATTTTCTCAGTCTTTTCATCAAAATGGTAAATTTCGTCATTTACATCACTATGTGTTTGTAATACGTGTCAATAGTTTTTTATATATTCACATAACCTTCCTACTTATCAGTATAAACGTAGAGGTCACATGCCTAGAAGACAAACCTCTTCCTCGTCTTCGTCCCCGTCCCTTTCCTCTTCCCCTGTCCTGTCATCTAACCCTCAACCATAATATGGTCCGTCACAATATGGACATGTTGGCCCTTCGTCCAACACTGAATAACATGCTACAGGACTTGGCCACATGCGAACTGAATGTCCTCCAGTTCAATCTCCTTTAACTCCCTCTCCTTCCGTTTCACCCCATTATTCGGCGGAACAATCGAATATTGACGTAAACAGAGGTCAAGAAGATAATCGATTCTTCATACGTCCATTTAGAGATTCGTAAGTACTTCATTTTTATTTTAGTATATGTAATTTTTACGGCTTTAGATATTGATGTCAACTGAATTGTCGATGTTGCACAATATCCGTATGATTGCAGATTCACGGATGCTACGTCTGTTGTGAGGGAATTGAAAAAAATAGTAAGAAACTTTTGGATGGGAGAGTATACTACTTACAGAAATATTCCACAAGAAGTGAAACAAATGTGGTGGAATGAATTCAATGTAAGTTTTACATATTTTATTTTCTCACCAATTAAGTTTGGTGTAGTATATTGATGGTCAAGAATGATATAAAGGGACCGGAACAACTCTATAGTTTTCGATACCTAAAGGACCAGATATTTTCGCCGACATGAACTTTACAAAATCTGTCTATATTTTTCTGGTGCATGGTTATGGATAGGTGATCATCATAATAACTTTCAATTTGTGTTTTTAATCATTGCAGTGGAAGTACAAGTGGGAGGAAGCAGAAGACAATAAAGTGAGAAGAATTTTCGATAAGAAAATCGGCGATTTTATGCGAAATGTCATGAATAGAGCGAAGATCAAGCAAGTGAAGTCGTCTTTCTTTACAGCTGACAATTGGGCGGCAATTAACAGATTTTGGGCATCTGAACAGAGTCGGCAACTTTGTGAGCAGAATAAGAAGAATCGATCTTCTAGTTCTAGTGAGGGGTCAGCCACATATGCTGGGGGCTCTATCAATATTGCGGAGCATTGCAAACGACTGGTAAGTCCGTTAAATGAGTTATTAGTTAATTTAATTCAATTACTCATGTTTACATTTTGTAGGCACAAGAATTAGGGACAGAATCGACATTTGCAGCTACATTTGAACGCACATTTCAAAAGAAAGATAAGACATAGACTGGCGATCGAGCAAAAGCTGTTAAGGTATATAAGGTTATCCTTTGGCTTATATGTAAACTATAATGAAAACCGTGAATACTTTCAATATTTATGGTAGTGATTTTATTTTCATCTACATTGTTAATGTAGGAAAAATATGATGAACTTATAATGAGCAGTGCTAGTGGTAAGTCTGGTAAGTCTGTTAAATGAGTTATTAGTTAATTTAATTCAATTACTCATGCTTACATTTTGTAGGCACAAGAATTAGGGACAGAACCGACATTTGCAGCTACATTTGAATGCACATTTCAAAAGAAAGATAAGACATAGATTGGCGATCGAGCAAAAGCTGTTAAGGTATGTAAGGTTATCCTTTGGCTTATATGTAAACTATAATGAAAACCGTGAATGCTTTCAATATTTATGGTAGTGATTTTATTTTCATCTACATTGTTAATGTAGGAAAAATATGATGAACTTGTAATGAGCAGTGCTAGTGGTAGTGATGATTGTCCTGAGTCCGGGCCATCAGTTGACAATATGACATTATGGATGGAGGCAACGGGTAGGGTGAAAAAAGGGAAAATATTTGGGATGGGATCGTTGTCAAGGATGTACATGCCGAATAGTCCTCCAAGTTCATCATCTATTGCGATTGGTCGAAGGAGGTCACGACAAGACGAGCAATTGACCCAAGAAGTGCATCATCTGAATAATTTACTTGTTCAGAAGGACGAACAAATAAATAACTTGGAGCAACAAATGAGATTCGTTATGCAACACCTTAACCTCAACCGATATGACGATCCTCCTGTACTTCCAGTCAATCCAATAGATCATGGGCACAACGATGACCAACACATTAATGCCTAGAATGTTGATGATGGTGATGATGCTGATGATGATTTTTTCCATATTTTCTAGTTAAAATTCTCAAGAGCGGGGGTAAGTTTGCTTCATAATCTTGGTTTTTCATAATTTCACTCATATTCATATGTAAGAACATTTATGTTCGTCCCGAAACGTATTTTTGTTAACTCTCTTGTTATTTTACACCTAGTTCCACATCCATGTATAAACGTTTCTTTTATAATTTGGACTGATTTATGTATGAACATTTCCTCATGTTTTGAAAAGTGACAACTTTTGATGTCTTGCCAAGGTATCAAAACCGCGTTTTCTTGTGTATGGTTTTTCTGCGTCTTCTATGGTTGTCCCGTCTCTTAGTTCATGTTTTGAATGTATTGTAAGATTGGATATCACAGCACATCATGTCAGACTCTGTAACTTTCCTTCGGTTATTTATTTCAATTATATGTCATTGTCGCTGGTTTGTCAGAATCTATGGTTTGTTCGTTTTTCTGTTTAAATTATATGTCATTGTATCTTTTGTTTTATGTGGACGACAATTTATGGCCGAAATGATGTAAAAATAGCGACGAATATTTTACGCTGAATTTTGCGATCCTTACAGTTCGTCGCTAATTTGCGACGTTTAAATTTTGCGGTCCATTTTGCGACGAAAATTGTAACGAATTTTTCGATGAAATTTGCGACGGATAGTATTCATGGTGAATTTGCGACTAATTTTGCGACAAAATTTGCAACGACATTTCCGACGAAAATTGCGACGGACAAAGTTCGTCGCAAATTCGAGAAGGAATTTGCGACGAATTTTGCTACGGACACAGTTCGTCGCAAATTTACAACGGAATTTGCAATGGATTTTGCGACGAATTTTGCGACGGACAAAGTAGTCGCAAATTTGCAACGGAATTTGCGATGGATTTTGCGACGAATTTTGCTATGGACATAGGTCGTCGCGAATTTGCGACGAATTTTGCGACGGACATAGTTCGTCGCAAATTTGCAACGGAATTTGTGACGAATTTTGCGACGGAATATTTGCGACGAATTTTGCGACGGATTGTATTCGTGGCTAATTTGCGACGAATTTTGCAACGTATTTTGTGATGAATGTGTTGCGACGAAGTTTTAAATTTTCTGTCGCAAAATTTTGCGATGAGCTAGTAGCGACGGAATTTTTTCCGTCACAAAATTCGTCGCAAATGCAATTTGCGACGGATTTTTCCAAATTTTCCGTCGCAAATTTCATCACTAATCAGGTGATTTTTTGTAGTGTGATATCCTTGTCACCAGTGATACTCTTGAGTTATTACGGTCTTTGATTACTCGACTCTCATAAGAATTTACTACGAAGGATCTTGGACCATTTCACTATTTCTTTGGCATTGAGGCTCATCACCACTCTGACGGTATGCTTTTATCTCAAGCCAAGTATGTTGATAGCCTTTTGCGCAAGTTTGACCTTGTTAGGGTCAAGCCTGTATCTACTCCTTTAGCCTCAAAGACTCTATTATCTACTAACGATGGTAGGTTTTCCCTTCTCCGATGTTGTATCGACAAATTGTATGTATATATGACCAGACCAGATATTAGTTTTCCTGTGAATTTGGTGAGTCAATTCATGCATCAACCACGATTACCTCATCTCTAGGCTATTGAACGTATACACCGATATTTAGCTAGCACCTCCACCCATGGATTGCTTATTGAGCGGTGTTCTCCCTTTTCATTGATTGTTTATGCGGATGTAAATTGGGCTAAATGCTCCGATACTAGATGGTCCACTTCCGGGTTTTGTGTTTTTCTAGGTATCAATCTTGTTTCATGGAGTGCCAAGAAGCTACCCACCATGGCCCGTTTTAGTACAGAGGCCGAGTATCGTGCTATCGCTCAATATGTTGTTTAGACTATTTGGATTCGTCATTTATTTCGTGAGCTCAGGGTCCCCCTTTATAATCTTCTCATCGTTTACTGTAACGTCTCTGCCACCTATCTTGCTATCAACCCTGTGTTTCATGTTGGCACCAAACACATTGAGTTGGATTACCATTTTGTTCGAGAACGAGTTGCTTCCATATATCTACATGTTCTCTACATGCTCTCTAGATGCCTACAACAGATCAATTGGCAAATATCTTTACCAAGGGACTACCTAGTCCGCGTCACGTGTTATTGAGATCCGATCTTTCGGTTGTTACACCTACTTTGGATTGAGAGGGAGTATTAATGTGTAATTTATATGTATTATGAGGAATTGTTGTAATTATGTTTCTATTTGTACCCTTTTTGTAATTAGTCACTCCTATAAATACAAATCACACAACCCTAATTAGGGTTAAGCCACCATAAACACTTTGTCGTTATTTTCTCTCTGACTCTAAACATCAACACTTTCGAGGGAAAGATCAATTCTTCGCAAATTATAATTTTATGTGTCGCTCTTAGAGGTGATCCTCTAGAAAGAATTTGGTATTATATATTTAAAATACTTAGGAGGGAATTAAACGAAAATTGCAATATATCCTCTTATTGCTTGGGTGTACGTTGAAGTGAAGCGATCCGGAGGGAAATGAAGTAATAGACTACATTGGGTCTGCTTTAACTCATCTTTACAATACAATGAAGGGTAGTTTTGGAAAAAAATACTCAATCAATTGGAGTGCATCTGTTTAGCAAAAAGTAACGATTTCTAAAAAAAATTTCTAAAAATAATCGCTTAAAAAAATGAAAGAAAAAAATTTCATTATTCACAAAAATCATTAAATATAAATTATTATCGATAATGAGACATTTTTCATTGACTAATTATTTCAAGCGATACAAACGATCATTTTTTAAAAAATATTTTTCAAATTATTTATTTTTCTCGAAACAAGCTGATTCTTAATTTCCCTATTATTTCCTCGTATTTTTGGGTTGAAATAATGGACTCAAAGGAAAATAATTACTCCACATTCCCTTCATTTCCCTTATAATTTTATTTTGTCAAACAACATAAAGATTTTCCTTAGTATTTCCTTTTCCTTCTTTCCACATCCCTCTATCTAAACATAGCGTTAAGGACTATTCGGCTCTCATATTACTCTAGCTCTACTCCAGTGCTTTATTAAGACGAGCTTGAGTTTGAAATTACTTAGATTTGGATTTTTGTTAAATTAGTCGAATATTGTATTTTATATATTCTAATTGCAAATAATCTAACATATAGCTAGAAAATTTCTTCTGGCTAAACTTCTTACTTCTTCCAAAATTACCCTTCATTATAATTATAAGTAAAAGTTAACAAATAAGCTCTATCCACCACCCATGCACAAAGCTCCTCCACTAAGTAAAATACGGGGCAATGACATTGCTAGTATGTAAAATCTTGTCCTTCACACTATCGAGTATCCAAATTTTTTTTTCTACTCGCCCAACTAATTTGACGTTTCAAATTTGACTCGATATAAGAGTTCACCATTAAATAAATTGTCACGTCACCATTAGACAAGTTTGCTTACGCTGCTTTCATGTTCTATTTCACTCCGTGAAGGGGATTCTTTTCACTCTTCCCTCACAGTACTACTTTGATATCGTTAAGCACAAAAGTATTTAGCCTTGGAAGGTGGTATTTACTTATTCACTCGGAATTCCAAGTTGCAAGTTCACTCTTTTTCTATTCAAAGATCAGCCTGCTGTCACTATGTTTTTGTACAGAAATCTTTGCAAATGAAAAGATGTCAAGAGGGTTTCTTACTTCCCATGCAAATTCCCCTACATATACGTATAAAACGCTGGTTTTCAAGTATACGCAAGAAAAACTTTTTGAATTGTTGATTCATCAACACAGGGTTTACAACCAGAAGTAGTTCACTATCGTATCGAATGGATTTTTCCATTCTAATACTCCATTCGATGGTTATCAGTACTTATGAAATTTGTTCCGATCTTATGGAAGGCTATTGGTAAGGACATAGTTATCTTGAATATGATAACTATTTCTTTATTTTCCAATCCCCTCGAAAGAGCAAAAGAAAAACTTTCTGTCTCTCTTTGACAATTTTTTATCTCCAGTGGATCTCTCAATAAGAACCGTACGCACGTGAAGTTCGACCTTCAATAGGAAAAAAAAAAAAGGATGTTATAGGACTGACGAGAAATTTTTCGATTTCCTCCATATTATCTCCTTTCTCACATTCCGTGAATAGTTGGATATTGAGGGATATCCAAAAAGGCATTTAGAAAATCGATTGGCTTAAGATTAGAGTATTGAGTTACAAATTAGAAGGAAACGTGGATATCATATAAAGCACCAGAAAACTTTCAAGATGGAAGCTATCCTATGAATGCTGTATTCACGCCTGTTCGAAATGCGAATCCCTATCTTCAGTCTCATGGGTCCAGCACTTTTTTGGAGGGGAAAATTGTCAAAAAAGTCATAAACCTATTGCACTTTTGTCAATTCGGTCCTAAATCTTTTCACTTCTTTTCAATTTAGTTTTGAACCTTTTCACTTTTTGTCAATTGAGTTTATTTCATCGGTTGGTGCTAACATGGCCGTCTGACCAAGGCTAATGTGGCAATTTTTAAATATTTTTTTCAAAATTTAAATATTTTTTTTCATCCATTTCCCTTTGGCCAGTTCGGCGAACGGCTAGAGGCGCGACCTCGCCGACCTCTGGAGAAGCTTGCCCATGCTAGCCACCGACGAGGGCGAGTCTTGCCCGCCGCTGTGAGGCCGACCTCGTCGTCGCTGAGTTTCACTTGCCCAACAACGACAAGGTTGGCCTCGCCATGGTTGAGCGAGGATTGACCTCGCCAAAATCTGGCAAGGTCAACCTCGCCATCATTGGGTTTCACTTGCCCAGTGACGGCGAGGCTCGACTTTGCCGGATCTGGGCGAGGCTCGACCTTGCCGCATCTGGGTGAGGTCGAGCCTCACCCAGCTATGGTGAGACCTTGCCGCATCTGTAGCGGCAGGCGAGGCTTGCCCTCGCAGGTGGCCGGTAGAGATGAGCTTCGCCAGAGGCCGATGAGGTCGACCTCGCTGGCTTGCACCTCTGGTCAGTCGCTGAACCGATAAGAAGAAATAGGTAGAAAAAAATTAAATATTTTGAAAAAAATATTTAAAAATTGCCACATCAACGCCGGCTGGCTAGATGGATTGAATTGGTAAGAAGTGAAAAGATTTAAGATTGAATTGGCAAACTTAAAATGTTTATAACTGTATTGGCAAAAGTGCAATAAATTTAAAACTTTTTTGACAATTTTCTCCTTTTTTGGATGTCCGAAAAAATCAAATTTTTTTCCTCGACGAGTTGCCTAGATATTGCCATTTTGTATTCAACTTAAGCTATATCTGCAGGTATAATTCAGTGCGGGACTTTTCTCAATCACATCATGCGTCCCCGTTCACTTCTAGTAACTAGTAACCGAAAGCTTTCATGATCACTGAACAAGCATCACAAAACCTGACAAATACAAATAACTAACTTGGCTTTCATAAGCTCCAATCTCTCAATTTACTTAAAATACGATCAATTAACATATAAAGAAGATAATTTTCGTGTCTTTCTCAAGGACTAAAGACGAACTTGCTCTGCTGCCTTCTTGAGCTCAAAGCCGGCTTTGACTCCACCATGTCTGGTGCTGTCAAATGCCATCGAAGCTTCGTTGTCTCGAGCTATATGATCGGGCTCTAGCGATGAACTAGAGAGGTTGGCCATGTACGCGGGAACAGTTGCGTCACTTACGGTTTGAAATTTGAATTTGTGGACAAGCGGGTCATCCAAAATTACCCACTCGGCCTACACTAACGCCGTTACTTGTCTTGCCGAAAAACCGTCGGACTGGTGTTTAACACTGTCAAGACACGTGGTGAGATTACATTGGTTGGCTAATATAACACGGTATTTGGGGAGGAGAAAATATTAGGTGGTCTCGGACTGCCAAGTTAGCGTGGTCCTCGACCACTCATGAGGCACCTCGTGGTCCACGTGGGACGAGTGGGACCGCGGGTTGGGACTCCTTTTTCCTTTAGCTTACACTCCTCTTCTGCACGTTAAAACCTACGCTCCCCTGTCCTTTCCAGTCTCTCCCTTCTCTCTCTCTTCATTAATGGCGGCCTCAGCTTCCTTCTCTCTCCTTCTCTATCTCCTCGGCGCTCCTCTCTTCTCAGATGGAGTCTCAGATGAAGCCCCACTCTGTTATTTCAAAAATCTCTCCCACTTGAGAGTGATTCATCTGCCCCCTCGCTCGCCGGTCCCGACCTCCGCCATCGCCTTCGCTTGCCCGCCCCCCATGTGGCCTTCGCCCGCCCAAGAGCAACCCGGCCCACCGGTCCCGACCTCTGCTGTCTCCTCCTCCCACCCAAGAGCAACTGGGCCCTGAGCTTTGACCGTCGTCGGCTCCGCCACCAAACCCAGCTCGGTGCTATTCCTCAGTCTGCTCTTCGTTCTAACTCATGAATCATATTGAAAAATAAATAGGAAGAGGGAAGGAAAGTGGGGAAGAATGCTCCACTCGGGTCACACCAAATAGATGATTTTGAGAAGAAACAATGAGTACAACAATGACATGCCAAGATTGGAAGTACCTCAAAGGTAATTATGGCGGTGCCATTGTAACATCCCGAATTTCGACTCAATTTCCAGAATCAATAAAATGAGTCTTATTTATCATTTCATTTTCGTAAGTCTCGACCGGAGCTGATCACTCTCGGGATACTGACCAAATGAGAATGGCTAACTAGGGAAACAGTACGTGGACCAGAGACCTGATCGCGAATTGGGCACCGATTTTCGAGAAATGAAGAGAAAATATTTTGGGCCAACGTGGGCCGATCTTAGGAAGATGACGGACTTGGTTTGGTTGAGGCTAACGATGTACGATTGGATAGCAGATGATTCTGTAAGACCAAAAGTGCACGTGGCCAACCAGTCCTGAACTTAAACCGAATGATCGTGATCTCCAAAACTAGTGTTAATTCCTCTCGTTCTCCCGGTAATCGAGACCGTCATGACGGGATAGCCCTAGGTCGATACGCGTAACCCCTAAACAGCTGCCCGTTAGTGAGGGATTCGTAAATTTGAAATTAAACGAGTTTGATCGCGAAATTTAGTCCAGACTTCGAGGTCAATTTTTGAGGGCTTACAGGACTATTTTCGCAAGGATGACGTCAAAATATGTTGGCCAATTATATTTGGGGTTAGTACGGTTAAAAAATGAAATTTCAGCTTGGAACGAGAAAATTACCATTTTGCCCCTAATCCTAATTGAGGGTGTTCCGAATTTTGGGGGTTTTTGGGGGCTTAATTATTGGATATTATGTGGATTAAGCCAAGTCAATAATTCAAGTGAGGAAAAGACCAAAGGGCCCATCAATTATTGAATGAGTATAAATCTACATTGTTGGATCAAGGTTAAGATGGTCAAGGCCCATGGATGGTGGACACTTGGCATCCACTTACCATTGCCCTATAAATGCAATCTCTCTCTCTCTCCTCACTTAGCTTTCCCTCCAAGCCAAGGTTTCTCTCTCCTTTTCTCTCCCTCACCGCCGGCCACCTTCATGTCGTGACCACCGCCTGCCACCACACGCAGCCGCCGCCATGCCATCCGCCGCACGCTGCCGTCCGCGTCATCATCACCACCACTATCAACCTTTTCTCTCTCCCTCTCTCCTTTCCTCTCTTCCTCGCTGGCCATCTTCCCCTCTCGGCCGTGTGTTCGCCACAGCCCTTCGGCCGTGTGTCGCCGCTCGCCGTGGCCGCCGTCGCCGTGCCGCTCGCCCCACCGCCACATCCAACCATTCCTTTCTCTCTCTTCCCCTCGTCCGGTCGTGAGGATCACCCTGGAATCCACCGCCGAGCTGACCGCCCGTCGGAGTGCACGTCGCAGCCTTTGCCATCGTGTTTTTTCGCCGGCTGCTGCTCGTCCACCATTCTCCACCACCACCCAGCCGCTCTATCTCCCTCAACCTCACCTTCACCGTCGCTGTGAGCCGCCGCCGCCGATTTCATCGTTCACCGGTGATCGGCTATCGTTTCTCGTCGTCCCGACTTTGGATTAAGTGAGTAATCACCCATTAAACCCTAATTAGGACAATAATGCATTTTTAGATGGGTTTAGGGTGTTTTATGAATTATTAGTGTGAATTAAGGACAATTATGGAATCACACCTTAGTGGCTATTATCAGAATGATGTTGGTGGAATATTAAGCTGATTTTAAAGTGGATTAGAGGCTGAGATGATGCTGTTTAGTGGCTGTCCACACCTGGACTCATTGGATTAGAATCGGCAAATTTGAGGTTTAAATGGCTGAAGTGCCGGGATTGCCTAGGGTGATTGAATTATTAGCTAATTGTACTCAATCGTGATGATTTGAAACCGCCATGTCGTGTGTTCGTGTGGTCGAGCGATGCGGAGTGTGATCGGCCCATCTGATGGCCTTGGTTGACTATCTGATTTGTGAATTTGCACCTTGGGTTACACGGTATTAAATTGGCCAAGTGAGTATGTTGATGCGTATTAAATTGGGCAAGTTATTGGTGGCATTGAGCACGTTGTAATGTGAGTTGATATTGGCATGAATTGAATATATATGCCTTGTGAATTTGATGCTTATGACGCATTGCATTACTGCCTGAGTGCGGAGATTGCATGGCCACGCATTGTGTATGCCGAGTATGAGGCATGTGACGAAATTGTGTGAGAATGCGTGCCTGACATGAGCATGTGATCACTTAATTATGCCATGATGCGTTTTACGCAGGGTTCAGATAAAATTGGTTGTATGATCGTGTGATCACAAATCACCCTGATGCGTTTTATGCGGGGTTGAACCCATCCTGATACGTGTTACGCAGGATAATGCCCAATACGTCCGGAAGACGGCTAACTTGATGCGTTTTACGCGGATTGTGGTTTGTAAGGTGAGCAGTGTTGCGCCCGATGCGTTTTGACATGGGCTAGAAGACACTGGACTTGATGCGTTTTATGTGGGCCGCGAAGTGTTGTTATTAATGTGGACCTGTTGCATTGGCACGGGTCGGACCTGATGCGTTTTACGCAGGTCGAGCTTTAATGAATAAATTGAGCATTGAATCAATATGCTGTATGAGACAGATCGAGATCATGGTATGGTGACAACATTTGCATGCATAAGAATGTGTGGGCCAGTGTGTGAGTGTGCAAGACTCGGTGAATGGCATGTGATATGAACACGAGTAAGTGTGAGCATGCGTATGACGTGCGTGTGTCTGTGTGTGTCACGCATGTGTTGTGAATATTGTGTTGAATTGTCTAACCTGCAGGGTCAGTGCGAATATGGGTCTGTGCCCAAGGGCCTCGACTATTGATTGTTTATGTGTTTTACCTGTCAGGAGGTGCATGTTAGCCTAGTTTAGGTTTAGGGGGTTTTTACTCGCTGAGATTTGTCTCACGGTTGTATAACCCAACTTTTCATACCCTCGACCTTGACGATGCCAAAGGTTCCAGTATGCTTCAGGATTCTCCAGCAGATTGAGCGTACCATATCTGTGCACCCCGTAGGGAATGAGGAGATGTACTTTAAGCATTATTCTTTAATTTGGGTAGATGTGGGCACGACACATTATGAGACCCACGAGTATGTTGCATGGTGTTTTAGAGACCGTTTTGGAGATGAGTTCGGTCCCCTCCAATCCGTGGATATCCCGTTTAACGGGCAAGGTGAGTTAAACCCACAGTGCCCAGATGGTGACGTAGTAGATACGGATACCGAGATGGAGGTGAGCTTGAGTTGTGATGGCGAGTTCGAGGTAGCAGACGAGCATGAGGAGTTAGGTGGAGTGGACTACGAGCTTGTAGTGGTAAATCCGGCTCCAGAGCCGATGGACATGGAGGCCCTAGAGCCGATAGACATAGAGGATGATCTGGAGCAGGACCTCGAGCTGGAGATCGAGTCCGAGGAGATGAACTCTGAAGAGGAGCTGGAGTAGTCTGGGAGTTCGTTAGAGTCATTGGGTTTAGATCCAGACTTGGTACCCTAGTTAGATCCCAGTCCTCCAGAGATGTGGGGGCCGGCACTTTTTGACTGTAACCCTCCTTCCTTTTGGTAGTTGACCTCCTTAGTCGCTTCCCCTTTTTGACCCAATGGTGGCTGTTGATTGTGTATTTTGTTTGTATATTTTGTTTTGTAAATGGATACTGTAAAAAAGTTTCCTATAGTAATACAAGCGTGTATTTTGATAATGGTAATTTTGCTATCGTGCTAACCTTGATCTCATATTATATTGTATGGGTGTTGTTTATTTATTGCTTCCACATGTGCAATGATTTTCTGCTTGGGTGTTAGGTCGGCAACGCGTCCTGGGACGTCGTACTATATCGATCGAGGAAGGGATGTTCTTATGCCATGGGGTTCGGGGCGTGACAGCCGCAGTCAGTTTCTCTTCACCAATTCCCATGACATAGCTACATAGGATATTTATCACATTATCATGATGCTTTATTGCAACATAAGCACCTAAAAGAGATGATCGGAAATGGATTGTTTTCTAATCTCACAATATTGGAAAGATGACAAACACCAGGAATGATCATATGCTAACGAAACATCACCAATAAAATTCAATCTCAACCAATACCATTGCCAGAAATTAAATATATGTCAATCTCAGCAACCAATAGCCAGGTTAAGAGTGAAAAACAAGCTCTTGGAAAAGCTTGAGTGCAGTTAAGAACTAAATAACCTACTGTTCAATACTTCTTTCCTTTTGAGTGAGCACATCATACAAATTTTATCCTCTCCTCCTCGTCACCTGCTCCTAAATCTTCCAATTCCCACTTTCTATGCGCATCCTTACCTTCTTTTCACTCCATTACCAAAGTCTGAATCCTTATTTTCATGACCTCATACCTCCTTGTACTATTGGACCATGTAAAGCAAAGGAGACCTAAACAACTTTTACAGGATTTTAACAAATTCTCCACCTAAAGTGTTATACATGACAATTCTTACAAAATCTTCACCTTTTTTCTACTCATTGGAGGACATAAAAGAGAATAGGGCCATAACCCAAGCACATAGAAACCACGAGAGTATTGGTACTTTATAAACGCTTAGCGGCTTATCAAGTTTAAGAAAACCAGAATATACTGTACAACAAAACAAACACCAGTATACATGAATATCAGGAACACTGGAAACAAACTCTCCTAGTGTATCCACTCACACTTCCATTTCCAAGGTGACGTGCTTTACCACCTTCACAAGCTCCCAATCACTCTTACCCCTCCAAGCACCACTTCCGCAACAAAAGCACGAACACGAAGGAAAAAAAACACAAGACTCCAGGCGACAAACAAGACACTCGAATGGAAGTTGAGTGACACGGACGTCACTTGAAGCTTGTCCCTGGACTGACGAGCGGCTCGCTGTGAGGGGACAACGAATGGCCGACCTGCTCGAGATGGAGCACGGCCTTCACCAAGGAAGGCGGTGCGGGCTTGCCGGCGGAGAGGAGGCGCCGAAGGCCCCTGGAGCAGGAGATGCCGAGCCGACGCCTGGCCCAGCTTGGACTTACAGTAGAGGCCAACGAAATCGATGGAGAAGAGACCACTACCGCTCTCCCATCCATGGCCGTTGGGGAGGAGCATCGAGCTGGGTTTGGTGGCGGAGGCGACGGCGGTCAGAGCTCGGGGCCCAACTACTCTTGGGCGGGAGGAGGCGACGGCGGAGGTCGGGACCGGTGGGCCGGGTTGCTCTTGGGCGGGCGGAGGCCACGTGGGGGGCGGGTGAGCGGAGGTGATAGCGGAGGTCGGGACCGGTGAGAGAGGGGGCGAGCGAATCGCTCTCGGGCGAGAGAGATTTTTGAAATAACAAAGTGGGGCTTCATCTGAGAAGAGAGGAGCGCCGAGGAGATAGAGAAGGAGAGAGAAGGGAGGTGAGGCTGCCATTAACGAAGAGAGAGAAGGCATAGACCGGAAAGGACAAGGGGGCGTAGGTTTTAGCATGCAGAGGAGGAGTGCAGGTTAAAGGAGAGAAAATTTTAATTTTTTTTGGGCAAAAAAGGGGTTTTCGCCCGCCGGTCCCACCCAGGCCGCGTGGACCATGTGGTGCCTCGTGAGCGGTCCGGGACCACGCTGACTTGGCGGTCCGGGACCACCTAATATTTTCTCTTTGGGGAGCACCCGATAATTTCTCTTTCTGGACACCTACTCCAATCCCTCCTCCCAATTGGAGTGGAGATATCTGGCGTCCACGTGGACAGCCGAGGAAACATCTCGGCGCCACGTCAGCAAATCTCGAGCGAGGGCAAATTCGGGAAAGTAGCACGCCGGTCATTCGACGACCCGACAACGGCCTCGCCCTCTGGCTCCTAACTTCCCCCTCCAAGCTCTTGTTCAAAAGAAGCACACAACTACGCAAAAAGGGAGCGAAGAACATGAGGTACGAGCAGAGGCTCGAAGCGGCCGCGGGCGTCGCGCTCGCGGCGGACGCGGCCGCCGCCGCCGCCGCCGGCGCGCCGATCGGCGGTTCTGAGCTCGGGATTCGGGCGACTTTGAAGCCTCACCAGGCGGACGGGGTCGCGTGGCTGATAAGGAGGTACAACCTCGGCGTCAACGTCATTCTCGGTTAGTGCTTGCTCTTTCGTTTTGAACTCGCGCTTTAGCTGTGTCATAGTCGGTGGAGAACGTGGAAGAACCGACTCTGACGATTGGAATTTCTGGTGTCGCAGGAGATGAGGTATGGTGTTTTCCGTTTCCCCTTTCGACTCTGTGCTGAATTTGGGAGCTCATTGTTTCACCTCTCGACAGCGAAACTTTTTCCTTAGGAGTATGTATTTGGGATTTGTTTCAATGTTCGTTTCGTTTTTCGTTTTCTTTTTGTTGATAGAAGCTGCTAGTTTACCCGATACATTGTAGAGGGGCAAGTGCTACAGGCTTTGTAGTTGGGACTTCAGTCATGGTGAGAATAATTGGGAAAGCTTGCTACCTTGTTCTGAATTACAATAATCTGGGCACATGTCGGTTTCTTTCTTTCGGACTTACTATTTGGAGTTTATCGACTCGGGGTTCCTTTAATGCCGACCTACTCCATATGATGTCCCTCAAGCGGCAAGAACTTCGCCCTTTATTTGCTCATGCTGGATGCCTCATTTGTGCTTGCTAAGACACTAGTGATTGGTCGCTGCTCGTGCATCTATGAGTATAATAGAATAAGGACTTCCTTATCTTCACACGTCCATGCCTTTTAAGCTAATCTAACTTAGCTGTTCGCAGATGGGATTAGGAAAGACATTGCAAGCTATTTCATTGTTGAGCTATTTGAAGGTTTCTCAAGTGTCATCTGGACCATTTTGTGAGTTAGAAAGAGTTTCCTTTGATATGATTCTAAACTAGTTCCGTATTTCTGTTAGTAGTCTGATTATCCTTCTTGTTCTGTTCTTTGTTGTGCCTTAGTGGTGTTATGTCCTCTTAGCGTGAATGACGGCTGGGTGTCAGAGATAGTCAATTTTGCCCCCAACTTGAAGGTTCTTAGGTATGTTGGCGAGAAAGAAAGCCGTCGCAGTCTGCGTAGAATGATGTATAATCACGTGGAACAGCATCATTCATCAACTGATGTGAGTTTATAGAAGCAGAACAAGAATAATTCACTTTGATTCTTCTGGTCTTAACTTAAATGTGTTGCTGACTGTTGGTGGACAACTGTTTGGGTGAAATCTGTTTGCAGGCTTTATCTCTACCATTTGATGTACTATTGACCACATATGACATGGCATTGATGGATCAGGAGTTTCTTTCCCAAATACCCTGGCAATACGCGATAGTTGATGAGGCTCAGCGTCTTAAGAATCCTTCAAGTGTATGTCCTTACATACGAGAAATTTGTAAGATTATCTGCGAGCACCTGATCACGAGCATGGCAGCCTTCTCTAGGCTCGAAAGGTCAAATGGGTGGGGTTTGGGAAAGGGCCATACACATAAAAGATTTGCCATGCCCAGTGGCGTGATTGAGACCTGCCTAGTCCAACTATCAGTATGCGATTTTGCTGTTGTGGACGGGCTTGGGTGACGAAGTTAGAGGTCCCACCTTCCTGCCCATTTGAGCTGGTCTACTGCATAGACATTGTATTGCATATTTTTGTGCTGAGTGTTGCTTGACACTTCGTATAGTAGATTTGGTAACTCTACTTTCCTTCACTATGGGTCAAGTTATAACTCCATACTAGTCAAACTGAATAAGTTCTTGGGGATGCACTTTTTTCATGTGGATAGTGGCAATCTTTAGCCAATATCTTTGTAATTCTTCATCTAAGCTTTTGTCTATATTTACCATATGAAGAGATGTAGCTTTTCCTTGCATTATCATTCTCATTTTTTGTGCTTTCAAAACTGTGGAGATAATCATTTTCCATGTATTATTATTATCAGAAGCATCTAAATGCTAAAAACTTTGTAGGTGCTTTATCAGGTCCTCATGGACCGATTTATTATTCCAAGGCGATTATTGATGACGGGCACTCCCATTCAGAACAACCTCACTGAACTATGGGCATTGATGCATTTTTGTTTGCCTTTAGTCTTTGGTACGCTGGAGGAGTTTCTTTTTACATTTAAGGAGGCCGCAGATCCTTCATCAGGTTATCTATACTTATGTGTGAAAGTTGATTTACTTTTGGTTTTGCTTCTTCCTAAAATGATGTTTCCTTGTAGATAGACTTCCAATCTTTGATCTATTCACATCTATGCCTCATTTTTAGCCTAAGAGGGAGGGGGAAAAGTGGAAGTTCCTTTCTAAATTGTTTAATCATTTGAATTGTACTTTCCAAGTGCTGGTTAAGCCTTCTTAACTAATCATTGGAAAATGCTTGTTGCATAGATATCTCAAGTGAATGGTCATACTGAAAATCACACCAATATAAAGTTTAACGATGAAAGGTTGATAGTGGAAGCTACCAAACTCTAGTAGCCTCTTTTGATGGAAAATGAAAATTTGTTCAGACATTCACTGCACTTTTGGATGTTTCAGTAAGTAACTCCATATACTCTAATGGTGGTGACTTGAAAGTACACTTTATGTTAGTGAGAAGAGTCTTGTTAGGGCTTTTAGTGTTCAACTCTTGTTAGGGCTTTTAGTGTAATGATCCAAGGTAGCAACTTTAGAGGTTGTGACATCACCCAACTCTGTTAGAAACCTGACGGAGGTGGGACAATTAGACTATTTTCACTAGTACACAAAGTATAAGGAATAAAATCACGAAAATTCAAAAGTAGGGGTGACTTACCGAAAAACCGTGTTTCAGAGTATTCAATATATTATTTGGAATGTATCTTATAGCAATGAATGTGTAGATACTTCTAGGACCCCCCTTATTGAAGTAGTTTCAATCATCTTTGACATTTGTGTACTCCAACTAGGATAAGGGTTTATTTTTGTCTTAGTTTAGAAGAGCTGCGGCTATGATATGTTGTAATGAATGGAAGAGTTAAATACACAAAGTTGAACTTACTATTGTAGGCTGTAGCAGCCTGCTATTAGACAGTGAGCTCTTGGTACTGAAAAAACTTCTTGCTAGAAATGGTAACTCTAGCTTTTCCTCAAAAGTGGAAATGCCTTCATAATCAAGTCCGTGACAGGTGAAAATAGTTTAACCAAATAAGTAGTCATTCTTATTTTTCTCTTTAGTTGGTACAAAAACTTGATTTAGCGACCTTACCAAAAAAAAAAAAAAACTTGATTTAGCTAACCTTACCAAAAAAAAAAAATTGATTTTGCTTGATTTGAACTTAAATGTCTTCTGTCTTTCTTTCCCTCCTCACTTTGATTTGCAAATGTACCGTTACTATAGCTATCGAGGTGATCATTTGAATTGTTCTACTCGGTCTTGTGCAGTTCATGATGAAACCGAGGTCAGTAAGCAGGTCAGAAGTTTGAGACGTATATTGAGAGCATTTATGCTACGCCGAACTAAATCTAAACTTATTGAGGGTGGGACATTGGTGCTGCCTCCTCTTACTGAGATAACAGTGTAGGTTGTCTAGCTGGGGTTAGTAGAATTTAAAATCTGATATGCTTGTATTCTTTTTCGATAAAGTAATTAATCCTGGGATGTACTAAAAGGTTGCTATGATACATTCTTTTGATAGAATGGCTCCAATGGTTGACTTGCAAAAAAAGGTGTACTTGTCAATACTGAAGAAAGAGCTCCCAAAACTTCTTGCACTCTCTTCTGGAGCTTCCAGTACTCAATCCTTACAGAATATTGTAAGAGTGAATCCACCGATTTTTTCAAGATGGAGGTTGCTGTTTACCTTACAAACTGTGCTGAATACAGGGATGCTTTACTTTCTATGATCATGGATGTTCTGCTGTTCTGATTACTATTAGGCTAATATTGTTGAACATTTAGTGGGAAAGTCGAAAGGAGACATTGGGGTGTTAGCCAATAGCAGGACGAGTTCGGATCAGCGAATATGGAACCTCAATCACAAGCAGAATTGCCCACTCTTGAACCCATACCAGACTCAACTCCTGTGTCCAACGTGGGAACTGAAGCTCAACTTGAGGCGATAGATTCTGGTCAGCAGTTGTTACTGGCCAATTAACCATATTCAGATCCTTTTCTTGAACAAGGAAAGCCTAATAATTTATCCTAATTACAGAAAAATCGTGCGATATTTGTGACTTGGTCCAAAGCTTGACCATATACCCTAAGCCCGTATCGAGAGTTAAATGGGTCGAAAAAGTGCAGAGGCCTAGGCTGCTGCCATCCCTAAAAGGAGATGTCTACGGCTTGTAAAACTTGTAAAACTATGCTTCTAGACAGAATGAAAGCCATTAGCCTTTGGTTTAGGAATGAAAGAAGCATTGGCAGGTTTCTCCTGACTGTTAATTCCATTTTCGGGAGACTATTGTCTCCCCCACAAACACTAAGCTTGATTCTCTTTTGGCCGATGTCCTTATTAATCGAGATAAAAAAAAAAGACATTCAGGAGTATTGTCATCTAACCTTTTTGTATAGTGCCATCAGGTTGTTATATAAATTGTCAATGTTAATAGTTCGATATTCTGGCTGTAAATTAGGTCCGGTATCTCTTTTGGTTAACAATGGAAGAGGAAACCTGTTGTTCCTATAATTTGTTCACAACCAAAGTACACTATCCAGTTCGTAGTCTGAAAATTAACACTACTACATTCTTTTATTCTTTAAGATCAATAAGACTAATACGACCTATGGGCTTACTTGTGTGAGCTCTCTCTGTATATGTATTTTCACTCCTTTGTTGCCCTATAGTTCTATCTTTTAACTATAGAAAGAAAAGATCGAGTTGATGGAAATAGCAATGTGTCACCAAAATATGGATAACAAAGCATTTAAACTGTGGAAGCAGCGAGCACATGCCTTACATGCACTGGCTGGAGAAAAATGTTTTCAGTCATATGAGATCATTTGAGGCAGTTGATTTTCTCAAAAGCTCTGTGGTGCTTGGCCATTCCTGAATTTAATCATAGACTAAAGATTTTCCCATTATCCCACACAAATGATATCTAATATCTTGTGGTGTCATTGTTGGAGTTCTAGGTTGATCGTATTCCTCTTTCTGTTGTAAGGCTATAGTTGATATGTTTTATATTTCCACTATGGGGCCAAAGTTACTGACTATATTTGATGTGTCAAATTTGCTGAAGTTATTCCTCTTTGTATTACTCATTTTCTTGCTTGTCCATAGGTAATGCAGTTGCGAAAAACCTGCAGCCACCCATATCTATTCCCAGGTATTGAACCTGAACCATATGAAGAAGGTGAACATCTGGTTGAGGTAGGATAACTTCTAAGCAGATTTCTTAAATTCCGTTTGCTGAAAACGGAAGTTTGTTCTGTGCATGGCAGATATGTAACATCGGTAATAAATTTTTAATATTCATTGTAAGTAAAAAGTGATAAAAAATGTGTTAATTTGGTCAACTATTTTTAAGTTACTAGTGAATTAACAATTTTACCATCGACAAACCAACTGTAGATTACCACTTATTTTTAGATTTTACAAGTGGGTGTGTAACCGTTTGTAAATTACCATCGAATGACAATTATACCTTCTAAAAACATAGTAGTGGATTATCACTTATTTTTAGATTCAGAGTGGGCGCATAACTGTTTGTAAATTACCAAGGAAATATCAAGTTTACTATCCACAAACCCAATAGTAGAGTACTAGTTAGTTTTATAGTTTACAAGTAGGCGCATAACTGTTTGTAAGTTATCAATGAAAAAGCAATTTTATCAACAAATCCAATAGTAGATTGCCACTTATTTTAGATTTTACAAATGGGCGCTTACCTGTTTCTAATTTACCAAAGAAATTACAATTTTACCATCCACAAAAACAATGGTAGATTACCGTTTACCACTATGATTTAGTTTTGAGTTGTGAATGTATAACATAGTTGGTAAGTTACTAGAACATTGACTGTCGGTAGTCTTTGACATTGTTAGTAAAGTATGTCTAGATGCCTAACCAATATGTAGTAGGTTGCACAACCTTTTTCATTATTACTAGAAATTAAGAATGGTATTACAAATTTATTACTGACGGGAGCGTTGTTCTGATTGGGCCAAACAGAAATTTTAGATGCTTCCTCATTTTTATTTGCCCAGAAAAGTTCTCTGCAGAGGTTGGGTCCCTTGTAGCTGGAAGGCTCAAGGAAGGAGGAAAAGAAACGAGGAATTATTTGCTTTCTTAAGCTGTTGAGTCTGGACTGAGCTATACTGTGGAACTGTCTACTTAAGTTGGCTTCCATGAGTAGATTCAAGCTTTGTCTGAACTATCCCTAGTTCTAATCAATTTCCTTTTGTCTCTACTTTCATAACTAGGCTAGTGGTAAACTGATAATATTGGATCAACTTCTCCGCAAGCTACATAGTTCTGGCCACCGTGTTCTTCTTTTTGCCCAGATGACCCACACGCTTGACATTCTACAGGTTCTAATCCTCCTGATACTGATTTATCATATACAGCATCTGTTTAGCTAAGAGTATTTTTCAAATGCAATATAGGATTATCTGGAGCTGCGGAGATATTCTTATGAGCGTCTTGATGGATCAATTCGTGCTCAAGAACGTTTTGCTGCAATTAGAAGCTTTAGCCAACAATCAATAAAAGAAGATTGCAACTCTGGACCTAATCAAAATGGTGCATTTGTTTTCATGATATCCACGAGAGCTGGTGGAGTTGGCTTAAATCTGGTAGCTGCTGATACGGTGAGTACCTCATTAAAAAGCTAATCGGTCTGCTTTTTCCCCCCAGTAATATTGGATGAAACATATGCTCTCCAGCCTGTATGTCATGGCTAACAATTACCGCAAAAGTCATGCTCGGGTTTAGCTATCTTCTTGTCCAAGTCAGGCCTGTTCAAGGCTTCTACCCAGTCATTTAAACATTTGGTTGAACATTGGTTTTTGGTAGCCACGAAGGACTCACATACATATTTGAATACACATTCTGTGGGACAACACTAGTTGGGAATCAAACTTAGTGGTGATATGTATCAAGGCTGCTTGTTGAATGTAAAGGAGCATGTGAGACATTGTGACGACAACAAAGAATAGAGCATAGACCACAACCATGATAGTCTGTCTATTGCAGTATAACACTGCTTGAATCTGAGAGACTGTAAAGTATTTGGTTTTACATTTATCTGGTCATGATTTGAGTATGCCATGGCAGAGGCGGACTGTTGACTTTTCAAGCCAAAAATGAGCTTGGCAGCGATAGTTTCATCCTTCCTTTACTTGGGAAGTTTTTTCTAGATTTTTGCAAAGGAAAATATAGTACATATATTGGTAAAGTTCTGAGAGGAAAGTCGGTAGAAGTTGACGTCAGTTTGTGTGTTCTCTATAAATATTTAAATCTGAAAAATTATAAGTTGGAGGCAATGATTAGGAAGAAAAATCTTGACACTGGTGATGATGGATGTGATGCTATCACAGAAAATAATTTTAGGCTAGTCATTTAGGAGAAAGTTCGAGTTATGATTTGATGATCAGGAACAACTCTGTGAGACCATGTCCAAGTTATTCAAAAGATTAAGTTGTTTGGTGAGGCAGGGTTAAATTATATCTAAAAGCCCCATCTGTCTCTGTGTGAACTGGAATTTGGCCTAACACTAAAGCAAAGCAAATGAGATATTGAGGGACCCAGGAAGTTCTGAACTCGGAATGTTCTACTTTGATACCATATAGAAATCGAGAGATTGAGACTGAATAGATGACGTTTTTCGTGGCACCATGTGCTTAATTTGTAATTACAATATATGGTCATCTTCATGCGTGATACTGTAAACTAAATATGAACTTGTACCAATGATTACAAGTACTCCTAGTAGTGGCCGTTCTATCAAATTGATCTTTGCTAGTTTAATTTTTGAATAGGTTATATTTTTCGAGCAAGATTGGAATCCCCAGGTGGACAAGCAGGCTCTGCAGCGAGCTCACCGGATAGGTCAAATAGGTCATGTGTTATCCATAAACTTGGTCACGGCGCATACAGTTGAAGAGGTAAGACTTAAGGCTTTGATGCAAGCACTGACGATCTGTACTTACTATAAAGTTTTCATCAATGAAAGGTTATCATGAGGAGAGCACAGAGAAAAATGCTCCTCAGCCAAAATGTCATAGGAGATGGTTCTACAGAGAAAGGAGATGAAAGTGAAGCTGTTGAAACTGGTGATTTTCGTTCCATCATATATGAGCTGCAAATGTTTGATCCTACTGAGATTAATGGAAAGTCGGCTGAATCAAAGCTGTCTCAAGTGAATGCTGTGGCTGAAAAGTTAATTGCAATGCGCCATGAATTGGGCAAGGATGAGAGGAAATTTGAGATAGATCCTGCCAATGTATCAGACACTGGCAAACTTATTGCGGAAAGAAGTTCTGCTTCTGTTGCTTTTGATCCTGGTTTTGATGAGTCTTCTTATCTTTCATGGGTTGAAAAATTTAAGGATGCATCACAGGCTAGTATTGAACAGAATGAGCTTTTGAAGCCCAGGACGGCCTTAGAGCCTGAGGATAGGCGTTTAAGTATCAAGGATGCAAAGAAGAAGGCAGAGGAAAAAAAGTTGTTAAAGTGGGAATCCCTTGGATATAATTCATCGTCTGTCAAGGAACCTATTTTGCCAGTCGGCAGCGACATATCATCGGATTTGGGTTCTCTCCATTTTGTTTATGGGGATTGCACACAACCATCTAAAGTCTGTCGTTCTGAAAATACCATCATATTCAGGTTAGATACTTTGATTTGGAGTTCTACATTTATTGAATTTGTTTTAAATATGATTTTACATATGAATCTTTTGAATTGTTGTAAGTGGACCCTCCTCATATTTTCTCAACTCCTCCCTCTTATTTTCAATAAAAATTTATATAAAAGCCCCAGAATATTTCATAATGTGCTTTAGGATTCATTGCAATATGGAATGTGTAATTTCACGTAAGAATTGGATTAGCTCTAAATTATTTTCCCTTGAATTTTTAATTATGTAAGGTTACTATTCTGTACATTTATTACTATCTATTGCAATCCAGAATTCACAGTAAATGAGATAATGTCAATTTTTGTCTCGAATGCATTTCCTTGTTGAAATTAATCCAGAGTGCATTCCCGATTTTTAAAGAGCACTGTAATTGTCTCATTGAGCTTGGCGCAGTCTCACTCAGGTTCACAATTCAATTGCCCATTTTATTGGAGTGACCATCTTATTTTTGTTTCATATTCCTTTTTCAGAGGAAAGCAGATTCCTCAAAAGTTGAAGCTCCAACCTTGTCCAATTCGATTTGAGATTCACTTTCTAAAACACCCTCAGGAAGCCTCTCACATGAGCTAAAGCACAATTTTCAATGAAACACATGAGAAGTGCAGGGATTGTAATCTTAGTTATCTTCCTGAAAAAAAAGGTGCTCTACCAATTATAAAGCCTCTCACATCTCCAATCTCCAAATGCCATACCTTGCTGATGTTTATTCTGATAGTTGAGGATGTCATGCTTCAAATAGACAATTTCTTAATGGTTGAATCACTTATTTCTGGCAGTTGCATCGACAACTCTGGGACATGGGGCCATGGGGGAATGTTCGATGCATTGGCGAAACTTTCCTCAGATATTCCTGTGGCATATGAACGTGCTGCTGAATTTGGGGACCTGCATCTTGGTGATCTTCATCTCATAAAAATTGATGGTTAGCCATTTTAGTTCTCGGTTCTCTTCTAGGATACCTGGCTTAGTACATAATATGTTGTCGTCTGAGCAGAAAGGAAAATTGAATGGTCTTCAGTTATGTCATATGAGGTGTTTGAAAGTTTTGTTAGTGCAATGAATATGTCGTTTAAGATATTTTGGTGCTATAAGCATTCATTCATGAATTATAGATACTTCTTTGTTTGTCTTGAGCTTATCCCATAACTTTGCGGAGTTTACTTAAGTCTTAGATACAGTCATTTCCTTGTACTAAAACTTTTTGGATTGAATCCTTTAATTTAACAGTCACTTCCTCCACCTAAAATTTTTTGGGTTGAGTTCTTTAACATGGTAACAACGTCAAATTTCAATTCCCTATGTTCTGTGTGTGAATACTTGTTTATCTTATTCATTGCATTCTATTATAGTGTGTTCTTTATCTAAGTTTTGTCAGGTTTGCATGTGAGAGTGGTTGTTAATGTCATCCCATTTCTTGTTTACGGGGCTATCCTGGCCTTATATGCACGCAACTTCTTCCCGATTAAGAGTATGGTTTTGGGACTTATCCTTAACTGTCATGAGACTTTGAGTTTCCTTTCTGTTTCATATAGCTTTGTTTTGCTGAATAGGGTGCACTACAGACAATGAACACGAGCAGAATGTGAGTGATGATCATACTGAATGGGTGGCTTTAGCTGTTGTACAATCGTATAACCCAAGGCGTAAGGTTCCCCGAAGCAACATCTCTTTGCCTGAGTTGGAACGATGCCTCTTGAAGGCATCCTATTCAGCTTCTCAGAATTCTGGTAACACTTCTGTTCATTGGTTGGGTGCTTTATAAGATGATAACATATGATCCTTCTGCTTGATCCTTCTCCACACATCTTAATTTCATATGCAACAGTACTATTACACTGAAAGCATCTCCTCGTTTTGTTTTAAGATCAATCCTTGCTCTTCGCGGAGCACACTGACAAGTGTGTTGATGTTGTCGTGGAATTGAGAACTTTCTGCATTAAAATTCCAAATTTTTTTTGCTCATCCTCTCTCTCTCTCTCTCCAAAAGCTTCGATTCACATGCCGCGTGTTGGCTATCAAGATGGATCAGATCGCTCAGAATGGTACACCGTGGAACGCCTTCTTCGGAAATATTCCGCCATCTTTGGCATAAAGATATTTGTGTATGTCCTAGCCTTCCCTCCCCCCCTCCCCCTCCTTCTCTCCCTCCCTCCCTGCCTCCCTCCCTCTCTCTCTTTCTCTCTCTCTGTCAACCAATTCTGCCTTTTTGGACAGGTACTATTATCGACGTCAGTCATGACACCGGTTGCTGTCATTGACCCCATAACATTGCCGAAAGCGACGGTTTCTGACAGTTTCTCACACTGGAGTTGTGATGGTCGAATCAAATTATAGATCCTCATCGTAACCTCTGATGTCATGCTTGCTGCTTACAGCAATTATCTGCGTTGGTCCCCAGATGATGGAGGTGAGAGGATTTGGTGCTCTGGTTTAACCTGTGCGAGAGCCTTCTCTTGTCCTTTGTATGTTTATGCTGGGAAAGGTTCACGTATTTATTTGTTATCTCCACTCTTTTGCAAACAAGGAAGCTGCCAGAATTTGCCATGTGAATAGATCGCGCCACTTTCTTTCTCCCTAAGTCAGCAATGATTTTCGTTTGCTTGGATCGAATTGAGCTAGTGATAATGGTCTGTGATGGTCCGTGAATGTCACCGATGCCACTGAATCACCTATTCGTTGCCTAGGTCCACACTCTTCTGTCCGACATAAGGCTCAAGATGTGCCTTTCTGGCTACAATTGATCTAATCTGAACAACAAACATTTTTCAGATAGAAAGGGTCTCTAGGATTCTGTCCTCGGGTAGCAGCACGTCTTATCTTGTTGAAATATTTCCTTTTCAGGCCCGCATTTAATTCAATTTTTATTTAACAAGTGAGAGGGATGGAAGGGTATTTACTTTGGCAAAGAATTTTTCCAACGCATGGAAAGCTTCTGGCCATACCCGAAGAAAGGCCGTAAGCATGGAGTTATTTTCTGTTTGCAAAGTATGATGCAGCTTTACGCTGGAATGGAAAGACAGAATAAGAGCGTGTAATTTCCTCACAGCGTCATTACATACTTATCTAACAAAGCACCATTTTGGCATGTCCTTTCTTCGATAAATTGACAATAGGCGGGGACTAATTACACCGGACCTCTTTGTTTGATCTTTTTATGTACTTGAATAGAGCTCGATCTGCGCCACTGTTAACCATAGTTCAGCTCAACAAGACAACAATTACCAATCTAGGTGGTTGAATTTCGATAGTCGAGGTCTGAGCCCTTCAAAAATGAAACGACAATTTGTATGAAGCTTCGATGGTAAAGATACCGTTCGACGATAAAATGGTGGACGGCGACTGTCCTACCAAGTGAATACCCGCCCCGACTTCACCTATTGGCTAGGCCTACACTTTCAATTCAGTACAAGGTGATGAAAAGAACTCACAGAATGGGAACTCGCACGTTATATAATATAAACCAACGAGTGGTAAGTGAGAAATGGCTAAAGCGTGTACAACATGGAGAAGGGAAAGATTACTGCCTCAAAGATATATTGCTTCTTCTCATTGGCCCAAGGAGTAAAATAAATGGAGTCATCACCTTCCTATTCCACGAACAAGAACGCACCGAATCGCATAAAACTAATCATTCATTCTTGTTCAATGCCCCCTTCCTTTCTTTGGAAACCCAACTCTCCGCAAGAGCAAGCCTGAGCTCTTATTTATATGCTCATGCTCCAACAGATGATCCACCACATAACCCTTTCATCTTCAAGAGCTGCTTCTTCTCCTCATCCTTTGGGTGCACGAGATGTCGAAAGTCGACGCCAATGGCTCTGCCAAGTCTCGTCCTGCTTCGACCAAGCAGTCTCCCACTCCGGGAAAGGCCACGATCCTAGCGATCGGCAAGGCTTTCCCCAGCCAGGTGATCCTGCAGGAACGCTTGGTGGAGGGTTTCATCCGCGACACCAAGTGCGAGGACGCTTTGATCAAGGAGAAGCTTGAGCGCCTCTGTAAGCATAGCTACTTTGTGCCGATCACCGAATACCTCGACCCCATTCTCCCTCAGTCTCTAGAATGCATACGGCGAAAGTAAACGCGATTTGAAGAATTCGTTTTGTGGAAGGGAACGAATATATTTCTGAATTTGCTAACCCTACCAAAATACAAGGGTTGTACCATAACCTTTCCTATTCTTCTAAGTTAGCAACATTAGTCGCGGTACTCATATATATTCCTAGATTAACCTAGGTTAACATTTGAGGAACATCTTCGTCGAACTACAGGCACCCTGTTCACATTGTAGACTCCACAATTGTGGTAGATTTTATTGTAATGGTATCATTAGATCCAGGGGACATGCAAACACCAAGGTAATGAAAATGAGAGCCTCTACTTATTTTCATTGCTTACTTGCTCTGCCCTTGTGAGTTTAGCACCATGAGAGTTTTCTCTCTGCTTTTGGCAGGTAAAACCACTACTGTGAAGACAAGATACACAGTGATGTCCAAGGAGATCCTAGACAAGTACCCTGAACTGGCTCGGGAAGGCTCTCCCACACTCAACCAAAGGCTTGAGATAGCCAACCCAGCAGTCACAGAGATGGCCCTCCAAGCCAGCCTCTCCTGCATCAAGCAATGGGGCCGGCCCCTGGGCCACATAACCCACCTCGTCTACGTCTCCTCGAGCGAACTGCGCTTGCCTGGCGGTGACCTCCACCTCGCGACCCGGCTTGGCCTGAGGAGCGACGTTGGTCGGGTGATGCTCTACTTCCTCGGCTGCTACGGCGGTGTGACTGGCCTCCGTGTTGCCAAGGACATCGCCGAGAACAACCCTGGGAGCCGTGTCCTGCTGACCACATCCGAGACCACCATCCTCGGTTTCCGGCCCCCGAACAAAGCCCGCCCATACGACCTCGTGGGGGCCGCCCTGTTCGGGGACGGGGCGGCGGCGGCGATCATCGGGGCGGACCCCTTGCCGACCCATGGCGAGTCCCCCTTCATGGAGCTGAGCCACGCTGCCCAGCGGTTCCTCCCGGGGACCCACGACGTGATCGACGGCCGTCTCTCGGACGAGGGCATCTACTTCAAGCTCGGACGAGACCTGCCCCAGAAGATCGAGGCCAACATCGAGGAGTTCTGCAAGGGCCTCATGGCGACGGCCGGGCTCGGCGCGGGGTTCAACGACGTGTTCTGGGCGGTCCACCCGGGCGGGCCCGCGATCATGAACAAGCTGGAGAACACGCTGAAGCTGAGGAGCGACAAATTGGAATGCAGCAGGAAGGCGCTGATGGACTATGGAAATGTGAGCAGCAACACCATATTCTACGTGATCGAGAACATGAGAGATGAGCTGATGAAGAGAGAGGGTGGTGAGGAGTGGGGGCTTGCACTGGCGTTCGGACCTGGCATTACATTTGAAGGCATTCTCATGCGTAGCCTTTCCTAAGAAACGTGAGGATTGTCCGAATTCTCATTGGGAAATTTGCTAAATGTGTCGGGCAATTTGGTACCTTATTACAAATCTAAAGTGGACAAGTAAGGAGGAATTTGAATTCACAGTTTTAGTCTCTTTGAGCTTCATTACATTAGCATGAAAGATTTATAAATCAGCACCAAACAGCAAGCAGCCTTGCGTAGCAAAAGCCCAACTTATGTTAGAACTTTGTTTATCTCATTATAACAATAGAATAGCCAGATTCATGGGAATGGCTTATATATATATAATTTATATATCAAAATGTGAAAAAAATTTATTGAATAAATATCGTGTCAAGAGTGCCCGTGATTTTTTTTACATGTACACGGGTCTCGCCCCAAATCCTTCATAAATTCATCAATAGAAGGAAATTATTTAATGGTCAATGGCATGTACACGTATAAACGACGCTGCGAGAAATGGGTAAGTACCGTCTATCTTCAAAACAGAAAATATTTCCTAGTTTGATTCAATAAGCAAACATTCCCTATTTTAGAACGCAACTTGTTTTAATGCCACCTCACAACTACTTAAATCACTCAATCTCAATTCTATTCCCAACGTAAAAACAGTGTCTTTCTCGGTTTCTTTAATAGCCACTTGATACTCTTTCCCTTCCTTATTTGTCACGTTTTATATCACTTTCTACGGTCATCAAATCTGCACCTGCATCGCTGATGACCCCTCCGATGTCACCCATTGGATCATCGACGTCGAGCGTGCCCACGTGCTTTGGCTGAATTGGCTCGTCATTGGCCTTGACATTGAGTGGCGCCTGAACCTTGAGCCTGGCATCATCCACCCTGTGGCTACCTTGCAATGCACATCCACCCTGTGGCTACCTTGCAACTGTGCATTGGCTGCACTTGCCTCGTCTTTCAAATCCTCCATGCCAAGTACATCCCATGTCATTCTATGTATTTCTAGCTAATCTCAACTACACATTCGTCGGTGTTGGCATCAGGGATGACACAATGAAGTTGAGTGACGACTACGGCCTCAATCTTTGTGCACTGGTGATGGGGAGGTGGCGGAACCCATCATTGGGTTACATGGGCTGAAGAAATTGGTCAAAATTATACTTCGTAAAGACATTGAGAAGCCCAAGGAGATCACATTGAGCCAGTGGGACAACAAGACATTTGACGGCTCGTCAAGTTGAGTATGCGTGCCTCCATGCCTTTGTCACCTTCGAACTTGGAATGGCTTTGCTGGTCAGTGGGTAGAGCTCGTATTGGTTGGTGTGCCGAGGCTAAGTACCTGATGGTGCCCAATATGGTTGGCCCTAATTTGCTTAGTCAAGTTGGCTCATGAACTGGTTAAATGTTTTGTAAACATGGGATGACAAATTGTAGTTTCTTTTTGTAAATGAAGTTTTTTCTTGTTGGTCTTTACATGGGTTGATTGCTAGTGTATACAAGTGAGTTGTTCATCAAATCTTATTTGTACTTGCCATCCAACATGCGAAAACAATGTGATTTAAAAAAAATAAAATAAATCAAGGAAAGCAAATATGATCTTTAATTAAATTTCTGTGTCTAGAAATGATTACAGCCTCACAATTTCATTTAAAATTTGTAAAACTCAATTGAAATTGAAAATACTAGTCAGAATCGAAGTTTGCTGAAGATATAATGAATAAAAAGTTGTAATAGGCAAGTGTCATGGGCCGATTGTTTGGGATCAAGCTGTGCGGCGACTTGAATTGTTGGTGCGTCATTGTAGAAGGAGAAAGTGTTTTAGAGAGAGAAGCTTTGTGAGAGAATGTTTTCTATTATTCAACTATTTAGATGGATACAAATGAGGGAGAGAGCTTTCCTATTTATGTAAGAGGACCCTTCATTATAACCATTGATCGACTTTAGATGAAGCGGTGGATATTGCATCTCCCCATTTACTAACTGCTGGCATTTTTGTTGAGAATTCTCTAGAACCCGATACATTTATCATATTACTTGTCTCTGGAAGTGTTCTAGAAGCTTTAAGAGTTAGATTTGTACCGGTCTTCTTCGATCGTAGATGGCCTTGGTACATGGGAAACCTCAAGACCCTGAAACAAGATATAAACATATAGGAAGTATTGATGTATCACATTTAGCAAATGTCAAAATTACTTATATTTCGTTTAGACGTTGCAATTTCATTAATAGTGCAAAGTTTCGAGTAGCAAATCCAACTTTTTCAACGGGATGGATAGCTTTGCGAGGGTTAAGATAGTATAAAATAATAATAAATTCACACAACAAAATTAATTCAGCTGACCAATTAAAATTTTTAAAAATTTAGTGATTTAGGCTTGATATAGCAACCGCAGAATCACTTTCGCTTTGTGTTATTAACACAATCTGAAGTAATATTGAATATTTAACCCGAGAATATGATGTATTAATTTCCTAAAACGATCAAAATGTAGCACTGGAGGCATTTTCTTTTGATCGTATACTAGAATTACTCTTAAGCTTTATTTAGAATTGACAATACATTTTATAAGAAGAATAATAGATCATCGTAATCATATTCTTACACGAGACATTCTATTTGATAATAATTAAAACCAAAAATATTATATCGATTGCAAACATTAGAATACACTTGAATCATTTTCTAGTATATTACGTGGAGGAGATAGTGCTTACCTAAGTGCTTTTCTGAGCAAAATTTGCCAAAGTTATAATGATGGTGAAAATAGAAGGCTTGCATTCAATAGAGTAATCCCTATTGTTTCTCTTGCTTTTCGATGGAGTTTAGCCAAAGATGAAATGGAAGATTTTCTGATCAATAATCTTAAGATGTACTTGCATATACTTTTACTTTCTGATTTTTTACTTAATTTAAATATTCTCACGAATGCACTGATTTTTTGATAACCTCGAAGTATCTGAAATTTCCACTATATTCTAATATTGACACGTATTCACAAATATTTTTTCAGAATATTTTTTAAAGTTTCAACTATATTTTAAAAATTTGATGCAAAAATCAAAAAGTACATTTATTCCTATTACTAGTAATTTCAGGTAACTCTGATAAATTTCAGAAAAGTTACGCTTTACACGAGATCAGCCGTCGTACAAATAGTGATACATCTTCTCAAAAGCTATGTACATCAATTGATGTAAGGCTCTGACCTAGTTTAAGTATCTTTACGGCATCAATCTAAGAATTTAGAAAAATAATCTAAGTATTACAAATTATGGTATAGAGATGAGAAAGGATACCCTACAGCTTTATTCATCTTTGGCTTCAAGCTCCTGCCTCTTGTTCTCCCCGACTTCCACAAGCAATGTTAGAAGAGCCTCGCACACTTTAGATGCGTCGGCCTCAGATGGGTTGTCACTCAATGTTGAGTAAACCATCCAGGCATGATCCAGCTTGCGTGTGGGCCGCACAACCACAGATCCTGGAACCTCTGCATCCCGCCGCGTAACGAGCCCGTCGCTCTTCTCCCCATACCTGACTTGGAGAAGCCATGCACATGCAGCCATCGCAGCTCCAAGGGGCATTACCACAGGAAGCTTTGCAGGCTGACCAGCCGAGAAGGAAGGAAGTTCTGCATGAGCAACATGAGACAGAGATGCTATAACTGCAGGCGTGATGCCTGCCTCCGTGTGGAATGAAACAACCGGAAGCTCTCTTGGCAATTGGTGCTTAGTCAAGAATTCTTTCCTCTTCTCGTATGTCAAGTCTTCCAGAGCTTGCATGTCACCCTTCAAAAAGATGTACGAGAATATGAGACATACACCATTCTTCTTCAAAGTGAGAATTGAGAAATAGACCTTTCTTTCTGTTGGTTTTCAAAGAGAAAAGAAGGATCTTTAATTCTGTTCACCACGGGCCACAGCAAATGCTCACCCATTAACATGCATTTATCATTAAGAAATTCACTTCACATTCCACTAATTGATTAGAGAAGTACACAGGTCCTAACATTGCCTGTGCAAAGGCTCTTCCTATTGGTGGAAAATGGAATTCAAATGTCATAGATGCAGATGAAATGAGAATTACTACGTTTGTTCTTGTACAAATAGAGCATAAAGCACTCATTGTGGAAAAAAATATTTGCACTCCTGTTAAATGGAACAAATATTGTATATACTAATGAGCTCACAGCACCTTCTTCACATTATAATCATGAATGTCAAATTAATCTGCTATGAAACACAATCCTATTATAGCTGTGGAACTTCCTAAGCAATAATCAGGTAACCTTAGGTGACGCCCAATACTGCAACCAAATAAATTCAAGTGAAAAACATAAAATAAAATAGGAAAAACAAGAGAAATCTGATATACTAAGAAACATGTCTTAATCACGGCCAGCCTATTTGCAAACTCCAACCGCACCTATCCTACTATTCGGTGAGAACATTGAACAGGACCATCTAATACCCAGGCTCCCAGCTTCCAGTTTCAGCTCATGAGCATGAAAAGATGTTTCTAAGATTGCCTATTATCAACGCCTTAACAAATATTTACCGTCCAAAGAGATCACTGTTTTGTTCTTCTACACGATACAATTGTCATCCCAATGATCTGTACGTCGCCACATATATATTTAAAATTTGCCAGCACATAGGGGAAAACATGCCCAGAGTGTGACATATGTAAAAGAAGAGTAAAAAATTCTATTAGCACCTAAAATCTTCTCCTCCTCTTCCATACTATTGTCTCTGTTCATCTTCCATTATGTCGCATGTTTGGAGCCAAAATCATGGGTCTTTCCCTCTTTGTACCATTTAATATCATTTTGTTGGAATTGTCTCTGGTGTAAGCAGGGGGGAATGACTATACTGTTGTTAATCTATTTGGTTGCAGATTGACAATGCTTAAGGAGGAGAAGAGGTTACATCGAAAGCATTAACCTACAAGACTGTTTGTGTAAAGCAATGAGCAGTACGTGTTGAGCAAAGAACTGTCCGGGTTAAGTAAATAGTTCGTTCTATAAGTAAGGCGACTAGCTCATACACTCGAAAACAACAAATAATGAGAAAAGAAAACACAAATCATAATAAATAAGTAACTTCTTACCTTGATCACTTTACAGATCAGAATTTCCATGAGTTTCCGTAAACTAACATAATCGCCAAGTTGTCCTTCCCGCAAAATGTCTGAAGCTACTGGAGTACCACCATATGGGCTCTGTGCAATGGCCAACCCAGCTACCTTATCCTTCAACTCTGGCCAGTACAATGACAAAGCAGCTGCTGAATCTATTCCCCCTTTGCTGTGTCCAAGAATCAAGACACGTTTCTTGGCACCCCAATATAATTCCTCAATATACTCCTTTATCTCTCTAGCATTTTTCTCAACTGAAGCCTGAAGATTAATACCTCAACATTCAATGGGACATCAAGAACATAATGACACATACAATAGAAGAAGCATCATCACAAGTACCTCGCTATGAATCTTGGCAATATGACAAGCAAGGCCCATCTTTGAGAAACTCATCTTTGTATTGACAAAATACATTGGTCCATGGTTACTAAAAAGACCTGCCAATTACATAAATGTGATAGGAAATAAGCAGAGTCTCAATGCATAAATCAATAAATTGAGGGCCTATTTGATTCTTGAGAATTTTGAAATTTCTACTTTCATTCTCATTAAAGAACGAAAATAGATAATGGAAACTTATTTGGTGACACTTTGGAAACAGATAAAAGAATTACTTTAATTTTTTAAGACTCAAGAGTTCAAAATGAAAAGGTAAAAGAAACTCATGCCTCTTCCCCTCCTAGGTGATTGAGGACGATGCATCTGCAGTTGCAGCTCAGTCCTTAAACAGGTACAAATAAAGATGTAATCCAATATGTACTGAGTGTGTGGAGTTAAGCCACAAGTGGTGTCAGAATGAGAACACTGGTCTTTCAACTCCTCTATGTTGAAGGTGAGCTCCAATCTCCCCTCATTTGAAGATGAGCAGTGCATTTGGATCAAGGCATCAATATTCGAGCAACCAACTTCTCTCAAAAGTGAATAGTTTAAAACTGGAAACAGTTTCCAGTTTCATAACAAGTTCATTCTTCAAACTTTAAAACTGGAAACAGTTTCCTTGTTCCATCTATAAACAATTTCCAAAATGTCACCAGACCTAGTGCATAGCATGTTCACAGAAATTCCACAAGAGCCAAACAGGCCCTTATGCTCTTTAGAATAATGTCTAAGGACGACAAAAATAATTGACAGACCCAAAAGTCAACATTGCTTTACTATGGCTTCTTTCCCAGAAATCTCAAAATTCTGTCACTAATATAAAGAGAATAAACCAGTCAAGACCTTATGAAAAATTCACGCGATAGCAGCAATTTGTACCTGGAATCAACAAGTACACAACCGATTTAGGCAACTTGTGTATGCCATGTCTGACAGAGAGAAGAACAAAGTAATCAGTAATTGCAGCATGCAGGACCAAGCAAGCCGATGGGACACACAGTATAAATTAAATGTTCAAAATACCTGATGTCATCTAATATTTTCATGAACTTTTCAGTTCCATCTTCAACAGGAGGCAATCCTGGATATCGTTGAAGCCATCCTATATCATCTGCAGACCCGCGAACAGTCCTCCGTGCTCGTTCAATAAGACTGAGATTAGGATAAAAACAATAATGTCACCACAACACTACCTAATCTTAGCATAAGTAAAGCATCAGAAGTTGCCAGCTCGCTTAGTCAACAAAATCCCTTGATGTTGGTATCAAGGACTAAGAAAAAATCCCAGTATCACAGATCTAGAGTTTTAAATTAAAACGACAAAACACCTAATGCATAGCCCAACCATTGAATCAAAGGAAGGCAAAAGAAAAAAAAAGTTCTCCAACAACAATTGTTCAGATAATAGTAAAACATCCAAACAACTTTACAATGTCCCATTAGGAAAGACATAGGATTTAGTGTGAATCACTACCTTTGAAACATGGAAATTCCGTTGGTCCCCGTATAATTTGAAACAACAAGTGCATTCGTATTTACAGATGAACTCCCAGCAGAATCCCCTGTTATTTCATCAACTGCAGGAGGGGCATCAATTTCATTAGAAGATGATCCATGTGACGCTGAACTTTCATTAAAAGAAAGTCGATTGCTTGCAAGTTGTCTTCCATTTTGTCCAGAAGCAAAAGTCACTAACTCCTGCTCATGTAGCAAAGAATGCTCAGATTCCCCAGAAGTAGATTCCACTGCAATAACACAAGAATTCATCATCACATCATCCAACACAGAAAGCTTGAAAAAGTAGCCTCAGGATGGAAAACAAATACTGTATAAGAAGTGAGAGTACTAGAAGATATGAAAAAGTAACAAAATATTAGAACACATAGGGATGAAACTGACTCAAGGTGGACTGCGTCTGTTATGTGCTTAGATCTTTTATTTAGCTATGTCCAGTTTATCTGCTCTTCTCCAACTCCTTTGATCCCGACTACAACTGGCAGATGCTATTGTTAAGTTAGTAGCCACCATATGTAGCATAGTAGTTTGAATTATTGAACTTATTACAGGACAACTTGTAAACATTTTCCTATTAACAGAAATTATCTGTCATATGGTGAACCCAAAACAATAGTGCCACAGATACCCCCGCAACATTGGACAACAAATGTATCCCAAGAAAGAGCTTTTTTCTTTTGCTAGGAGACTTTATTGAAAGGAAGAAAGTTATCCAGCTTAAAATTGAAAATTATAGTCTTTGAGTCCTTTCTCTCTAGCTAATTCTCGTAGACCTTCAATTCAACAGTTTGAAAGGACATTGGTCAGGCAGTTCAATAACTATTTCTATGTTTAGAAGCTCCCAGTACTAAAGAAGGCAGAGAAACAACATAGGAGAATTCTTCATGGAATAATTTCACTGGATTCTTCCTTTTACTTCTGTATGCTCGAGTGTGTGTGTGTATCAGAGAGAGAGAGAGAGAGAGAACCTACATGAAGCAACAAAACAGAACATTGCACAATGCAGAGAAGATTACCAGAACAATCCGAAAAGCAGCCAGTTATGTATGAAGTTGTCTGTGAAAGATAAGAAGCAGCCTCATTTAATGAAGGCATGGAGGTAAAAAGCTGAGGGAAGAGTCCATCATATCCCGGAGAAGAGTTCTGTCCCTGCATAAGAGAAATATGTTCATTGATCTGGAGCACCTATCTAATTTAATAGGGCAATAATATACTGAAAAGAGGACAAACTCACGTATAGTTATATGCTTTCACAATGTTTAACATACTTAAATATACTTTACAAGCACATCTATTGAAATTTTGCCTCTTCAACGCGTCACATGTGGAGAGCAAAAAAATCCAGAGAATCCAAGCTCTAGGGGTCCTTTCTACATCGAAACATGCCCACGATTCTCGTGACGATCGCTAGTTAACATCAGCGGTGAATAGAGAATTCCAGCAGGAAAATCATTTGATAAGCTAATAAGGTTTCATTCCACACGCACGCACACACACCCCATATTTTGCAATCAATTGGGTTCAAGCCAAACACCAACAAGACAAGACAGCACAACACAAAATTCGAAGAAGCACTCCCAAGTCGGCACAACACCAATCGACACTCAACGACGCTCGAAGCGGAGGCGTTCAATTTGACATGTAAAGAGGACTTCCCATTTCACGGGGAGCACAAGACCATTCGCAGCACCCGCACAAACCCTAACGCGAACAAACCCAGTTTCACCGAGGGGCCTCGTCAATCAACGATTTGCAGCGATCACCGAGAGACGAAGCCTTCTCGAAACTCCCACCACGTTCAAGACAGATTGAAGACGGGGGAAACAAACCCCAAAAGAAAGCGCCAATCAACAAGCGGGTCGTGGAAGAAACGGCACTCACGCACAACGGCGCGCTCGTTTCTCCTCCACCGCGAGCTCTTCTTCCTCCAGGGTCCATCGTTCATCGGAGGAACCTCGATCGCATCACGGGGAAAACGCCGTGATTCGACGGAATGCTGAAGGCAACCTGCGGGACCAGGGTCGAATCGGCTTTGGATTCGACGATGATCGCTGCGAAGAGCGCGAGCCTGAGCGTTTGCGTGCGGGAGAGAGAGAGAGAGGGAGGAGAGAGAGATTCCGAGTTCAACTTATTCAACGGAAGACGCAGGATTTTCCAGGTTTCTCCCGTGGGAAAAAGCGGTCAGCGAAGCTAGGCATGCGGCAAGGCGGTCGAGGTAAGGGGATGAGCAAGACAGGACTGCCCCAAATCATGATCGGATCGGATCGGCCGGTTTGATTTGGCTCTCAGGGATATCGGTTCGATTCGCGGTTCCTAAAAGTGAAATCGATTTTCAAGGGATCTGTTTCCCGGTTCTAGGGTAGAAATCGGATTGGACTAGATCGGACCGATAAATATATATTTCTAATTTTTTCATATATATATACTATTGATCCCATTAGAATCGATTATTTAATTTTTTTTATATATTATATATTATTTCAATTTTTTACATGGCCTTATGGGAGCAAATCAGAATCATAAAGCCATGAACGGAATAATAGGTTTTCAGTTCACAAATAATATTTAATATTGATTCCATTGGAACCGGACCCGACTAATGGTCCGGTTCAATCCATGGTCTCAAGACTAGCCGGTTCGATCATAGAAACTGGGAATTAGTCCTCCCAGTCCGGTTCTCGATTTTTGGATTGGATCGGATCGGACTGGAAACCGCTCACTCCTAATCTAAGTTCAACGCTTCGGTGTCGTTTCAGGAGAGTTAGTCATTTAGCTTATAGCGTATTGACGTCGTTTTGGGAGAGGTAGACATTTAGCTTATAGCATAACACGCCAATCGTAATGTCGTTGTCGTACCGACTTAACATCAAGGACCATCTCTCTTTTTATCCATTACTCCACCAATTAAACTCCATTAACCATTATGGTTTGCTCTAGCGACTACCTTTTCTATTTGAGTAAAGAGATGTGGGGAGTTCGAATTCCTACCTTTTTAGGGGAGCTAAAGATGGGGATGTATAGTTTCAGATATGGATTTCGACTTCCATGCTTTGCAAGAGATAGACAAAAGTCTGAGAGTGAGTTGAGAATTAGAGTAGAACATATGCGAAAAAAAAAAAAAAAAAAACCCATCATCTTTTCTTTTCTTTTCTTTTCTTTTTTTGGGAAATTTGGTAATAAATTATTTACACTTTTATCTTACGTAAGTTTATTCGAAATTCCCCATGCAAGGAAATTATATCGACCCCATATTTCGTTGTTAACTTTTGATCGTCTCCTAAATCGTGACCCCGTGCACACCAGTGTGAGTCAAGAGTCAACTCTGGTGATTTCATCCTATCTACCAATTTTAAGTGCCTCAAAGTGAGAAATGGCATTTCTTACCTTAAGTGATACACATTTTTGGAGACAAACGGTCTTCTCTTGGTCAAGCAACATTCACGACGGAACAAATTCACGTTTGATTTTCCGATCACCACAGACCCAAATCGTTCATTATGCCTGCAAGACTCTTCCGAGCTTCAATGCGTCGACTAGCACGCATTCCTCTATACGGCAATTGCGCAACCTGGTGAACCCCTTAGAACATCCATGTTGATAACCAATTTGGCTGATTAACCGCTTTTAATTACTCTGAGGCTCTTGTTTATGAAGCTAATTAAATTCACAGAGTCCTATTAAACTTCACAAACAACGTAGGTGATCCCCAGACAAATATAGGTCATTTTGAGATACCGATGCATTTTTACATAATAAAAGTTTTGGATTTGACACAGGGAGTGACCTCTGCGAGCCATGTGTCGATGCCTCGTCAAAGATAGGATTATGTGTTGCCAAGCGAAGATGATTGCCTTAATTGAATTTGTAAATATCATTATCCTTGTCTATAATTATTTCATGGTCGCACTTTTTTCCACCCCGCGAATGGTTGGAGACTGCCTGCCACCTTGAATAGAAGATATTGCCCCAACAAAAATTAGTAGGATTAATAAGGAAATTCACCTTATTAAAAGGGTGATGAACTATCTTTTTAATTTTTCTAAGGACAAAAATACCCTTAGCCCCCTTACCAAAAAAAAAAAATACCCTTAGCCCTCTCAAAAGATATATTTTTTACTCTAGCACCACTACTTCCACACCCTCTCAAACAACTTTTTTTTTTTTTTCATATTTGTCTTTTTCAAAAATTATCCTCCTGCTTAGAATTTGTAACGTACTTAACTCTGTCATATGGTTAATTCTTTTTGAAAATATCAATTAAAAAACTGTGTAGTGATGACATGAAAATTAAATATAAATTAGACTATTAGATTCACGAAAATAAAATGTTCGGTAGTTAAAATATACAGAATGTAGCGCAATGACACATATTAAAGATTTAATTACACCAAATATTATTCTCTTCGCTCTTATTTGTGCTTAGGTTATTTTTACATGGTTTCCTATTATATTAATATAGGCTTGTGATATTTTTACCCATTTATCGGCTCTTGACACCCCACTATAATATTGAATTGACTATATCTTTCCATGCAGGTCTCACTCTTGATTTAAGATTATTTCTTACTTTTTGTTCTTATTCTTTTTTCAATTTTACTAAAAGAAAAACTTACCCACATCGCTCGCGAACAACTTTTTTTCACCCTAAATGCTTCTTCCACGTCCATTACATTTTAATGTATCATTCATGTTTGTTTTGAACTTATTCTTCATTATTATAATCTAAGCAAGCACTAATCATATATCAGAGTAAAGATATATTAGTTTTATTTGGAAATTTTTTACTTTTTTTTCATAAATTATCCTCATAATCATGAATTTTTTGACTTCGATTTTTGGTACAAATTTATGAGAATTTAATTAAAATTTGAATATTGTGGTTGATGTATGCATTATGCACAAATTACTCAAAGATTATCCTCTTAGTTGTGCTTAAGTTATTATTTGAATAATAGTTTCCTAGCTCAAAAAGAAAAGAAAAGAAAAGAAAAAACTATACAACTCATTAACAAAACAATTAGTTTTTTCTTGTCAGAAACACAATAATTAGCTAGCTATCTACCAAATATGCTATTTTTTTGGAAAAGGAAAGAAAAGGAAAAAACCAAAAAAGGAAAAAAAGAAGGCAAACATTAGTCTTAAATCAAGAGTGGCCCCAGATTTAACCTTGGTAAATGTTGTTTGAGAGGATCATGAATAGTTTCGTCTCTAGTAAAATTTAAAAAAAATAAAAAGAAGAAAAAATATTAAGAAATAATTTTAAATTAAGAGTGGGACGCCCAAGATTCAATGTAAAAGGGAGTGTGAGGAGTAAGTAATGGGGTGGAAATAGGGAGAGCCATATTTTTAATATATAATAATTATATCACTTACACGAAAATTTGAATATATAAATTATTAAATTAAAATGGAAAAATTAGAGCAAACCTAAAATCATATCTTATCAGCAAGACATTCATTCATAATACAAATCGAATTTTTTTACCATTAACTCCATAAATTCCACTAGAAAAGTATATGCAACATGAAGATAATCCATAGAGAAGTTAAGGCGGCAAATATATTGCTTGATGACACCTGCGAGGCTGTGGTCGGAGATTTCGGGCTGGCAAAGCTTTTGGATCGCCAGGACTTGCATGTCACCACAACCGCGAGAGGCACCGTGGGATATATAGGCGCCGAGTATCTCTCGATGGGGCTATGCTCCGAGAAGACGGATGTGTTCGGGTTTGGGATTCTTCTCCTCGAACTGATCACTGGAGTTTGGCAAGGCTGCTGATCAGAAAGGAGCGATGCTCGATTGGGTAAGTCGAACTTCATTACTAAGATTGTTTTAGCTAGATATCAATCCGGATGTTCTCATTCCTCTGATGATGTTTGGTTATCCTCGGTTGGCTAGCATTGAGCGATCATTCCAGGTGAATAAAATTCATTAAGAGCAGAAACTGGAAATGCTCGTCGGCAAGGACCTCCGGAGCAACTACGTTCGGATTGAGCTCGAGGAAATAGTACAAGTAGCACTCCTATGCACCCAGTACCTTTCCTGCTCACAGGCCGAAGATGTCAGAAGTGGTCCGAATGCTTGAAGGCGACGGCCTCGCAGAAAGACGGGAAGCCTCTCAGAGAGTTGAAGCGAACAAACGCACGCCTCATGAGTTCTCACCGTCGGACAGATATTCCAATCTCACCTATGATTCTTCCTTGCTGGTCCAGGCGATGGAGCTCCTGGGCCCTAGGTGACTACGGTTCTTTTTTCGTCAAGGAATTGACGAATTCTTTAGTTTTTGGAAAGGAAGGAGTTTGAAACAGCTTATAGCTATTCCATATACAGAGAAAATGAATTCATGTTGGTGACCTTTCGTATGACTTTATAGCACACCTGAGTTAACTGGGGTAAACATTGTAAGGAATTACATGAGAGATCTGAGAGCTATCTGGAATGTGTGAGCACAAGATGAGTATTTGTATTTGTATTATAGTTGATCGAACATATGTCAGCTACAAACGGCTTCGGTGCTCGTTTGCAACTGTACAGGAGTTTGGTTTTTGAAATGGACACTCTTTTCTTGAACTTCTAGTACTTGAGTTTTGACAGCAGTTCGTTGAAGTGGATGTGTCATTACATGTCTAACTTTTTGCCTTAAAATAATGTCTCGAACTGTGTGGACTCTCGTGTTAGATTTCAGATATATCCCGCTCCCACGTCGTCTAAATTTGACTGTTGTGCTGGTATAAGTATCGCGCAACCGTAAAGCTACGCAGTGCGTTCCAGGTACATGCTCCGTTCCTTCATATGTGAGCACAAGTCGGTCCTAAAACAATCTTAGTAATGAAGTTCTGACATAAGATGAAACTCTATTAAATTTAGTACGAGACAGGACACAATACATGATATGAATGGCTTTAGAGTTTAATGTAAGTCTTCTCGTGTAATTTTTTGTTGTGTCGGAGGAACTGACACAGTAGTGGAGGTTGAATATATAAGTGGAATTCTTGTTATGGGAGGCCGAGGTAGAGGCGTTGGGATTGTGACTCTCCTTGGTAGCTCAAATGGACTATTCTCGATCACGTTTCTCGATTCATAGTCAGTTGATTGCACAAGAACTTTCATTCTACATTTCCAGTAAGCACAGTTATCTCCATCAAATTTTGGTGGTCTAGTAATATATTGAGCTTCACGAAAGGATGCTCCTATAATATCAGCCATTACGGACCATTTGCTAGAAAGTAAAACACAATAAAAGTAATTGAGCACATAGGCTCTAATACCAGTTGAAGTGGACCGAACATAACAACCAAGTAGTGGATTTATTGGTTATTATAAGAATTTTTAAAACTTTTGTTCTTGTTTTTGTGCATAACAATGTGTAGAGGATAAAACGATGTTTATAAATGAAATATGCAATGCAACGGAAATGTAAAGAGAGCAAGGAATAGAAGAAATTGCAGAGCAATTTAGTGATTTGGCCTTTCCATTTGGCTTACTCCACTCTTCCGGCTCTAGCATCATAATATTAAGACTGGAATCCGCCGCTAGTGCAATTTTTGAAGCCTTCGACAGCATCTTTAGATGAAGTTACATCTCTACGAGAAAAATGTAGCTCACTCTACAAGCACACACTTTAACCTATGCTCAAAGCTCCCTTTATAATGATTTTACCTATACTCTTTCAAAGAATTACAATTAGAATCCCAAGAATTTTTTGAAAGAATAAGCACAAGAAAATAAAACAAGGTTTTAGAGCATTTTTAACTCCCACTTTAAAGCATGTGCATAGGCCTCCGAGCTTGATTTGCACGTTGGAGCCTTCTCCTAGGTCAATAGAGACATTGAAGTGTTTGTTCTTAACTCAAAACGTTCTTTTTTTTTGTTTTGGTCGAATTCAAAACGTTCACTCGGTTTGATTAAAGAGCATTGTCCAATATAGACAAAACAACTTTGTAAATTTAACCAACACTTCCTCTACTTATCCAAAAATGGCAAAAACCCATCTTCTCCATAATGTTTCTCTTACGATTCCAAGACTTGGAATTGGCTCCAAAGTATCAATTTGAGTTTAAATCAAATTGATATAAAGCTGAATCTTTAGTTTTAGGTACGTGGAGTATTGTCCACTGCCTCTGTAGCGTGAACTTTCTCTACAACGTGATCCATTCAGACTTGATGATTTTACCAAATTCCAATATGTTCGCCTGCTGTACTTAGGTCCTTTCAAGCATACTTGAGTTATCCAATTTGTTCACCTTCCATTTGGTCCATCCAAGTGCCTTGCAACCCAAGTCCCTTACTTCTCCATCGAAGATCCTTCCAACTCTAACACTTTCTAATTGGCATCTTGTTCTCCATTTGCAAATTAAGGAACCTCTCTTCTAGTACAACGTCTTGTCATAATTATTACCAAAATATGAAATTGGGTGTATAGAGGGTATTTCATTTGTAACCTCAAATATTCGTATTAGTTAATGGAGAATTTTTCTCGTCCTCAAAATACGTAAGCAGTTTTCCCAACAGTGTTGACATGATAATAATGGTTTGAGACCAAACCAAACTGAAGTTTTGGTTTGGTTTGGTTTGAGTTGTGATTTAATTAGTTTGGTTAGAGTGTGATTTAATTAGTTTGGTTAGAGTTTGGGGCTGAGATTTTTCCAAATTGATAAGTTCGATTGGGTGAACTGTAGCGCCTATTGTTGTATGGATTTAGAGAAGGAAATGAACAGGTTCAATGCTGGTTTTGAGGTTACTTCAACAATGAACTATTTCTCCTAGTGCTGCTCAATGCTGAAGAGACTAAACTGCTTTACAAATCTGATTCGTGACCTTCGTACCTGTGGCCACTCGCCTGCACGTAATTGAAACTTCCCGAACTGTGATGCATTTGACTTCTGTCTAAAATTGGATTATATCGAAGTGTTGGAATACTACAAAAGGATCACCAATATGTTCATCTTGCTTGCAAATTTGAAAAAAGCGGTATGCTACGAAATGAAACTGCAAATAAAAATTGAAGAAATCCTTCGTGAAAAGATCTTTTTTAAGCATATCAAGCACTATCAAGTTACATTTCGTAAAAGGGCTTCTTTTCTTGAGCAAATCCTGGCATCAGTCTTGTACAACTGACGTTAGCTTATCTTGAAAATCCTCTGGCGTCAGACTCTTAGTAGACTCTTAGTTGACCCGTAACAGCATATTTAGAAGCACTCGTGATTTGGGATCCTAAATCGTGACAAGTAACTACTACTTGAATCCCGATCTCTTTGCGAACGCATATTTTGTCACAACTCCAGCACTTATTAAGAGTTAGCCTGCACAGAATGACGAAGATTTGTTGCCTCGACCTTACGTGAAGTTGTTTTTCTCTTCTTTTTCCCTTTTTTTGGTATTGCATGACCTGAGATAGCCGTGAAGGTGTTTCTTTTTCCTTTTTCCAGGTAAATTCATCAGGACATCATGATGTCTAACGAGGCTCAATTTTTAGTTTTTGACAGACCTCATCTGATAATGCCCATGCAAGGCACTTACGAGGACCAATTGATGTTCCACTGATATAAGTGCCCTTTTAACAGGTTCAATGTCACATTTGATCTCACATACCAATTTAACCACCTTTCCTGCCTTTTCTAGCCATTCTTTCCTCAGAATCGTCGTTCATTTTTCCTGACCCAAACCTGAAGCAACTGCTGATGTCTTCCTGACTTGGAACTCCATTTGCTCTTGATGCTGATTGGTAACGACTAGATATTCTACTGATGCACTGAACAAGCACCTATAGGTAAAACTGCAAATTGTTACTAGAGCGAAGGGAATTGGCACAATAGACTTGATCCTGTTTGAGAAACTTCACTGCGTTTTTATGTAAATTCCATTGCTCAAACCTCATGGACAGATGATGGCATCAAGAAAACATTTCTTTCTAGATTACATTGGGGGAAAATTTACTTTAGTATATTTATGCGTCATCTGCAGATTTTACAAACTCCTGTTCAAAACTGACTTTGCCTTTTCATTAGAGAAAACAAGTGATTACTGTAACGAATAGCTAACAATGGGCGAGAATTGAGAACTTTTACTTTGACCATTCTTTGCCGGACTTTCTAACCATCCTGTTAACAATCCTGATTTAGAAGGCTTCTCGCCGTGACCTTCTCTTGAATTATCAAATCATTCTGTCCCTCCACAATAGAAACGTAAGAAAGGTGGTCTTGTCCTTTCCTTTCCAACTAGTGGCTTTGTTGTGGGTCTCTCCTCTTCCCGGCCAGCTGTGTTCTAGGGAATGGTCGCTTCAAAGTGAATTTTCCCTAAACGATTGTGAATCACGGAAAAGAATTGGTTCAAAATCGACAAGAAATATGATGGTCCTACTCCGCATGTTCACATCACTGCAACAACCGTCCACCATGTGCAAACTATCCGAGTAAAACACTGAGAATTGCATCATCTCGTTAAACCAAACTCTTTCAAACAAGTTCTTGTTTGCTGCAACTCCTATACTTAGATAGATAAAACATAATGCTCTTGAAACAACTCCTAGAATTAGATACAGAAGCCACTTAAAACAGATTATTCTCAGGGCCCATCCAAGATTTTGTTGTAACCGGCAACTGACCTGATATGCACAAGCTGGCTGTATCTCCATCCTGCTTTTGTATAAATAGATGCTCCAGTTGGTCACTGAACACAAACCACATCATTTTCCAACACTTGAATCTCCATTCTAGACCAAAACTATGGCTTTTCCAACACTTGAATCTCCATTCTAGACCAAAACTATGGCTTTCTTTCATCTGCTCTGCCTAATTGTCTTGCTTTCCAATGTCCATAACAACCTCTGTCTTGCCAATCATCTGCCATCCCTGACTCAATCATCGAGCAGCAACTTGCAAACCTACATTGTCCAGGTGACTCCCCCAAACGGGCAGGAATCTTCTGAATTGGAAGATCTCGAGTCCTGGTACCACTCCTTTTTGCTGACAAACTCTACCAGCTTGGAGAAACAGCAGCGCGTGCTGTACTCTTACCGAAATGTGATGACTGGTTTCACAGCCAGGCTGACTCCAGATGAAGTCACTGCGATGCAGGATAAGCAGGGATTCGTAGTGGCTCGCCTAGAACAAGTATTTCGCCTCCAATCAACGCTCAGCCCCCAGTTCTTGGGCTTACCACTGCATCGGGGATCTCTCAATGGTTCAACTATGGGAAAGGGAATTATCATTGGCATGGTGGATACAGGAGTAACACCTGAGAACCCTTCTTTTAGCGGAGCTGGAATGCCACCAGCCGCCAGCCAAATGGAAGGGGAGGTGCGATTTCAAGCCCTCCCTGTGCAATAACAAATTGATTAGTGCCAGGGCCTTCAACAGCTCAACTATGAAAAATGCGACCACGCCACCGATGGACAATGTTGGGCACGGCACTCACACTGCCAGTACGGCAGCTGGTGCTGCTGTGCCGCATGCCAATACGCTTGGGATGGCTGAAGGCATAGCTGTTGGCATGGCTCCATATGCTCACTTGGCAATCTACCAAGTGTGTTTTGCATTTTATTGTTCTGAGGGTGACATACTTGCCGGACTTGATGCTGCCGTTGCAGATGGTGTTGATGTGCTCTCAATCTCGCTCGGTGGTCCCTCCCATCCATTTTATATGGACAACATTACTGTAGCCACTTTTGCAATCCATCAGAGAGGGATCTTTGTCAGCTGCTCCGCTGGGAACTCCGGTCCTTACTCAGCCACAGTAACCAATGTGGCTCCATGGATGCTCACACTTAGGGCTGTTGGGATTTTGGCATCCAAATCCTATAGAATTGAATGAAAAGTGTGTGGATGAAAGTGTCCCACATATGATAGAAGAGGTGATAGGATAAGGTTTATTTTAAGGAGCCTCTCAAATAGATTTGGGCCCCAAGGGGTACTCCACTTTTGTGGAAGGGAGAAGACCTATGGAGAGCTAGGTCGGTCCCCCCACGCGCGCACCGCTTCCGCCGGCCGGTTTGGTTCGGTTCGGGTATGGGTCTATTCTCTATCGGTTTTTTATTTTCTCTGAACAGACACGTTGTTAGAAATTAATTAATTATTTTTTTTAATAAACAAACATGTCTGTTCGTGAGGTTCTATTCAAGTGAACCTTCGTTACTGTTCACAAACCAAATAGGAACCACTTGTCCGAACGGTTTAGTTCGAAAGGTGACACTTTGTGGCATTTTACATTCCTGCAAGACATTTTCCCGACACACTCAAGACATTTTTCACTTTATCATTATCATTTTGTGCGATTATTCTGCGAAATTGCGTTCGAAAGAGTCTTCTGAATATGTACCGCTTTGGAGGAACGAGATCCGTTCTATCCTGGGAGACGATTGTCCAATATCCTCGGATACTGATTGAGGGGCCAAATTCGTCTTAAGGACACGACGTTACTTCATTGGGCTCGGATCAACATTCTGCTTATTTATTTGTACTGCTTTCAGGTTAGTTTTCCTGATTATTGATTTCGATTTCTGATATACGAACTTAGCTGACAACAATCTTAAGACGAATTTGGATTCGGTTATATTCGTATATTCTTATGCATTGTTCATTCTGTCAAATATCTAGATTGCCGTTCCCTTAAGTCGAACTTTTGTATAGTTCATATGTTCCTTGTCATAGTCGTATAGGAATACGATTCTGTTCATACATTCTGTTCTTGTTACAATTTTTTTTTCAATTCTGTTCGTGAACAAATTTTTCGTTTTTGTTCATATTAGAAATTTTCTATTCTGTTCATGAATAAACGATTCTGTTCATAGTCATATATTTCTGATTTTGTTTGTGAATATGCTCTGTTTTTATATTTCAGAAATGGTTTCGACTTCAACTCCGGTCAACCCTATTTCGAATTAAGGAGAAAAGCTAGAAAAGTTCAATGGTACGGATTGCAAGAGATGGCAAAAAAAGATGTTGTTCTATCTCACGACCTTGAACTTGGCTAGACTCCTCGATGAGGATGGTCCTAAATTGGACGTTGGAGAGACAAAAAGAGAAAATGTTGTTGCTGTGGATGTATGGAAGCATTCTGATTTCCTATGTCGTAACTATGTCTTCAACAGTCTAGACAATACTCTCTATAACGTCTATAGTCCGCTGAAAATGGCTAAGGAGTTATGGGATAGTCTAGACAAGAAGTACAAAACCGAAGATGCCGAATTGAAGAAATTCATTATCGGTAAATTTCAGGACTTCAAGACGGTTGATTCAAAGACAGTCTTAAGTCAGGTTTAAGAGCTTCAGGTGATTATGCATGATATTCATGCTGAAGGAATGACTCTAAGTGACACATTTCAAGTGGCTGTCTTCATTGAAAAACTGCCACCATCCTGGAAAGATTTAAAAAATTATCTCAAACACAAGAGAAAGGAGTTGTCACTTGAAGACTTGATTATTCGGTTGAGGATTGAGGAAAACAATAGGCTCTCTGAGAAAAAAGTTGGGAAGCACTTAGAGGTTTCAAAGGCCAATATTGTTGAAGAAAGATCGAAACCTAACAAGAAGAGGACAATGCCTAGCAAGTTTGGAGAGGGATTCACCCAAGGCTTGAAGAAGTTCGTTGGCTAGTGCTTCAACTGTGGCAAGTCTGAACATCGAGCCAAAGACTGCAGGGCCAAGAAAAGATAGAAAACTTAGGCTAATGTGGTGGAAGAGATTTCCAGTGGTGTTGATGATATCAATCTGACTGCTATGATATCCGAGTGTAATATGGTGGGAAACCCCAAGGAGTGGTGGATTGATACTGGAGCAACTTGTCATATCTGTGCAAACAGATCGATGTTCTCGTCCTACACAACTATGGGAGGTGATGAAAAACTTTATATGAGAAATTCATCAACCTCTAAGGTTGAAGGTGTCGGAAAGATTGCTCTAAAGATGACATCTGGAAAGATTGTGACACTAAATAATGTTCTGCATGTGCCAGATGTTCACAAGAATTTAGTGTCTAGATCTTTTCTTAGCAAAAATGGCTTTAAGTTGGTTTTTGTATCTGATAAGTTTGTACTCTCCAAAAATGAGATGTATGTAGGAAAGGGTTATCTGAGTGATGGTTTGTTCAAGCTGAATATAATGATTGTTGTAACCAAGGATTATTTGAATAAAGTTGCTTCTATTTATGTGCTTGAGTCTTCTAATATTTGGCATGCTAGACTAGGACACGTTAACTATAAGTCGATAAAGAAATTAATAAATATGAGACTGTTGTCGAAGTTTGACTGTCTAAGTGAGAAATGCCAAGTGTGTGTTGAATCTAAATTTTCTAAGCCTTTTTTTCATTTTGTAGATAATAGAGTTACAAAACCTTTAGATTTAATACACACAGATATATGCGATATGAAATCAATACCGTCAAGAGGTGGTAATAAATATTTTATCACATTTATAGGTAACTATTCAAGGTATTGTTATGTTTATTTGTTTAGTAGCAAAGATGAGGCTATGATTGCATTTAGAACTTATAAATCTCAAGTTAAAACTCAGTTAAATAAGAAAAGGCCTCTTATTATTATCAATTGGCTCATATACTATATTATACGGAAATATATTTTCAAAGAACGAAGCGTCCCTTGATTCAATAATCGTATTAACATGTATATTTGGGAACTCTGACTTGTGAACAAGAAACCGATATGCATAACTATTCTCAGCATATCCGATAAAAATACAATCAACAGTTTTTAGTCATATTTTAACCTTTTTAGTCTTAGGAACCGCAACTTTTGCCAAACACTCCCACACTTTGAGATAATTCAAGTTAGGCATTCTACCTTTCCATTTCTCATAAGGAGTTTGTTGTGTCTTCTTGTGGGGTACTCTATTTAAAATAAAATTTGCTGTTAGGACAGCTTCCCCCCACAAATTCTGCAGTAAACCAAAACTGTTCAACGATGCATTCATTGTTTCCTTTAGGGATCGATTTTTTCTTTTCGCCACACCATTTGATTGTGGTGTATAAGGAGCAGTTATTTGTTGAACGATACTAAACTCAGTACAAATTTCCTCAAAAGGAAATTCATATTCACCTCCTCTATCGCTTCTTATCATTCCTTATTGTCAACGGCAGCTTGATAAGAACTGCGACGTTCTCTCAAAGTTCTCTTTCCTGCAATCAGTCGGTCTTCCAGTTTGTTGAAATTTTCTTCGACAGCTGTCAACGACTCGATCTTGTCACAGTTCAGTCTATAGACTTCAGTGCCATACACAAAATGTACGGCAAACTCTTCGCACTCATGCTGAAATTCAGGAGTCCTGATGAAGCCATCTTCGCAAGAGCTCAACTCAGCAAGCAGATCTTCTATTCTGTCTTCGAGGGCTGAGTTAGAAGCAATCTGGGAGTATCCTTCTTTTGTGAGTCGGTATAACTCCTCCCATTTAGCCTTAACGTCATCGACAGCCCAAGATGTTGATGGGTCAGAACTAGATGGAAGGGGCTCTTCACATCTTGGTGTTATTACTCCCAGGATTTTGTTGACCGCATCTAGATCAGCCAACTCAACGTCTGAAAGATCAGCAGTCGATTCTTCAGCTGGTTCTGGTGGTTGCACACTTGATCGATCAACTGTGCCTATATTTGCTTCCTGCAAAGGTGTGGAAGCTGTCGATGTTGGCATGGCCATTGACACGATCTCTGAAGGTAAATTTGGTACAGCAGCTGCAGAGCTGGTGCTTGATGTTGTTCTAAAGTACATAAGAAAAATGAAATAAGCTGAAATATACTGATGCCAACGACACATACTCTCAGATTGACATAATAAGTTCATCATTGAACAAAAAGAAATGAAATTCAGTAACATCAAAATGATGCTGATGATCTCAAACGGAATATAGCAATCTCAAAGACAAAAAAGAGAAACAAAAAATAGAAAGAAAATTAGGAAAGTGTTTTTGAAATTCTTCCTGTATTAGAAAAAACAAAAGCAGGTTCTGCAAAAATATTCTAGATGAAACAGATGGTTAGAAAAAGCATCCTCTTTTTGGCTAGTAGATAAAGCAAACTTAGATGAACAAGAATTTTTAAGAAACTCTTGAATTTTTTTTTTTTTTGGTTGAAAGTTAATCCTTAGTGAACAGTGCAAAAACAGAGCACTTATTGGCCATGAATATGAGAAATAATACCATGTTTTTCATAGGTATGGAACAAGAAAGTGTCATGCCATGTTATGAAGTAAAAAGTACATTAGTTAGCCATCAAGACAGCGAATACTGACCCCCTACTAGAAGCAACGATAAGAGATGATGTTGGAGCTGCAGTTGCACTGGCACTAGAAGCTGTTGTTGCTGCAGAAGTTGTAGCAGGGACACCTTAAAAAGAGGTTTCAAAAATCATTCAACATGACATCCTATTCCTTAAGCATAAAACTAGAAATGCACAACAATATATCAGCTTCCTGTGTTAGCTTCTACACGAATTTCATAACAATACCATGTCATACCATATTTATTTGCTAAAAGAATGATAAGAAGATGCTAACATCTACTTGGCAAATCAAGATTGCCTATATTATGAAGACAATCCAACAACCAAGTACACAGGACAAGCAGCATAGGGAAGTCAATGCCATAAAATAGGGAAGAGCTGCGATGAGATACCGCAAAAGGTGCAAACTCCCTGCGTAATGAGTTTTTTTGGTACGATAATTCATTAATGTAGCATGTGCACCGGAGTTATATGTTTCAAAGCAGAAATGGGGATATTAGTGAGCACCAATTACACTTCCAGATAATACCGTAAGAGCATTTCTTCCTTTTACCAAGCTTATGCAGAAATGTTAAAAAGGATTTGACAATTACTTTTATAATCTTTAGTTCAAAGAAATGAAAGGGTCACAATCTATTCGCGCTTGAAGCAGAAAGTCATGTCTAGGCATGAACATTTCTCCGTATAATAATATTTTCATAGACACTGGCTTATTGTAAAAGGTAACTGTACAATCAAGACTCCTGTATGAAGAACTCAAGAATAACAAATAAATGTCTGTGCAAGCAAAAGATTGCATGTTTATACAAAGAAAAGGGAAAAAAAATCTGTTCCCTGTCGTCCACCCTTGTGTTCAGCAATATCGCTGTACATACAGCAACTCCCAAAACCCACAGAACCAAAAAAATAGTAATAGAAAAAATTGAAAGTCTTTCTTAACTGCAAGCACCTTTAGAAGCACTATGCACAAGGATGCTCAGGCATGTGTCGAAAATATACATGTGACAACTGGACAATGAACAATGCTAACAAGAGTGTCCCCAAGGGAAGATAGGATATTGTAATTGGAAGGTCCATTTCCTTCTTATTCAGGACTGTTTAGCCTATTGCAACATATATGAGCCACTAAAAAACTCTTTTGATTCCTCCTGCCGATTTTTCTTTACATTCACAGCACATTATAATACTTATGCGAGGAATCATGCATTGTCCCTTTACAAGTTTCTCCAATTTCATCGGGAGAGAATCTTCAAAAGTTGACTGCTCCTCAAAACAATTAGGCAACAAACTATCAGGCTTGTAGTCGCAGTGTGTCTGCAAAGTATGTGTCTAAGCCATGCTCAAGCCCCATTTCAATGCGACACTGTTCTTGAGTACGGCATTAAGATGCAGATGATTAAGCAGAATCTAACTCCAAAATCGTTCTTAAAAAACAGAAATAATAAAAGATGAAGATCTCGTACTAGGCAGCTCAGCCAAAAACATACTTAAAAAGTAAAAAGCATAACCATTGTACCATGTCATTACTACGATATCAGAACAATAGGTGACCTAGTGAACACTAGATATGTGATCAATACAGCACGGTAAGGCATAACTTTTCGCCCGTTTCTTGTGAACACTAGATATGTGATCAATACAGCATGGTAAGGCATAACTTTTCGCCCGGTTCTTGTTCTTATTAGAAAGCCACAAACACTGATTCCTCTAAAGGGATACTCGTTAACATGCAGAGAGTAAATATAGCAAAGAGTACATATACAATACAATATTCTGATACAGATTACGTAGCTAATGAAATGGTGAAAGATATCGCTATCCACAAACTCTTAATCTGATATCTCACTATACTAACCAAAACAGACAACAAAGCACCGCCCCCAAAACTAGAAGAAATATGCACGTGTAGAATAAGCATGCCTCATGCTGCAAAGCAGACCCACGTTTGGTACTTTCGATTTATATATGAGGAAATTCCAACTTCTTCATAATGCTAATACAAGCGTGAAGTGTCAGTATAAACTCACCAAAAGCAGGGACGGCGAGGGTAGAAGGTGCTTGAGATGAAATTGGTGTTGAAGTGTTGGCAGACAACGAAAAGCTTGGAACCGAACTAGCAGTTACCGAGGAAGCAGGTGTTGTGGTCGCTCCAAATCCCGTAAAGGAACTAGCGGGTGCCGAAGATCCCGCACTAACTGCCAGCACCGTCGAAGCCGCTGCCGCTGATGACGAACCTGCAGTAAGTGAAGGCAATGCCGTCGAAGAGGACGCGGAAGCGGAGCCACCTGCAGATGTTGTCGATGCACTAGTGGAAGGTGGAGTCGAGAACAGGGTTGACGACGCAACAGTGGAAGAGGACTGCGAATACGAGGAGGATGGTGTAAACGAGAAGTACGAGGTCGTTGTGGATGTTGCAGTGGGTGTTGGAGGCGGCGATCTAGAGCTTGAGGTGTGTCTGGCAGATGATGACCCCGTAGAAGCAGGAAGGGAAGATGATGTTGCGGCTGAACTTAAAGAAAATATGCCGGGAAGTGAAGGAGCAGTGGCGGCGGCGGCGGGAAAACTTGCGGCCGAAGCAGTTGCACGAAATAAGGACGCTCCAGACGCGGCGGCGGAAGATGACGGCGTCCCAAACAGAAGCGAAGCGGTGGTCGGAGTCGAAGTCGATGACGAGGTTGACGCCGCACCAAACGTTGGCGACCTTGGGCCTGAAGACGTCCCGAAGGGAGGCGAACCAGAAGTGGCCACTCCAAACAAGGACAAACCGGAGCTCGCCGCGAGTTGAGGCGTCCCGAGCAAGGACGAACCCGAGCCCGCGCCAGAAGAAGGCGCGGCCGTGTCGTACAGACAAGCGGCGGACCACATCGCCGACGAGCCGAAGGGTGCCGAAGGAGAACCGGACGCGAACGGCGACGGACCGGAGCTCGTGGCGGGCTGAACCATCCGGAAAGGCGACGATGATCCTCCGTACGCGGCCTACGACGGCGCACCGAAGAGCGTCGACGCCTCCGGAGCCGCCGCCGCGAAGCCGAATCCGAAGGACAATGCGGGGCCAGGGTACGCCGACATCGTCAACGAAGAGGAAGAGGAGGGAGCGGGGAAGGAGCTAGGGTTGGAGGCGGCGGCGGCGGTGAAGGGGGAGGGGCGGAGGAAGAGGAGCGGAAGAAGGCGGAGGGTCGGAGCCAGAAATCGGCCATGGTCGGAGCAGTTACCTTTGTCCTCCGCGTGCACGGGGCGCGCACTCTATTAAAATATCATAATTTAAATTAGGAAAAAAGAGTCGTAAAATATTTCAAACTATGCCGACTATAAAACATTTATCCTGAAATTTTTTTTTCTACATCAAAAACCTCTAAACTATACAAACCATGACGCATTTACACATTTATCATGATTTTTCAATTAAAACGACGTTTTTATTTGCGTTCGGACGTCTATGTAAACAGATTTTAACGGTTCTCATTAACAAAATTTTGACGGAGGCGACACGGGCACGGGTTTGACATCTTTTTGTGTCGCGAAAGAAAGTTTAAAATAAATCTGTCGCTGAGGGCATAATTTAAAAATAAAATTTGCGACTTTTTACCCTTTAATACGGTGGTTTTCAAATATTCATTTTATCTCATTGATTAAATAGGCGGGCAACCAGAAAAGCCGATCTATTCATAAAAGAAACACATAATCCGCTATAAACTGAGGTAGATTGTATTTTAATCACACATAATACGCAAATTTAAACTAAAAATCGCTAATTAATTATTTGAGTCTTGAGTTCATGAGTTCATCGATAAGGTATCTTAAAAACCGCCGTGGATAGGCATGTGTTTTCAAATAGATGGCTAGAGTATTTGCTTGAAATTATATCTCTTAGCCCAAATACAACCGATTTAATACAAAAGGAAAAACATGTAATATTTATTCACGGTTATTTGTATCTGAAATTTTTATTTTTAGCAATTGAAATTGGTTTTTCCATATAATATCTTTTACTTTATATCTTCATATATATATATATATATATATATATATATATATATATATATAATATTGATAGCACTTGGGATTCCCAATCTAATCGATACGATATAATATGAAACGAGTCTTTTCTTTTCCAAATGAAAAATTTAACATTAGTTCAAGAAAAAAAGTGAAAATCTGGAGGAAAATCTCCGCACAAATTAAGAGAGTAAGAAAACATATTTTAAAGGAAAAATTAAGAGAAATATATATTTTTTGAAACATTAACTCGATGAGAATAAGAAATAATAAATAGTAAAATTAATCCAACGAGAATAAGAAAGAAACTCTATCTATAATTTCACGTAAAGTTAACTCTATTGTGCATGATAGGTAATGCGATATATATAAAAAAAAAAAATCTATTGAATAATATGGGGAAAATATTTGAGTCGTGCTATTTCCAGCATAATATACCGTTGAGAGAAAGTGAGAGATGTGCAACAGTACAGAGCCGCTTCACATTGCTGGACCCAATTCTGCAAAAGACTTTCCAAAATTTCACAGTATTTTCTCCTGGTCCAACTGGACATTAGGTGCAAGTGCAACCGTGCAAGGAAGCAATCTTTTGGCTAGAAACATAAGATGAACTCTGCCCATGTTTTGTTATCTGGCAAAGTCTCCTGATGCGCAATCAGCGCAACAAATCTTCAAAACAGCATTTCAAAGAACAGTTACAACATGATCTAGGGGAAGATCGAGTCTTGCAACGATGGGAAGCAGTCTCACGTCAGTTCACTTATTTTTTCAATTAATCGCGAGGAGAATTCGTGTCGTCTTTATCTTGTCAGTTCCATTGAATTTGAACTACCATAGACCCAAAAAATTTTCCATCAAGAATTGACTCGCAGGGTCATTCCAGGCAGTGTAGATAACCATAGATTCTCAACTTTTTATAAGCTAGCATCAGTGCTTTCGATCCTTGGGAAATTTTATAATAAACATAATCGGGTAGAGATACGTGTTCGAACCATCATCCTCGTACTTTAGGAGTTCGCTTGAAGGAATATAGACAGATGCATTCACTTAAACGAAAGACTTTGTTAACAAGTATCTCCAGAACACTTGTGAAACAAACAAGAAAATATTCCAATTTTCAAAATATTAATAATCCTTGTCAGGAATATAATCATAACATTGAAATTGCCATTTGTTCTTTCTGATAACTCAACGGAGATACATTTTAACGAAATCCTTAACCTAAATCCAACGAGCTCATCCCATTGACCTCGGGGAGGAGCACTCAATCTGAAATAGTGCAGAAGCTAATGAAACTTACATCGATTATTGCAAAAGATGGTCTCGACTCGTCTGTCCAAATAAGACATCACGATAGATGGATCCAGTCATTTTTTTGACTACGCGTTGAAACTAAATCAGCAATCAACATAAGTTTTTAACAATAAAATTCCTCAAATACTCGAGCTACAGCTGTGAGAAGATAGGTATGATGGTTACGAAAAAATTGCAGACCGAACGGGATATAGATGCCAACCCAAAAAATGCAAGAAAAGTGAACGCTGCAACTCCATATTCAATCTGGTTCATCTGATCAAAATACCGCATGTGATATTCATTAAGCTAAATTTTGCTTTAGTAAATCAATAACAAAGGGCCTAACATGACAAAAAAACACTGCATAACCAAAAAGAACAAGCATATTTTGTAGCTTAATTTAGGATTTTGGTATATATTAAATTGAGAACCTGCCGATGACGCCAAGAAGCTGTCATCAATAGCATCTCCCTTCCATATACAAGGGCCTCAGGCTTCATTTCTCTTGAATCCAGTGAAGAGACCCCGAAAGGAGGGTCATTGCTAGGCCGTTTTGGATAGAAAAAGATGGTACTTCCAGACAGCATCTGTGAAACCTGGCGATAGGGCCGAGCCTTACTGCTGGGCACACTGCACTCGTGGCATTGAGTGTTCATCATCGTCGTCTTCATCGTCATCCTCAACATAAGCCTCACGCTGACGGTGACGGTGCTGCTGCCTCAACTCTTCCTCCATGTTGACATCAAGTAATGTAGTCTCCTCACACTGGTCCACCTCCATGTTCGACAAAGTCCTGCCCTGCCTCAATGGTAGGACTTTCTCCAGAGCCTGGCATTTCTCTGGGGACAGAACCCCCGACTCTGGGAATTCAACATTAAAGTGTATGTATAGTCGGCCCTTCATGAAGGGCCTCTGGTGCTGAGGCATTCCCTCATCATTAATTGCTTTAAATTGACCTGCAAAGCAAAGGAAATTATTGAGCAATCAAAGCTGGTTCATTACAGACTTTGAATGCAAGATTAATCATCAGGGAAAAATTTACCAGGCTTAATAATCTCCCCAGGGTTAGATTTGATGAGAAGCTGCCTGCCATCAAGATGGGTCAGGACAAATTGAAACCCGCAGAGTGCCTCAGTCAAACTTAGTGTGTGCTCCACCTCAAGATCATCGAATTTCCTCTTGAACTTGGGATGCTCCTTTACTTGCAAGACAAAAACAATATCTCCAGTAATGGTATCAGGCTGCAAAACAGGGATGAAAACACGTGAGGTCTTATTTTTAAATTGCATATCTCACAACAATAAAGTAAACACAAACTGTTGCGCCAAAAAACAAAAAGTAAAACACGGTTATGGGAGAAGACCATCTCAAATCCCCAATCCTATCAACCATTAACCAACTTCTCTGACATGAATTATCTGGTTAGAGAAAACTAAATTATGGGACTGCAACAAAATTCTTGATACCCCAGTATCCAATTTCAGCCAACCAAGCCAAGGTAATACAGTGGAATACTAAATCAATTAATTCAACATAAAAAGCACACTTAGAATATTAACATATCGAGATGACATACCGCTTCATCTGCTTGTCCCTCGAACACGATTTTCTGGCCATCCTTCATCCCCTTCTCAACATGCACCTCGACCACCTTCTTCTCTTGAGACACCTTGCTTCCTTGGCATTGACGGCACCTATCCTTCTCACTAATAACCTCACCTGTATCAACACGAGATAAAAGTAAAGGGGTTAAATATATATATTTATTTTGGCATTTAGGGTTAAATATAGGGATTTTCAATTACTACACAGCATTCATACCCATTTGTAACACAACCCATTTTTATTACCATTGCTATATGTACTTAAAATAATACTTTGAAAGATTGACTATTAATCCACTCAATGCTCATAGATGTGGGCTGTGTAAAAAATAAGTCACATAGGCCGCATAATTAAAAGTATTCCTAAATGAAAATTTGGAAAAGGGAATGATTGCAATAATCAAATTGAGTGCAGATTTCTTGCCTGTGCCTCCACAATCAGAACAGACATGTTGCATTTGTTGAATCATTCCCATTCCAACGTGGCGTGTCGTGACCTTCATTCCTGTACCTTGGCATCCATAACATCTGCTAGTGGCTCCAGATTTTGAACCTTTCCTGAAAGGGGAAACCTTGTTAATCTCAAGCACACTAGACATTCCATTAAACATTACCAAATGACTCTAAAGGTTCATAAATAATAGCCAGAATCCTTCTTTTCTCCCCCACTTGTGTAACAAGCATTCATTTTGGGATGATAGGTGGGTAGGTTTGAGAACAAAAACCTGGAACCTACCTTGGCAATCAGCTTCCAATTTTGGAACCAAATCAGCTGGTGTTAAGAGTAAAGCCGGGAATTGACTCTACCCCTTCCTTATTACTTTAAAACCCTACGTAATATATATATATTATTTTATGATTACATGTCATGTTAACAACCTTCAGAATAATTAAAGCATCTTTGTAGCATCTAGGCCACCCAAGTTCAATTCCCACGTCTAACATATCTATTTTTTTTTAAAATAAACTTAAAATGGGATATCTATTACATGTCAATTCAAAACCGACTCTACCCAAGAATTGACAGTTCACGATATAAAATCAGGAACCGAATCAATCAAGGCTGATTCCCCATTTTTCACCCATGAACCTAGCTGGTCCCCCCATGAACTGGCATGAAACCCGTCAGGTAGGGCCGGTTCGGTCCGATTCCAAAGTTGAATCGGCTCGGTTGCTCATTTTGTATTTTCATTTACCGTTTCGGAGTATCACCATCTCCATGAGCTTCTATCCTCATCATTCATTCTTAAGGCGCTTCATGCACTCAAATTCCATAGAGTATAGAACTGGCATTTAGCTGTAAGAGGATCATATGCAGCTGAAATAGTAAAATTTCAGACAAAGTGCTTAATTTACAGATAAAAGAGAGTATAGTAAATGGATCTGATGGTTAATGGCCAGAAACTCTTGTGAGTTTCAACCAGGAACCGACTCTTTCCCCACATTTCTAGATGCAATCCAGCCCTTCAAACTTTAAGATTTAGTGAAAGCAGTTAACAATAGAGACATACCCTTTGCATTTAGGGCACAATATCTTCCTGGAAAGAGAAAGTTTCTTCATAGTCCCATTGTATAAGTCCTCCAAAGAAACTCTCATAAGATGCACTACGTCCTCCCCTTGTTTCTGCCTTCTCCTTCTAGAACTACTAGCACCTGACATAAAAATTGTTAAATCATCCATCAAAACAATTCCCCAAATAAAAGCAAAAATCCAGAGGCATAATTTCTTTAAAAAGAGCTTCAGCTTAGTTCACTCACCACCAAATCGTCCACCAAGTCCTCCCCCAAAGAAAGAGTCTCCATGGAAGAATGATTCGAAAATATCAAATGGATCATGACCAGCACTACCCCCTCCCATTCCGTCTTTAAGAGCATCTTCGCCGTATTGGTCATACATTTCTCTTTTCTCTGGATCACTAAGAACTTCATAAGCTTGAGCCAACTCCTTGAACTACTCCATATTAACAAAGAAAAGCAGAAATGAAAGGTAATAAATGAATCTTACATAAAAGTGCATGTTACTTCCAATCCTTCACTTTAAAAAGTAATTCTGCCACTATACTACAATGCTACCATCAAATACTACCTTAAAGCACTCACAAAATGCATACAGATTACTGTCCCGCTGTACTACAAGTAATGCAGTAAAACTTCTATTCCAACATGTGTGAATCTGTCATGATCATTTTTTATGGATGACAATTATTGGACATGAGCACCTTTCAAATGTTTACAAGTTTTTTTTTCCCTCGAATTGATGAAAATTCTGAGTATCAGATAGGACTAATGAGATATCCACCAAAAGAAAACTAAAACATTTGACATTTCCTGCTTGAATCAAGATGGGAAATCCATTATTCATGTGGAAATATATTTATTCAATTCTCTCTCTCTCTCTCTCTCTCTCTCTCTCTCTCTCTCTCTCGTTCATGTTATCCAAGATCTCTAACTTTCTTCCAGTTTCAGATGAGCAGATGTGAACATAGATGACATTGGCAATAAGGATATTGTGGATGTGACAGAAACCTAAGCATTTGTAAGTTTAACTTGAAAACTCTTTCGAGCTGATCATGTTCCACAGATAAGCATCTTCATTGTTAAATTTGCATAATTAATGACGATATTTGTGAAATGTGTTTTGATATGCACTTTCATCTATGTTGAACGGCAGTACATTCAAAACCTTTCAGTTTCTGTTGATCCAGAGAGAGATATTATCCATTTGTTTATTGGGTAAAGGCCTTAATTTCATTGTGGGGAAAGCGGGGGACTGCAATCATGCCTACTCTATGGAGTGAGATAGGTCAAATTTGCATGAAGAGACTGTTTCAAAACACCTCCTTAGCGAGAGCTTGTGGGGAAGAGGCTGAAGATTTTCAGACATACAAGCCATTCATGAGTATCATAAGGATATGACAAACAAACTAGTTACCTTTTCAGGATCACCACCTTTGTCAGGATGATTCTTTATGGCACTTTTTCGATATGCCTTCTTAAGTTCATCTTGACTGGCAGTTCTTGGGACACCAAGTACTTCGTAGTATTTGGTGTTATCACTCTTCCTTGGAGCACGCCCAAACATGATTATATCACTTTAGAAACACCAATCTGGAAACAGAAACACTCAAATTCGTCACCAGAGGTTTTAATCTATCTTTTCAAAAGGAAAGTTTACACGGACGAATCTGATTCTCAGAAAATGATTACAACTTTTAAGCAAAGAATCAGCAATGCTTGCCACCAAGTGGACCTTGCCCACGACAAGATTCATTTCAGTATCTAGAAGTACATAAAACAGAAATACATGCATAGTGAAGGCAGCAAAAACTACTAATGAAGAGCAACCACTTCAAGAACAAGCAATACAAAGTAAAGTTCATGTAACAGAAATCTTAGTCCCATAGAGTTGCCGTAAACTTCCACTAGAAGATAAAACTACTGATTTTGCTTGGTATTCTTTCTAGTGCTGCAGCAATATGATTATTACCGAGAACTTAGTTGCCACTAGTGGCAAAGAAAAATTCTATCATCCCACCAAAAATAACTCCAAGCCTTAAAAGAAGAGAGTTCAGTCTACAAGAAGTTGGGAGAGCTTTAGCAATTGAACACATCCAACTCTCCTACCTCACATTAACCATTCTGATCAATACGCTCCAGGTGATACTAACCGAAAATCACTCGTACTCTCAAATAATATATTGAAAAAACTAACAAAAGATCATTTGTTCAGGTAACTCTATCTCACGTTAGATGTTCTCAAAACTATTACACCCAAAATTAAATTCACCATTTTGTTAATAAAACAACAAGGAAAAAAAAGATTGTAACTTCATATGCACAATAGATAAAGGAAATCTTCAAAGGACACAGGAATAAAGTTTTCCTGCCTCAAAGTCGCATTTGCTAGGCAAATATAAGTAAGCTTCTTCTCTCTATGCTGCCAATAAAAAATACCAGGGACTATCAATCCCATGCAAAAGGAAACTATTTTATCATACTAGATCCATCATATTGTCAAATGCCTTCAAGTTTAAATACATAACTTCTTTTCAAACCAAACTTCCTAATACAATTTCCGGTTCAACTTCAATCCGCCACAGTTACAATTCAGAGCGAAGAAACAAAACAGGCATTAGCTTCTTCACTTCCCCACACTCCTCCTCGTCTGACCCTTAAAATCTCGCACCCATTACATCTCAGCATACAAAACGGGCGTACGAGCTTCAAAATGGTCACTAGTCCCTACAACTCCAACCAACTAGTTCACAGCACCAAAGCAGCTCCACCAGAAAACACGAAGAGCTGACCTACCCAGCAAATCCAACTCACTCGCCACCAAGATCAGGGACTACCCGAAGCGTTCGCGTCCACATGCCGCCGCTAAATCAGGAAGTAGAAACCAGAACGTTCCGCTGAATTGAACCCATCAAGCGAACAAGATCAAACAAGCACTGCCTCGACATACGCAGTGACACAACACCCGATTCCACCTAAAAGAAAACCAAAAGAGGAGGCAACCCCGACCCTGCGCAGACTCGAAAAAGCACGACAAACCAAGCGCCGGAACGCAAAAGATCAAACCTTCATCGATCGAGCGGTTCTAACGCATCAACAACCAAACACAAGCAAGCACAGCACAGGAAAGATCCAGACCTCGACGACGACGACGACCCAGTAGGCGAACCAACAAGAAGAGCGAGGAGCTACCACGACGGGGAGGAGAGAGAAAGCGAGTGGGGGAGGCAATTCTAGAGACACAGAGAGAGGGTGAGAGGCGGAGGGAAAGTCTTATGCTTGCCTTCCTCGAGGCCTATCGGAAATGCTCCCAGAGAGAGAGAGAGAAAGAGTAAGAGAGGGGGTTTTCTGCTATTGGCGGACTTCCCATCGTACGAACGTTTTTTCTTTTTGAATTTTTTTTTTTAATTTTGAAGAAGGCGGTGCCTAACCAATGAAGAAAGGTAGTTTTTTGAATTCAGATTGGTGAATGATTTTTTTCTTTGTGATATTTACAATTTAGTGCAGACTACTACTGTCAATGACAATCATTCTATTTTACAAATCAATTTCTCTATTACTGTTCCTAAATGAATTTTTGAGAAAAAAAACACATTTGATAATAATACAAAATTTTTGCTCATGAAACAAAAATTTATTTGATAACGGGATAAAATTTCTCCCTTTCGAGTGACCGGCGAGTTAATGATAGGCAGATGGCAGCGGTGGCGGCGGCGGCGAACGATGGCAGCAAACATTTGGTGGTTAGAGGAGGCCGGAGTTGGGAGGCGAGTGATGGCCGGTTGCGGGAGAGGGCTGCCGGCGAGAGGAGAGCTGACGGTGGTAGCGAATGGCAAACAGTAGACAGTGGGGGGAGGCGGCAATGGATGGCAACAAGGCCATTGCAGAGGACGGCAGTTGGAGGCGAGAGGGGGGTGGCGGCAGGAGGGGGGTGGCAATGAGATGAGGGTGGCGGAAGGAGGGTGGCAATGAGAGGAGGGCGGTGGGAGGCGGATGGCCAATGGCAGGAATCAGAGGTCGACAGACAACGGGTGGTGCCCCAAGGAGGGCAGCCGATGGCTGTCGGCGGGAGACGGCGGATGGCGACCGTCAGCAGGAGGTGGTGAATGGCAGGAGGCGGCGGCTGGCAAGTGGGTAGTGATGGATGGGCGACCGGCTAGTAGTGAGAGCGAATGATGAGAAGAATTTCTCATTTTTATTCGAGAAATAAAAAAGCAGAAAATTTTTACTTCTTATTTAAGTCGGATCTCTGGGCTTTCAAGGTTGATTAAATAACATATCATTTAACTTGAAAAAAAAATTCAGATCGGGATCATCGGATGAATTGCGCATATGAATTTGTGAAATCAGTAATGAATCATGCTTCGTTGTTGAGATTTATCTCGTATTATCAAATATGGTAAATTCAAAGTAAATGTCAATCTATAGTATCCCCATTTACATATAAGAACATTAAATAAGAGATTGACCATTTATATGCTCTTTATGTGCATACCCCTTTACACACTTACATTTTATACATACAAATCAATAGAAAAAAAAAACGTAGGAAGATGGTACTAAGACACAAACGAATGAAAAATCTATGTTATTTCTAAATTAACTAGTTGTAATCAACTGCAATTTTCTAATCAATAATCTAAAGGAATGAGTATGGAGTGGCTAAGAGGCTCATAAAACATTCTGCAAGTCTCATAAATCGATTAAATACATGCCTTTAGCCTATGCAGGTGATCCTAATCCAAAACAGTAGATGGGACTGGAAGGAGAAGTTCCTAAACTGGAAATCCCCAACACCCAAATGTACATTTGGTGTACATCTATTTAGCCTAAAGGCCACAAGTATAACTTAAATTCATTGGATAAAGGATTTCAAGCAATTTTCAATCCCAAATTATCAATATATACCATACACGACATGCTTACCATATTAATATATTATTAGCGAAAGCTTCTGTAGCAAGATAAATATAGTAACACATGAAATTATTTTAAATTCACTTTTTCTAGGCTCAAAAGTTGATTTTGCATCAAAATGCTCTTTTTTGCTGAGAGAAGGCAAGGATAAAAGCAATTAACCATATCAGATAGGAGAACATACTCCGAAACCCCGACTAAAGCTTTATCTGAGAACATACTCCGAAACCCCGACTAAAGCTTCTAGAGCTCTTCAAAAACCGGTATTCTGACGAATGTCTCCCTCTTATAACCTGCAAAAGACAATAAAATCTCAACAAATATATTCCACATTTTAAAAAGCAAAATGAAATATCATCGAAGATGAAAGGTAAACAGCTCAAATGCACTACGATTTCGCCTTAATATGTAAATATAGATTGGCACGGGCAGATGGAGTCAATACATACTTGTAACAAACATTAGACGAATGTGAACACGAAATAGCGAAAACCCTTATGCCAAGATCTCTAGGAAACATCGGCCTAGTTTTCTAAAAAACCCTTAACTTTATGTGTAGTCTAAATTCTGTCCCAAACTTTTTTATATCTTAAAAAAACCCCAACCTTTAGGTCTAGTTTTTAATCTTCCCCGAACTTTTTTTGTCTAAAAAAAATCACCAACTTTCAATATAGTCTCAAATCTATCCCCGTTAACCTTTTCGTCCAAAAATTGCCATTAGTTATTTGATATGGCATTTTCATGTCGATAACAAATTCACATCAGTAAGGTGATGTGAAAAATCATCTCTAAAATAAAACCGTTCTTTGATATGAAAATTAGGGAAATTGGGGATGATTAACTATGATTTTTGGATGAAGGGCTAACAATGGTTGATTTGAGACTAGAGTTAAAGTTGGTGATTTTATTAGATAAAAAAAATTAGGGGTAGTTTTCGGATTGTACCTAAAGTTGAGAGTTTTTTTTTAAACAAAAAAAAGTTCGGAACAGATTAACATTGGACCTAAAGTTGAGATTTTTTTTAAACAAAAAAAAATTTGGAGCAGAATTATAACTGGACCAAAAGTTGGGATTTTTTTAGGGAATTAGGCCGGTGAACATTTGCTTTTTTTTGGTCATAAAGGAATAACTACTTTTTTGGTCTAAAGGAATATCTACTTAGGCAAGAAGTATATGTTGGATATGTTTGTTTGTAAAACAAATATTTAAGGCACTTTCCTTGTCCTACATAGAAAAGAAAAGAATGTTTTGGTCACTTTATCAATGAAAAGTGGATTATACTATTTTGAAATAAGAAAATGGTTTAGTGGGCTAGACCTCACTATACCCGCGTGCGGATGTGCGAGTAATTGCGCGTTTTTTACGCACTTAGCACTTTGCGCACCGTGGACCAAAATTAGCCTTAATCAACAATTCAATTATTATTTTCATCTTTGAAATTATTTTTTAATTTATTTATTTTTACTCATTTTAGCTTGTGACTGGTCGGACATAATTTTCATTTGTGACTGTTTGAAAAGAAAAAAAAAACTGTCTGTTTTAGGACACGAAAATGTGTATCCGAATTGCAAGTTCCGAACGTGAATAGTCATGTTAGAACGACGGTTATCACAAACGAAGAGTCATGTTCGAAGTTCAATTTTTAGACATGAACAGGTGTGTCCGATTCGACATGTTAAACACCAAAAGGTGTGGTTCACTTGTCGTATATATTTTTAGAGCATTTTTTCCATTTACGGTTTTCTTCAAGAAAAAACACAGCCTTCTCTCCAATTGTTTCTTTTGAGAGTTTAAGGAAATTTTCTGGAATTGCTATCCAAAAAATCTCACGTGACTTTGTTATATCTTGAAGGGAGTTTGCCAGAAACTTGTAGCAACTTTGTGAGGCAAATTGATCCTAAAAGAAAGTGATTACACGCCTCAAAATCCGATTAAATTTCGATTCCATTTCTTCCCCGTACAATATTTTCCCAACAATTTTTAGGATCAATATTTTGCAACAATGGAGTCGGAATAAATCAAAATGATGAATCAAGATATGGTCAAGTTGGATCGGTTCGATGGCAACAACTTCACACGATGGAAAGACAAAATGATGTTCCTTCTCACGGCCCTGAAGATCTCGTACGTTCTGGATTCTAATTTGGCGCCCGTTCAAGATCCTGTTCCTATCACTGAAGGAGGACAGCCGAGTGCAAAAGAAGTTGAAAGGGTGACCAAGGTGAGGAAGAAACGTGAAGAAGATGAACTACTATGTCGCAGACACATTCTGAATACGTTGTTCGATCGACTATATGACTTGTTCACGGAAATGAAGTTCGCTAGGGAAATTTGGAATGCATTGGAGTTCAAATACAAAGCAGAGGAACAAGGTACAAACAAATATCTGATCGCTAAGTACTTTGACTTCAAGTTCTTTGATACTAAGCCCCTTCTGGAGCAAGTCCATGAACTACAAGTTCTAGTGAACAAAATTCGTGCTCTCAAAATCGACATACCGGAAGCATTTCAAGTTGGAGCAATCATAGCCAAACTGCCTTCAAGTTGGAAGGACTATGGGAAAAGGCTAATGCATAAGACTGAGGACATAAGTTTAGTTCAACTCCAGAAACATCTTCGCATTGAGGAAGAGTCGCGCTTGCGCGAAAATTCTGGATTGTATGATACTAAAGTGAATGTCCTGTTGGGTAATGGTTTTCCGTCCAAAGATCACCCGAACTTGAAACGCAAGAGAGAGCAGAATTTTAATAAGGTGCAAAAGAAGAAGAAGAAGGGAGCCTGTTTTGTCTGTGGCAAAGAGGGGCATTTTGCAAGGGACTGTAGGCAACGCAAAAATAATGCGTCCAAAGAGAAGAAAACGCTAACACCAATTGTGAAAGTGGATGCTAATGCTGTTGAAGAAAATTTTGTGGCCATGGTCACGAACATGTTTTCAAAATTAAATATTTCCGAGAAAGCTAAAGGTACCGCGGCCACAATTACTGAAATCAACAGTGCTTCGATCCAATCGGGTTGGTGGTTAGATTCTGGAGCAACGGTCCATGTATGTTATGAGAAGTCCGCATTCAAGCATTGTGATGTGACTTTGGATGCTCATCTTCAAGAGGTCCTAATGGCAAATGACAGTCTTGCAAAGGTCAATGGCAAAGGCTCCGTGATGTTAGACTTTACTTCCGGAAAGAAGCTTAAACTTCTTAATGTACTGTATGTACCCGAGATTAGGAGGAATTTAGTTTCTGTCGATTTGCTTTGTAAGAGTGGATTTCGGGTGCTATTTGAGTCCGACAAGGTTATCCTGTCGAAGAATGGGCATTTTGTGGGAAAGGGTTATGCCACTGATGGCATGTATCAACTAAGTATTAATAAGATTGAATCTTCTGTTTATGTTGTCGACTCTTCTTATTTATGGCATAGTAGATTAGCACATTTTAATTTTCGCTATTTAAAAAATATGAAAAAATTGGACTTGATCAATTTTTATGGTGAATTAGATAAATGTGAAGTTTGTGCTAAGTCAAAATTAATGAAGAGACATTTTCCAAGTACAAACAGAAATTCGAATTTATTGGATTTAGTGCATAGCAATATATGTGAATTCAATGGAATACTAACTCGTGGTGGTAAAAGGTATTTTATTACCTTTGTGGACGATTACAGTAGGTACTTATATGTCTATCTTTCAAGATCAAAAGATGAAGCTTTTACCATGTTTAAGAAATACAAGGCCGAAGTAGAAAATCAATTGGAAAGAAAAATTAAAGTTCTACGTTCGGATAGGGGTGGTGAATATTTCTTAAATGAATTTTCATTATTTTGTGAAGAACATGGTATTATTCATCAAACTTCAGCACCATACACTCCAGAACAAAATGGTTTGGCTGAAAGAAAAAATAGATCTTTAGGAGAAATGATTAATTGTATGCTTTCGAATTCAAAGCTACCAATTAATCTATGGGGAGAAGCATTACTTACTGCATGTCATGTCCATAATCGATACCATCCAAGAAGAGTAAAGCAAGTCCATATGAATTGTGGAAGGGTAGAAAGCCAAACTTGTCATATGTTAAAGTGTGAGGGTGTTTGGCTTATTACCGAGTACCGGACCCTAAAAGAACAAAACTTGGTCCTAGGGCCATTAAAAGCATTTTCCTTGGATATGCTGAAAATAGCAAAGCTTATAGGCTTCTTAATTTAGAATCAAATGTCATAGTGGAATCTAGAGATGTTGAATTTTTTGAGAATAAATGCTCTACAGATTTTGGAATTATTGAAAATAATAATTCAAGACCTATAGAAGTACAAGTAGATTCTAATAAAAAGGAAACAAATGATTCCAAAAATATGACCGAACCAAGAAGAAGTACTAGAGCGAGAAAAATGAAGGACTTAGATCCTGACTTTGTTACTCATGTTTTCCTTGTAGAAGGAGACAGAAATAATAACGTGGTAAATCAGTATCATTTATTATTAAACTTAGAAGACAATCCTAAAAGTTTTAAAGAAGCAATGTCTTCCAGAGATGCTTCCTTTTGGAAAGAAGCTATAAATGATGAAATGGACTCAATTATGTCCAATAATACTTGGGTATTAGCTGATTTACCAGAAGGATCGAAACCTATTGGGTGCAAATGGGTTTTCAGAAGAAAGTATAATTCTAATGGTTCTATCCAAGCTTTTAAGGCTAAGTTAATGGCTAAAGGATTTAGGCAAAAGGAAGGAATAGATTATTTTGACACGTATGCTCCTGTAGCACGTATAACATCTATTCGAATTTTATTTGCTTTAGCATCCATTTATGATCTCTACGTTCATCAAATGGATGTTAAAACCGCTTTCTTAAATGGAGATTTAAATGAGGAAATTTACATGGAACAACCGGAGGGTTTTGTTCTTCCTGGAAATGAAAGGAAAGTATGTAAATTAATTAAATCTCTTTATGGGCTTAAGCAAGCTTCAAAGTAGTGGCATGAAAAATTTGATTCAGTTATATTGTTGAATGATTTCAAGCATAATAGTGCCGATAAGTGTATTTACTCTAAGTTTGCTAAAGACTATGGGGTCTTGGTCTGCTTGTATGTTGATAATATGCTTATTTTTGGAACTAATATGAATGGAGTAAACGAGACAAAGAAATATCTAATGTCCAACTTTAAAATGAAAGATTTGGGTGAAGTAGATACTATCTTAGGCGTCAAAGTTAAAAAACATAGTAGGGGTTATTCATTGAGCCAAGTAGACTACATTGAAAAAATGTTGAATTAAGTATAAGCATCTTGGTTTTAAAGAAATAAGTACTCCATTTGATGCCAATGTGAAATTAAATTATAATTCTGATAGGGCAGTAACACAACTTGAATATGCTAGTGCTATAGGGTCGTTAATATATGCGATGCATTGTACAAGACCTGATATTGCCTTTTCCGTGTGTAAGTTGAGTAGATACACTAGTAATCCGAGTATGGAACATTGGAAAGCTATTACTAGAATTTTTTGCTATCTTAAGGGAACCAAAAATTTGGGTTTGTTCTATAGTAATTATCCGGTTGTACTAGAAGAATACACTGATGCTAGTTGGATTACAAGTGTAGGAGATAAACATGCCACTTCTGGTTGGATTTACACATTAGGAGGATGTGCTATATCTTGGGCGAGCAAGAAACAAACTTGTATATCTCACTCAACGATGGAATCAGAATTTATTGTTTTAGCAGCAGCCGGAAAAGAGGCCGAGTGGATTAGGAATTTGTTGTTGGACATCAAATTGTGGCCTAGTCCTATGCCCCCTATTTCTATCCATTGTGATAGTCACGCTACTTTGGCAAGAGCGTATAGTAGCACTTATAATGGTAAGTCTAGGCATATTAGCCTAAGGCATGAGTACGTGAGACAATTGATTCCAGATGGTACCATAACAATTGTCTATGTGAGGTCAAGCAAGAATCTAGCTGACCCTTTTACAAAGGCACTACCAAGAGAGGTAGTAAAAATGAGCTCAAAAGAAATGGGGCTTAAACCCTTTAATTAAAATCACCAGTAATGGTAACCTGACCTGATACTAGCACATCACTAGTTATATGGTTTAATAGGTAAAAACAAGTTACTGAAAGTGATTGTTGGATACTGACTTTAGCCCCGACGTGAGGAGTCATTATCGTCTGTTACGTTTCAGAGGTTGATTTATATTCTTAATGAAGTATAATACAATTATGTATCGTGTTCATTTGTAACAAAAACACGTGATAAATACTTCACCTATATGAGCTTAGAAGTGGTGCCGCTTCTTACGAAAGATAGGGTTGCTTTCTAGAGAGCTCATGAAAAGGTACAAGCACAAGGCCATAACAGTGCTAAGTAAATTATAAACTTCTCGTTGAAACAAGAGGTTAGTATATGTGCGGTATGTCCGGTTCTATTACTAAGAGTACCTAGTTTAAAGCTAGCAGCTACTTGTGACTTTGATAGAACTTTGAGATACTTGCACTAAATGTAGGTTTAACTCGAAAGAGACCTTAATGTATGTATACTGATCTCATGGAAATTTGGCTGTGTTTTATTTCAAAATTTTGTTTTGTAAACAAAGTGGGGGATTGTTGAATATGTTTGTTTGTAAAACAAATATTTAAGGCACTTTCCTTGTCCCACATAGAAAAGAAAAGAATGTTTTGGTCACTTTATCAATGAAAAGTAGATTATACTATTTTGAAATAAGAAAATGGTTTAGTGGGCTAGACCCCACTATACCCGCGTGCGGGTGCGCGAGTAATTGCACATTTTTGACGTACTTAGCACTTTGCGCGCTGTGGACCAAAATTAGCCTTAATCAACAATTCAATTATTATTTTCATTTTCGAAATTATTTTTTAATTTATTTATTTTTACTCATTTTAGCTTGTGACTGGTCGGACATAATTTTCATTTGTGACTGTTCGAAAAGAAAAAAAAAACCGTCTGTTTTAGGACACGAAAAGGTGTGTCCGAATTGCAAGTTTCGAACGTGAATGGTCATGTTAGAACGACGGTTATCACAAACGAAGAGTCATGTTCGAAGTTCAATTTTCGGACATAAACAGGTGTGTCCGATTCGACATGTTAGACACCAAAATGTGTGGTTCACTTGTCATATATATTTTTAGAGAGCATTTTTTCCATTTACCGGTTTTCTTCAAGAAAAAACACAGCCTTCTCTCCAATTATTTCTTTTGAGAGTTTAAGGAGATTTTCTGGAATTGCTATCCAAAAAATCTCACGTGACTTTGTTGTATCCTGAAGGGAGTTTGCCAGAAGCCTGTAGCAACTTTGTGGGGCAAATTGATCCTAAAAGAAAGTGATTACACGCCTCAAAGTCCGATTAAATTTCGATTCCATTTCTTCCCCGTACAATATTTTCCCAACAATATATGTCGCACTCTTGAAGGTATCTCGCACAGCTTGGTTATCATTGCAAGCTCCTCCACATTCTTGCCTTTGCAACACCTCTTACTTTCCTTTCTCTCACGAGGAAGCTCCTGTCGAAGGCAAACCGATGACTCCACCGTAAAAAAGTTGGATCATCAGATAGAAAATTTAGCAGATCCCAGCAAAAGTTGCAGAAGACCAATGGTGAAAGAAGAAGATACACCTGCACTGTTACCCATGATCGTGGTTTTAGTGACCGTCCTTCTTCAGAAGTGTCGTTAGAGTTGGACAGAAGTTGATCCAAGCTAGGGTTTCTCTTCTTCTTCTTCTTCTATTTATTCCCCTTTCCCTACAACATGGGTCTTTTGTTACAATAATTAAAGACCTAGACTAGTATTTAAATATGAGTCCCGACAATCTGAAGTTTGGTATATTCTTGAGCCCGAAAACAATCGTATGCGAAGTTTGCTAGGTTATTCATCGTACGTGAGGAAATATTGTCTGGTCTTATTTAACGAACTCGTGATATTAAAGAAGACCAATCGCATGATTTGGTTTTTCTTAATCTATTTTAAATTTTTGTTAAAAAATTTGGGAAGGTTTGCGGACCGGCAGCCATTAGTAATTTGGTAAGACATTATATCAGCTGGCACGGTTTTACATTTACCACGTTATTACTAGTTTCAAAAGTTTAAGAAAAGGCCTCAATGAATGAACTGCCTAATGAGGGGACATTTCTGATTATTCTTTATTTGCTGCATTTGGGAGTTTTTTATTTTTCATTTTACGACAATTGTTAAAGTTCATGGCACATGTAGAGTTCTCTACCTTTGTCAAGGGATCGTGTGTCTCATCTGTCTCTATATACAATGACCAAAAGTTCACCGACTCGTGTTGTTAGGAGAATGACAAGTGTTCATGGAGATTTGAGTGATTCTAGAGACGTAAAAATTAGATTGGAAAACTGAGTCACCAATGCTTCACACCATCTTCATCGGTCCAAACCCTGCGTGGGATATTCTGGCAGGGCTGCTCGATTCCTTCTTCCTTGACCATATCCAGTTGCTAGAGATTCAATCTTTACCCTAAGCTGATTCAAAATTGTTGAAAGATATAATTACGACACTCCGTGATTCTATATATTTTCCTTAATTGGTCATGATTGACTATACTTAATATTTTATTACTTTAAATAGTGGTCATGTAAAGCCTATGGTTCATGTACTTTTCACTTGCTAATATATACAATTTTTCTCTCTCAACTTGATATTCTGCTTGTCTAAGTTCATTAACATCGACTTGTACCCCTATACCACGAGTATTGTTATCTTTCACTTGGATAAAGTCGGAATGTTTTCTTGATAGGAGATATTTCCAGTTAATCACATGCGTACGGTCCTCAAGGTTGACGACACTATAAAAACGGTCTGATCTCTTCTGCTCGACAAGGTCAGTGGAAATTGGGAAGGCAGGGCTAAGTTGTCTGATTTCGACAATGTCACTAGAATCTCGATTTTGCTCCAGAGAAAATGCAACTTGCTTGCCATGACTCAATTTTTCAGACCTCCCAAGAGCGGAATGAGCGAATGCCAGTGAAGCAGTTCAGTGAAACGTGTACACAAAGTAAAGTGGAGTTCCTTTCATACCGGAAAAAACCAGAAAGTGCCCGGCACGAACAGAGTGATGTTCAGTAATCTCTGCCAACCGGCATCGAACATAATTTACGATTAGCTTTTCTTTGAACTCCCTTTTGGGGTTACGCACAAAAACTATTAATTAAGACTTGGCATTTGTGTCTTGGCAAAGCACTCTAAAATCGACTTAACTACATTTTTAATGAGTTCGAGTCCCCTTTCTAAAAGCAAAAGAAAAAGTTCTGACTAGACGCATGAAATGTTTAAAATTGGGACCTAGTACCGGTCAAAAACTTTGACAATGGATTTTTCAAGGTCCACACACCAAAATGGCGTGTGTAAATGAAGGAGCGTACTTGAAGATCTTGTAAAAAACAATTAAGATAAGAACATTATTCGAATATGAAGACACCAATCACACACATGAGCGGATAGTTAATATCTTGAAATTTGACCTTTTGTTTCTTATTTAGTTGCTCCATCAATAGCATTAAGGATAATCATGGGCATAATCCTTTTTTTAACAGTTGGGCGATTCTTAAATTACCCGATAAGTCTCATTTGTCGCATCTTGTCATGTCAATCTCACTTTCTTGTACTAATCGAGCGATCAATTACCTTAAAGTGAGAAAAATTCTTACTTGGACCCAGTTCACAAACCAAATACAATGATAGATGTTAATCTCGTGAGACCCACGTGATTTCCAATCTACTGAACCGATATCCTGGCAAAAAGGTTTTCCCTAAATGGTTAGAAAATAGTTATTCTGTTTGAAACATGAACTTATGATTACACTTCTGAAGATGTAGTCATGGATTGAGTAGTGACTAACGAGGTTTTCTATGATCCCTTTGGGGACGTTCCACTTCCACCGGCATGAAATAGGTTGTATCTTTGGGCATTTTATAGTATTTCGTCCACAAAAAATCACACCGTACAAACACTTCAAAAAAATTTCAATAAATGACCGAAATTCATTCTTTTGTGATCAAAGTATCACCAATATCCAGCTTAATCCTTCCTTTGGCTTTATAAAAATAAATATTGGGATTAGTGTACGGGAAGTCCTAAAATTTGTTACGATAGTGTAATTGCGTTCTAAAATTTGCAAAAAGTACAATCAAATCCTAACATTTGTCAAATTGTTACAATTAAGTTCTTCCGTTAACTCCGTCTAATGCTAAGGTAGCTTATTTTAATGATTTTACTCTCCTACGTGGCAAATAACTTAAGTGAAAGCTCCATGTGTGCAGAACAACTCATCCAAAAGTGGGTCATTTCCGGCATTGCCCCAAATTTGAGGTCCGAACCCTAAAATGAACAAAGTTGGAGATCTTTCTTTGCCCCAAATCGGAGGTCTGTGAGCCCCAAATATTGCCACTAGTATTTCCTGTTAGTCTAATTGGACCGAGTGTAATTTTTGGGTTCCTTCTTCTCTTGACTAGTAGCGTTTGAGCAAGCATCTTGTTTCGATAATGATTTGGTTGAAACTATACTCTCAATCACAAGGGTGATCAGGTAATAACTTTAGAGGGAACGCTACCAAGAAAGCAAGATATTTGGACAAGCTGGTCGCCACGAGGAAATTCGAATATGAAATTGGCACCATGGGCTCGCAAATACTTGTGGCAATAGGCCACACAGGAATGAGAAAATAAAAAAAAAAAAGCTATGTCAACATTTTTCTGTTAGTATAATTAGACCGAGTCAATAGAATGACTCGATTGCACTAATATGAGAAGTTTTAGGATTTGATTGTATTTTTTGAAAATTTTAAGATTTAATCACACTTTTGTAATAAGTTTTACGATATGTGAGTATAAGTTTGGTAACATAAGAGTGTTGCATGTAGTTTAGATACATGTCTAATCATAAGGAATTAAAGATTACTAATGCAGAATATCTTTTGATTTATGGAACTTTTTCTTTTTCCCAAGGAGGAGTCATCTTGCATCGCAATATTCTCAGCTCAAGTAAGCCTATGTCCACTTTCCACACAGACTGGCTGGATTTTACTAATGAATCAATAAGAGGTTACAGATGAGAATGTTAACTCTCAGTCTCACAGTCTTAGAGTCACTTTCTTTCACAATATTGGAGTTACTCCTCTTTAAAACCTCTCCAGATATCACAAAGTTCAAGCTTAAGAAAAATAAGTGTATATGGTTGAAGCTCTCAATACTTTGGAATTTCAGATTCAAGATGTTACATCTTTCTTCAGTACTAGGATCTTCTTTTATACTCCTCCACATCCAATCCAGTCATTGGACAATCTTCGGAGAATCCTTCTCCAATGATTTTGTTGGATAAGAATACTTAATGAAGATTTGGTAGCTGTTGGATAATGCAAATCAAATTCTCTTAGATGATTCAGTTGCCCATGCAACCAAATCAGAGTTTTCATAAGTAGAGTTCTTCATTTAGTAAGAATATCATGATGAGATCAAGGGTGCGTTTGGGAATGGCTTTGCCAAGCCACTTTGGGAATCCAAAGGCCCTTGAGCTAAAATTTGGTGTTTGGGAAATTGTTTTAGAAACCCATTAGGAGAAAGTTGGCCTTTTGAAGGCTAAAAGCCCAAGGTAGCCTCCTACCTGCCTTGGCATTTCAACAATCTCGGCATGTTGTGGGGATAATAATGAATTTTTTTTTATTGTTAGAGTTGCCCTCATAAATTTATCTAATTTCCACTTTAACCTTTCTTTTGTTAAAAACCCATGAAGCAGCGGTCATGCTGACCCCTTATGCTCCGCTCGCTTCACCTCTCTCTTTGGTTGCTCTCTATTCATTGTTTTCTTCTCTTGTGCTCGCCTCTTGGTGGCCTCTCTCTTCGCTCAGAACCAAGTCACTTGCCTCTATCTTCCCTCGGAACCCAGTTGCTTATTTCGCTTCGAATCTAGGTTATTTTGCTTTGATTCCTTCTCGTAATGTGTTTTTCTAGCTATAATTGTTAAGTCACTCGCCTCACTCATGTTCGCCTCTCTCTTGGTGGCCTCTCTCTTTGCTCAGAGCCTAGTCGCTCACCTCGCCATGCTCGCCTCTGTCTTCGCTCGGAACCCAATTACTTGTCTCACCTTGAATTCAGGTTTGTTTGCTTCGATTCCTTCTTATAGTGTTTTTTCTAGCTATGATTGTTAAATCTTTTGCCTCACTTGAAATGCTATGTTTATGCAAGATGATTAATATGTATTTTAACATTTCTTTGTCAAACATGTGCGATAGGGAAAATGTAGATCTATTGGTTGAAGATTTAAGCATGAAAACTATCGGTTGAAAGTGTGAGCGTATGATGGAAAGAGAGAAAGAGGACACAAGATGCTCAGGCAAATCTAGTAGGGAGGGTGGCCTCTATGAAAGACTATAATTGTCATCTAAACATGGCATTGTAAATCCGAATAGTACCATTATCCTGAAATAAACATGCACCTCCATGAAACATGCGTATGAATGGCCTGACTGATTCGCTCACCACCTGCTCGATGAAATGCTTGAATTGAAATTGTTTTGCTCGATAGAAACTATTTGGTGGGTTAATTAAGAGGATGATTTCTGCCATATTTCATCTTTGCTTAGAGCATTATTGGGTCCATTTGCTCTTTGTTCTGCATTTTACATTTCATTTAATGATTCGATCGTAGATGGCATGTTGTGTATCGTTGGCTATTTACATGTGTCAATGTGTGTCGAATGCCGTTCATATACATTTGGGTATGTCAAATGATGTTCATGTATGCTATTTCGAGGTGGTGGATGGTTGAAGGGTTGGTGGTCCATGGTTAAAGGTCTAGCAACCGGAAGTACTCGATGATAAAATATGTTATTTTGGTTTAGGATGAGATACGTAGGCACTATTGTTGAATTTATACTATTTTAAAATTGATACGTGAGTATTGAAGTTTCTGGGTTAAAGGGAAAATGAAAGAAGTCCCTGTATTTATCAAAACAAATAATGGGAAGGGCCTGGTCAAGGACTTGAGGCTATCTTTTGGTCGTAATAGTTGGAGTTCAACACAATAAAAATGAGTTTGGTTTTCTTAGGAAGAGGTACCAATTTTGTTCCGAAGGAGAGATTGTCATAAATCAGTGACCGGTGTTGGTTAATGGGAGATAGCATCATTCTCGTCAAGTGTGGGATGCAGATTATCATTGTTGAAGCTTTGGTGTTTTAGAATATACATGCGTAGTGAGAAGAAATTATGGTAATAGCATATAGACGTGGAAGACAATGAGAGTATAGAAAAGAGGAAAAAATGGAGTCTTGTTATGATCACAAGTTTGGCAGTTATGGGCTTGATTTCATTCGAGTGAGTTTAGATTTATCTAAGTTTATCTGATTTAGGAGAGCCTGCGTCTAATCAAAGAAATACCTTAAACTCTTCTTATGCTATTTCCCAAAAGGAAACCCAATTCAGGAGGGTCACGATAGAGTTTCATGTTGGGGTTCAAACAACTCAAATGAGAGTTGATGATACAAAATTTGTTGATAATTCAATCTAATAAAAGTTAGTACAAATCTCTAATTTAGACTTGACAATTTTATAGAGGAGGTTATTAAATTTGAAGCAAGTTATACAAATAAAGTCAAAACTAAAATTTGTTAAAATACAAAGTATGAACAAATGTGGCAATTTACCCACTTGCGCATGGCCGAGTTGGTGGGCGCTTTCCTTCTCTCCTCAGAGGTTCTGGGTTTGAATCCCCGCTCGGTTTCGTAATTTAAGTGGGGGGCCCTAGTGGTGGGTTGCTGGACTAGTCTCCCCCGAGGTATAAACGCTCTGATTACCTATGCGGGCTCGTCCCCGAGGAATGGTGGCGGATCCTCGGTCACAAAAAAAAAAAAAAAAAAAAAACATATGTGGTAATTTCATAAAAATATTGATAGATTATCTACCATTTGTGCATATTTGCTCGTGATTCCTATAGTTTTGTTAACCTTTCTCTTTGCTCAGAATTGAGTTGCTCGCCTCTCTCTTCACTCGCAACTCAGTTGCTCGTCTCACTTTGAATCCGGTTCTTTTGCTTCGATTCCTTCTTGTAGTGTTTTTTTATAAACACAATAGGTCTTTCTCCTAATTAGTTGCCTACAACCATGTCTGTACCTCTATGCTGGATGTTGCATTGTGTTGAAGCTTTAAGTTTTGTCTATAGGTCTCTTTTGCCAATTAATTGATTTTCCATTCTGAACACTCCACAATGATTTTGTTGGGCATCGGATTGTGCTGTAGCTTTATGTTCTATCTTTAATGTTTTGTCAAAATTTGCATACGCATGTTTTCATTCATGTTTACGGAATTGGGTTAGACTTTAATCTTGTTTGTTTGCATTTTTCAAATGTGTTTATGGTTATTTTATTGGAAGATGCCAAGTTCATCAAAGGGAAAGGCATATTGGAGCCCGAAAGATGTAGAAACTTTTTGTCAATTGTGCATTGAACAAATTGAAAAAGGCAATTGTCCGACAAGCAATAAAAGGGATGGATGGACAGTCATAATTAACAAGTTTGAGGAGCTAAGGGGCAAAAGTTTGATAAAAATCAAATGAAGAGTAAGTGAGATAATCTGAAGGAAGAATGGAAAAAATGGAAGCAATTGATTCAAAAGGAGACGAGACTAGGATGGGATCTAAGGAAGAAAATCATTGATGCGAGTGATGAATGGTGGGAGATGAAAATTAAGGTGTTTATCTCTTCTTTTGTTGCTTTTTTCTAGGTTCATATTTTATGATACAACTCGTGAAAATGTTTTATTATAATAGTCCAATCCTAAGCTTAAAGTTTTTCGAATGAAAGGCACACATCCGGCAGTTGTAGCTTTGTTGGATAGAATATTCCAGGGTATGGTTGCTACTGAAAGTATCACATGGAATCCTGCCCAAGGTTCATGCAATAATGAGGATATTGAGGCCACATAAGTTGATATTGGTGATTGTGCAGGATCTATTCATGATACTTTAGAGTGCAATGTTGGTGAAAAAGTAGTACAACCAAGTCAAAGTAAGAGCCATAAAAGAGCAGCAGAGAGTTTAATAAGGCAAGCTCAAGGAAAGAAAGAAAAAAAAGTGATTGGACTGGCTAAGTTAGCATTGCAAATTGATAGACTTTGTTCAGCTGTTGAAAGTAGGAGCAATGCGACATCTTTTGCAAGGGAGTTTGATCCTTACAAGGAAAATATGTAAACATTGAAAGCCATCCCTGAGATTAAGTAAGACTGAAAGTTATACTTTTTTGACTCTCACATTTTGCTGAAAAGAAAAACAACATGTAGATTTTCATGAACTTGAATGGAGCTGAAGAAAAGGTCGAGTGGCTCAAGTTTAAGCTGGAAGAGCATAATAGTCATCGCCATGATGTTAGCTACTTGTTTGAACTCTTTCTACATTGTCGTAATGAGAGACATATTTTCAATTGGTGTTTTACACTTTGTTTGCACTATTTGTGAACTCTATTTCTATTTATGTTCTAATGTGAGACATGTATTCAGTTGGTTTTTTTTTATTGGGTAAAATTTGCATATATATGATGGATGATATAATTGTTCCATCGATGGGTGATCTACATTATTCATAACTTTTCTTATTGTAACTATATATTTTGTTACTTTGACAATTATGGATGATTCTCTTGAAGGGGAAAACCATGAAAATGAGGAAGAGGAATATTGGCAACTTGTGGGAGCTGGTCAATCAGTGGTCACTTATAAGATAATATACAATTACAAAGTACCTTGTATGACATCGTCATATACAGGAAATGCATGGTTAGGAGAGATGATGAGCGAATATACTTATTCGATAAGGTGCTATAAAATGTTTAGAATGGATAAAATTGTATTTAATAGTTTAATGCATGACTTAGTGACATGCTATGGTTTTCAAGGAACTAGGAATATTGATGTTATAGAAATGCTTGGAATGTTTCTTCACATTTTAGAACATAGTCTAGGTAATAGGTGGGAGAAGGACACCGAAAGTGTTAAAGATTGTGCACGGTGCTCACTTTAATGCTAAAAGTTTTTGCCGGCTCATTTAAGTATTAAATTGAAGAAAAAACGATCACTTAAGTGCCAAAGGCGAGAAATTCCAATCAAATTAATTACATGGTCTTTACAATTATAAATCTATGCTAATGTGAAATATCATTTGAAAAAATTTCTCTACGTGGACATCCAAAACGACGTCGCATGCTCCTACGTGGCAGATTGCAGCAAAAAGATGTTGTTTCCTCTCCCTCACCTAGATGACGTTGCACAGTTTTTAGATCTTTTTATCTCAGACCGATCATTGTCAACATCCTCTCGGCATCACCATTGCACGTTGTCGCTCATCATCGTCGTCGCTTGCTCAGTCGCCATTGTCGCTCGCCATTGCGTCTCTGCAACCCAGGTTTGTGATCTTCTCTCCCTTGTTCAGTTGTTGGACAAATTAGGGCTCCGAGGCAAAAATTAGGAATCCGATGGCGAAATTCGGGTTCAAAGGGAAAAATTAGGGCTTAGAGGGTAAATTTAGGGCTAGGGAAAAAGTAGGGTTGTGATTGAGGGTGGAGACCTCAATTTCTTTAATCATGGTATCATTTTCTCTCGTGGGGACAATGGTACTTGTAGCCATGGGGCCCTCAATTTGTTTAATCACAATGATGTTGTTTAATCACATCGAATTGTTTGATCACATAATCAACTTGCAGCTGTGGGGTCCTTGGTTTGTTTAATCACGATATCAATAGTGATGTTGCGATTGTGGATGGGGACCTTAATTTATTTAAATAATTCAATATTGCTTTGTTTCCACTAAACAATGTATGTGCTTTCTTTTCCACTAAACAACAACATTTTATTGATAATATGGTTATGTATTTGTAGCCTGGAAGAACGTCAGAGTGCTTAACTTTCAAGGTGGCCTAAGTCAAGAGTCAAGGGCCGCACTCTAAAGAAGAATCTAACCAAGGTTAACTAGAGCACAATCTAGTAATAAAAGTGCTTTGAAACAAACAACACGAGCAGCATGTCCAATGACAAGAGCACAGATAGGGCCAACGACAAGAGCGTAGGCAAGTCCAAAGACAACACATAAGCAAGTCCAAAGACAAGAGCGTAGGCTAAAAAGAAAAAGCCAAATGTAGTTTTGGTACAACAACTTCCAAATCTAGTGCAACAATCTTCAAGTCCAGTGCAACAACCTCCAAATCCAATTCCAATTAGAAAGAGTGCAAAGATTCAAGCTAGAGGTCCATCTAAAAGGGGTAGAGACTAGGGGGTTATGCATATTAACAACTGATGGGAGGGGGTGCTAGATATAATAGTTTTTATTTTTTTATTGTGAGGTTGTGCATATGGTAGTTTCTATTTTTTATTGGGAGGTTCATATGTTTTAGTCGGTTATTCAGATTGACCAAATGTAGAGACTATGTTCAATGTCAATGGGTCGATATTTATTTTGTTTATGTTTTTGCCATTTACATGTTTTGCTTTTGGTTGTGTTGGTTGTGTTGGTGTACCTACTTGTGTTGGTTGTGCTGGTGTGTTTGATTGGGTTGTGCAGGTTGTGTCTGGTGCTAGTGTAGTGTTTGTACCAATTTTATGTGCTGGTGCAAGCATAAGATGCATCAGCATGTGCTAGTGCAGAGTATTGTGCTTGCACTAGCAAGCATAAGATTGCACCAACAGCTTGGTGGTGCTAGTGGCCGAGTGGTGGTGGTGGTGGTGGTGATGGTGATGGTGATGGTGATGGCAGTGGCTGTAAGTGGTGTTGGTGGTTTTGGCTGGTGATGTGAATGGTTGTTATGTTGTATGCTAGTGCAAGGTTATGATGAGGTTGATGTTGTTTTTGGAAGTGATGGGCTCATGTTTTGTTGCTATTGGAAATTGTAGGTACTTGTGCATTTGTGGGTGTTGGTCAGTGTTTGCACTAGCAGTTTTATGTGTTGGTGCAAGCACAAGATACATCGGTCGTGCTGGTGCAGTTTTAGGTATGCACTAGCAACTTTACTAGTGTATTTTGTGCACTAGCCCCTTTTAAACCATGACCAATATTTAAATGATCACTTTCAACCATAATTGGCACTTAAGTGATCACTTTCAGGAAACTTAACACTCAAACGATAATTATTTACAACTTATGGCACTAAAATAGCCGCTCGTGAATTTGTTACCACTCTTTAATTTGGCCATGGTTTACAGCAATAGTTGCAGCAAACCAGCAAACCATTAACAAGCAAAACATGCAGCAAACCATTACATGTGAAGTAAAACAAACATCCGAAGCAAAAATTAAGTAAACTAACATTGATAATACATAACTGAGCAAGAAAACTTTTAAGTGCTCACAACCAATGAATTCTGACCTTCCATTTTCACTATATGTTGTAGCTAACCTTTTGTTCCATACAACAATTACATCAAACTAATAACATAACTATACTTGCAAATAACCTAATACAAGTACATATTCCACTAATCTTCGACTATGGTAGATGTAACACTCTAATCTTGGGGTCATTCACGTGACGTCCCGTTCATTATTATCTCTCATTATACACAAGCGGAAGCATTTCTTGGGACAATCACAATTAATACACACAGCGGTATAAGACAAGAAGCATCATGAGCAAACCTTATGTTTGCAGGGCTTGCAAACATGTTTTAACAAGCTTTTCGGGTCATGACAAACAACACATTTTTATAGCCGGCTATGAATAGCAAAACTTGATTTGGGTTATCCTATATCCACTACGGTCTCGTCCGCCTGGCCACTCACATCTCACCCATGGCTTTATCCCGGAGCCGGCTTGCCCGCATTGCCAAAGCACCGTTGAACCCACATAGGAATCTAACCCATTTTCCGTTCGCGTAGTAATACCACGCTACGTATAGATGAGGCACCAAGTCCGTTAGGCCCTCATCAAACATCACAAGCCTCAGGATTCAGCGGTAGGCGCGGCCTTCTCTGGTATTCGTCACGGTGAGCACTTCGGCTCTCATCTCCACAGGATTGCCAACGCGAGCAGAGAGAGATGTCATCCTACAGATCTGAAAAAGAGAGAAACAATGGAGGATGAGTCGGGAAGATTCAGCAAGTGAAAACACTAATATTAAGCGAGGATATATCGATCGCCGTTAACATAAGTCGGCCCTTACCGCACTCGCATCGATGGCAGATCAATAGCAAAGTTCAAACAAGAGAACATTATGCATGGCCACATCATGCACACTTTACCAACAAAGGCTCGGTTCTATCTTAAAACAACATCAAAAATGAAACATGATCAAATCAAGGAAATGAACCAACTACGACCAATTAAACGACCGAGAAACTGTCCTAGCAAACCATGTCACATTGCATATTAACATCCTTTCTCAGTATTAGGGAATTCACTTACCCAACAATTAAACAAGAACTAGAATTAAAAGCGAGAGACATGAGTCTCGGTCGTCTTGGACGGTTTTTGGGTGTGGTTCGGGCTTGCGGTTCTTATACGTAGCTCACAAGAGAAACAAGGGCACTCGGCGAGCTCTCTTTTCTTTTCTCTCTCGGCAAGGAAACAAGAAAGCAAGTGGCGTGTGGCTTGAGAAAAAGAAAGGTGGCATAAGCAAGACAAAGAAGAGAGAGAGGGAGAGGAGATGGTGTGAGGAACTATAGGGGGACTAAGCCTATTTATAGGCAAGCCAACCTTGCTCACTAAGCTTAGGAGTCTAATGAGGTAAGTGCATATGTCATCGTAGGTGCGAGGTAAGCGATGACCTCATTAGGTCATGATGACGGTACCTCCAAAGTCCAACTTCCATTAATGTGAGTCATGATGAAGGGCCCTAAAGTCTTAATTCACTAATGTAAGACATCATGAAGAGCCACCAATGTCCAAGCAATCAATACAAGCCATTATGAGGGTGGCCTTCAATGTCAAGAACAATAATGGCCAATTAATGAAGTTTGAAGGATAAGCTTTGATTCGGTCAAGGCCTTATCCTCTAGATTCTTCTACCAATTTCCCGAACCGTGAACTCCCTAGAACCATTTGACTTTGCTAGATTCTCACGCAAATGACTTGGCTAATTGGGTCATACGAAATAGATCAATTGACACAAAAATCACAACCTGTGCTATACTTAATCACAAGATTTTCTGAGGGTTTTCCGTGATAAACATGCACAATAATTCCATCCAACCCGAGTTTTGGTGTAGGAATGTCCTCAAATATCACCAAAAGACATTAAGTCGAGATTCCAACATTCTCATATAGAAATTGCTGAATCTTTGAAATCTAACAAAACTGAACAGTTTTGCACTGTTCACGAAATCGGACTTGAAAATATAGTAAATGGACTCCAAAAATTCTCAAATTTGAATATGTCATAAAAAAGGCCTTAAGAAACATTTCTTGTGAAGAACACAAATTCGGAATCTTTCTGTAGATGACATTTTTAGTAGCTTAAAGACAGACTAAAAACAATTTACTGGAACATAATTCTTGTTTCTCAAAATAAGCTATGTCCAGAATCCAAATCATCTTGAAAAATTCCCAAATTTATGTACGTTATAAAAAAGGAAGTTCTCAACAATTTTTGTGAAGGAAACTTTTCCAAAATCGACCCAGAAAAGCTTGTAGAAAATAAAGAAAGGGTGAACATCACTAAAATACCCATTATGGGCAGTTTTACATGGTTCGAAAATCAGGCCATCGTACTACTTATATCAACTCCAAAAATTCTGAAATTAAAGTATGTAAATCTTCAAGATGTTTGGAGAAACTTTCAATAAGAAAGTATTTGGAAATTCGGATCACAAAAGTCTCCCCAAAAATAACAAAATGAAGAGGTACAAAGGATCCGAAACAAGAGTAAAACTTGGTTCCGATTGTAAAACTGCCAAACTTAAATCATAGCCATTTTTCAGGTACTGAAATTGAGGATGTTACAGTAGATATACAAACTTCTTCTCATTACTCTCTTGATATTTGACCATAAAATAGGCTACACAAGAGAACAACAATACTATCAATACTCGATAAAAGTTTTGTTTTCAATTTTCAGCCTTGAAACTTCTTTCTTCAACTGGTTGGCCAAACATGTTAAAGCCTTCATTTGAGCTTGCATTGAGTTGACATCCTCCAACACGTCCATTAATGTAAGTGTAGGTTGGTGTTATTCTTCAAGTAGCTCCAAAATCACCTCTTTCGCTCGATCGAAGGATTTCGTATTAACCCATTCGAATTATTTGCACTTTCAGCCTTCTTTATACCTGACACATCCATTGAATCCTTTCTCGGGATTTAACCGAGTCCAAGATGTTCTTTTTGGACTCGGTAACTATCGCGATCTACTACCGGCCAAGAGGTATTTATCGATGGATATGAACAACAATTGGTTCGTTTAAAGGGTGAACCAAATGATTCATTAATCCAATGACCGAGGCACTCCCAAGCCTCATACCTCGCACGACGAGATTTGTCTAATTTAAGCATTCGATTGAAGTCGCCACTAGCCATGATCAAGGGTCGGCTAAAAACCCTGATTGAGACGCGGGAGTGTCGTCTCGATACGCGTGAAAATCAGAGATTCTAAAATTCGGGGACTTAATTACACTAGCAATCTAACTAGTGTCATTTCGGTACCTAAACTTGAATTTCTGCAAACTAACGTACCGAACAGCCTATAAAAAAAATTAAGATTCCATTTAACCATTCTAAAAACAGAAAATAACAATCAATGTATTAAAAGTGCACAACCAGATAATCATGAAGAAAATAAATAATCAGCGATCTAGCACCGTCTCTAAAAAGAAAATGCAATCAAAAGTCCTAAGGTAAAGTCTTAATGGCATATCTGATTTTTGAGAATTTTTTAGAGGGTTTTTCTCATTTTTCGTTTTTTTTTTTAATTTTTTAACCTAAAATCTAGTGAAATTAAGCCCAAAACAGATTTATGAACATTTCCTAATTTTCTGATTTTTTTTTTTTGGAATTTTTCCGAATTTTTCTTAATTTTTAATATTTTTTAATATTTTTATTTTTAGATTTTTTTAAATTAATTCTTTTGGGATTTTTAAACATTTTCGAATTTTTTTTGGAATTTTTAATATTTTTAAAATATTTTTGAATTTTTAAATTTTTGAAAATTATTATTAATAAAATAAAGATTTCGGACCGAATCCCCTGACCCGATCCGACCCGACTATCTGAACCGATTCTCAAACCTGCTCGAAACCTCTTTTTATAACTCTCTTTTTTTTATTTTTTTTTGTTTCTCTTTTTCTCCTTTTTTTTTCTCTTTTGTTTTTTCTTTTGTTTCTTTTTCTTCTTTTTAAAAATTTTTCTTTCTACACTTCTGGACGTCTTCTTCCCATTGCCCAGAAACTAACACATGAAGCCAAGAACACCAACTTCAACCAAGAGCTTGCTTCCATCGCTAAAGGCCCCTTCACGCCCGAGGCTTCACGCTTCCAACTGAGGCCGCACCGGGATGCTACTGCCGGCCATCGGCTCGGGTCGCGAGTTAACACCTAATTTTTAGCCAACACGTCATTAAAAATAGAAAATTTGATATTATGGTTTCCAATTGCGATGGAACCCATTTCTTGAATAAAAAAAGTATTGTTTTTTAATTCTGTCTGTTGGCCTAGCTTTTGTAAACAATTTTCTATTCATTTCATGCAAAAACCCGAAAAGTTAAACGGTTGACTTTTGGGTTAACTTTTTGGTTAATCCTATGACCAAAAGTCAACCTCAGGTCAAATTGGGACTTTTCGCATAAAAAAATTCCTTTCAAGTTCAATTTCACTTTAGAAGTGGAAATTTCATAAAAATTCAAAAAATTTGATCATAAAATCAAATTTTTAGTGAAAAGTCAACTAGGGTTTGATTTTTGGTTAAACCTTTGACCAAAAAATCGAAAAATGCAAAAATTAAAAAATCATCTGATTTTACATTCAATTTACCTTTGGCACTTGAAATTTTATAAAAATCGGTTTAGAATCAACTTTTTCCCAAATTGTAGAATTTGATTCAAAATCGGCAAAAAATGAAATTACTTTATTTCTAGTAATTTTTTAGGTTAGTTTTCTTCATGACATTTGATCTAGAGGTCATCTTATATTCAATTTTGGAACCAATTTTGTAATTCCAAGCCAAACACAAAAACCCCCAATTTTGGTCATAATCAGTGATTTGGATCGATTCTTCATGATTTACGCAATTGAGACACGATTGAGCCCAATTTCTTACATCAAATCCAAATTCAAAATCAATTTTGGAAGATTCACATGAATTTGAGTCAATTCGATCAATTTAGTGATCTAATGATTAAGAAGTCTAAGAGTAATTAGTCCTATTAGTGCAATTCAACTTGACCCACTCTAAACTAATATTCAATTTGATGAATTGTGACTCAATTTGGTTAATTGAACTTCAATTAAATTTGTTAGTCTAACGTGGCCATGCAATTACCTAAATTCAAGAGCAATTAAGACAAATAAGTTAAATTGGATCAATTTGTGTATGAATTTCAAATCGGTTCAATCCAATTTAATTGAATTCGATATTAATTGGCTCAATTAATCATGATAGTAATCAAATTACAACAAATGGAATCAAAGATTGAACTAGTTTAACCAGGCCAAATTCGGAGTTAACCGGCTTAACCTGGTTTGATTCAAATTGAATCGATCCGATCAGATCAGATTGGCCATTTTTCGTTTGAAAATCCGGCAATTGACGGTCCATTCCGACCAGCCAAGGCCAGCCTCATCCTTTTGAGCTCAAAAATGACAAAAATGTCCTTAATTGAAAATTACGAAAATACCCCCTAAGTGAAAATTACCAAAATACCCTTCCTTAAGGATTAAGCAAATTAATTAGGGGGTAAGCAAATCAATCATGGCCATTCATTTAGAATTGATCATGTCCGTCCATAATGCCATGTCACCAATCCTTAGCCCTTAAGGAATATTCTTAATCATTAAGGATGCATTCTAGGCCATTGGATCAATCTAAGGACTAAGATTCAAAGTTGATGGGAGTATATAGTATTTTTTCCCTCCAAAATTGACGGGCTCTCTCATTTTTCAGATCTGAATTCTCTCTCCTCTCTCTCTCTTTCTCTCTCTCTCTCTCTCTCTAGTCTATGTCTCTCTCTCTCTTGTGTTCTCTCTCAACCATCGGCCTTCCGCCTCATCGCCGGCTGTTTTCCGGCAAGCTGCCGCTCCACCGTCATTCCCCACGACGGCACAAGGCTAGTTGCAAGACCAGCTACCTTTGCTGGTGGTCGGAGCTTGCTATTTCGGCCAGGTTTGCTTCTCGGCAACATCACCGGCGCTGCTGCCGGTGATGTGATCAGCCGGTTCAAGCGGCTGAACCGGCTAATCGGCGTCTCCCTTTGGCGATCCAGAACTTCCAGCAGCATTCCTCGGTGTCTTCACGTCGCTGTGGTGGCTAGCTTTTCGTTGAACAGCCACCAGATCGCGTCCTTTGACTTGATTCTTCATTACTAGTTCACTAGTGCGAGATCGAATCCATTCTCACTATATTTTGTGCAATCTCTTCTCATAGGTTGTCGAGCTTTCCGAGACTTCTCCGTGCTGTTTTTTTTATCTGAATATGGAGGCTAGATCGCTCGATTTCGCGTTGGAGCATCGTTAAACAAGGTAATTACACTTGAAGGTGATTATGCAAATTCGTATCCTGGAAAACCTGCATGATTGAGATGCCGATTTCAGCTCGTTAATGTCGAAATCTTGCGAAGTGATGAACTTGAGAATCGTAAAACACGTCTTAAGCTTTAATTTGATATATCATATGCCTCAATCTGGAATGTGATGTTCAAGTTTGTTCTGATGATGTTCTGATTGATGTTATGCTGTTCCATGATTTTTATGATTTTCTATGATTATTTTTTGAAAAAACTTTCTTTATAAAAGTTGTAGATCACATCTTAATCTGCCCATCACAAAATTTTCATAAAATTCCAAGCATGTTAGCATTGTACGATTTGCAACGTCATGTATGTATGAATTTGATGACAAATCGGTTTTAGACTGACCTTCGTGTGTTTTTTGATTTTCATAAGTTCGTGTGTTCGAAATATGAAAAAGTTTTCTTCACAAAAGTTCACGTTGAGATCAAGATCTTTCTATTGATACTATTTCATCAAAATCGGAGGTCATTTGAATTTTCAAAAGGAATTTTCACAATCTGATCAATATCTGTGTCCAGATCTGATTTTCATTCCTTTAGAGTTCAGAAGATGTTTCTCCAAAATTGATAAAGTTAGAGTCCATTTTTGCAAAAAATCAAAATTACAAAGTTGTTCATTAGGGCCTCATTATGTTGCCTAGAAATTTTGAGGTCCTAATAGCAATTTTTGGAGGGTCAATTTTCTTAAAATTTCACAAAAGGTTTTCACGGGTTGAAATTTGATTTGTAATTGAGTCCTTCTTGAAAACCAAATTTTATAAAAATTTGGATGACTTTTTAGCAAAAACTCAAAACATGAAACTTGTTGCACACAGAGAATTCTAATTGCACAAAAATTTTCACGTGGTTTTGATAAGGTTTGTTATTTTTCTCGCCATTATTTTAAAATTCATAACAGAACCGAGTCCAGCCTGTCACTGAGATCAAATTTGATATTTTCGGGAAAATCGGCTAGATTTTAGAAAAAAATGATCTTCTTGACTTTTGATCCTCATTTCATAAGCTTTCTAATGACACATGAATCATTTCATTTGGACATCATTAGAATAGTTAATCACATATGAACAGAAGCAATCCGAATTAGATAAAAACTGAATAAGTGGTTTCCTTATGAAGCCCACTTCTCATTGTTTAATTGGCTTCGAAATAAAGCCTACGGGCTTGAATGCATGCTTATTTCATGGCTATGCATGTGTTGGTTAGATGAATGTTATATCCGGTGCATGTTCGGCAGGTAGTCCATTGTGGTCACTTAGAACCCGACTTTAAGGGTTAATTGATATGAGTTGCCATTTTGTGAATGCAAATGGTAGCTCATTATCGTTAACTATTGATCAAATAATGTTAGATGATTAGGCAGGTGTTGAATTGAAATGTATGAAAAACAAAGGCCGATCCCGAGGCCCATGTTTGATTAGTGAATTGTTTGCACCATTGTTTTTCTTTGGTTGTTCCTTTGTGCATCGTTTGTCATGAATGAATGTTGTGAATGTAAATACCAATACCCGAGAGGCAGTCCATGGGAGGATAATCCGAAATGATGAAAAACCAAGGCGATTGACCGATGTCCAATCCGGTCTCCATCTGTATTCATTTAATGATGGCGATAGACTGATGTCCAATCCGGTTTCAATTTGTACTCAATTCATTCATCCCCAATTATGTCTCGGGTTTTCAATTTGTGTTGTAATAAACATCCGATGAGTTGCGGGTTTTTACTTTCTCATACTTAGAATTAGCTCGTCTTTTCAATATTTTGAGTTTTTATTTTACGAAATGTCTTTCAATACAATTGATTGTTTCTTTCTTTTTCTAGATTAAGATAGGATTAGTTTAGAATCTTAAATGAAAATACAAAAATAAGATGCATGATCACCTAGTGGATTAAGGCTTTAAACATGAAAATGGTAAAGAACAAATGCATGACAACTTAGATAACAACCATGATAAGTTTAGCGGTACCGAAAGGGCGTTAATAGAAATATTAACGTAAGCTAGTCCCCAAACCTTTGATATCTGGTTTTTGTAGAAACCGAAACAAAATTCCCACGTTTCGATTGGGTATTCTAGCCGACCCCCCACCTAGGCTAGTGGCAACTCTTAAAAAAGACAAAATCGATCCGCTGTCACGCGAGATATGGATTTAGGGAAGATCCACATTCATGATCAATGGATCATATGGATAGCCAAAAAATTCATACTTCAATAAAATCATTTTTTATGATATGCCATATGAACCATTTCATGAACACTTATCTCTAAACCCGCCTTACCGAGTTCGGCCCTCGTGAGGTAGGTCGCGACAGCTGGCGATGGACTGGAGCGTCCTTTAACCGCGGGCAACTCCAGTGAGGGGAATGGATCTCCGATGAAAGGGGCGCTCATCCATAGATGCTCGGGAAAACGATTTTCATGCCACGAAATTGAAAGAAATGACAGTGTCAGCGTTGATTCAACGAGAATAAGAACAAAAAGGCATAAAAACCGAGTTCTAAGCACCGATTCCACAAAAACCCATTGGACTTTTGTTTGGACATTTCGTCGAACATGCGGTATGTATGTATCACATACACTTTCTTGGGTGAGATTCAATGCGATTTCTAGCTTTAAACACGATGTATACAACTCTAAACGACTATGTGTGATGACAAATTCATCTTAGTTTACACGAAAATGTTCGAAACTTTCAAACCCAAACTCGGTGCACAAAACTTCTAATATCTCATTCAAGCATTTCAATGAACAATTAGAATGCAACTAAGGATGTGAGGTCCGAATATGATTTCGATGTGATTCTTGGCCTAAATTGATACTTGCAGACCCAAGTCATCATTATACACAATGATCCAACTTCGGTGTCACATGATTGGGTCACGACACCACCTAGTGAACTTGGTACGTGTGACTACCGAGATGCAGGGGAAAGAACAGGGCAAGTAAGTACCTGGTTCGGTCGCCGAGTTCTAGATCAGTCGGGCTAGTGTGGCTGACGCATAAAAATGCTCCCGATGATCGCTAATCTTCTTGCAACGAAGCTTAGCTTGGTCGAGAGGAGCTTTGATGGCCAAGAATGAGAGAGCAGCTAACTCGGGTGTTTGCGGGTTCTAAGTGCGCGACGAAAGGGGCTCGATGGCGATTGGGGCGGTCCTTTGACGAACAAGCGAAGCTTCGTCTTCTCTGATTCCCCTCAAGATCTTTCTCAGTGTCTCTACTCTCACTCTCTATTCTCTCTTCCTCAGTCCCCCCCCCTCCCCGCCCCCCTCTTTTGTTTTCTGGAAGCCCCCTAAGACCCCCCTTTTCTCAAGCTCTCTCCTCTTCTTTTTATCCCGAAATGGCACCTCTCTCGCTTTGGGACCACAGGCTATCGTTTGACATCTACCCTTCAACACGCAAGACCTTGCCTGTTGCAATGCTAATTCCTCTACTGCCCGTCAAGAGCGTCCTGCTATGTGCCTTTTGTTCCCTCTGGTCCCCCTTGCTGAGAAAGATAAAAAGGAAAGAAGATAATGCTGGGTCGGGCCAAAGAGGAAAGAAAACTGGGCTGGCGCGCGTAAGAAGGAAAAAAGGGGAAAAAGGTCTGGGCCGGGCTGATCCGGCCTACTCAAACATGGTCAGGTCGGCCCAAATTTTTTTTTTTTGATTTTTTAATAAGAAAAATATGTCTAATAGACCTCATTAATGCTAATGCACCTAATGTCTATATGCCATGAAATTTAATGAAAATTATTTTTGTTTAGGGGTTAAAAATTAACCCCTAATTTTCTATGCAATGAAACCCTAAATGAATAGTCAAAATTTAGGTGTCAACAGCTGTCCTTCTTTGAAGGGGATTTCAAAAAAATTCCATTCAAAGACAAAAGACACCTAAATTTTGTTGGCGAAGGGCATGGGATGGCGTAATGCTTGGGGCAAGAGGAATGATTGGATTTTTTTTTGTTAAGGAAAAAGAAAAAAATAATAAATAAAGAAATAAAATAAAATAAAAAGATAAATAGGGGCTACAATCCTATGAACGTCAAAGGCCTCGTATAGAGACTAAAACCCTATGAATGGTTGAGGTGGAGGGAATAAATCCTTGAAAGTACGCCTAGGAGTTACAACCCTATGAACATCAAAAATTCCACATTGGGACTAAAACATTGAAAGTACGCCTAGGGGTTACAATTCTATGAACGTCAAAGATTCTGTGTGGGGACTAAAACCCTATGAACGACAAATGGAATAAAACTCTGAAAGTACATCTAGGGGTTACAATCCTATGAAGGTCAAAGATTCCGCATTGAGACTAAAACTTTGAAAGTACGTCTAAGAGCTAAAACCCTATGAACATCGGAGATTCTACATCGGGACTAAAACTCTATGAGTGGCAAAGGGGATAAGACCCTAAAAGTATGTCTAGAGGTTAAAACCCTATGAACATCGAAGATTCTGCATCGGGACTAAAACTCTATGAATGACAAAGGGGATAAAACCCTGAAAGTACGCCTAGGGTTTTTTGCACAGGGCATGATGTCATAAAAAACATGATTTTAAGGATAGACTCATGAACCTTTTGAAATCGAGATTTCACGTGAGGAGACCTATCATGCAAGAATGGTTCTGGATTGTTAGAACTTGTCATACCTGTCAATAAAAAAGATTTCAAAGTGGATATTGCACATTTAACGAAATGTGTTATAATAAGTGCTTTGTGCATTAGTCGAGAACAACGCCATTCAAATAAATGTCATGATAGATGATGTTACGAGATCCATGTCACTTGATCTGAAATGCCTAAGGTTTTTCATTGAAGGCCTTTAAATATGTCTAAGGTTTTTCACTCAGGGCTTGTCAAAATGCCTAAGGTTTTTCACCTAGGACTTTGGAGATGCCTAAGGTTGATAAGGCGCTCCGGCCTAAGAAAGCTCATTGTGCGAAGAAAGAGACTTTGGGCTGCGAACACTCACCAGGTCAATGAAATGCTCCGAGCTACAAATGCTCACTATGCAAAGAAAGAAACTTTGGGCTGTGAAAGCTCACCAGGTTGATGGGGTGATCCGGGTAGGTTGTTAAGGTGCTTTGGGTTGTGAAAGCTCACCGTGCAAAAAAAAAAAAAATACTCTAGGTTGCAAAAGCTTACCAAGCAAAGAAAAAAACTCTGGGTTGCGAAAGCTCACCGAGTCATTAAGGTGCTCCGGGCTACAAAAGGTCACGGTGCAAAGGAAAAGGCTATGGGTTGCAAAAGCTCACCAAACAAAGAAAAGACTCTGGGCTGCAAAAGCTTATCAGGTTGTTAAAGTGCTCTGGGCTATGAAAGCTCACCATACAAAGGAAAAAAGACTTTGGGCTACTAAAGCTCGTCAGGTAAATAAAATGCTCCAAGCTGCGAAAGCTCACCGTACAAAAGAAAAAAGACCCTGGGCTACAAAAGCTCATCAGGTCATTAAGGTGCTCCGGGCTACGAAAGCTCACCGTGCAAAGGAAAAAAGAATCTGGGCTGTGCAAGCTTGCCAGGTTGATGGGGCGCTTTGGGCTGCGAAAGCTTACCATGCAATTCTAAAGCTGTAATTCTATTAATCAAGAAGACTTCGAAATGGCCACTGCACATCTAATAGAATATGTTATAACAGGCGCCTTGGTAGGAAAAGTATAACAAGCAAGATCAAAATCATTCGAATGTCATGAAAGACACTATTAAAATAATATCATCACTAAGGAAGCATTGATTGCATGAGCAATTCAAGCTGGTTTCAATTGTTTAGAAAACATTCAACATCATTCAATATCACAAAATCGCCAACAAGCTTGAGAAGTGTCATTAATTATCAAATTCCCCTAGGAGGTAAATCTTTGTAAAACAAGACCTTGGCTCATGAAAAATGGCTCATTAAATATGCCAAACAAGAGCTCCTTAGTCGGGAAGGCTTCTCACATACTCTCGAGAAGGTAGGTTGATCCCATCCATTAATGTGGGAAGAAAATGTGATCTCTCCTTATACATCACACTACCAATGTCGAATGCTTCAAGAATCATTCGCAATAAGTACGCATTAACCAATCCAATAGGTTTTTTAAAGGACTGTAAAGTAGGTTTGGTCATGATTTCAATAATGGATAAGCATTATCGGCCAAGAAATGAAATAAACGTCCATCAGCATCTCCGCCAAGTTTATAAGTCAATAAACCTTAAGATGAGATAAGATAACCTTGCTCCCACTTCTTCAAGTGGTAACTTCTTTAGACATCGAAATTTCTACTTGGACCATCCCAATCAGAAGGGACATTGGAGATGGTTATAACATTGGTCTAGGTAAAGGCTCAAAAGGCTTAGAAATTCTCAAAATGGGTTTAAGAGTTGGTGATCACCATGGCATCATTACCATATCATCCAATCTTTTCGAAGACACTTGATTTTTGAAATCCAATTTGTCTTGAAAGTCTATTAACTAATCCTTTCAACACAAGAGCTTCGCTCTTTTCTCTAATGACTTTTGCATTTATAATGATTTTTCTTTTCTTCATGCAAGCATTTCACTTTTGACATTTTTTTTTTCACGAAAGAATTCTTCTCTTGATGCTACTTTTTCTTTGCTCTTTTTTACAATGGGCATCGACTTTGCATTTACTAGGTACACTGCTTTTTCATACCCCCTAGTTTTCATTTGACTTTTGCTCTTTTAACTCTTTTTTTCTTTGTAGCTTTTAGGACTTTTGAGATGTTTTCCACATTGTCTCATGAGTACCGATTGTCTTGGTAAATCACATGCTTTGCCCCAGTGTAGGGAGATAATCACCACTCGAGCTTTAGAAATGAATATTTAGGCTCGACTTGGCTAAGCAAAAGGTATGAGTGTTTGGGTAGAGAAATGAATGCTCTTCTTCATTTCGGGATGTTTCAAGTTGTCATAAAGACTCACCTGAAGTTACCACAAAAAGATTAATGCAAGTGAAAGTAAAGAAATCTTTCTCATCTTTTCACCATATAACGTCAAGCGAAACCTCCATATTTGCACCATTGTAGGGTGATTCTTGACAGGATTATTTGTGAATTCTTCACATTTAAAGGCTCAAATGGGCTTGACTCTGATCACTTATAGTGTGTAGGATATATGAAAGAAATGCCTCTTTTCACCTTGATCCATGAACTATTTGCGAATGAATCCTTCGTTCTCAAACAACACGGGTTTTCTTTTCTACTCAACTCTCAAATTGTTTACGGGACATGTTTGGAAGTGTCTTGCCTTTCCTCATTCTAAGTACTTCTCACTTGACACAATTAGCATCTCCCTTTCATTTTGTTGAGATCATCATGAATTGATTAATCTCCACAGGGAATTTTGATTCAAAATGAGTGATCCACCAAGCGTCAAGACAATTTTTGGATAAAGACGATATTGAAAATTTTTGTGAAAAGTTTGCTTTCACAATTTCTACCTTTGTGCTCTTTTTTTTTTTTTTTTTTTAATTCCCACTTTTGTGCTTGTTTTCACAAAAACATCAAAAACTCTTTCTTTATAATGAAAATTTTCCATTTGATTTCCATTTGAATTTTGGGAGAAGGGTACTTACCTACAGCATGGCGACTTGGTATTCTTGTAAAGAATAAGAAAGAATGTGTTAGTGCATGAATATTTATAGATTGAAAAATTGGAAACGACATACCATTACCCTTTACTTGCATTTGTCCTTCGGGTCTTTGATGCTTCCTATCAAAGGAAAATAGAATCATGTCAAAATTGGAATTAACACGGGCAATTGGAAACAATACAATTTACCCTTCATTTGAATTCACCATCTTGGGTGTTTGACAAGTCCCTTAATTTGAATTTGCTCTTCGGGCATTAACATTTCCCTTCGACATCTTCGATATTTAAGGGCATTGTCACTTGGATGCCTTGCCCCATTCATTACATGTTTCCTTGGTAGGAGGTGTCTCTCCCGTGGTCAATGTGTGCCTTTGTCTTGGATGTCTTGTCATGATTGGTCGGTGAGAGGCATTATCTTCATCATCAGATACACTCCCTTTTGATATAGGCTGCCCCATCATGTTTGGTTGGCGGTGTTCTATTTGAGCCCCTCTTCTTTTCAAAATAGAGTGACTCTAGCGCTTCGCGCTTCTTGGTCATTTTTGCAATCACCCTCTCCAATTAGAAATTACCTACACATAGGATAGAGACGTGTTATTTCTACGTTTAGGTGAATTAGATTGAGGAACGAAATACACCCTTTTTTCAAAGTCAGGAGATCATCTGATCTTGTCTTATCGACATGCTGCCTTTTTGTGATTTTCACATTTCGCTATTTCCTGCGAGAACAAATGACCACGTCAGTTTATAAATGAGATGCTTCAACTTGGAACGAATACTCCCTTTTGCATTTCATAGATGGAGAGTGCTTGATTCTCTACTTCTCGTGGACATGTTCAAAGTTAACTTTGCTTGCGTCCCTAATTGTGCTTTCAGGTCAGTCTGCTTGCCTCCTGATTTCAACTATCGCCTTTGCTTGCTTTAAGTATATAAACATGACTATTGCATGCAAAATGAAAGAGAGGCAATTCAAGGAAGAGCGTCTTAAGCTTGATGATGACTGCTTCAATCTCCCATCGCGAGGGGCATAAAAGCCTCCTTATCTCAATAAGAGTACTACTGTGAATATACGGCAATAGTAACCGCGGTGATCAAACCAAAGAAAGCCACGATACAAACTTTGCATTCACTTTCTTCATGGCTTACATTACAAAAGATAAAAGATGTCAGACCGAACCTCTTGGGGACAGGATTATCAAACTTCTCTTTCCATCAAATCCACTAGCAAGCCACCTTCCCAATTTTAAGTGACTTATAGATTGTCACTCAAAATGCTGAGAACATTGGGAGTGATCTTCCAACCATTTCCAAATTGATCCATAAAGAAGGATTGAACAACACTGCCTCTCGCCTTGTTCAACCTTTCATTTAATGATGTCAATCAACAGAGACATGGCCTCTAGCAATATTCTTGCTATTGGCTCTTAAATTGGTCATACTGAAAACCTTGTGCATTTCTCGAGATAACAACTAATAACCTCGTATGGGATCATGCGTATGAACAAGCTCCGACCCTTCATTTATTGTCAGAGGTTCTTGAATTGAACTGGTCATTCTTCGCACCGTACGCCTACTATGGTTTCCCTTTATGTACAAAGTTGATAACTTGAGTCCAACATCGAGGGTCACAAACAGGGACGTATCTCAAAACAGAATGCTCCGGCCGATTGCAAGGAGTTGTTTTACAAAAACCAGTTTGCAAGTAATGTTCGCTCTCCTTTATAGTGACCTCGATATGAGCATAACGAGTAAACATTAATTGCCTGAATTCAGCAGGCTTCTGTGGCTAGAACATACAAATGCTTGAATGGCTCACCCAAAAAATTAGAAGCCAATAGCCAAGAATTCAAGAAATTGGCCAAAGCAATGGCTACAGAAGAAAAAGGTCCCCACGAGAGGGTGTGACCACCCAGCCTTTACTCTATACAACTCAATCTCTTGCTTTCGCATTTGGGCGAATCTCCTCTTCCAGGCATTGATCTCGGTTGCAATGAAGGAAGACATAGTTCTACCAGGAAGTGAGGCATTTGAAATGCGAGACAAAATAATTCCCACGTTCTGGAGTGTTTTGCGACCATTTCACTTGTAAGAGAAAGCATCATTGAAAGATCATTCCATGGTTTATCAATCAAACGCCCATTTGGGTTTTGCAAGCCAAATTAGTTCCAATCATTTAAGTCAGAGAAATTTTCCTTCAAAGCCGTGACTTCAATTTTGAAAATTTCACCCATTAAAATGTGAATCTATTTTTTGAAAAATTTTCAATTTTGAAAGGTCCAAACACCCAATATAATTTCAATTTGACACCACAAATGGCCACGTTGACTTTGAAAAATTTAGTGACAAAAATTGATCTTCAGCCCATAATTGAAAATTCCGACAAACCAATTGTTCTGCGGGGTCAGATGAGAAATATTGGCCAGCGTTGCATGTAGAAATTTTCTTATTGTGGGCCTAAATCATGTTGGGCATTCAATTGATTTCCATGGATTTTGCGAAAATAAAATTTCAATTCAAAGTGAACCGATAATGAGAGAGATCATACTTATAGCGGGTGATGATTGTTTTTTCAAATCACAAAGACACGCAGCTGCACTTGTGAGGTTCACTAAAGGTAGGATTCTAAAGACTTGCGGTCCCCATCCCAAACAAATCAAAAGAGTTTTCCCCATTTTGCACTTGCGTCGGACAGTCCTCTTTTTCACTATTTGAAGATGGGCGGAACCAAAAGGGGATAGCCATGGGTCCTTGCCCGCACGGTTTCCACACTTTTGGCTCCTCCTATGGGTTTCTTAAGGCGATCGGCATTTTAGATTGCAGGTTGTGTGTGCAAGGTATAGTACTAAAGCAGGTAAAAACACGCACAACAATTGATATCAAAACAACACTTTAATTTTCATTCACATACACATACACCCTTTCACCAACCTGCAAAACAAACACGTCAATAAACACTCTATCATTTATAACTCTCAACCTACAATAACATTTAACACAACGTTAGCGGACTTACCTTAGCCTTCACGAGGCGCTACCATAATATCATGTTAGTTAACAAACAATTAAGTTCATTAGGCCTAAGTTCTCAAGTCTCCGGTGGAGTCACCAAGCTGTCGTGACCTATTACCAGCCAAGAGGTATTTGTCGATGGATATGAATAATGATTAGTTCATTTGAAGGGTGAACCAAATGATTCATTAATCCAATGACCGAGGTATTCCCAAGCCTCATACCTCGTGCGACGAGATTCGTCTAATTTAAGCATTTGATTGGAGTCGCCACTAGTCATGATTAATGGTCAGCTAGAAACCCTGATCGAGACGCGAGAGTATCGTTTCAGTACGCGTGAAAATCAGAGATTCTAAAATTTGAGGGCTTGATTACAGTAGCAATCTAACTAGTGCTATTTCGATACCTAAACTTGAATTTCTGCAAACTTTCGATACCTAAACTTGAATTTCTGCAAACTAACGTACTGGACAGCCTATCGAAAAAACTAAGATTCCATTTAACCGTTCTAAAAACAGAAAATAACAATCAATGTATTTAAAGTGCGCAATCGGATAATCATGAAAAAAATAAACAACCAGCGACCTAGCATTGTCTCTAAAAAGAAAATGCAATCAAAAGCCCTAAGGTAAAGCTCTAATGGCTTATTCGATTTTTGATAATTTTTTAGAGGGTTTTTCAAATTTTTCATTTTTTTTGAGTTTTTTAACCTAAAATCTAGTGAAATTAAGCCCAAAACTGATTTCTGAACATTTCCTAATTTTCTGATTTTTTTTTTTGGAATTTTTCCGAATTTTTCTTAATTTTTTATGAATTTTTTAATATTTTTATTTTTATATTTTTTTTTAAATTAATTTTTTTGGGATTTTTAAACATTTTCGAATTTTTTGGAATTTTAATATTTTTAAAATATTTTTGAATTTTTAAAATTTTTAAAATTATTATTAATAAAATAAAGATTTCGGCCCGGATCCCTTAACCCGATCCGACCTGGCTATCTGACCTGATTCTCAAACCCGCTCAAAACCTCTTTTTATACCTCTCTTTTCTGATTTTTTTTATTTTTCTTTTTCTCCCTTCTTCTTTTTTTTTTTTTTCCTCTTTTGTTTTTTCTTTTGTTTCTTTTTCTTCTTTTTTAAAATTTTTCTTTCTACACTTCTGGACATCTTCTTCCCATTGCCCATAAACTAACACATGAAGCCCTGAACACCAACTTCAACCAAGAGCTTGCTTCCATCACTAAAGGCCCCTTCACGCTCGAGGCTTCACGCTTCCAACTGAGGCCACGTTGGGATGCTACCGCTGGCTGTCGGCTCAGGCCGCGAGCGCTGGCGATGGACTGGAGTGGCCTTTAACTGTGGACAACTCCGGCAAGGGGGATGGATCTCCGATGAAAGGGGCATTCATCCGTGGATGCTCGGGAAAATGATTTTCATGCCATGAAATGGAAAAAAATCACACAGTCAGTGTTGATTCAACGAGAATAAGAACAAAAAGGCATAAAAACTGAGTTCTAAGCGCAGATTCCACAAAAACCCATTGGGACTTCTATTTGGACATTTCGTCAAACATGCAGTATGCAAGTTAAGATACACGTTCTTGGGTGAGATTCAATGTGATTTCTAGCTTTAAATACGATGTATACAACTCTAAACGACCATGTGTGACGACAAATTCATCTCAGTTTACACAAAAACGTTCGAAACTTTCAGACCCAAACTCGGTGCTCAAAACTTCTAATATCCCATTCAAGCATTTCGACGAATAGTTAGCATGCAACAAAGGATGCGAGATCCGAATATGATTTCGACGTGATTCTTGGTCTAAACATGATACTTACAAACCCAAGTCGTCATTATACACTACGATCCAACTTCGGTGTCACATGATTAGGTCACGACACCACCTAGTGAACTTAGTACGTGACACTACTGAGATGCAGGGGAAAGAACAGGGCAAGTAAGTACCTGGTTTGATCGCTAAGTTCCAGATCAGTCGGGCTGGTGTGGCTGGCACATAAAAATGCTCCCGATGATTGCTAATCTTCTTGCAACGAAGCTTAGCTCGGTCGAGAGGAGCTTCAACGGCCAAGAATGAGAGAACAACTAACTCGGGGGTTCGCGGGTTCTTAGTGCACGGCAGAGGGGGCTCGACGACGATTGGGGCGGTCCTTCGACGAACAAGCGAAGCTTCGACTTCTCCGATTCCCCTCAAGATCTCTTTCGGTGTTTCTTCTCTCACTCTCTGTTCTCTCTTCCTTAGTCCGCACCATCCCCCCACCCCCCCCAAAACCACCCTTTTCTCAAGCTCTCTCCTCTTCCTTTTATCCCGAAATGGCACCTTTCTCGCTTTGGGACCACAGGTTGCCGTCTGACATCTGCCCTTCGACGCACGCGACCTCACCTGCTGCAATGCTAATTCCTCTATTGCCCGTCGAGAGCGTCCTACTATGTGCCTTTTGTTCCCTCTAGTCCCCCTGCCGAGAAAGATAAAAAGGAAAGAAGATAAGCTGGGCTGGGCCAAAGAGGAAAGAAAACTGGGCTGGCGCGCGTAAGAAGGAAAAAAGGGGAAAAAGGACTGGGCTGGGCTGATCCGGCCCACTCGAACCGGGTCGGATCAGCCCAAAAAAATTTTGATTTTTTTAATAAGAAAAATATGTCTAACAGACCTTATTAATGCCAATGCACCTAATGTCTATATGCCATGTAATTTAATGAAAATTATTTTCGTTTATGGGATAAAAATTAACCCCTAATTTGATATGCAATTAAACCCTATATGAATAGTCAAAATTTAGGTGTCAATAATAACCCATAATAACAGTAACACTCACCATGTAGTTCACTTTGTTGGGATGAATGTGAGCTATTGTATAAGATCCTGCCATTCATTTACAAGATTGAGCTGGTAATTTTGAGAGCAAACTAAAATAGATGCTCAAATTTGCCAGTTAGGGTTTTCAAATTGGGGTTGTCTTTCAATTTGGGAATTTAGGGTTCTTATTTGGGGGAAATCCACCGAATGATGTTGTTTTTATCGTTGACATGTTGATTGGACCTCCGACGACTCACGTCGGCTTCAAAAATTAATAAAAGAAGGCCACATCAGATTTTTGGCCAATTAGATCAGAGTTGGCACTTAAATGATCGTTTTTCAAAAATTTGACACTCAAGCGATCCAAAAGAAACTTTTGGCACTAAAGTGAACGCCATGTATAATTTGTGGCACTTGTAGTGTTCTTCTCCCAGTAACAGGTTGACATAAGAGCATTTTCAACGCTATAAGGAAACCATAAATAGGTACTTTAGCTTAGTATTAGATAAAGTATGTGAAATGGGAAAAAATTTGATCCAACCAATTGATCGGCAATTTAGGGAAGTTCCAGAGAAGATTAGAAATAATCGAAGATTTTATTCATATTTTAAGGTATGTTTAGATTATACAATAGAAAGGAATAACTAAATATAAATTTCAATTATACAATAATCTTAAGGTTTTTGTTTCAGGATTGCATTGAAGTTATTGATAGCACACATATCCTAGCGGTGGTACCTTTGTAAGATCATATTCATTTTATTGGTCGAAAAGAAATACTGACTCAAAATGTATTAGCGGTGTGTAATTTTAACATGGAATTTATCTATGTTTGTGCTGGTTGGGAGGGACAAGCTCATGATGCTCGTATCTTGGGGTAAGGATACTAGAAGTGCCATAACTTTTTTTTAGCTCACTTGAGTGCCAGTGCCACTTCCGGCGAAAATAGATCACTTGAGTGCCATTTCTGGCAAAAAAGCTGACATGGATTTTTTAATTAATTTTTCATCTGACGTGGATTTTTTAATGTTATTTTATTTTATTGATTTTTAAAATTTTTATTTTTCTCGCCAAATCCGATGACACCTTCTTGCTCGCAGCGATGGAGGTTTTCGCCAGATTTGGTGAGGCTATTCAGCCCACGGCTAACTAGATGACCTTTGCGGCCTCGCCCATTGCCGGCAACATCGTCACAGGGCCTTCGAGGCCAAGGGCATGGTGGCCCTTGCCCAGATCATAGTCGGTGAGGGTTGATGGTGACCCTCACCAGAATTGAAAAAAAAAATTGCAAAAATAAAAATATTCAAAAATTTTAAAAAAATTAAAATATTGTCCACGTCAGCTCTGGCGGAGCCACGTCAGATTTTTTGGCTGCAAATGGCATTTGGCATTCAAGTGATCACTTTTTCAAATTTTTCGCACTCAAGTGAGCCAAAAAATAGTTATGGCACTCAAGTAAATGCCGTATAAAGTTAAGGCACTTATAGTATCCTTATCCCCTCGTATCTTTTATGAAGTCCTCGGAAGATGTGATTTACAATTTCCTCATCCTCATCCATGTTCGTTATTAATGGCTTTTGTGCATTAGAGCATTCGTATGTATCAATATCGTATATGTTGATTAAATTTACATAATATTTGTGTAGGTAAATATTATTTAGTAGATGCCGGATATTCAAATCAAACAAGTTATTTGGGGCCATACAAAGAAGTTAGATATCATTTTCCAGAATTTCGACAAGGTCCTACACCTTCAAGTTATCGGGAAGCATTCAACTGTCATTATTTCTCGCTAAGATTAGAAATTGAGTGAGCCTTTGGTGTATTGAAGAGGAAATGGAAGATTCTCACGCATATGCCAAGTTATCCATTTGAGAAGCAAGTGAAAATTATTATAACAGAAATAACCTTGCATAATTATATACGAAGAAACGTCATCAATGATAAACATTTTGTAAGAGCAGATTTGGATCCCAATTATAGATATTCAATTGATCATGATGATGTGAATGACGGGGCTAGTGCTTCAATGCTAATTTATTTTCTAACATGGTACGTTTACATGATCAAATAGTCATGAGTTTAGTAAATACTTAAGGATGCTTGTAAATTTCAATGATAATCTATTTTTTTCCTCAATGCACATGTGACAATGTTTATTATAATTAAATTACTCTCTTTTTGCAAAGATGTGGTTTATTTATTTATTAATTTGTTAATATATATCTTTTACATTACTCTAAATGTGAAAATATAAAAGTTACAGTCATTATTTTTTTTCAATTTTAAACAAATTAAAATTTAAAAACTTAAATTAGTCAAACCAAAGGACTTCCTCAAATATATATTTACTAGACAGCATTTCCCCAAAGTTGCTTCCCAAGGCACTTTTCAATTACAATTTACCAAATAGTCTTTGCATTTCACAAAAACCCTTTAAAATAAAGGCCTTTGCTTTTCTCCGAACGCTTTCGTCAAAAGCCTTCCCAAATGCAACCTAAATATCAACCAATTTCCAATGTTTTGCTTTGAATTTGATCATCACAAAACAATCTTGAAAGATTGAAGATTAGTAATTTCCAATAAAGTAATCCAAGCTAGATCACTAGCTATTGCATTGTATATATACCGTTGAGTCTAACAAAGTCTGAAATGTTGAAGTTTGATTCGAAGTTCTTCTCATGTCCAAATACGTAAAGTCTGAATATCATAAAAAGCCTTGATAATATCAAGCGCTTCCCTTGATGGATTCTTCATATTGCTTTAAGAATATTCTTGACATATATTGATGATGTCTGCGAATACTTTGAACCGTGAATAAGATACTTAGAATCTAAACATTGTTTTTCCATTAATATCACCTGAAATTATTTAAGTCAGATTCAATAGAAATTTATGGAATATTTTGTCAATCTTCAAAACATATTAGGAGGTTTTCACAACATTATTTTTATTTTTTTTATTTTATTTTTCCTTTTCTTCTCTTTTCCTTCTTTTATTTTATTTTAACTATGGCTGATAAGGGCTCGAGGTTGGCCAACCCTCTTTGGCCATTGAGTGAGGGCCGCAAAGCCCTCGTCGATCACTAGCGGTCAAAGCCCTCTCCGACAGCGGTGGAGAGCGTCCTGGCCCTCACCAGCAAGAGTTGTAAAAAGAAAATAAAAGAAAATAAAAATTAAGAAAAAGTTCAAAAAATATTAAAATATTATCGAAAAAATTCACTTCGGTGCCGGCTGAACCACATAAGACGGTTGGTGTTCGCTTAAGCAATTTCTGGCCAAAATTGACCGGACGGACTCAGTTAGCCAAACATGAAAGCTTTTATGACTGAATTGGCAAAATTAAAATGTTTACGACTGAATTGACAATAACATAATAGGTTTAAGACATTTTGGATAATTTTTCCCTTACATATATGAGGTTTTTACCTAGTATTCATGGACAACAGAGTATCGGAAGAGCTGATAATATATTGAAAGTAATATTATGAAGAAAGTGTCTTTGAAAGTTCAAGAACATTTGAACCCCGAAGAACTATTAGCGTTAGAGATACGTAACACAAGACCGTTCGAATAGGAAATAATTGACTAAGATCAACAGCAATTTCCTTTTTCTTTGAGAGTACTTCATGTTTGTAATTTTTAGGCTGGAAATAGACTACATCTCTCATATATTGATCGTCTCATACTGATTCTTTCGTAAGTTTGTGGCGATTTAGAACGCGAACTTCAAAGTACATGCGCATAGAAGGATCCTACTCTTAAAATTTGTTGGGCTTGAGACCAATGATGTCAAAGGGTCAATGAGCGCCTCTTTCCTGGTGAGCTCGCCATAGACTCGAGACAGATAGGTCATTTGATTTGGGTCAATTCACATCATTCGATTGTCGTTGACTCCGAAGACTTGAAAAGAAGACCCGGGAAGAGACCGCAGAAATGATATTACGTGGTTGGCGGTGCAAAGGAAACTCATCTGTTAGCAATTTTTTGGTGGAAGAGAAGTTCGAATTGATTTGGTTTTCATTCATTGCGTTCAATTGTTATCGACTCTGAAGACTTGAATAGAAGACATGGGAAGAGGCCGCAGAAATGGGCATTGCGCTTTTGGCAGTGCAAAGGAAACTTCTCTTTTAGCATCTTTATTAGAAGAAAAGTTGGAGAAAATTCTAAAAAGTTCGGGAATCTTCTCTTTTAGCATTTTTTATTAGAAAAATGTTGGTATTTGGTCTTCTGTAGTAGTCTTACTTAATAGTTTTTGAACGACCTCATGTGGACTTTAAAAAAAGGTCTTTCCTAGAACTTTCACACCATAAAGTCCGCGAAAATGGGTAAGATCGGACTCTAGATAAACACCATTGGACTGGGTTGTTGAACAAGTTTTACGACCAATTAGAGAGAGAGAGAAAGAGAGAGAGAGAGAGAGGAGCGAGTCAGGAAGCAACAAAGAGCTAAGAGCAAGCTAAAAGACAGGCTTTCTAAATTGAAGATGGCAATGTGCTGGCTTGCCACGGGCAGAGGTACTTCACTATATTTTTTGTCTTTTGCTTTCAAACCATTACAAATTTTATTTGGCTATAATGCCAGAACAAAAAATGGTTCAGATAAGACCTTTCTACGTTCTCGACCATTCATGAATTTATATATACACAGATGCGGATCTTCTGGTTAATAGTGCTCATGAAGAGTTCATCTATTTAACCAGATTAAATATCTTGGTTGTATTTTAGGATGGATTTGGCAATAGGATTAGTAAGCACTTAACTTCAGAGCGAGTATGTGGCTTTTCCTCAAATTATTTCCATACATATGAAACAGTTTACCTCATCAATCTTTTTAGCTTCCTTCTTTTCAAAATTTTTATAACACGGGGATCCAAACCTTTGACGCAACTAGTATACACTTAAGCTCATAAATGATAAACCGCTTTGTGCACGTTTATTAAAGATGATCTGCTCATAGAGTGATAGTTGTGGCGTGGGCCGGAAGTCATTCTGCTGCATCGACTTTGTAATTCGAGCACAGAATTTGCTGTGTCGCATCTTATTTGTCCAATTGCTGCACATTTGGGACGAGCCATTTAATAACCTTCTATCTCCTAAAATAATCAATTGTGTTCGAATGGTTGTTTTTGGCAGAACCAGCTAAATACAATAGAGCTCTTCCACCAGCTCATTTTTCATTGAAGATTGAATCATTTTCCGCATTATCAAGTTTGGACAAGGACAAGTATGATTCCGAGGTATTCAAAGCTGGGGGCTACAGATGGTGAGCTTTTGATTTCCCTTTTTTTTCCCTTCCATACATATTTTTATCTCCTTATATTTTTTGGCACCGCAACTTTAATGCTTAATCAAATTAACTGCTAAATAAACGCTTCTTTTCAGGAGCCTATCTCTTTACCCTAATGGAAACAAGAAAGATAATGGATCGGGATACATTTCCCTCTATTTGTCCATCGAGGAGAGAGATAAACTTGCTGAGGGGCTGAAGGTTCACATCAACTACAAGCTTTTTGTGTACAACAAGTCACGAAAGGAGTACTTGACCATCCAAGGTTGATAATCACATAATTCATAATCGATGTTTATGAAGTCACAATTCCGATTACATAATCATAGTTCAGAATTAACAACATAATTATATCAATTTGTGGAAATCTGTGTAGATGCTGAGGGGGCAGTGAGCAGCTTCCACCGCTTGAAGACCCAACGCGGGTTTCCTCGGTTTCTTTCCTTGAAAAAATTCGAAAAAGATGGATACCTTGAAGGGGACTCTTGTACATTTGGGGCTGAGGTTTTTGTCATCCAACCTGCCCAGCTGAGGGAGGAGTCTTTTACCCTGACCAAATACCCGACTCGAAGAACACACACATGGAATATCCAAGGCTGGTCCACATTGGGCACACGTCACCATTCCAACGAGTTTACCATCGAAGGAAGGCAATGGTACATTCCCAGAACGAAAAAGTTTGCAAAAATGAAATTTGACTACCCGCCTTTTGCCTTTCTAAATTTATTTATTTATTTTTTGCTTGTGTTTGTAAATAGAATTAGCTAGAACTTGTAAGTTTTTACCTGTAATTGTCGTGTGCAGGAAGTTGTTGGTGGATCCCAAAGGCAATACGGACAGTAAGGAAAAGTCGATGTCCGTTTACTTAGAAGTGCAACGCCTTACTGGGAAGATGAAAGTGTATGCGGAATTCTGCTTGCGTGTGTTGGACCAACTCAAAAATAAACACAAGGATCATGAATGTATGTTTTTCTTTTTATCTTTGTCACAGGTGTAAACTTTTACTTTTTTGGTTTTTACTTAATTTAAATCTTGCGAGACACATTCTTTGACTCTTTATTTACACAAAACACCCAAAGATATTACAACATGCAAATGTTGGCACGTGAATTCGCATATAACATTTTCATAATTTTTTTGAAATTTGAATGTTATAAATTTGGCAAGAAAGAAAGAATAATTTTTTTTATATTTTTGCTTTATACAAAATTTACCGGCATATGCAAACACATGTAAGTATTACCATTTAAAATCACGTCAAACTTTTCAAGATCTTTTTATAAAATGAATATCACTATAATTTTATGAGAAAATTCTAAATGTCATTTTTGGAAATGGCTCAGAGCCCATCTACATATAACTTCTCAAACTTTTGAGGACCATAGCAACAATTCACACATGCATGTGTATATCTTCTATTGAAAGAACATAATGCTCTCTATCTTAGTGAGTCCGAATTGAGTAGGAGTATAATAAGTAATTTTTTTTTTTTGTGGGGGCATTGCAGTTAAATGCTGGCTAAGTGCCTCACATCCCAGAGGGGGAGATGCAGACTTTATGTCCTTGAAGGATCTCCAGAAGAAATCGGGAAAAGGGTTGGTTTCCAATGATACTCTGATAATTGAAGTCCAGTTTCATGTCATATCAGCCAAGCCAATCTTAAAGCTTGTAGGAGTTTGATGACTTGCTTCAATATTTATTGTGTTAAAATAGATTCCTTGAGAATAGTGTGTACTGAGCATATAGCATTGGAATTGGTACCCCCAACTGTCATCAGCTTTTTGGCCGAAGTCATTGAAATAATCTATTTTCTTCCGATTTGACATCAAAGTGATCCGAAAAAAAATTATAGTACCAAAGTGATTTCCGTACACAACTTATGGTACTTCTGGTGTCTTTTTGCCGAAACTTATTTATAACTTGATGTTACTATATTGAAGCATAACATTCTCTACTTCTCTATTTTCTTCCGATTTGACACCAAAGTGATCTGATAAAAAGTTATTGCACCAAAATGATCTCTGTATACAACTTATGGCACTTCTGATGTCCTTTTGCCGAAATTTATTTATAACTTGATGTTACTATTTTGAGATGTGCCATCCCATGGGGCACTTCACCTTGTTAGATCTCAGTTTTTAGGTCAACTTCTATATATGGCCTCCTGGGCATCACTGGGTAGGCGTTGGTCGCTTGGTTCAGCACCATTGACCTCCTGAATCAGAAGCTGTCCTTTGTGATATCCATGGATCCGTGGATCGCTTTCTTTGTCCTGCCTTTGAAAGGTGGATCGTGAGGGCGTACCTTGAGGGGGCGGCTCCCTACGTCTGCCTCGCAATGCGGCTCGTATGTCTCAGCAGACAGCTTGCTAGAGTGCGCCCTTGAAGGCGATTTACGACGGTGCGCTTCAAGGGACTAATACTTGTAATTATATACCTCAAAAGGCGGTTTGTAAGTGTGTGGCTTTGGAGCCAACCGGATACCCTAGCACTCGTGTACTCGCTGAAGTTTATCTCTCCTCGAGGACTCCAAAATCTTGAACTTAACTCCGACTGTTTGAGTTTAATTCTATCTTTGAAGTGCCCAGATCACACCGGATGGGTAGAGCACGCTCTTATCTCTGAAACTCCAAATATGTTACTCTGCTTTGGTGATCTAAGAGTAGCCACTCGTAGTAGAAAGCAAAACAGAGTAGCGGACTAGGTTGTAAAAGTCCGGTGAGCGAATTCTCTTCCACAGAATTGGCTCGTCCAACCCGGCCCTTATGGACTTGTTGTGTTTATATGCCCCTTTTATGGGCCCCTACGTTTAAGTCTTTAATAAATAAATAGTGTTAATACTGTAAAAAACCCCAAACTGATATATCATTGACAAATTTATCCAAAATTAATACACAAATAACAATTTTACCCTTCGTTAGTTCTGTTAAATTTACCGTCAAATTACTGAGTTGGATAACACGTAACAATTAACGGATGTACCAATTTAGAGCTTTACCCTCTGTTTGTCACGGTGTACTAGTTTATGGTATTTCGTGATATTAATCAAATTTAACGGAAACTAATGAAAGGCAAATTTGTCACAAATGTGGGATTTTAGTTGTCAAAAAATTAGTTTGAGATAAATCTATTTCAAGTACACCAATTTGGGGATTTTTGGTGATCAAAAACTTAGTTTTTGGTAAATTTATCACGGGTATATCAGTTTAGGGTTTTTCGTGGTATTAGCCATAATAAATAAAGCTATTATTTTGACAAAAAAAAGTGTGGTTTTGGAGATGAGGGGAAAATGTTCAATTAGTCCTAAACTAATTATCCGGATACTAATTCAGTCATAAAATTTTCAATTTTATCAATTTAATCCTAACCTTTTATGCGAAATTTCAATGTAATTTTTCCGGTTAACTTAGCATGGCCTCAATGTTTGCGACAAACTCTAATTGTCCTCTTCTTGTATTAAAAAAGAAAAAGAAAATAGCAATAGCTTGGAACATGCCACACCTATGAGGGCAAATTTCATTTTCCTTTCAAAAATAAAATAAAGAAAAAATTTCAAATAAAGACCCAAAGTGCTCTCATTTTCTCAAATAAGGACCTGAAATGAACCATGTATCAAGTAAGGATATGAAGTGCCCTCACTTTCTCAAATTAGGGCATAAAATGAATCTTATCTTAAATAAGGATCTGAAGTGATCATCCAAGTCTCAAAAAAGAGTATAACCTCATCGAAGTCAAGAGCATTTTCATCTTCTTTTTTTTTTTTCCTTTCATTCTTTCTTTTTTTCATTTTTTTGTTTTTTTCCATAAAAAACAAACTCAAAAATGAAAAAAAAAACAAAGAATCTAAAATAAAAGAAAAAAAAAAAAAGGGGGGGAGGGCTGGCAGCAACCCTCCCGCTTATGGCCGTTGTCCCATGGCCGGTGGGGCGGCGACAATGGCCAACAGGGTCATCGGCAACCCTCACCTAAATCTAGGTGAGGTCCGGCCCTCGCCCAGGTATGCGGGAGGGCTGCTGGCCCTCGTACAGGTTTGGCGGACCTCTCCTGGCTCTAGCTAGGCCCTTGCCTCTGGCCAACCACCCCGCCGGCCATGGTCGTTGCCCCAAGGATGATGGGGCGGTGGCCACAGGCAAGGAGGGCTAGCCTTCCCCTTGTTTTTTCCTTTAAAAAAAGCATTTCTTTTTAATTTTTAATATAATTTAATTAAAATTCACATTAAAATCATTTTTGGACCAAAATGTCCTTGGTCGGCCGAAAAATTTGGCTCACCGGCAAGGTTAGGCCTTTATTTGAAGTTGTTATAGCCACTTCAAACCTCTTATTTGAGAAAATAATGACACTTTAGATCTTTATTTACTGCAAAGTCCACTTCATGCTTTATTTGAGAAAGTGAGAGCACTTCGAATCTTTATTTGAAATTTTTCAAAATAATAAATAAATAGGCGTTCCCTTTCCAAAGGACCAAAAAAACAGAAGACATTTCCCTGTTTTCCCCCCTTCTCCTGTGCTCGTCGAATCAAAAAGGCCTTGCCTTCCGCTCATCGACCCTCTCCCAAAAAAGCTCATTTCCATGTCACATCTCCCCCCTCCGCCCCACTATAACAAGCAACCACCCCCCTCCTCTCTCCTCGTCTCCCCCTTCTCCTCCCCCGCCCCTCTCTCTCCCTCTACACCCGCACGCGCCCCAAAAGGCTCCTCCGCCGCCCCCCGCCGCCGCCCCGATGGCGTCCCCCGATGCCCAGGCCGGCCCGCAGCGCCGCCAGCACGTCGTCGTGATGCGCCACGGCGACCGCATCGACAACTTCGAGCCGCTCTGGGTGTCCACGGCGGCCCGCCCCTGGGACCCGCCCCTCGTGGAGGCGGGCCTGGTCCGGGCCTTCTGCACCGGCCGCAAGCTCCGGGATCAGCTCGGCTTCCCGATCCACCGCGCCTTCGTGTCCCCGTTCCTCCGCTGCGTCCAGACGGCCTCCGAGGCGGTCTCCGCCCTCTGCGCCGTCGGCGACGACGACCTCACCGCCACGACCTCCGAGGCCCTCTCCCTCGATCCGTCGAGGGTCAAGGTCAGTCCCCGAGTCTGTGATTGTTTGAGTGTGCACGCGTTGTGATGTGCGATCGTTTGAATGTGATGGCGATGTCGATGTCGATGGTTTTGATTGGAGCAGATGGTCGATTGATTGGTAGAGGCCGAGAGAGCAATGGACTTTAAGGTCAACGCGTGCGGGTGTGGATTCTGCGTGGTGCGTAGGTGGGATTTGGTGACGTGCGTGTCAAGCTAAAGAGCGGTATTGCATATATATACGGTCCAGGCTAGCTTGGTACGTATGTAGATTTGATCAGATAGCAAACACTTCTCCGGAGTGAATGACTAGTGGGAAATATTTGCACTCTGTATGAGTAATAGAGTGGCCTACATCCATGCGGGACCCACTGTTATGTGAGAGAGGAATGAATTAAGGTGTGCAAATTAGCTTTAGCTATGGTTATCTAGAGGATAATATGTAAAGTTAGAAACTTGTCTGATGTGTAGAAATCCTTCCTAGCGAGATGTTGATGTTGACTTGAAATGTTTTACTGAGAGAGAGGGAGGGAGAGAGAGGTGTGTGGTGTGTCTCACTAGAGTGATGCAAAATTGAGCAACAACATTGTGGCATTGGTTTAAGGGGGAATGAATGTGTGACCTGTCTGATCAAAATCAAGTGAAAAAGAGAGTGCCATTGCCTATTTGAATCAAATGCTTGATAACAGATTGAGGTTTGACTTTACTGATACAGTTATCTGGTGAGACTTGTGGGCTGAAGTTTGTGAACTTTAATTTTTCATTTGGGCTCTGAAGAGAATGCATATTGCTTTTTCCCATTTTGGGATCAGCTTGCATTTGAAGTTATGTTTGGCGATAGGTAAGTAGTTATAATCTAATTAGCTCAGGAAACATTCATTCCCGGCAATGGGCATATCTTTGAAACACAGTTATCTGGATATTGTATCATGTAACATTCTTAACTATATAAGGCGCTGCATAGTGATTTTAGATCTTTTGCTGAACTCTGGAAAGTGTATCAAATATGTGGCATCAGTAAGGCAATGGCAATATGCAATAGTAGGCGGAGTCAAGCAGTGCAGTGCAGTATCAGAGTATCTTTGAATTAGCTAGATTTTATCATCATTGTCGGTTTTAATCAAAGAGTTCTAATCTTGTTTATGCCATGTTAGTGTAGAGGGAAGGTAGGAGAAATTTTTATGAAGGAAAGCTAATCTCAGGGTGAAACATGTCGCTTTACTACTTTTGAGATAATGGGGATTATGTGAGAGTTCAGGAGAAGGATATTTTCTCTTTCAGTCAGGCTCTGTTTCATCCAAAGTTGGAAGGAAGCAAAGGAAATAATTTTCTTCCACTTCCAAAGAGTACATAGTCTTTCGATAGTTCACTTCTTGCTTCATATTAACATGTCACTACCAAGAGATGAAATTGTCTCGGTTTAGTTTTGTCTCTTCCTTTCTCTCACTTTAGCTATTTCTTCCGGTTTAGGTCATCTAGATCTTCCATTTGTATGAAAAGCAGTAAGCACAAACATTCTTGCAAAGTCTTTTGAATTGGGTGCTTCTTAATAATATTATGTTTTGGTTATGACCTCCGTGGACTTCTATTGCTTTGGTTGACAGATCTAATGTGAGTGGGAACTAGGTTGAACAATGTTCACCTGTATTGCTTGGTTGCAATTAAATGTTAAGGTAGAATCCCTAGAAAAAGAAATTGATATTTCCTTCTAACAATAGATTGTTCGTGGATTGTACGGATTCCGGCTTATTTACACCGTTAAATTGTAAATAGTCATCTGTAGAGGGGTGTACGGAGTCCGGCTTCTATGTACAAATCAGTTGATTGAAGAATACTTAAACAGAGATCAAACCCACAGATTTTGTGGTCTGCTTTTTCAATAAACGATGCAACTGACATTTGGTCATGTTGTGAGTTTGTTTACTGCAGAATTCCGTTCATGAGATTATAACCGAATGATAAAAGCTTTTAATCTTTAAACTCGTTCTGCAGGTTTCAATTGAGTATGGATTATGTGAGATGTTGAACCGGGAAGCCATCAGATTTCCTCCTAAAGATGGGGGGTGGGGATTTGATATTTCTGAGCTTGAAGCCATGCTACCGACGGGTACAGTGGATCATACAGTAGAAAGAGTGTATAAACAGGTGAAATTTTTTGGACAAACGGTATGCTTTTGCCTGGAAATTATATAACTGGATGCCAATACATCTACTGGCAATATAATCACGACTTCACTTTGCATTGATGCAAATTGGCTGCAGATGCCACAATGGGAAGAGACAGTATTGGGTGCACGAGCTAGATATGAGCAAATTATTGTTGCCCTAGCTGATAAATATCCATCAGAAAACTTGCTGCTTGTCACACACGGTAAGATAATAATTTTCATATGATTGTGAAGACAACATCTTCAGAACATCATGTCAAGCAAGCTCAGTTGAATTTTAGGTTTCTCTACTTTATTTCATCGACTTTTTTAGCAACTAGGGATGCTTTTTGAATCCAGATTTATAGCATTATATATTCAGAGTGCTTTCAATTAGATGGTTGAGACCCATTGATAGGTCTTACAGTGACAATCTCAAAGGGATAGACAATATTGATCTTGGGATATATTCAAGAAGCACAAAGATTGACCATCGGTTAAAGCAAATCAATGCAGCCTGCAAGTTCCATGACATGCTTTTGCTCATTTGCCGAAATTTCAAAAGTTGTGCTTCTGTGCAGGGGAAGGAGTTGGAGTGTCGGTCTCAGCATTTTTGAAGGATGCAATGGTGTATGAAGTAGAGTATTGTGCATATTCTAATCTTGAAAGACCAATCTTTGTGAAGGACAAGTCGTTTACCGCTGGAAACTTTGAGTTACTCACAAATCCTGGCCAAACTGGCGTAAGTTACTTGCCCTCGAGCAGGCTCTCTGATGGCCTATGACTGAAATAGTCAATTGCCGTGCTACAATTGAAGGTAAGGAGGATCCAAAACAATACTTCTTTTGAACTCGTAGTAACAGGGTGAGAACTTTTAGTGGCACAATTCTTGGTTCCGTGATTGTATTGCTGAGACAAAACTCGTCAGAATGATGTCTTTGTTTATGACTGTCGTCGGTATTGATTTTTTTACAACGGCAGGAGAGCCGCTTTTCACAAGAAGAAGTTGTTGTTTTGCTGTGTGATGCTTACTAGATGATTGACCCGCCTCCTTCATTTTTCTTATTTACTTATGAGTCTACTACATTAATGTCACCTAGATGCTTCTGCACTACACCTGCTGAAAATCCTCCTGCTAGTACTCTCAGAGAATCAATTTATCTTCTTCTCTTTTTTCACTCGAAACAGCTTGTTTGCAAATTATTAAATGCTGGCCATCGTAAGCCAAAGCAACATATGCTCAAACAGCGTTTCGAGAGTAGAATTATCAAAGAAAACGAATGTAGCAAGTGAAAAAAAAAATAAGGTTAATACCATGAAAAACTCTCAAACTATATATATATATATATATATATATATATATATATATATATATATATATATATATATATATATATATATATATGTGATAAATTTATCCCAAATTAAATGTTTAATCACCAAAAACTTCAAATTGGTGCACTTATGACAATTTTATTCTCCGTTAGCTTTCCTTAAATTTTATAGTCAAAATTTTTGAGTTAGAGTAGTAGTTGACGAGTGCACCAATTTGAGGTTTTATCCTTCACTTGTCATATGTGTACTAATTTATAATTTTTCGTGATATTAATCCAATTTAGCGGAGGGTAAATTTGTCACAAATACACAAGTTTGGGATTTTTGGTGGCCAAAAAATTAGTTTATGGTAAATTTGTCACATATGTACTAGTTCGGGATTTTTTGTAGTAAAAAAATTAATTTAAGGTAAATTTGTCACAATGGCATCAGTTTGGAGTTTTTCGTAGTATTAACCCAAAAAAATAATAACATTGAAATGTCTTGCTATTAATTGAGTGTAGTTTTGAATTTCGCATTTAGTTGATTGTATGATAAAATTATTTAATACTCTAAAGTCCATAGCCTTCGCAATTCGCATCCCTGTTTTCTCTTTTGTTTCCAAGTGATTTTCTGAAGTTGTTGTCAACTCTCCGACTAGGAAGCAATTGTAGCGTTTTTTGGCATAGCGTGGACGAAACTTAAAAGCAAGAAAATATGCTTCTTGAAACATGCAAAATCAAAATGATAAATGTATAACTCATACCAAACAATCTTATCATCTCTATGGGAATAAATCTCGAATTATTCCCATATTATTCTTGCGTTTGTTACACTATATTCTTCATTCTAGTTTTATCATCTTTACGGGAATAAATCTCAGATTGTTCCCAAACAAAGAAATTATTCTCGCGTTAATTACACTATATTCTTCATTCTTGTTCTTTTTGCCTTTTTTTACTTATAAAACATATGGATAAGCCCTTACCAAAAAAAAAAGCATATGGATAAGTTCACTGTAAGTTCTAAAACTTGTTACGAAAGTGTAATTGAGTCCTAAAATTTTCAAAAAAATATTATTAAGTCCTAAAACTTGTCATGAAAATATAATTGAATCCTAAAATTTTCAAAAAGTGTAATCAACAGAAGGATTTCATTAAGCAAATTTGATAAGTTTTAGGACTTGATTGTTATTTTTGAAAGTTTTGGGACTTAATTATACTTTTTGAAAGATTTAGGATACAATTGCATTTACGTGACAAATTTTAAGACTTCCAAATGCACATATCCCTAAAACATAAATACTTCAACGGACTCAAAAACCAACCACACAATTTTTGCTTTTTCCATGTACTCGTTACCAACCTTTCAAACCAAACATCAAAGAAAAAGGAGGAAAAGCACATCACAAGTGCTATAACTTTTATACGACGCTCACTTAAGTGCCATAACTTTTTTTTCGATCACTTGAATGCAGTAACCTATATACAACATTCATTTAAGTATTATAACTTTTTTTTTTATCACTTAAATGTCATATAATTCTTCAATCGATCGCTTGGGTGCCAAAACTTTTTAAAATCGTTCACTACATGTGCTATGCCATGTTGGATTTCCGGCAGTTTGGTGAATGTTTTTGAAAAATTTTGCACTTAAGTGATCGTTTAAAATTATGACACTAAAGTGAACAGTTTTTTAGAAGTTATGGTACTTAAGTGGTTGAAAAAAAACATTATGACATCAAGTAAGTACTGTAAGTACTGTACGAAAGTTATTATACTTGTAGTATTTTTATCCCAAGAAAAAAGGGGAAAAAAATATGGTTGTGCCCACGCAATGAGGTTAAGAAGAGGGACGGAAAAATGAAAAAAAAAAAAGTGGTGGTCCAAAGGATTCAATCCATTGAGCCACGTCGAACTCAACTGGCGCCAATATAATATCCTTCCATTGCTGGGAGCAGGAGGTTTTCGGTACTATGTGAAGTCAGCCTCACGCAAACCCCTCCCACGCTGCCCTAGCCTTCGCTCGGCCTGCATGGATGGGCCAGATAAGAGCCACAACCTGCAAGAGTTGAACCCATGGCCAACCACATCGATGCCCCCACCTAAGTTACAAGCTCAAACAACCGAGCTTGGCGAGCAGAACAGATAACTGTGCCTCTTATAAACTGTGTATTGTCCTTATATATGCCCGACGCGGGACTTCTATGCATGGGATTGCTAGCGTTGTTTCCCTTCGTCACATAGGATTGCTTGCATTGTTTCCCTTCATCACACTTCATATCTCATATCTCTCTGTGCCCGATTGAGAACTCAATGGATTTCAAATTTTCTACAATGTACACTAGTCTTTGGATCGAGAAGCAAACATTGAAAAGCAAGGGAGAAGAATCAAGATGGCAAAAATCAAAATCCCGAGTAAATGATCGAAAAGCACGGCAAAAAGCATGTTCTTCTTAAATGCACTGATTTATCAATTAAGGGAGAAGAATCTAAATATGTCAATCATAATAACAAGCAGATTTTTGAAGATACTAAAATCAAGGGATTAACGGATCTTGTAATCTAAGGATCTTTCCATTTATTATCTCCATTATTGTATTGTTTCCTTATGAATTGTAACACTTTGTAATATTTTTATATAGTAGACATCATCTGCATAAATTGTATGTTGAGATCAACAATCAAAACACCTTTGCTCTTTCATGGTATTAGAGTAGGAGTACTGAGTTCAAATTTGTTTATGTCTTTGTTTACCTCCCTAATTACATTTCCATGCTTTAGGCTTAGGCCAATGTCCTAACAAGATGTGTGAGAGAGAGAGTATTAGAGTAATTAAATATCAACCTACATCTTCATGTAATAGCTTAAAACTCCGTTGGTAATATCCTACAAAATCTCATGAATGATGTCAAAGAAAACCAATACAATAATTCAGTTTAGCAGTTTGAAAGTAGAGATAGTGCACACGGCTTAATTATATTTCCCCTAGTAAATGAATAGAGAAAAGGAGGAAGAAAAATGGGAGAAAAGATTGTTGTAGATCCTCCAAAAATCATGTTAAATTGTAAGAATTTTGAAAAAAAAGGGATAAGTATTTAGCAAGTCCTAAAACTTATCACAAAAGTGCAATTGAGTCTCAAAACTTTCAAAAAGTGAAATCAAGTGCTAAAATTTATCAAGAAAATGTAATCGAGTCCTAAAACTTTAAAAAAGTATAGTAAACGAAAGAACTTGATTGGACCATTTTGATAAGTTTTAGATCTTGATTGCACTTTTTGAATGTTTGATGACTCAATTGTACTTTCGCAATAAGTTTTAGGATTTGAATGCACTTTTTGAAAATTTTAGCACTCAATTGCACTTTCGAAACAATGTACTGATCCAAAAAAAAAATCCTCAAGAAAGGATCGCTATTCTTTGTCTCTATGGGAATAAATCTCGAATAATTCCCAAATGAAGATATTATTCTTGCATTTGTTACCTTATATTCTTCATTCTAGTTTTGTCATTTTTAAGGAAATAAATCTCGAATTGTTCCTAAATCAAAGAAATTATTCTCGCGTTAATTACACTATATTCTTCATTCTAGTTCTTTCTGCCTTTTTTACTTATAAAACATAAATCTCAATGCACTAAAAAACCCCTCACACAGTTTATCTTTTTTTCTACTGAGAGCAGAAGGTTTTCGTTCCTCTGTGAAGCTAGGCTCACGCGGACCCGTCCCCTCCACAGGACCCATGCTGCCCAAGCCTTTTCGCTCAACCAGCACCGATCAATTCTCAACTTAGAACGGTCAGGCCAGATGAGAGCCACAGCAGTCCCGACCTGCAAGAATTAAACTCATGTTCCACCACATCGATGGCCCGCACAACTGAGCTCGACGGACGGCATCGGTAGCTGTGCATCTTATGAAGCGTGTATTGTCCTTATGGATGCCCAATGTGTGACTTTTATGCACTGGATTGCTCGCATTGTTTCCCCATCGGTAGCTGTGCATCTTATAAAGTGTGTATTGTCCTTATGGATGCCCAATGTGTGACTTTTATGTACTGCATTGCTTGCATTGTTTCCCTTCGTCACACTTCATGTCTCTCTGCACACGATTCATAACTCAATGGATTTCCAAGTTTGCTCAATGTCCACTGTTCTTTGGATCAAGAAGCGGCCAATCTATGGCAGAGAGCGAAATCCTGAGTAAAATCTTGATTGAAAAGCACCGCAAAAGCTGGATGAGCATTTTTTTCTTAAAGGCACTGATTTATCAATTAAGGGAGATGAATCTAAACATGTTAATCAAAATCACAACAGATTCTTGAAAATACTAAAATCAAAGGAATGACAGCTCTTATAATATAAGGATTTTTTTATCTATTATTTCTATTGTTGGATTGTTTCCTTATGAAGTGTAACACTTTAAAATCTTCATATAGTGATATTATCCCAACAGTCATTCATCGAGATCAACAATCAAATACCTTGGTTCTTATGGTATCAAAGTAGGAGTGCTTCCAAGTTTTCTTTACCAAAAAAAAAAAAAAAAGTAGGAGTCTCTATTTACGTCCCCAATTACATTTCCACGTTTTAGGCTTAGGCTAAAGTCCAGCCTATGCTGAGAGGAGTATTAAAGTAATTGAATATTAAATCATACATTCATCTAACAACTTAAGTTTTTAAAACAGTTGACCCACTAAATGTCACAAAATAATGTCGAAGAAAACCAATATAACAATTCAATTTAACAATTTGAAAGCAGACATAATGCATGCATCTTAATTATATTTTCTTTAGTAAATGATTAGAGAAAAGCAAAAAGACAATTGGGAGAAAAGATTGCTGTAAATTCTCCAAAAATAATGTAAAAATGTAAGAACTTTGAAAAAAACAAAAGTCAACAAGAAGAGATCGCCACTCTTTCTCTATGGGAATAAATCTTGAATTATTCCCAAATAAAAAATATTATTCTTTGTGTTTGATATCTTATATTCTTTATTCTAGTTTTATCATCCTTGCGGGAATAAATATTGAATTGTTCCTAAACGAAAGAAATTATTCTTGCGTTAATTACACTATATTCTTTATTCTAGTTCTTTTTGTACTTATAAAACATAAATAGTTCAATGGACTCAAAAGCCCTTCACACGGTTTATCATGTTTCCTATAGCCGTGCAAACCGAACACAAAAGAAAATGGAACAAAAAAAAAAGGAAGAAATAAGGCTGTGCCCACGCACAGAGGTAAACAAGAGGGACGGAAAAAGGAAAAAAAAAAAAAAGGGTAAGGGTACGGAGGATTAAGTCCATTGGACCATGGCGGACCCGAGTGGTCCTGACCCGTTATTGTTCCACTGTCGAGAGCGGTAGGTTTTCATTGCTCTATGAAGCTAGCCTCAAGTGGACCTCTCCAATCTAAGGACCGAGCCCACGCCGCCCAAGCCTTTGCTCGGTCCCCATGAATGAACTCTCGGCTTGGAACGGGGGCGAGCCAGATGAGAGCCACAGCAAGCCAGACCTACAAGAACTGAACCCATGTCCCACTACATTGATGCCTTCACCTAGGTTACAATCCCGTCCAATTGAGGTCGGCAAACGACATCAATAACTATGCCTCCTACAAGGTGTGTGTCGTCCTTATATATGCCTGATGTTGGACTTTTGTGCACAGGCTGCTTGCATCGTTTCCTCACACTTCATATCTCCCTGCGCATGATTTAGAACTCAGTGGATTTCGAATTTTCTTCAATGTGCACTATTCTTTGGATAGAGAAGCAGCCGATCCATGGCAGAAAGCGAAATCCCAAGTAAAATCATGATAAAAAAAAGCACGACAAAAGCGAGCATGTTCTTTTTAAAGGCATTGATTTATTAATCAAGGGAGAATAATTTAGATATGTCAATCAAAATCAAAAGCAAATTCGTGAAAATACTAAGATCAAGGGATTAATAGAACTTGTAATATAAGAATCTTTTTAAGTATGATTTCCATTGTTGTATTGTTTCTTCATGAATAGCAACACTTTGTAATATCTTTATGTAGCGGTCATCATCTCAACAAATTGTACGTTGAAATCAATAATTAAACACCTTTATTCTTTAATGGTATTCGAGGAGTCTAGAGTTCAAACCTTTCCATGTCTCTATTTACCTTCCCAATTACATTTTCATGCTTTAGGATCAAGCTAAAGTCCAGTCTACATATGAGGGGGAGTGTAGAATAATTAAATATTAAAACTCGTCTTTATTTAACAGTTTAAATTTTATTAATAGGCAATAGTGGTCCTACAAATTCTAACAGAATGATGTCGAAGAAAACCAATACGATAATTCAATTTGAAAGTAGAGATAGTACATACATCTTAATTTTATTTCTCCTAGTAAATGAATAGAGAAAAGCAAGAAGGCCAATGGGAAAAGATTGCTCTAAATCCTCCAAAAATCATGTGAAAGTGTAAGAACTTTGAAAAAGAAAAGTCAACAAGAAGAGATTGCAAGAGAGAAGAGAGAGCGAAAGAAGAAAACTCAAACTGGGCTGGATGTCTAATTGGCACTTTCAATCTCTTATATGATAAACATATTAGAAAGCCTAAAACTTGTTACGAAAGTGCAATTGAGTTCTAAAATTTACAAAATGTGCAATAAAATCCTAAAACTTATCAAATTAATTCAATTGAGCCCTTCCATTAACTCCATCCAATTTGGCTAGCAAAAAATGCTAACATGAATTTTTTTATTAGTTTCTTAATCCTACATGATGATGACGTGACTCCATCCAAACAAGTCCTTCCATTTTAGAACTTAACTGCACTTTTATGGCAAATTTTATGATTTTCAATACACTTATCCCATTTTTTAATAACCAAGATGAGTGCTCTCTTTTCTACTTTTTTTGTGAAATGTCTTTTTGAAGAAGGGATTGGGCAATATAGTCGATATAAGTTCTTTTTTGTGGTTTATATCATTAAAAATTATAAATCATTATCCCATAATATATTTAAACCAAAATTGATTTTTGTCTCATAAAAAAAAAACTCAAACCAATACACATAATATCTTTGCCCTATAATAATTTTCATCTCACGAAAAATCCCAAATTTGTACCCCTAACCCAAAACTCAACGTAAAGGGTAAAGTTCGGTGAGAGACACCGGTTTGGGAATTTTCGTGAGACAAAAATTAGTTTGGTATGAATGTATCACCAGTTTGAGATTTTTTCACGAGAGAAAACTTATTTTTGAATAAATGTGTTATGGGTACCAATCTACGATTTTTAATAATATCAACTTTTTTAATTGAGTAAGGAATGCTCTTTTGCCGTGGCCCTAAAGGACGGAGGGAAAGAGAAATTCCTCATGCGGGCAGCAATTATAATTCGATTGACGTTGTTTACTAAATGATTGGAACTTGGTGCGGGTGGGATCAAAATTAATGGCTGGAACCCACTCGGTACATCAGGGGGGATATCAATAAAGGCAGGTTTCCTCCATCTCCCCACAGAGGAAACGAACTCACAAAGCATCTAAACTTCTTGGCTCTCTCTTACACTCACCAAGAACACAATCTGTCTCTATTCACGACCACCAACAACAACAAAAACATGAGGGACTTCCAAGGAAGCCGAGATGTGACGGTGAACCAAACCATCACCCAGGCCACCGTGGTTGTGAAGAGGCTCCAAACCCCGGAGGGCATGCTCTATGTGGGCTCGGTCGCCTTCCTGCTCCTCTTCCTCACAGCTTTCGGCTCATTGAGGCGTCGGAACAACAGTCCGATGCTCAAGGTCGTGCTGTGGGCCACGTACACTCTCTCGGGCTACTTGATAACGTACACGCCCGGGCTAATGCGCGAATCCCCGTTCCGCAACCCACTTTTCCCGCTGTGGGCGACTTTCTTGATGATCTTTCTCGGAAGCTCAAACTCTTTCTCTGCATACAGTCTTGAGGACAATGAGCAGTGGAAGAAACATGCTTGGCAACACTTAGTCACGTTCATAGGGTTACTAACATTGTGGACACTCTATCTGACCACCTTGCCGTCAAGGCTGGCGGTTTTCCTGCTCTATTTCGTCCTCCTAGTTCTGAGACCACAGAGAGAGCACTATTGTTCGTGCCGGTGAGCGCGTTTCACCGGCACTGAATCATAAAATGGGTCGCGGATTATATGAGCTCCGAGCATCGTTGCCTGGATCCCTGCGGAGTCGATCCCATCACTATGATAGGATACAAATATGTGGTGAAAATGAGTCGGACCTTACTCGAGAAAGTCTTGGGCGAAGTCGCGGCGCCAAAGCCAAATTCCAATATGGTTTCAGAAGACTACGAGGAGGATGTCATCACCATAGAAAAGGTGTGGCGTGCAAAGGGCGGCTTTTGAGCTCAAGCGGGGAGACCGGGATGACAAGCGCGAGGATATTTGTCTCTCTTATGCGCTCTACCTGCTTCTCCGTTTGAAATTTTCGCGCTACTTGTTGCCGGAAGAAGCTCATCAGACGGCATGGAGCTTAATTCGAGAAGGAATTCTTCAGAAAGAAGATGGGTCTGAGCGAGCATTTCGAGTCGCTGAAGTCGAGCTTACCTTCCTTCACGATTTTTTCTACACCAATTACCCCATCATTTTCCCAGCGCCTTTGGCAGCTGAAAGTGGTGGAGCTTTTGTGTTTGATCATAGGCACTATGCTAACAGTAGTATTCCTGATGCCCAAGACCACAAAGCCCCTAGGTATTTTTGTCCAATTGGTGACATCCAATGGGTTGAGCATCGACGTTCTCATGACTGCGGTCGTTCTCCTGGTATTCATATGTGTTGAGCTGGTTCAGCTCTTTCTGATGGCTATCTCCGATTGGGCGAAACTTAGATGGCTTTGCAACTACGTGCAAAAGGAGTCGTGGCACGGGAACAAGCCCATGGAGAAGCTGATAGGACTAATATGCCGGGTAGATTTGAAGCCTTGGGAAAGGAAACTTCGCCAATACTCTTTTCTCGAATCGTACAATTACGTCCCTTCTAGATTGCTCTACAATTTCTGCACAATCAATTTCATCAATGTGGTTAGGAGCGGTCAAAAACAAGGCGCTCCTGTTGGATTGTCGAATGAAGTGAAGAAGGCCGTGTTTCGTTCTCTGAAGAACAGTAACGGAAAATTGGAGAATGGAAAACAAGCTTCTTTGAGACTAAACAATGTGTCGGATGAGCTGTCTTGGGCATGCAAGCTCAAGACGCAAACTCAGGTTATAATGGTTTGGCATATTGCTACGAGCTTTCTTGAGCACGAGCGGCCGTCGAATCAAGATCCAAACTTCCACGTAGCGACTAACTTGTCCAAATATATTGCCTATTTGGTGGCATTCGCCCCGAGATTGTTACCCGACCACCTTCATGTCGCGGAGAACATGTTTGACCAGATAACCCTTGAAGCGCGGGAGGTGCTTGCTGGGTGCAAGAAAGATCAAGAGAAAATCAACCGACTGAAGGATATTGCGAAAGAACCAGACAACACGGTCATGATTTGGGGCGCTCGGTTGGGGGTTCAATTACTGAAAGTGGACTCGCAGTCGCAGTGCATTTGGAAGATCCTGGCTGACTTTTGGGCCGAACTAGTGTTGTATGTGGCTCCATCGGACGATGCAAAATCGCACGTCGAGCACTTGGCAATGGGAGGGGAGTTTGTAACTCACTTGTGGGCTTTGGTCTCTCATGCAGGCCTACAGCGAGAGCCTCTTAGCGATGAAAATATGGCATAGCTAGGGGAGCTCATTCTTGGCAGCTACGTTAATTGTACTTTCGACCTACACAAGTTTCTTCGTTTACTCCCGTTCAGGAAGATCACTTGAGCGGATGGAAAACAATTCGTACGTAGGATTACATCTTGTCTGGCTGACTTTGTTGTTTTCTCGGAGTTAGTTTCAGATAAACCAGCTTGCAATGATCGTTTCCGAGATCTTGAGAATTAATTGTATCAGCAAGAAGAAACATTTGAGTGGTTCTAGAGAGCAGTTCGAATTGGGTCAGGAGGGTCCATGTACTTAATGTAATTCAGGTGACATGGCTTGCCAATATTTCATTGAGTGATCCATCGATAAATTTTTATTGTATATCTAATTAATTTCTCTAGCTCATCAGCCACTTTTTTATTTTTGAAAAAATTGCCAAATAAATCCTAAACCTATTGTAATTGTATCAATTCAGTCTTAATTTTTTTTTTTTGGCCAATTGGGTTATAAACATTTCGCATTTGTGCCAATTTTGGCTAGAAATTGCTAACATAGATGATAGCCGTCTTACGTGGTGCAGTTGGCACTGACATAGATAATTTTTAATAATATTTTCTAGAATTTTTTATTAATTTTTTTATGTTTCCTTTTTTTGTTTTATTCTTTTCTTTCTCTTTTCCTTCTTTCCTTCTTTACTTTTATCTTCTTTTTTTTTTAATTTTCTCTTCTTTTGTTTTCTTTTTTCTTTTTTCCCTCCATCAGCCCAGGCAAGGGCAGCCCTTGCTAAATCAGGTGAGGGTTTGCCCTTGCCACCCCAGGCGAGAGCGACCCTCACCCAAGGCCATCATAGGGAAAAAAAGAAAAAAAGAAAATAAAAGAAAAGAAGAGAAAAGGAAAAAAAATTAAAGAAAGAAAAGAGAAGAAAAGAAAAAAAAAGGAAAAATAAATATAATTAACACAAAAAATCTATAAAAATATTAAGATATTATTAAAAATTATCAACATCAGATTGTGCCATGTTCAGTGTCCATGTAATCAATTTTCGACCGCGTAGGATGATTGACCTCGGGCAAGGGTTGCGCTCGCCAGCTCAAGCACCCCTTGCCAAGGCTGGCAAGGGTAAATGCTCGACTGAGGTCGGCGGAGGAAAAAAAGAAAAAAAAATTAAAAAAAGAAAAGAGAAGAAAAGAAAAAAAAGGGAAAAATATAAATAATTAATAAAAAATTTTGAGAATATATTAAAATGTTATTAAAAATTGTCCACATCATATTAGCCGTACCACGTAAGAAGGTTGGCGTCCATGTCAACGATTTCTAGTTACAATTGACTAGATGAACTCAATTGGTACAAATGCAAAAGGTTAATGACTTAATTAGTAAAAAAAACATGTTTATAACTGAATTGATATAATTACTTGCATACATTTCCAATACGCTAAAATTACTAGTTATGTGTTATCATGTATTTTCAGAATTTGTGCTTTGACTAAAAATTCATTGGTTAAGTGAATTGAGCTCAAAATCGTTGAAAACTCATTTGAGTCGAACATATGCTTGAAAGACCAAGGCTTAATCTAGCTCGAGTTGACTATTTCAAGCCTTGCATATTCACGTCGATTCGAGCTCTTGAACTGTATTGGCTCGACTCAGTTACTCCCTTATCATAGAGTATGGCTCGATTTATCCCTATCTCTTGTAAAGCAACTTTTGAATTTCCCTTTTGAAGAAATCATAATTACTGCACTTGTGCAATTTCAATTTATCAAAAGTTACAATAAAAGAAAACAAAATAATAAAGGGTTAATATTACGAAAAACCTCAAATCAGTATATATGCAACAAATTTATCCTGAATTAATTTTTGATCACAAAAAAATCCAAACTAATACACATATGACAAATTTATCCCGAACCAAATTTTTTACCACAAAAAACCCCAAATAAGTATACTTGTAACAAATTTATCCTCCGTTAAATTGGATTAATATAATGAAAAATCATAAATTGATAAACCAGTGATAAACATAGGGGTAAATCCCTAAACTGATACACTTGTCAGCTGTCACGTGTTATCCAACTCAATCATTTGACGGTAAAATTTAACGAAAACTAACGGAGGGTAAATTTATCATAGGTGTACCGATTTATTATTTTTTATGGTTAAAAAATTAGTGTTGGATAAATTTATCATAGATATATCAATTTAGGGATTTTTGCGATATTAACCCAATAATAAATTCACTGCAAAAGCTATCTATTATACTAAGTCAATTGTTTGCATGAAATAGCGAGACCCACGTTGAGACTCATACTACATTGTTTACCCCACTGCACCTACAGTACATACAAAATGTGAACAGTACGCAACAACTCCTCGAAAAGCCACCCTGTACAGTGCCGCCGCCGCCGCCGCCACAGTGTTGCTATAGTGACTTCCAAATGAGAAAGTATTAGGTGATTACAATGTATCACGTCATAGGCTGACGTGACATGCATTTTTTGATGAAGTCCTATAATAAATCGCCATGTATGTTGACGATATGGATATAAATAAACAAAATTAAAACTTGTTTTTTTTTTTCTCTCTTCTCCTGACTCCATCCACAGCCAGCTCCTCCACCAGCAGTCGCCAGAGAAGTGGCCGGAGCAACATCCACGTTGGCCGTCCATGGTCAAGCCATCCCCTCCGTCATCGTGGCGACTTGCATTCGTTGCCCGTCCATGGCTGAACCAGCCACCCACTTCGTCGTCACTCGAGGCCACCCCTCCGTGAATGAACAAACCCCAGAGTAACTTGCAGCTCGTCCACTTGCTTCCCCAGAAGGTCAAGTAAAGGTAGAGACTTTCAAGCCAATCTCACTTGGGACTATCAATGGCGCAGCCAAGCCATTGAAGCATACGCCACTGGAGTGAAGGTCCATCACATAAAAAAACAAAGTTGAGATCTTCACAGGCCATTGAATATGTCTATGTACAGATCTGAATATGGGCGCTGCTCCAACTCTGTCCAACAACTCTTTTTATGATTAGATGAAACCAGAGAGCGATGTCGACGCTCATCCATGGCCATCATTGGTGTCGGTCGGCCAGATCTAGAAATTTGTGTGCTCGCGGAAACATGAAAACCGTAGGTCCATGGTCGCTAAAGGAAACCTGGAAATCTGATGACGTGCCACCTCAACCTATGACATGATGCATTGTAACTACTAAATATTTTCTCCCTCCCAATTTTCGTGGCTAAATTGCAACGAAAAAAAACTCGTGGCTAATTATTCGTGGCAAAATTTGTCGCTAAATATTCGGGGCAAAATTCATGGCTAAAAGAATTTGGGACAAAATTAGCGACGAAAAAAATTTCGTCGCTAATTCGGCGTGGCAAAATTTAGCCATGAAAATTTTCAATTTTCGTTGCTAATTAGCCGCAAAAAAAAAAAAATTGGTGGCAAAATTCGTCGCTAATTATTTGTGGCAATTTTCGTGGCTAAATTGCGATGAAAAAAAATTCGTGGCTAATTATTCGTGACAAAATTAGTCGCTAAATATTCGTGGCAAAATCCGTCGCTAATTTGCCACGAACTATTCGTGTCAAAATTCGTGGCTAAAAGAATTTGCGACAAAATTAGCGATGAAAAAATTTCGTCACTAATTCGGCGTCGCAAAATTTAGCCACGAAAAATTTCAATTTTCGTTGCTAATTAGCCTCGAAAAAAAATTCGTGACAAAATTCGTCGCTAATTATTCGTGGCAATTTCCATGGCTAAATTGTGACGAAAAAAAATTCATGGCAAATTTTGTGGCTAATTATTCATGGCAAAATCCGTCGCTAATTTGCCACGAACTATTCGTGGCAAAATTCGTGGCTAAAAGAATTTGCGACAAAATTAGCGACGAAAAAAATTTCGTCGCCAATTCGGCGTCGCAAAATTTAGCCACGAAAAATTTCAATTTTCGTTGCTAAAAAAAATTTGTGGCAAAATTCGTCGCTAATTATTCATGGCAATTTTCGTGGCTAAATTGTGACGAAAAAAATTTGTCGCAAAATTTGTGGCTAATTATTTGTGGCAAAATTCGTCGCTAATTATTCATGGCAAAATTCGTCGCTAATTTGCCACAAACTATTCGTGGCAAAATTTGTGGCTAAAAGAATTTGCGACCAAATTAGCGACGAAAAAAATTTTGTCGCTAATTTGGCATCTCAAAATTTAGCCACGAAAAAAAAATTGGTGGCAAAATTCGTTGCTAATTATTCGTGGCAATTTTTGTGGCTAAATTGCGACGACAAAAATTTGTTGCAAAATTCGTCGCTAATTATTCGTGACAAAATTCATCGCTAATTTGCCACGAACTATTCATGGCAAAATTTGTGGCTAAAAGAATTTGCGACAAAATTAGCGACAAAAAAAATTTCGTCGCTAATTCGGCATCACAAAATTTAGCCACGAAAAATTTCAATTTTCGTTGCTAATTAGCCATGAAAAAAAAAATTCGTGGCAAAATTCATTGCTAATTATTCGTGGCAATTTTCGTGGCTAAATTGCGAAGAAAAAAAATTCATGGCTAATTATTTGTGGCAAAATTCGTCGCTAAATATTTGTGACAAAATTCGTCGCTAATTTTCCACGAACTATTCGTGGCTAAAAGAATTTGCGACAAAATTAGCGACGAAAAAAATTTCATCGCTAATTTGGTGTCACAAAATTTAGCAACGAAAATTGAAAATTTTCGTTGCCAATAGCCACGAAAAAAATTCGTGGGAAAATTCATCGCTAATTATTCGTGGCAATTTTCGTGGCTAAATTGCGACAAAAAAAAATTCGTGGCAAAATTCGTTGCTAAATATTCATGGCAAAATTCGTCACTAATTTGCCACGAACTATTCGTGGCTAAAAGAATTTGCGACAAAATTAGCAATGAAAAAAATTTCGTCACTAATTCGGCGTCGCAAAATTTAGCCACGAAAAATTTCAATTTTCGTTGCTAATTAGCCATGAGAAAAATTAGTGGCAAAATTCGTCGCTCGGTTGCCACGAATTTTTTTAGTCGCAAAATTTGTCGCTAATTTGCCAAAACTTTTTTTTTGTTAGCCACGAAGTCTATATTCGTGGCAAAATTCATCGCTAATTTGCCAAGAAACCTTTTTTTTTTTTTACTACAAATTGTGAAGCATGGAAAATATCCTTGCCACAATATTAACAAATAGTGAAGCATGGAAGTGCTATTAAAAGGCTTTATCAAAACATTTTCATTTGACTACAAATGTTTAGTATCCCTGGACCAAAAACTCAGAATGCGCACTCATTAAAAAACTCATTTATCCAATATGAGTCTTGCAAAAGAGCATCTTGATTAAATGTTAATACACAATAGAAAATGTCAACGTTAAAGAAAGATAGAAAGTAGCTATGACAGTCCAGTCAGGTGAAGGAAAATAAAATTCAAGATAAGAACTTTCTCACTGTTAAAGAGACTTCTTTGTGAAACCGCACCACTCATGTGATCTCTACGTTTATACTGATAAGTAGGAAGATTAGACAAATATCATAAAAAATATAAACATGTATTAAGGACACATAATGGCGTACATCATAAAACTTACCATTTTGTTTCAAAGAGCAATAGATAAACTTGAGGCTTTTCTGAAGCAGAAAATCTATCCTCTTAATGCAGAATAGAATTGCGGAAAGAGGGAGCACAAGACGTAAAGCATTAGTTCATAATCAGAACTACTATAAAAGAAGATATAACACATCTTATACAATTGAAAGGTCTACCTACAATTGAAATAGCCAAAGCTTATTCTCAGGTTCATAGTTAAGCATGACATTACAGGACATGGACCTGAACCAACTACAAATTGATGCCAAATGGCTTGGCACAATTTCACTAAACAGGAATATAACAAAACAAATATACAAGGACCACGCAACATGTTATTCTTTTCTGTTGTAGCAAGGTTCTGTTTCTACAGGAAGTAACCTTACAATAATACTGAATGGTGAGCTTAGTTCTCTTTAGCAGCGGCATTCTTCCAATGCATTTTTACTGGATGTGATATGAGTAATACTTCTTCAGTAGGACATTGCAACATGATAAGAAGATATGCAACAAATTATTTGAACACAATTGCAAGGGCCGTTCACCATAACTCTCAAATGACCAGTGAAATTTGCCAAGGAATTGCTTCTCAAACAATTGGCAATAGATAAATCACATTATTGAATTCAGTAATGAAGCACTAGCCACAACATCCAAACTCGAGGCAACCTTGTACCTTCTTAACTACACAACAGGGAAACTAGGGCAACTTCCAATTTAGAGATTAGCTCATTTTTCAGAACTTTGCAGCCATAGTTGACTAACAAAACTCAATGTGGCCAGATAGACTATGTCGGTGCTCAATTCACAATGAGGTTCAAATTGGACAACAGAACTCGTCGCTATCCTATACGCACTACAAATATGGCTTCAGCACCCCAGCACAAATCGAAGCTCTTCAATCTGTACAAAAGCTTTACTACATAGATGTGGATGATGACAGAACCAACAATCTGTTCAAAAGCTTTATGATTGGCAAGCACTATGCTTCAAGGCTAAAGGGTTTCAAAAGCTCAAGATATTAGGTCTTGATAATTTTGAGAAGCTGACACTTGTACACATAGAGGAAGAAGCGATGTCTAAGCTGGAGAAATTGATCATCCATCGATGCAAATAGTTGAAGACTGTGCCATCAGGAATCAAGCATCTCACCAAGCTGAAATTGCTGGAATTCTGTGAATATAAAAGAATTAACGGAGCAGCTTAAACTAGAAGAGAAGGATGAAGACAATAAGAAAGTGGCACATGTTCCAGACTTGCTCATTTCCAGCTAAAGTAGCCCTAATTCGATGACACGATCGCCGCATCGAGCTCAAACAGCAAGAAACAAAGAACAAGGCCGACCGATGATCACCGAGGTCGAAGCCAATTGCGAATGGGTCACATATCCCAACCATCACGACCAACGCAACACGGGAAAATGCGCGGACAGCAGGTACATGCCAACTAACCTAAGCTGATGCTCTCTCGAAATTCGCCCCAGAATCGCGGTCCAGACCAAGGGGAAAGAGGAGGCAAGAAACGAGGACGGACTCCGAAAAGAGCAGCGGCCGGAGGAGGTCTTCCCGAGCGAAGGAAACAAGAGCAATTTCAGCTCCGTCGGCACTGGAAGTAGGCGAGGAATGGGGGAGGTGGAGGAGCGACTGGAGGAGGTCATCCCGAGCGAAGGAAATCGGAGCGATTTCAGCTCCGCCGGCACCGGAAGCGGGTGACAAAGGGGGGAGGTGGACCGAGGCTAGGAAAAGCCCGAGCCTAGATTTGAAAACGATGGAGACGAAGGAGAGGGATTTGGGGGAATTGGAAGAGGGATTTGGGAGAATTGTTTTGGGTCGCAAGCTTTTCCCTCGAAGGAGACAAAGGAGAGGGAAAACGAAAAACAAAAAGAGAGAGACTGAGAAGAGAGAGCCCTAATCGTAAATGTAGCCCCAAATGCTTTGGGACTTCATTTTCGTGGCAAAATTCGTGGTAAATTACCACGAATTTTGCCACGAAAATCCAAAACCCTGAAAAATATATTGGGACTCCATTTTTGTGACAAAATTCATGGCCAATTAGCCACGAATTTTGCCACAAAAATCCAAAACCTTGAAAAATACCTTGGGACTGGATTTTAGCTGGATTTTCATGGCAAAATTCGTGACGAATTAGCCTCGAATTTTGCCAAATTCGAAAGCCTCGAATTTTGCCACGAAAATCCAAAACTCGAAAAATGCCTTGGGACTTCATTTTTGTGGCAAAATTCGTGGCTAATTAGCCACGAAAATCCAAAACCCGGAAAAATACCTTGAGATTGGATTTTCGTGGCAAAATTCGTGGCTAATTAGCCATGAATTTTGCCACGAAAATCTAAAACCCACAAAATGCCTTGGGACTTCATTTTCGTGGCAAAATACGTGGCTAATTAGCCACGAAAATCCAAAACCCCGAAAAATATATTGGGACTCCATTTTCATGGCAAAATTCGTGGCGAATTCGCCACGAATTTTGCCACGAAAATCCAAAACCCCGGAAAATACCTTGGGATTGGATTTTCGTGAATTTGCCATTTTCGTGGAATTTTGCCACGAAAATCCAAAACCCCGAAAAATACCTTGGGACTTGATTTTCGGGGTTTTGGATTTTCGTGGCAAAATTGGTGGCTAATTAGCCATGAATTTTGCCACGAAAATGAAGTCCCAATATATTTTTCTAGTTTTTGTATTTTTTTCGTGGCAAAATTCGTGGCTAATTAGCCACCAATTTTGCCATGAAAATGGAGTCTGAAGGTGTTATTTGGGGTTTTGGATTTTCGTGGCTAATTAAAATCCAAAACCCCGAAAATGCCTTCGAATTTTTTTTCCGTTGCAAATTTTGTGGCAAATTAGCAACGACATTTTTTTTCTTCACAAATTAGCAACGAATTTGTCTTCATTGCAAAATCCATCGCAAAAGTAGCCACGAATAAAAAATTCGTCGCTAATCTCGTGGCAAATTAGCCACGAATAGTTTTCCGTCGTAAATTTCGTGGCAAATTAGCCACTAATAATATTTGGTTGCAAGTTTCGTGGCAAATGAGCCACGAACAATTTGCTGTCATAAATTTTGTCGCAATTAGCCACGAATAAATTTTCTTCGCAAATTAGCCATGAATAATTTTTCGTCGCTAATTTCGTTGCAAATATGCCACGAATAAATTTTGTCGCTAATTTCGTCGTAAATTAGCCACGATTTCGTCTCAAATTAGCCACGAATAATTTTTCGTCGCTAATTTCGTCACAAATATGCCGTGAATAAATTTTTGTCGCTAATTTCGTCGCAAATTCGTGGCTAATTTGCGATGACTTTATTTTTTGTGGCAAAATTCGTCGCAAATTAGTGACGAATAATTTTTCGTCGTGAATTTTCATGACTAAATTCTTGTTTTTTTTAGTGATCTCATACCGGGGCTCTATTTGTCTTAAAAAGTAAAAAGGCGGTATGTCTCCTTCCTTGTAGATTGATGTGGGATCGTACATTTGGGCTCGATTTTGTTTTTTGTTTTTTTCACTTTTAGTCATCCTCAAAAGACAGTTCCACATTGATCTGCAAGGAAAAAGACATGCTCATTTTTTTTTTACTTTTAAACCATTTAGAGAACAAAAGGTTGACGGTTGTGCTTATTCCCAATTCTCAAGAACCGGACTGGACCGGTCAATTATAAAATATGAAAATTATCAAAAAAATCATAAAACTCTTACACGTTTATCAATTTAATCTTAAATTTTTTTAATTGTGCTAATTTGGTTCTAAATATTTTTACGTTTTGTTAATTGAGTCAATTTGAATAATTTTTGCTAAAAATTGCTAATGTGAACGTCGGCTATCCTATGTGGCATGGCTAACGTTGACGTAGTTAATTTTTAAAAATATTTTAATATTATTTTCGAATTTATTTGTTTATTCTTTTTCCTTTTTTTTTCTTTTCTTCTCTTTTTCTTAAGTACTATTTTTCTTTTTCTTTTTTTTTTTCCTTTTCTCTTCTTTTATTTATTTTTCTTTTCTTTTCCCTTTTTTCTCTCCACTAGCCATCACCAGTCCTCGTTGATGGCTGGCGGAGGTCGCCGACCTTGGGCGAGGGACGCCTGCACCTAGCCTAGCAAGGGACGCCCTTGTTGGATCATGTGTGGGTTGCCCATACGAGGGTTGGTGAGGGTAGCTCTTGCCTAAGGCCGATGAAAGTATAAAGGGAAAAAGAAAAATGAAAAAAGAAAAGAAGGGGAAAGGAAAAAAAAAGAAAAAAAGTACATAAGGAAAAGGGAAGAAAAGACAAAAAAAGGGAAAAAAGAAAAGAAAAAAAAATCGAAAAAAAATATTAAAAGATTATTAAAATTTGTCCTTTTCAACGTCGATCGTGCCGCATAAAACTGCTAATATCCACATTCATAATTTTCAATGAGCTTACTACCGGAGTGGGACTTCTATGCACGGGATTGGTTTTCGTTATTTCACTTCATCATACTTCATGCCTCTCCACGCACAATTCTGAACTCCATGGATCTCCAATCTTCATCGGTGTCCGCTATTTCTCTTTCGATAGAGAAGAGGCCGGACCCATGGCAGGAAGCCAGATCCCGAGTAAACAAGTCGTGGCATCGCGGTAGTCCAGGTGAAACCACGTAGCGAGCTCGAGCAAACAATATCGTTTCATCTTATCTCCTGTTATCTACATCGCTCGCTCTAGCTGAAAAACTGATGAAAGTCGTCCATCGGGTTCAATTTATTAAACCTGAGGGGCCTGTGCTTAAGGCTCTCCGCAAGAACTACTGTGCTCCCTGGAAATTGGTGTGGACTACCTTCAAATTGTTAGCATAAAAGAGTTGGGACAAGCAACTTCTCTGACCATAGACAGATAACATGCTCATAAGAAGCGTCCGGCAGCATTGAAGGATGTTGCAACAGTGTGCGAAGTTACTCGAAAGATCAATCTTTTCTGAAGGACGAGTCGTTTACAGCCGGAAACTTTGAGTTACTCGCAAATCCAGGCTGAACTGGCCCAGTTACTTGCCCTCTGGCAGGCTCTGTGATGGCCTATGATTGAAATAGTCGATCGCCGTGCTATGATTGAATGGAAAGAGGATCCAAAACGATACCTCTTTTGAGCTCGCGATTACGGGATGAGAACTTTCGGCGGCACGACTCTCGGTCCCGTGATTGTATTTGCCGAGACAAAACTCGTTGGACTGATGTCTTTGCTTCTGATTGTCGTTGGTATTGGTTAAGAGCTGCCCTTTTCGCCAGAAGTCACTGCTGTTTTGCTGCGTGATGCTTGCTAGATGAATGAGCCTCCTCCTTCAATTTTCCTTTGATTTCTTCCTTAGGGAAACTACTACATCTATGTCACCAAGATAAAGATGCTTCTGAGGCTCCACCTGCATAAACATTTCAAGTTGAAAAGGAACAGGATCCGCTTGCTAGCTAGTATTTTCAGTGAATCGATTTGTATGTTATTTTGGCTAGAAATTAGCCTGTTTGCAGATTATCAAATGCTGGCCATCCTAATCGAAAGTGACCGAGGCTTAAATGGCATTTCGAGAGTAGGATTATCGAAGAGAACGCATGCAGCTATGTGAAAATAAAAACTAGATTTAGCTATGTGAAAATAAAAACTAAGTTGTAACGACAATACGTATTTGCTAATTAGCGAAGATAGTGTAAAATTTTTGCATTTAATTGATTGTGTGATCGTATAAGTCGTGTCGTACGCTAAAGTACCCAGTTCATGCCTCTTGCAACCTTCGTTGTTTTTGCCTTATTTTCAGGTGGTTCTCTGAAATAGTAATCAGCTTTCCGAAACAGGGAAGCAGTTGTAGCATGTATTGGCACAAAACGCTGTTCGCTTGGACGAGACTCGACAGCAACAAGAGATGCGTTTTTTGAAACAAAATGATGAGAGTGCACAACCAGGAAAATATCTCAAATTATTTCTAAATGAAAGATATCGTCCTTGCGTTTGGTGCACTGACCCATGAAGTTTTATAAAATATAGAATGAAAAGCACAGTGACTATGAAATAGAATGAAAGAACAGGGTGTTATTTTGACACAAATTATTTCCAGCAAAAAAAATAAAGGTGGTGGTTCAGAGGGTCCAGCCCATTGGGCCATGTTGGGCCCGAGAGCCGCCGGCCCGTTATCCTTCCACTGTCGGGAGCGGGAGGTCTTCGCTGCTCTGAAATAGTAATCAGCTTTCCGAAACAGGGAAGCAGTTGTAGCATGTATTGGCACAAAACGCTGTTCGCTTGGACGAGACTCGACAGCAACAAGAGATGCGTTTTTTGAAACAAAATGATGAGAGTGCACAACCAGGAAAATATCTCAAATTATTTCTAAATGAAAGATATCGTCCTTGCGTTTGGTGCACTGACCCATGAAGTTTTATAAAATATAGAATGAAAAGCACAGTGACTATGAAATAGAATGAAAGAACAGGGTGTTATTTTGACACAAATTATTTCCAGCGAAAAAAATAAAGGTGGTGGTTCAGAGGGTCCAGCCCATTGGGCCATGTTGGGCCCGAGAGCCGCCGGCCCGTTATCCTTCCACTGTCGGGAGCGGGAGGTCTTCGCTGCTCTGTGAAGCCAGCCTGACGCGGACCCCTCCGCTTTAGGACCCATGCGGCCCGAGCCTTTGCCCGGCTCGCATGGATCAGCTCTCGACTTGGAACGGGCGGGCCAGAATAGAGCCCCTCCGGGCCCAACCCGCAGGATCCGGACCCTTGTTCCGCCACATTGGTGCCCCCACTTGGGTCACAAGCCAGCGCAACCGAGCTCGGCGGGCATTCTCGGTAACTGTGCATCTCATGAAATGGCTTCCGTCCACGTACTCAGTCGATGTGGGACTTTCATGCACAGGATATCCCTTTGTCACAGCTCATGTCTCTGTGCGCATGGTTCTGAAACTCCATGGGTTTCGAACTTTCTTCAATGCCCCGCTATTCTTTCCACAGAGAAGCGTCCAATCCATGGCTGAAAGCTAGACCCCGAGCAAAATCATGATCGGAAAGCGCCACAAAAGCTGGGACCGAGCATGTTCTGCCACGGGGGAACACTCGTCGTTCTCGGTTTTTTTTGGTCGAGTCTTTGAAGCCTCTTGTCATGAAATGTTAAATCGGTGAGATGGTGTTTTTCTGTTCTCTTGGAAGGGAAGACCGGGAGCAACTCATCTCTTTCTTCCATGCGAGAAGCGTACTGAAAGAGATGGCAATTGGGCCTGAGCACGTTGATTTGTGCAGCTACAAAGCGCAATGTTCAGGACATAAGAAGCACCGACGAAACACAAGTCGTCAGTGGTGGCGTTGTCGTCGTCTCCTGGATTTATCCACGTAACGAGCTCAGGCCAACAATCGCATCTCGATGCAGTTCTTATCTTGTCTCCTCTAGTTTGCATCACTTGCTTATTCGAAGAACCTTGGCAAAATGACGAGCCTTCGTACATGTCTATCTGTGCAATTCATCGTGCTTATTCTAAGGGGACTGCGCTTAAGCCTCTGTGTTAGAACTACGGAGCTCCCCAAAACTCGGCGTGGAATACCTCCAAATTGCAGGTTAAAAGAGTTGGATAAGTAGCTTCTCTGACCATAGATATAATATGGTCATAAAAATCATCTTGTTAATGTGCACAATTTGAGATCTGGGTCATGTTAATATGCACAATTTGAGATCAATTCGAGGCCTTTCTTAGCTTCTTTTACTCGGTACCATTTCGCAAAATTGATTAGCATATCCCGACAATTTTTATGGAATTTGCTGTGCTTCGAAATCACTTTTGTGGGCTTTGATGTTTCCACTTAGAAAATGGAATAAAATTCTTCTTCCTAATAAAAAAAAGGAACTTAATACATTATTTGAGTATAGTTAGATATATGGTTGAAGTATAAGCTCGATTTCGATCATGATCACCTATATGGACAATTTGAGATTAATTCGAGGCCTTTTTATGTTTGTGAATGGTACTTTATACGAAACTAATGCTTGTATTTTCATCTACGTTGCATTTTATACTTCAAACTTCACGCTCATGTCAGAACATAGCCAAAGTTTGATTTGACCGATTGAGTAGTGAGTAGGGCATCCTATCAACTAAGAGGGCATTTATTATTTTCGGATGTCGAGCTCACAAGTCAAAATACATCTCACGTCAGATACTGAATTAGCGGGTTCTCAGTATTGGCTCCGCTAAAGCCTACGAACGCGAAAATGCAATGCCCAGAAATTAATGAATGACGAGATACCTAGGATGTACAATAAAGATATTTGCCGAAATTTAATCAATGACATGAATCTGAAACTACAGTTAAGAAATACATTAGAATTTAATGCCCAACGCAAGTCTGAAAACTATAACTACTGTGTAGAAAAAGTAAAGATAATTAAAATATAACAAGTCTATTTGTTTGTGTATGGAGGGTCTTCAGTAGACGAATGCTAGTATTTATAGTATTTACACCATAATCATCTGGAAGCTGTTCTCCTGCATTATCGACATGCCTTCTTATCTCAGAAAATCTTGTGCCCGTGCTCTCACGATGTTATGATCTCATCTTCAAGTGGTCTTGAAATCTCGTCTTGATCCTTCGTGTTTATCTATTGCCACGTTCGCTCTTACTCCACAACTTCCCGGACTTTGTTGCTTCATTCACAAGTAGTTTTAAATTTGAAATTCACTAATTGCATCTGGATGCCCTCTAGGTATCCGACCTTCTCCCGATGTTTCAATCGGAAATCTATTAACCTTTTTAACTGATATCCTTGTCGACTATTGCTAACCATACATTGTCGTATACCGACAATTGATTAATAATCATCGATGTATATCAATATTGAAAATAATTCTTATGGTTGTCGATAATGGCTTACGCGTTTAACAATAACTTGCACTCTGACCACGTGTCAATTCATATCGACAACTAAGCCAATTCATATCGACAACTTGGTTAGAATTTGGTGCGAACATGCTTCCTAGAACTTTTGGAGAATCGATTTATTCCTTTTTTTTTTTTTCACTAGAAACAGCTTGTTTGCAAATTGTTAAATACGGGCTGACGTAATCGAAAGTAACCATAGGGTGAAATAGAATTTTGTTTTTTGGTTGAACTGAGACAGCATTTGAAGAGTAGGATTTATCGATCAAAACGGTAAATATTAAACCATATAGTAACAACGAAATGTCTAGCTAATTATTCAGTAGAGTTTAGCATTTTAATTGATTTTATATTAGAATAATTCATACGCTAAAGTTTAAAGCTCATAACCTTCGAAATTTGCATGCCTTTTTTTGGCCTTATTTTCGAGTGGTTTTTGGAAATTGGTGTTGACTCTTTGTGTTACGAAGCAGAAGCAATTGTGACGCGATATCACAAGCAAAATCAATATGATGAAGGTATTAACTTATACCGTTTTATATCATGTTTCTGAGAATAAATCTTGACTCGTTTTTAAATGAAATAAATTATTCCCCAATTTATTATCATCATATATTCTTTATTCTAGTTTTATCATCTCTGTGGGAATAAATCTCGAACTATTCCTGAACGAAAATAAAATATTCCCACATTTATCGCACTGAATTTTCTTCATGTTGGTTCTTTTTTAGCCTTTTCACTTACAAAAAAACGGCAAATGACATGAAATTGTGACCAAAAACAAAGGTGATGGTTCAGAGGGTCCGGCCCATTGGGCCGTGTTGGGCCCGAGCGGCGCCGGCCCGTTATCCTTCCACTGCCGGGAGCGGGAGGTCTTCGCTGCTCTGTGAAGCCAGCCTGACGCGGACCCCTCCGCTTTAGAATTCACGCGGCCCAACCTTTCGCCCGGCCCGCATGGACTAACTCTCGGCTTGGAACGGGCGGGCCAGAAGAAAGCCGCACCAAGCCCGACCCGCAAGATCCAGACCCATGTCCCATCACATTGATGCCCCCACTCGGGTAACAAGCCCGCGTAGCTGAGCTCGGCGGTCATCATTGGTATTTGTGCTGCCTATAAACTGGGTTTTGTCCTGTTATGGTGCCGATGTGGGACTTTCCCTGCACAGGTTTTTCTTGCATCGCTTCACTTTCGTCGCGCCTCCCGTCGCTCTGCGCACGGCTCTGAAACTCAATGGGTCTCGAATTTTCCTCAATGTGCGCTATTCCTTTAGATCGAGAGGCAGCCAATCCATGGCAGAAAGCCGGATCCCGAGCAAAATCACGAGAGAAAAAACAGCGCAAAAGCTGGACCGAGCATATGTTCTTATATGGAGGAATTATTGTCGTTCTCGGTTCTACTGTCCAGTTTTTCGAGTCTCTTTGTCGTGAAATGTTAAATCCGCGAGATGGTGATTTTCTGTTCTCTTGGAAGGGAAAGACCAGGAGCGACTCATCTCTTTCTTCTCTGCGAGAAGCGCTACTAATAGAGACGGAAATTGGACTTGACCACGCTGACTTGTGCAACTCCTAAGCGCAATGTTCTGGACCTAAGAGGCAATGGTGAAAACAAGTTGGCGTTGGCAGTGTCTTAGTCGTCGTCCAGGTGAATCCACATAAGGAGCTCGGGCCGGCAATCGCATCTCGATGAAGTTCTTGTCTTGTCTCCTGTAATTTGCCATCATCGCTTGCTTAGTTGAAGAACCGTCGCAAGATGACGAGTCTCTGTTCGTGGCTATCGTTCATCTTATCGTGCCTAAGGAACCTGCACTTAAGTCTCTCCGCAAGAACTACGGAGCTGCCCTAAAATCGGTGGTGGACTACCTTCACATTGCAGGACAGAAGGAGCTGGATGAGTAACTTCTCTGACCATAGATGTATTCTGCTCATAAGAAGCATCTTCTTGTACTGAATATGCAAATAGGCTTAATCTATTCCAGAGTAAGTATAAAACTTGATTTCGATCTGGGTCACGTTTATGCACAATTTGAGATCAATTCAAGGCCTTTCTGAGCTTCTTAACTCGATGCTATTTTGCAGAGTTGGTTCGTACCTCTTAGCAATTTTTACGGAATTTACTTTGTTTTGAAACTTCTTTTGTGGGCTCTGATATTCCAACTTAGAAAAAAGAATAAAAATCCTTCTTCCATCTTGAGTATGGTTTGACTTTGCTTCAAGCGTAATTTTATCCTCGGCTGGCCTTAGCCGAGTTTTGCCAGTGAAGGACAATTTCTTTGCAACTAGCTTTGTCTAATAAGAGAGACTAGATTAACTGAAATCATATATGTGCTCTAATCTACATGATGAAAATTAAATGATGATATGGACTTTTTTTATACGAAGTGGACAGATAAATTCTATTTAAGGGCATTTGGGAAATCATAAGTCAAAAATTTGTTCGACGATAATTCGATACAAATTTCTTTTAATGAATAAGTAGATTTGTAAAAAAGAAAAAGGTGAAAAAGGATTAAATTTTCTTTTGGTCAATAAGAAAAAGAAAAGGATTAAATCAAGACCTACACTTTCGCACGTGTGGTTAGCCGAAGCGTATCTGCACAAAACCGCGACTCGTGGGGGACTTGGGTTGGGTTTTACAGTCCCCTGCTTCCTCCTCCTCCTCTTCCTCCTTCCTCCTCCTCTGGTCGATACCTGCAAATTTTTGTTCTGGGTTTGGAATCTCTTGAATCCTAGTCGACCCATTCTTCTGAAGATCCTAATTCGATCGAGAAGAAGGTCGTAGCTGAAGAAAGCGACGAGCGGGGCGACTGATATGCAGCACATGAAGAGATCGGCCGCGTGTCTCAACGTCCGATGGACCGGTTTGATGAGACTGCGGAATGGGTCGCCTTCTCTGCCGGACCTCCAGCGTTCGAGTTCGGTGTCCGAGGTCGGCCTGTCTTCGTTCTCGTCGTCGGCAGTCGCCACGAGCGGTCGCAGCAAATCTGTGAGGATCCACCCTTTATTTTTCAAGTTCATTGGGTGTAATGCTCACTGTGATGAGAAATGCGGGTGCTCAAGAATGTATATGTATTGGGCTGCATGCAAATTTCTTTGTTTTTTTTCTTCTTCTGGAGGCGAGGTATTCAGTTCGAGTTGTTCAATCTTGTTTGTTGTGAATGTTGCATGTTGCCCCTTTACTGCTTGTTGATGATCTGACCAGAGAATGTGAATATTAGTTTTGGTTTTGTGCTAGCTGTGGGAGAGGATCCCTGTTTTCGTTCAATTTTGAGTCACAAGCCCGTTAAGGAGGATGAGATGTATGTGTTCTCGGAGATTCTCGTTATATTGGAATTGAAAACATTAATTATATTTTCTGTTAATTGCTCAGCCTGCTTAAGAGTGCTGGGTGATTTGGAAAGTTGCTAGTGGGATAACATATGGTTTGTTAGTAATGGTACCACGCTTTGACATTCCTGGTTAAACTCATGCTCTTCCTCATTGACCATTCGAATGTACTAGCTTGATGTTTTGTGGATCTAATTCCAAGCGGCTATTTTCCCTTACTCTTGAATATCCCAGCAAATTGGCAATGCAGATAATGACTGGTCATCTTTTCCTTTTCTCTTCTTTCTAGTGCTAAATAAATTATTAGCTTGTAGATGAAAACTATGTTGATGCTTTGTCAGTGATGCAATTTTTTCACCGGACATAGTCTTCAGTACAATTGTTGAGTGCGGTCATTCTGAAAACTCTGTACTGGTTGATCCTTGTGGCACCCTTTGTCTATCTGGCTGTTTTCGAGGATTATACTCTCTATTTTGTCTAAGATAGTTACTTGTTGTGAAATTGGGTTCGTAGAAAGCTTGATCATTGTTGGGTTTTTTTTATTGTTCAATAGGAGTTCCGATTTACTGGCATACTTATGGAGCCTTGACTTCCATTGTCCTTTCTTGTTTATAAAAGGAAGAAATTGTGTAGGATTTTATCTAACAATTGAATCAAGGGAATTATTTCGTTGCCGTGATAATACTGATTTGGTTAAATATGGTTCAATTAATTTCTGAAAACCATTGGTTATATAGATCCACGAATTGAAGGTACTATATTACTAGTTTTTGCCATTCTCATGATGTCTTTTTTCATGCTATTAATTGTGGATGATTAAAACGATGGTACTTATGTCTAGTTCTTTCACCAAGAGGAAGCCTTGCTCATAGTTATGACTGGCTACATTTCCTTGTATCCATCTTTCTCAGCTTATTTCCTTTATGTTTGGTATGTATCACCTTATGTGAAGTAAATTTAGATGTGTGACTGGAATTTGCTCTACTGATCAATTTCAGGGTGTATTTAAGTCAGGTAATGTGAGAAGTACACTTCATGCTGAACTAATGACTAAGGTGATGTAGTGGTCTTCTCACTGTTTTAGTGTTTGGTTCAAAATTGAAGACTGAAGTTCCTTTATTTTAAATAATGCAGGAGATACTTGGGGCCAAAGGTTAGCTGCTGTCATATGAATATTTCCTCACGCTGCTTCTGCTTAGAATATGTGTTGCTTATTGCTAGATGAACTTGTTGAGCCATGCTATAATTTATTGCTGTATATATGGGTATTCAGTTTTTATGACGTGGGCAGCAGTTGTGCTTCCATGCTCGAAATATTTGGATGTGGAGACACAATAGTACCTAATCGCTATAAGTTGAAAGTTGTATATGCGAATGTTCAGCTATATGCTGATAAATTTGGATAATTAACAGTTTGGAGCGTGAATATTAAACTTGATTTATAAATCGACGGTGCTCCACAATTCAGTGAAACAAAAATTATTCTTTAGTTCGGAACCTAACAATTCTTTGGTTTTTATAGGTAGTTGTGCTTGCCCCTAAGATGAATGCTTGTTTATCCAACAATAATGATTTCTTATTCTAAATGTTATTTTCAGGAATCCATGTGCCCTTAAGAGTGCTACGCAATAGGAAAGGTATAAGGCTGTCCCCATCACAGCTCCTGTGTACAGGAGCCAATGTAGATTGTACAATCCCCTCGTTATCCAGATCCTTTGCTTCCGGATCTTCAGAGAAAAAGGGAGAGACTGCATCAGAGGTTTGGAACTTTCGAGCAGTTTCTTGATCATAGTCTGCTTAGCATATATAGTGGTTCAAGATGTTGTTCTTCTCAGAGAACGTGCTTTATTTCCTGGCTGTTTTGCTATCTGCACTTATGCTCTCAATAGCATATTTTGCATTTTATACATTTTCAATTGAGTGAAAGGGAGTGAATTTGACTTTGGATTATGCTTGGGATACCAAAGACTTCTACTAAAGCTTGTTTACAAAGGGATGTGAAAAAATCTTGTTGGTGATTGAACATTGGCCACCTGTTTAGATACTAGTTTAGAGTATCATATTTCTGGCATTGCTTTCTGACTTTGGTCCCATCAGAAGTAGGAAGTATTTCCTATTCAGCTTCTCTGCTTTTGATCTCCTAAAGTTAGTGCAACTCATTCCAGTTAGATATCATTTCTTCTCTCACTTTTGTTTGCTTAATATTTGTATGCGACCGCAATATTGTAGGATGAGATCGAGTAGATGAATCATTGACAAGCTTAGCATTATTTATAAGAATTTGGAGATTTTGCTTACTATTATATTCGTAACTTGATTTTAGATTGAGAAAGTACAGGTAATTGGTATCTGCTCTAATTGTTTTTGGTAATGGTTAGCCATGTTGTAATATCGCTGGATATTCTTGAGAGATCCATTCTAGTTGTAAACAACCATTACAATTTTCCCTATGTTTCTGTCTGGAAACTTTTGCTGAAGGCATAGTCATTTCACTTCTTATGTATTATGATTGGTACGGTAGACTTGAGCAGTCATTGAAGGTGCACATTCAAATTGTTTGAAGAAATTTGTTGTTGTTTTACAGACTAAGAAGGATGTATCTACAATTGAAGATCCCTTTGATGCTCCTACCTATAACATACCTGAAAAACCTGTCACGTTTGTAGAGGGGGCTTCATACAGTCTCATCATTCTTGCGGGGCTTGGCATTGCAGCCGCTGCAGCATATGGTGTTTTCAATGAGCTCATATTCCAACCAAAAGAGTAGGAAATATTTTCTCTTTCTGAATATGGACGTTTGATTTTAAATTTAGCGAATTGACTTCTTACTACGTTGTTTGTGACAATAGTGCTCTCCTCTGGCAGGTACAAGATTTTCAACATGGCTTTGAAAAGGATTCAAGATGATAGTCAGGTTTGTACATGTGTGTGTGTGTGTGTGTATATACATGAGCATAAAAACCCTCCATGCCTTTACTGGTACACCATTGTGGGTCTTGTGGCAGGCTCAGAAGATGATTGATTTTGGCTCTGGGGGCATTGGTCAAATTGGTTAGTTTTGGCTATGCCGCCCCTCAATCAATTATTAATCACTAATTGAGCTCAAGTAGCTCCTTTAGTCAGATTAATTGTGTTAGATAGAATAATTAAATATTAAACCGTATCTTCATCTAATAGCTTAAGCTTTTAGAACAATTGGCAGTGGTCGTACAAGATCTCACATGGTATTATGGCAAGAGGTCCTGAGTTCAAATTTTTTCAGATTCCATTTGCTTCTTCAATTAAATATGTCCACATTTTATGCTAGGCAAAAAAGACCCGACTAAGCGTGAGGGAGAGTGTTAGATGGAATAATTAAATATTAAGCTATATCTTCATCTAATAGCTTAAGTTTTTAGAACAGTTGACAGTGGTCTTACAAAATCTCACAAATTGAAACAAGAGGAATTCAGGAAAATTTCTTCTATGACTATCTTGCCTATTTGTCATCTCTGCCTTTGTCAACTGTTGAGAATGTACAAACTATAAAAATGATGAAATATGGATTTTCAAAAGCTTTGCGCTCCTAGTAGCTTTTACTTAGATTTGGAAAAGCAACGACCTCAAATGCATGGCTGTGGACCAGATTTCTGAGGAAAATAAATGAACCTTTTCATCATATTAAGAGCCTAAGTTACCGGCACAATCTAGTCCATGTTTGCTCGTGCAAAATTTAAGCTGAAAACCACCCATGTGCTTTTGAGAGTTAAGTTTTCATGGCAGCCCTGTAGTTTTGGCCACCTGGGCAGACTTATGATCATGGTTGCAGTCTAAATTGCTTCAGCTCAGATCCTTGTCACTGTCTATTCACAATTTTCTCAGATTCTTTCTATCTGGTTTTTTCTCTGAGAAATATTTCTTGTGCCTTAATTGTCTTGAATCAGGTTAGGATAAGGATTGGATCTCCAATCACTGGATATGGTCAAGAAAGTAGGAACCGAGCTGCACGCCAACGTATTCCACACAGGGTCTGGACTGATGAAGATGGTGTAGAGCATATTGAGGTGACACAGAATTATGAAAAAATACGATCTTTCGGTTATATCTTACCTTTGTATCCATGAAATTGATGTCGAGAGTTTTCAAATTATGAACTTTAATGGTCACTATTAGAAGGCTATTTTATCTTTTGTTTGTCTCCTCTTTTATTCCTTTGTGGAATAAAAAAATCATTCATGCATTTTGTTTTGACCAGCAACTCTTCTAAAAATCTTTCTATGTGTTTTCGCGCCAACTTTTCTCACACAGGTCAATTTCTATATTCGTGGGCCCCATGGAGCTGGAAAAGTTTTTTGTCGGATGTTTAAAGACAAAGTGGAGAAGCAGTGGAAGTTCACAAGTTTAATTGTCCAGATCATGTCACCTTCCCCTGCGCAATTGTTATTGGAGTCCTATGTGCCAGCTTAAATAATCTGAAGGAGTCATTTGACAGAGATGAATCGCACTTATGCCTTATTTATTGTGGAGTAGATCTCAGATCAAGTCAAGTTAAAGGTATTTTTTAGGGTAGTAAAATTGCTGTTTCTTTTTTCTTTCTCTCATTTTCATATTTTGATATCAATGGCAAGAGCGCGAGGGGAGTTTTGTAGCATCTACGTAATTTTCTAGCCTGGATTAGTTTTTGGTTTTGTTTTTTAAATTTTCTTTTTCCTATTTTCGACCTGAAGAGGAAACTCCTTTCATTTTCTTCATAATGAATTCTGCTGATTCAATGAGCACACTGTAGATGCTTCCACAATACGGGCATGGAGGTTTTACTTATTAGTTCATGCTTGCTGATTTGCAGCGTGGCAACTAGCATAAATCCTTGAGTTTGTTGTATATTGGTCTCAGTTCTGTTTCATCGAGATATGGCGTACAATCCTCTTATCTGTTGTTGGCTTGTTGTAAACTGCCATTTGATAATTATTTTCACAGGTGTACCAGTGTTCAGTGCACACTGGACATCTTGCTAGTTTCTTTGGCATTAACTCTTTGTTATTGGCATAATAATTGTATCACAGTTTAGAAGTGTGGCTTGACTATCATTCTTTTGCTTTATGTTCGATAATTCATAAAGCTGGTGGATTTAGATCTCACTCACCGTGTTTATGGATTTGGTGCCACAACCCATTGTGAATTTTTCCTCCCAGATAATCTCTGCATCTTCCGCTTCTCTATTGGTTTTGATATACTGTAGCCCTCATAGGACCTTAGCACTTTGCGGTATATTTCCAGACCATCTTGATGGTTTCGGGGAACATGAGGTCTATCAATGACTCGACAGTTCCTAATTTCTTCAGAGATCGAGTTACTTAGTATGATCACTATTTTCGTCGCCGGTGCTCAGATTATTTGCTTCTAATGCTTTGCTTTTTTGGTTGGTCTGTCATGGATATATGAGGGTAGTAGTCCGTATTAACAAGCTTTTGGATTTTGTCAAATGTTATGAGTGACAAGGTAATAAGGTCTGCTTAGGACATTACAATGGATGAGCGTGGGAAGGCTGTTTGTTGGACTCGGTCCCTGAACTGCGGTTGTGGTTGATCTCTATGCAATGCCGTACTTGTTTGAGCGTCTAAAACATTATAGGACATGAGTCCATTTTGTTTTTGCCTATGCATATAATGCTAACCTTAGCATTTAGGTTGGTGTCGACCCACGAGATCCAATGAATCACATGGACTACACATATCGAACCAGCCATAACTTCTCCCCGGACTAGCTTAACTTATCCCCAATAGCTAGCTCTTTTGGCCAATGGCGTCGACAAGGCTTCAAAGTTAAGAAAGATTTCGAAGCGCGTTGCCATTGCTATTGCGTGATTGGTTGATGGGGTAAAAATGAGTGACATTGTTAGTTTTCCAGGCCCTTTGGTATCAAGAAATTGACTATCAATTTACCGTTTCGTTTTAATGGAGCTCTCTTCACCTTTTCAATATCCATAGACTTTGATATTAGTTGTTTGCCGTTGAGAATATTTGAGATCAAATCCAAACATAATTGAATCATTGTATGTTGGTCATATCTAATTATAAAATGGATTTTCAATCTAATCTTTGGTATCCCATGTTGATATTGAATTAAAAAAGAAGGCATATACTTTTCATGTTTGGGACAATTTTGATCCAACCTCTGAAAAAAAACCTACAAGAAAGCAGAGTCAAATGGATAATTTTGGCATAAATTGTTGAAGATTTCGAAAATACCCACAGAAGAAATTTGGCCTTTGTTTCCTTTCTCGATCAAAGACGACCTCATCTAATTTTCATGTCTTCGGGATTATTCAAATCTTCAATTATATATTCGCCTGGATCAATTATTGGAACAATTCAGATGCCGTCTATAGAGACAATAAGATAGGCGATCCCTTGAAAAAGGTAGAAAATATTTTCTACATGTGTGAACAATTTTCGGCAAAAGAAAAGACTCCAAGGGATTGACTTAAAGTAAATCAAACTTCATAAGCCCTAGTTATTTAAGTCATTGGGTCCTTTTCCTAAACTTTTGGAACAAGTGCTAACGTGTTAGATATGAAACCGTGCCAACTAATATAAATGTTTTATCTATCTTAGATGATTGCCTGTCCACAACCCTTCCCATATTTTCAACAAAAATTAAATACTTTAATAGAAAAACTAATATGTAGGAAGTAAATCAATGCGATTGGTCCTTTCTAGTATGAAGCGTTCATTAAATAAGACTAGATAATGTTGCCTCAAGTATGATGTAATAAGAATATACCTAACTACGGGTTGTCGGGGCTCATATTTATGTACAAGTCTAAGTCATTGATTATTGTAAAAAAGACCGATGTTGTCCGAAGAAAAAGAGATAACCTAGCTTTTCATCTCTCGTTACGTTACTGAAAAAGAGATTATAGATGAGAACTTTTTAAACGATGGTCACTAAAATTGCCACAATGCTTTTTATATGTATGCGATCTCCTTCCATTTAATAACTTAAATTTTTAGATTAGACTTGTTAATATGGTGTTAGAGCCAGCGCTATGCTTTTTTGCGTATGTGCCTCCACCTACCGCTCTTAATATTGTCCACATCGCTTGATATACATGTTGTCTTATATGTTCTTCATATATATGATGTCTCCCTTCGTCTGATAGGGTAAATTTTTGTGTTGGGCTTTCTAACAAAAAAACAATGGCCATGGTCCAATGCATGTGTATCTTCTTCTTTTCACCGTTGGTATTCTGCAACCTTCGCTGAGATATGCTAAATTTTCTAAGTTGTGATACAACTTTTTTCCTGTGGAGTCACCGGTTCGCTATTACTTTTTTCTTCTTTTCTTTTTTTGACACCTCGCCGCCCATAGGCTTGATCTGGGCAAGGGTATCGTGCCCTCACTGGCCACGAGCAAGGGTTTCATGCCTCACCCAGATCCAAGCAAGGGCCACGACGCCCTTGCTTGGTTTGGGTGAGAAGGTCGCGGCCCTCGCTGGCCACAGTACTTTCATAAATGATAAAACCTACCAGTAGTAACCCTGTTCATACGATATCTTGACATGTCTTGACAACAATCATTATAGGTTTTCGTGAGACACTGGTTTTGTAGAACATGGAACTCCATCTTAGCTAGATATATCCCCGTTCATAGGATATCCCATTACTCTCATAAATCATATAATCTACGAGTAGTAACCCGAATGGACAGCTTAAAGATGAAATTTTTTACATTAGATGGTCCGAAGATTGGAACCTGTACGGTGTATCTCGTAGACCTCTACGCCAACTTCATGGAGTTGGTTCACATTTTCCTTGATAATGGAGAAATTTTTCAGAAATTGAATACAAAATTGAGAGATAGACCCCACTCTCATCAGGTTAGACTGTACACGGGTCGTCAATGTTTGCATACAAACGGTAGGGGCTTCTCTCTTGAAGTCACACAGTGAAAACTTGGGTATTGTGTCTTGTGCAACAAATTGGAGCTCATGCAGGTAGGATGTTTTTGGTTCCATTTGTTGGCGGGAGCTGTATTTTCTACAAAATAGAGATTTTTTTTTGTTTTTTCCTGATTTATTGAGATGCTAGGGTTATCTCCTGTATTGTATATAAGAAAGATTATAACGCTGTACATAATGATTCAAATAAAGAAAACTATTATTCTACATGGTATCAGAGCCTAGGGTTCACTCCTTATGAGTACTATACGTTAATCCCCGATTACGGCTGTCTCGCTCGCCGGTGAGCGGGCTGAGGGTTCCAGGGCAGCGCCCCTAAGAAAAAATTTTCTGCTCGTCTTCTTCATTGCGCCGTTGTCTTGCGCCAAGCGACTTCGTCTCGCCCGATCACGCTCGACATTGGATCCATGGCGGATGAAAACCCTAGAGGAGTAGTGATTTCCCACCAAAATCAAGGGGGGAATTCGACCATAGAAGCGCTTTTGGAGAATCTGACCATCAGATTGAGTTAGATTCTGACTTAGAATCATAATCCTCCTCCTCCACCTCCAGCACCAACACCACAGAATGATTCGGCTTCATCTTAGATTGCAATTAAACTAGATGGAGCCAACTATGGCTTATGGTTTCAGGTTGTCGAGATGTACATCAAAGGCAAAGACAAGCTGGGGTATATCAATGGAGACCTTCCTTAGCCTTTGCCTACAAATCTTGTTTTTCGGAAGTGGAAAACTGATGACTCAACTGTGAAAGGATGGCTCATCAATTCCATGGATCTGGTGTTGATTGGCAATTTTATCATATTCCTTACCGCTAAAGCTGTGTGGGATTCCATAAGCTAAAGGACCAATCAAAAAATACTGCAATGATCTTCAAGGACTTTAGCGTGAAATTGATTTTCGTAGACCTAATCCTATGGTGTGTCCTGCAGATATTGAGCACTACAATAATGTTGCTCAAGAGGATAGGGTTTACCTTTTTCTAGATGGACTTGATGATCGTCTCAACAAGATTCGTGCAGATGTCTTGAAAATGCAGCCTTTCCCCACAGTTGAGGAAGCCTACACACGCGTCCACAGGGAAGATGTGCGCCAAACCGTGATGCTGACCAATGCTAATGGCTTTCCTACTGGTACAACAATGGTCTCATGGGGTAGTCGAGGAGACTTGTCTTTGTAGTTGATGGCAGGCAGTTCGGTGGGTAGAGGTGGATGCTCTCGGTCTACTATCAAGGCCAAGCCTCAGGTGCCCGGTGGCTGTTCTTACTATGGCAATTCCAAACACACTAGGGACACTTGTTTTAAGCTGCATAGATTCCTGGATTGGTGGGACGATTTTCAAGTGAAGAAGAAGAAATTTGAAGCAGAACTAGGCAAGAGTGCAAGGCAGGCATCCTTGGTGACTAGGAGTTCGTCTCTTTCCTTAGTCCCGATGGTACCTTCAGCTAATTCTTCCGCCCTTCCTTCTGAAGGTAATTGTGGTTCTGTTTTTGTTACTAATCGTCATGGTGGAAATAATGGCTGGATTATCGACTCAGGCGCTATCGATCACATGATGCCTGACCCCAATGACCTAGTCAACCGTACCTCATTGCGGCGAGATGGTGTGTATAACGCTAATGGACATTGCCATCCGGTCACCGAGGCTGGGAGTATGACTCTCACGCCATCTCTTTCTCTATCTAATACATTACTTGTGCCCTCTTTGTAATACATTACTTGTGCCCTCTTTGTCCAACTGTTTATTGTCTATTGGACAGATTACTGATGAGTTGAATTGCCATGTTCTTATGTACCCAGACTTTTGTTTGTTTAAGGACATTCTCATAAAGGAGATTATTGGGCGTGGTACTAAGAAGGAGGGGCTATACATTGTGGATGATCTCAGCTCCGGTTGCGCTTATCACACGCTTGGTTGGTTTGTTAGTAAGGAGAAGGATGTTTGGTTGTGGCATCGTCAGTTGGGGCACCTATCATTTAGATATTTCAAGTATTTGTTTCTTGAGTTATTTCCTGGTTTATCAGATTCTTCTTTTCAATGTGAAACGTGCAGTATAGCAAAGAGCCATCGTGTTTCTTTTCCTTTGAGCTCTAATAAAAGTAGCAAGCCATTTTGTTTGGTTCATTATGATGTGTGGGTGCATCTCTAATTACTACAATGTTTGGAATGAGATGGTTTATAACCTTTGTTGATGATTGCACACGTATGACATGGTTGTATCTGATGAAGCATAAAGATGAGGCTCCAAACATATTAAGTATGTTTCATAAAATGGTTGCCACCCAATTTGAAGCTCGTATTCAGATTCTTCGCATGGACAATGGTAGGGAATATATCAATCAACACCTTACCTCTTATTTTAAGGAACATAGTCTCATCCATGAGACCTCTTGCACTCAAACTTCTCAACAGAATGGTATGGCCGAACGAAAGAACCGCCACATTTTAGAGACGGCGAGAGCTCTTCTGGTTGGCGGCAATGTTCCATAAAGGTTTTGGGATGCAATGGTGGTCATAGCCGTTCACTTGATGAATCGTATGCCTTCTCGTGTGTTGCAATTTCAAACTCCATTACAAGCTCTATCACATTTTGTGCTTCTTTCTTCAGTCTTGACAATACCCCCTAAAGTGTTTGGGTGTGTGGCTTTTGTGCACCTTCGCAAGAACCAATGCACTGAACTTGACCCGTGTGCGGTATGATGTGTATTTATTGGTTACGGGACTCACCAAAAGGGGTATCTCTGCTATGATCCAACGACCAAGAAGACACATGTTACCATGGATGTGACTTTTCTGGAGTCTGAATCCTATTTTTCTCCACCCCATTGTTCCTTTCAAGGGGAGAATTATAATGAAAAGAAAAATTGGTGGGACATTGGCATGGAGGGTGCGGAGTCAGGAGGACATGTGGAGTTCGGGGTGCGACTAGGTGGGGCTAGACCATTAACCAACTCACGAAAAGTTTCAATGGTGCAGTTTGATGAGGATCTAGGCCATGGTTCGATGGCAGGCAATGAGGGGGAGGGTGCGATGGCAGATGATGAGGGGGAGGGTGATCGTTTTTCAACTGAAAGTGGGGATGACCAGTAGCTTATATCCACACCGAATGAGCAAGATCAGCCTGCTCCTTCGCAGATTGCCCTCTCTTGAGAATGATCCTGAGGTAAGCTCTCTTCCTGATCTTGAGGTTTCTGATGATTTTGATTTGGTTGTTAGATATAAACTCCCTGACAGGCATAACCAGGGCAAGACTCCTAGTCGGTACTCACTGGATGTTGAGGAACAAAGGTCTAAATATCCCATTGCCGATTTTGTGTCAACAAGAAAGCTATCGGAATTTTGTAAGGCTTTTGTGTCAAATGTATCAGTTGTTCGAATTCCGAATGGGGTGGGAGAGGCCTTGAAGGATCCAAAATGGGTCCAAGCTATGAAGGAGGAGATGGAAGCATTAGAAAAAAATCAGACTTGGAGACTTGTAGAGTTGCCAAAAGGGAAGAAAGCTGTGGGGTATAGATGGGTGTTCACCATTAAACACAAGGCAGATGGTACCATTGAGAGGTACAAGGCTTGATTGGTCGCAAAAGGATACACACAGACTTATGATGTGGACTATCAGGAGACTTTCTCTCCAGTTGCAAAATTGAATACTGTGTGGGTTTTGTTGTCACTTGCCGCAAATTTGGATTGGCCATTGCATCAGTTTGATGTGAAGAATGCATTTTTTCATGGAGACTTGGAGGAAGAGATTTACATGGAGGTTCCACTTGGATATAAGTATGTTGGTAAGTCGAATGTTGTTTGTAGACTGAAGAGGTCGTTATATAGTCTGAAGCAGTCACCTCATGCTTGGTTTGGTCGGTTCAGCTTAGCCATGAGAAAGTATGATTATTCCCAGAGCAATTCAGATCATACTTTATTTTTGAAGCAAAGCCAAGGTAAGGTGACTGCCTTGATCATATATGTTGATGATATGAACATCACAGGAAATGATGTTGAAGAAATTTCGAGGCTTCAAGAGAAGTTGACAGAAGAGTTTGAGATGAAGAACTTGAGAGAACTGAAATATTTCTTGGGTATTGAGGTAGCTAGGTCTAAGGAAGGAATTTTCTTGTCATAGAGAAAATATGTACTTGATTTGTTAGTTGAAGTGGGAATGTTGGACTGTAAGCCCGCTGATACTCCTATTGTGCATAATCATAAACTTGGGGAGTATCCTGATCAAGTGCCGACTAATAAGGAGAGGTATCAAAAGTTAGTAGGAAGATTAATTTATTTGTCTCACACTCACCCAGACATTACTTATGCAGTAAGTATTGTGAGTCAATTTATGCATGCTTCTAGTGAATAACATATGAATGCAGAATATCGTATCTTCGATATTTAAAATCGGCTCTAGGGAGAGGGATAATGTTTGCAAAGAATGGTCACCTTGCCGTGGAAGGATATACGGATGCGGATTGGGCATGGGACGCATAAGATAGAAGGTCGACGTTAGGTTATCTCACATTTGTAGGAGGTAACTTGGTCACGTGGAGGAGCAAGAAGCAAAAAGTTGTAACCTTGTCAAGTGCCGAGGCAGAATTCAGAGGAGTAGCGAAAGGGTTGTGTGAGTTATTATGGCTTAAAAAGCTGCTGTCCGAAGTTGGATATCCACCCGAGTCTGGGATGAAGTTGTTTTGTGATAATAAAACCGCTATAGCTATCTCTCACAACTGATTCAGCATGATTAAACCAAACATGTTGAAGTTGATAGACACTTTGTCAAGGAGAATTTGGATGTTAAAGTAATTCAATTGCCTTTTGTCAAATCTGAAGATCAATTGGTCGACGTTTTGACCAAAACTGTGTCAAGTAGAGCGTTTCAGAGCTCACTCATCAAGATGGGTATCAAAGACATCTTCTCACCCACTTGAGGGGGAGTGTTGGCATGAGCTATATTTCCTACAAAATAGGGATTTTTTTTTTCCTGATTTATTGAGATGCTAGGGTTATCTCCTGTATTGTATATAAGAAAGATTGTAATGCTGTATAGAATGATTCAAATAGAGAAAACTATTATTCTTCACCGTTTAGACGAGGAGATGCAATGACAGGTAGACATGAGGAAGAGCATAGTAATCAAGAGCGTGGCAAGCGAGAAGTACCTAGGGGAGCTGAAAATGACCGTAGATCCCCAAGGGCCAGAAGATGGCTGTCGATTTAATGCAAAAGCTTGCTTGTTTTTTGCCTACCAATTTCCTGATCCTACGTGCCCAATGCAGTCATCTTATCTAATCGGTGTAACTTAGAAAGATGATAAGACGAGTGTGAAACCATCTTTTTCTCGCAATCGAGCCTCGTGGTTTTTGGTATGAGTGTCTCGTTGACATGATTGTATGGCTGCTAAAACCCGCGCAACTCACCGCTCTAGAAATGTTCAACTTGAATATCGTGAACACCGCCACCAACTGGTCCGATCAACGATGCATTGCTGAACATTCACGTCCTTTTGGTCATAACATAGAGCAGAAATGGAGGCGCGCAGTGCTGATGCTTGAGCTGAGATGGAAAGTAACGACTAGAGAAAGTAAAATGTGGAAAGAAGGAGACTCATTGCCATTGTTGCAAGTCAATTTGGTGGCTTGGCCGTTGTTACAGGTTAAGGAACGGCGGGTCCATATTTTTTGCAAACCGCATGTAATGTACAACGAAAGATACCTTTAAAAAGAATTCTCGAACTCATTCTGACGTCTTCAACTATTCTCACGTTTGTAACTTACAATAGAGAACTCGATTGGAGGTTTAGATAACCCCACTTCACGCACTGTTTGTTTAATTAAAACAAGCCTTCGGAATCTTTCTTATGCTCTGTTCTTCCACTCAGTTCATCGGTCAACATCGGCAAGACAGTAAACAAGATGTACAATGTCTGCATATTGAGTGACCAAGAGCAGCAGATTAAGACTATCGGAAATTCTAACATTTTGGAAGAAGTTTGCTGCGATGTTGCTGTGGATGTGTTCTCTTAAAGTGTTCATATAGGTTGTAAATTATATAGAGAAAGAATCTCCTTAAGAGATAGCTCTTAAACACCAAGTATTGTGACAGATCCTTACAAAAGATACAGCTGAAGAAGTAAAACATTGAACGAGTAGGAGAGATAGAAAACAAGAAGTTTTGATTAGACCCAATTCAACATATCTAACAACCCATCTTATCTCAACTACATAAAGCATGGACTCTCCTATTTCTAGACTTGTACATAGTAAAACCAATCATATAACAGACTAGCCTCTTGCTTCTTCGTACTTTTTTTTTTAACAACGAGGTATCCGAACCTTTCACCTCGACTACCCTATGGAGACGCATTAACAGTCCCGTCGATGTGTCATATCACAATCAATTGCTCCAGCTTCGGCATCTCTTGAGAGTAGATCGCTCAACGGGTGGTTCTCGCTTGATGCCGGCAAGAGAGACCAAAGCCCACAAGTGAGTCATGAACTCCCCACCCATCGCCAAGTTCTCCGCGTGTGCTTTCGCATCATCCGACGGAGCCACATACACCATAAGCTCTGCCCAAAACTCGGCCAATACCTTCCAGATGAACTTCGGGTCCTTTTTGTCTTTCAGCAATTGCTGTCCTAACTGCGCGCCCCAATATATCACGCTACATGTACCATCCACTGTCCTACCAATCTCTTTCAATTTCTGATTTCTTTCTTCTCCGGTCTTGCACCCTGTGAGCATGTCTCTTGATTGGAGAATGGTTTGGTCGAAAAAATACTCCGTGTCGTCAGGGCAATCAGGTAACAACTTTGGAGAGAACACTACCAAGTAAGCGAGATATTTGGATAAGCGGGTTGCCACGAGAAAATTCGAATCTGAAATCCGCACCTCGTGCTCGCAAATACTTGTGGCAATATGCCACACAATTATGACTCGAGTCTGTGTCTCGAGCCTGCACGCCCACGAGAGCCTACCTGCCACTTTGTTTAGTCTTAAAGAAGCCTCTCCATTCTCCAATACCCCGAGATTCGAGTATAAAGAATGGAAAACGGCTTCTTTCACTTCTGAGGACAGTTTGGCCGGAGTGCTTTGTTTTTTACCCTCCCGTACGCGGTGGATATAGCCGGCTTTGGCGGGAATGCATACCCACCTCGGAGGTGTATAACCATGCGACTCGAGAAGCGAGTACTGGCGAAGTTTTCTTTCCCAAGGCTTCAGTAATTGCGTCCGGCATATACGTCCTATGAGTTTCTCGATCCGTTTGTTCCCTTGCCATGAGTTTGTTCGGACGTACTTGCATAGCAATGATACCTTCGTCCACTCCGAGGTGGCGATCAAGATTAGCTGCACAAGCTCCACACCTGCGCATACCATAAGAATTAGCGACGTCACGATAACGTCGCTGCTCAACCCTCCTGAAGTAGCCGGTTTACTTTCACCTTGGGGTGCATTCGAGTGGTGCGGTGTAAAACAAAGTGCGATTATCACCAGAGAACCAATGAAGAAAAGCGAGATCTCCATCAGCTTTAGTTTCCAACGGCCTGGGTGGAAGATGAACGGGTACTTAGTGTAGAACGAATCGAAAAGAAAGGAAAGCTCTAGCTCAATGACCCTAAATGCTCGCTCGTAGCCATTTTTTTCTGCAAGCAAACCATTCCGAATCAACTTCCACAGCTTTTTGTGAGCTTCTTTGGGCAACGAATAGCTGCAAAATCTCAAGGAGAGAAGCTTGTAGAGCGAAAACGATAGGCAAATATCCTTGAGCTTGCTGTCTTCGTCCCCGCCTGTCGAGCTCAAAAGCCATCCTTGGCATGCCCACACCTTCTCGACCGTGACGACTTCGTCTGTGATTTCCAGGGGTGAACCGTTTACCCATATTGTCTCTTCGCCTCTCACAACATAGTTGTATCCTCTCATCTGGATAGGGTCGAGATTGCACGGATCTGACGTCTGGTGCTCGGAGCTCATGTAGTTAGAGATCAATTTGGTGGATCTCTGCAGGTCATACCCGCGAGCAGTCAGGAGAGACTTTGCTTTTCCATTGTCCTTGAGCTTCACGAATAGGGATAGACACATGACCCCGAAAATCGTCGTGACCACCCAAAACACCCACGAATTCCTCACACTAAAGATCAACATCTTGGCTAACAAGATATTCCTGAGCAAATGTTCCCAACTATAGGATATCCGGTCATCGAGGCTGTAGTCGGAGAAGTAGCCCGAGCTCCTGAAGAAGATCATCAAGAAAGTAGCCCAAACCGGGAACAGCTCACTACGGGGCAACACTTTCCCCGCGTCCTCCATGAGACCGAGCGTGTGCGTGATGAGGTGGCTTGGGAGGGTGTATAATGCCAACAGAGCGACCTTGAGCATCCGGTTGGTATACCAATGCCTCGACAAGCCGAAGACGGCGCGAAGGATTAGCAACAGGGCCGTGAGGCACACGAAAAGCTCGATCTTAGCTCGACTTACAGTCTGAGTGTGGAGTTTATTCATGACGTCGGAGGTTTTGGTGTGGATTTTGTTCACCACTTCCATCTGGCTTCCTTGCAAGTCCCTCATGTTTGTGTATGAAGGAGGATTTTGTATGTCGGGCGTGCGAAGTGTAAGAGAGAGCCAAGAAACTTAGAGCTTTTCAGACCATGGGTTGGAAACGGAGGCGCTCCATTATTTATATACGAAACTTTTCGAGCCATTGTTTGGTATTTATGATATGCTGGCTGAAGTGCCTGTAGAGTTTGAAAATTCAAAATAGATTTCGGCTCATATGTAATGATCATATTTTGGAATAAAAAAGTATTTATTTCTTCGTATCAATAGTATAAATGATTCATAAACTAGAGAAATTCTCTTGGGCTTTCAATTTTCTTTTTTGTGTCTTTCTGAATTGAGGTAGTTTTTGGATGGGGGCCTAGACATGTTCTTGAGCGACCAGGAGTTCCAAGGAAAGTAAAGGAGATCCACGAGCCACGTGTCTAGGAAGAGGAGCCTCGTTGACTAGCCCGATGATAATGCTACATTTTCGGCTGAAAAATCGGTGATTGTAGATTCAATTTCTGCCATAGGACCCTTTTTTTTTTGCCATGTAACACCTATGTCAGAAAAATCCTAAACCTATTGCATTTATGTCAATTTAATTCTAAATATTTTAATGATGTCAATTTAGTCACTTTTTGACCTAGAGCCAATTCAGTTTTTTCGGCTAATTTTGATAGAATATTATTGACGTGGACGTCAATCGGTTTACGTGGTATATTCGACGCTAACGTGGGTAACTTTTAATAACATTTTGATATTTTTTTGAATTTTGATTTATTCTTTTCTTTTTCTTTCTTTCTGTTTTTTTTTCCTTCCCTTCCTTCTTCCTCTAGCCAGTTGCTAGACTTTGGCAACTGGCCAGAGGCGAGGATCAGTGAGGTCAACCTCGCCAAAGGTCGAGAGGGCAACCTCGCACTAGGCGGGCAAGGGTTGAGCCTCGCCAACCAAGGGCGAGGCCCAACCTCTCCAGATCCGGCGAGATCGATCTCGCTGGCCCTTGCCTTTGGCCAATCGCTTAGGCAATGCCAGCCCTTGTTGGCCATTGGAGGAAAGTGGAGGAAAAAAATGAGAGAGAAAAAAGAAAGGAAAGAAAGAAAGAAAATTTTAAAAAATATTAAAATATGTCTGGCCAAAATTAGCCGGACTAACTGAATTGGTTATAGGTCAAAATATTTAGAACTCAATTGGTACCAATATAATATATTTGGTACAATTCTAACACTTTTCTCCTTATATTTAAGTGATGCCATGATGGCGACTTATTGTGCTAGTTCTCCTCTAAATAGCTGGCTAATTACAATTGTGCTCCTAGGTTATCAAACAAAAAAAAACTCACCAACAATCATTGAGTTAGCTAGGCCATATTCATTGCAAAGGGAGAAATTTAAGGTGCTTATGGAGCACCACTTAATCATCTACCAATCGGTATCAAGTATGAAACATTATGGTTTTTATTAATCCTTTTGATAGAAAAAAACATTGCGATATAATTTGCGATTGTGACAATATTTGTTGGGTGAACGATCACAATGATGCTCCTATAGCTCGTTTTGCATGATGCGTTTGGGATGAGATCACAATGTCCTTTCGTTTTCTCTCCCTCATCACAGACTCATATATATATACATACATACATATATATATATATTATTAATGTATACTTGCGAGAGTGAATCATGATTTATGCATTATTATGTCTCTATCCATCTGCATATGTGCTTCGGCAAGCAAATTGTGCGTTTGGATAATTTATGTTGTATGTTAATGGCCTTACATATTTAGGTATGTAAAATACTGCAAGCTGGTGTCACACACCTATCCATGGCATTGACACTTGCATTTTTTTATCATATAAGTTACATTGAGCTGCAAACATATATAATTCAAACTCAACATTAGATGTGCTTAATAGATCCACGAAGTTGGGTAAATGAATGACATCACACACATACGCACACGCATGTAAATCCACACACTTACATCTATATATTACATTAATTGAATATATGGCGTAGGAGGGGATGGGAAAGAAAGTGAAGTGGACAGGAAATTCTAATTGAATTTGTCAGTTATGTGATACAAAAAAAGTTAATAAAATTGCATGGTACAGTGTCATCATATTAATGTTGATACAATCTATAAGGGAAGCTCAATGGACGGTCAAGTGACATATTTCTTGGATAATTGCATAATCAGCCCTAAACCTATTGTACGGGATTTCATTGAGTCTAAAGCTTTTAATTGAACTAATGCAGTCCTAAACATTTGAGTGAAAATGCAATTAAGTTTTTCCAACCAAGTCTCTCACCCAAAACTTCTAACGTGGCAATCCCGTCATCACACGCTATCCTAAATGTGTTGACAATAGGAAGATGTAGTCATGTTTACTCGCATTTTCAAGAAATCCCTTAGAAGAAAACTTATAAAAGAAAAATTTCGTTCCCTAACAAACTTAATCCAAGTATTTAATGACTTAATTTAAGTGTATAGAAGCTCATATCTAAATCACATAGAAGATAAGTCTTGATTCTACATCATTTGAGCTAAATTTCACAAGTCTGGAGATTTGCAGAAACAAGGGTGCAGAACTAAAATCTTGGTTCTGCACAATGGTCAGACTTGATCATGAGGCACTTACCTAAAAATTCGACGACTGTTGGAGTTTCTAAATGGCAGACACGGTTCATAACAATAAAATATGATATTACAAGATCGTACATGCGAAAAACCATGGACAGAGTCGTTCTAGTGTTATGTTTATATTGGGCGATATACAAAGAAATAAGAATTTTTTTTCGTAAGGACAATTTTGATCCAAGCTTTTAAAAAACCTCGAAAAAAGAAGTCATGTGTGGCCTAAAATTTTTTCAAGATTTCGAAAATATCCATGGATGAAATTTGACCTTAGTTAACTTTCTTGATCAATGACGATATCGTAAATAAAAGTTCTTGGATCATAGTCAACTACCTCCGAGTTGCCTGTAATTACTCAATTATATACATATTTTTGCACTCTGCTGCTATTATGCATATATCAATACTAGACTCAAGCTCAAGTTCTCAAGCTTTGCGCCAAATTTCTCATGCTCAAGCTCGATTGTGTTGATGTTTGTGATAAGCTTGAGCTCGACCAGGTCAAGTTGTCGATAAGTTTGAGTTCGACTGGACTCAAACCAAACTCGTTTGCAGAAGTTTGAGCTCGGGCAGATCAAGTTGTCAAGCAAATTAGCTCTGAGCTCCAGATTGTGCTATGAAAGTAAAACTAGAAACATTATTATGAACCTATTTTCAGTATTTATAGTGTAGATATATGAAACTATAATGATCTAATTACTCAATTAGATTAGAGAAAGACGGGCTTTGATCTTGGGAATAATCAGAAATAATAATTAAGTGTTTAATACGCCTTGGACAAGCATTACATCAGTTGAGATTGCAAGGTGAAATTCCTAGAGCAAGGACCTGCCTTAATCCCCCAATAAACTAGAGCTAAGCAAGCGCACTTAGAACTAAGATGATTAAACTACAATACAAGAAGCTTAACAGGACTCATCGCATAAGAAATCCTTGAGGAAGCTGTCGAATCGCAGCGGATCTTCATGAATTATTTTCATGCTCAGTTTCATACAGATAAATCAATTTACATATCGTACCATATGTGGAGATAAATGAGATAAGAGGATTCCTCAAAAAAGGCAGAACACATTTTCTATGTGTGTCAAGATATCTACAATTTTCATAAAAATAAAAAACTCCAAGGGCGTGGACTTAATTGAAGTCGAACTTCACAAGCCCCAATTATTTTACTCACGCTAAATGCGCCAAAAAAAAAAAAAAACAGTCATAAATCTTCCCTCGTTACCTAGTCTATTCAATGGGGCCTTTTCCCAAACTTTTGAAACTAGTGGAAACGTGTTAAATGTAAAAGCGCGCCAACTAAATTAATGTTTCATCAATTCTTATTGATTGTATGTCCAGAAACCTTGCTATTATTTTAACTAAGATTAAATACAATAGACAAGCGATGTGGATGAAGTAAATCATGCGATTAGTCTGCTTTAGCATCACGCGTTCATTAAATAAGACCAGATAATGTTTTTCTCACGTCCGATGTACTTCACATACGATTGGTTTCCACTGTCCGGACTCATATTTAAATACAAGTCCAAGTCATTATTTATTGCCAAAAAAGACCGACGTTGTCGGAGATAAAAAGAAAGAAGATAAAACACAGTTGGGGCAACCTCCGTCATCCCCTTATGACGCTACTAAGAAAGAGACAACATACGATAATTTCTTAAGGACGGTCACTAAGGGTGTGTTTGGCATTCATTATGTTTCTAGAAGTTGATTCTACTCAGAAATGAATCTTTTTTATTTTGTGCTCGGGAACAATATCTAAGTATTTGAATACGTTTGGTAACTGTTCAAAATTTTTATTTAGGGAATAGAAAAAGAACAAAAATGTGTTTGATAACTGCACAAAATTTTATCGATAATATTTTAATAATATTTTGAATTTTTTATATATTTTTTTTTCTTTCCCTTCCTCTTCCTTGGCCATGGCCGGTTGCCGGCTCTGGCGACTTGCCACAGACCAGGGTTGGCAAGGGCGTTGCAACCCTTGTCGGCTGAGGGTTGGACCCTTGTCACTTGGGCGAGGGCCGCCCTCACCAAATCTAGTGAGGGCGGCTTGAGGCTTGGGCGAGGGCCGCCCTCATTGGATTTGGCGAGGGCGGCGGCGAGGGTCGCCCACGCCAGATTCGATGAGGGCTGCGACGCCCTTGCCTGCACTGGCTTATGGCAGGCTATTAACACCTATTTTTAATTTGCCCAAAATTAATTGCACAAAATTTAGAAATTAATTTTTTTAATTCCTAAAACAAAAAAAAATTTCTATTTAAATGTATTGTAAATAGGAAATTAGGCATATTTGTATTAATAGGGTATACTAAAATGTTAATTTAAAAAGAAGAAGAAGAAGACGAAGAAGATCAAGTTGGGCTAGGTCGGGACTGGGCCGACTTGGCCCATTTCTTTTCCTTTCCCTGCTTCGCGCGGGCCCAGCCCAGCTTCCCATTTTTTCTTTTTCTTTCCCCCTGGGCCCGGCCCTCTCCTTTTCCTTTCTTTTCCCCCTACGCACGACTAAGCCCGTCTCCCTCTTCCTTTCTCTCCCCTCACGCGACTAGGCCTGGCCCCAGCCCGGCCTCCCTTCTCTTTCCTTTCTCCCCCGCCACCCTATCCCTATCGCGTGCCTTGTTTGCCCCTGTCCGTTGCGTCAGCATGACGTCGTCGGGCAGCCACGCCGTCATTACCATTTGGCCAGGGGAAGGCCAAAGGGGCACGCCAACGGGACTGGCCTAAATCTCTCTCCCCCTAGATTCCCAATCTCTCTCCCCCTCCTTCTGCATCGACCTAATGGCTGCGAAAATCGTGGCCAGAGTAGGCCGGCGCAGGCCGTCGTCAAGCAGACGCAGCGGAGCAGGGGCACGTCGTCGTCGTCTATAAATGTCGGAGAGGGAGAGAGAATATGGGTTGGTCGGGAGAGGGAGAGAAACAGAGCAAGAGAGAGAAACAGAGAGAGAGCAAGTGATAAAGAAAAATAGAGAGAGAAAGAGAGTAAGAGGACATGAACCGAGGTCTCGCCGGAGCACTAGCAGTGTCGCCGCCGCCCGTGGAGTAGCCGGAAGCTGCCCAACCGTGTCGTCGATCGGTAAGTTGCCCTACACCCTCATCGCCCCTGTTTTCCCCTGATTTTCTGTCACGGTCAGGCCGGGGCTTGCGCTAGCCGTATTGCGCGAATCTCGGCCCATGCCGATGCCGGTCACGGTCCTTAGTCTCAGTCGAGAATGTGCTGTGGCCGTTGGTGCCGACCCAGTCACTGGAGGAGGTCAAAAGCTCTTGTTTTTCCCTGCGCGTGCCAAGTGCTTGACAAAATGCCTCAACGAGGCCAATTTTGGTTCATCTGCCGGCCAGCGAATGGCGGTTCGACGACGACCCAGGTGAGTGGCATGGCCTCATGGTGGTTCTAGAGGGCCAATTTGGGGGCAGCGTCAGCCTGGGTTAGTCGGTGGACGGCCAATTTCGGCCTTGCCGGTGTTTCCCCCTCTCCGCGGGTCTGCGAGTTCGGGTCGGACCCGGCCTAAATCAGCAGATCTGACTCGGGTCAACGTAGGGTCGGATCCGTTGACTCGGGTCAGTTTCGACCGACTCGGATCAGCAGATCCGACCCGGGTCAACGCCAGGTTGGATCCGTTGACTCGGGTCGGTTTCGATCGACCTGGATTAGCCAACCCGACTTGGGTCAACGCCGGGTCAGATCCATTGACTCGGGTTGATTTCGACTGACTCGGATCAACTGACCCGACCCGACTCAGGTCAATGCTTGGATCGGATCCGACCGACTCAAATTCGTGACCCAACCCGTTTTTATATTATATTATATTATAATTTTTTTAAAAAAATTAATAAAAAAATTAATTTTTTTCGGTGTTTATTATTTTTTTTAAAAAATAAAAATAAAAATCTTTTTCCGTATTATTATTATTATTATCATTATTTTAAAAAAAAATTATTATGTTATATGTCTTAATGTGCTAGTTCATTGTTGTATTATTATCCATGTTATTTGTAGTTACATAAACTGCTGTGTTTTGAATATCATCTGACTTAATTAGAGTTAGAATCTTACGCTGCATATTTACTTTGACTACTAATTATTTTCGATTATGCACTCGCTTGATCACCCCACATGTTAGGAGAAAGGTTCTAAAATCAATCAAAATTGTTTGGCAAACGTTTTCAAAAAATGAACAAGGTAAAAAGATACCGAAAGGGCATTAGTTATCCAACTAATGTAACCAAGTCTTCGAGTTCGGTCAATTTTTGGTTCGTAGGAATAGGGTGATTCTCTTATTACCCTATTTGGGTTTCTAATCAATCTACCCCAAATCGATTAGTGACGATTCATTGATGTAAACCACTTACATGTTAAATATTTAAACCCTAAGTCACGATATGGTATGGGTTTGGGATGGCCCAAGTTAAGTCCCAAACTTAGACTTACCACGTACCAGGCGAGACTCCCCTTTTTGTCGGTCGCGACACTAGTCGTCAACGATGGGCCAGGAATGAAGAAGAAGAAATTAAGGAGAAAGAAGAAAACCAAGAAGAAGAAGAAGAAAAAAGAAATTCTTTTGCATTTTTTATTCTTGTTCCCAAAATTAAGAAGCTACTTTTTTTTGCTTCTTTATTCTGTTCCGAAACTGATTTTGGGAATAAATTTTTGCAAATTTGTGCCCGCAAATAAAAAATTTACCAAATGGATTTCTGTTCCAAAACTAATTCTAGAAATAAAAAAATAGAAATAATTACTATTTGGCAACTTGCCAAATGCGCCCTAAATCCATCAGAGTGGTTAGAGGACATGTGTATCTTCTTCTTTCACTATTGGTGTTATGCAAGTTTTGCTGATGATACAACTCTTTTGGAGTCATTAGTTTGCCTTGGGATTATTACACAAATAGTCTTTGAACTTTAAACCAATGCGCAATATGGTCAATAAACTTTTAATTTGTTCAGTGTGATCCTTGAATTTTAGCCGAATGTGCGATGTCATCCCTGGACTTGTAATTAATTCAATTTGGCCCTTGAACTTTTCATACATGTTTAATAGTCCTTGGACTATGTGAAAATGTTTAATATTATCCATGAACTTGAATTTATGAAAGGATAATATTGAATATTTCATATAATTCATGGACTAAATTAAACATATACCAAAAGTTGAGAGATGACATTGAACAAATTAAAAGTCCAAGGACGGTATTATACATTGAGCCAAAGTTCAAAGACTGTTTGTGTCATTTTCCCATTTACCCTCCACAATAATTTCTCATAAGAAAGGAAAATAAGAGCTACGAATTTTTGTCGCTGTGTTGTTTTTTTTTTTTTGGTCGAAATAGAGCACTTTGATTGAAACTTAAGAGTTCTTGAAACTATAACCCGACATAGGGGCATCAAAACATAACAACTCCCGTAAAGGTTTGGGGGGGGGTGGGCAAGTCAAGATGAAGTTAGAAAATTCGTACATTGCGTTTTGGCGACCCAATCAGCAACTTGGTTATAGTGGGCCACAGTTAGGTTAGTGAATTGGGCCATTCGGATGTGAGCTTTTCGAATGAATGCTTCCACTTCCCAGCTAACTTGACTCTATTGTTGCAGCATCTTTACCATTTGAAGGCTGTCCATCTCCGGATCAATTCTTTCATTTCTCCTGTCGACGAAGAATTCCAGAGCTTGTAGCAGAGCTTGCAATTCCGTGTGTAACGGCGAAGTTGCTGGAACTGTCATGGCAAAGCCATCCAGTAGGATTCCAGCTTTGTCTCTGAGGATTCCCGACACTGCTCCTTCTGCTTCACCTTCAAGAAAGGAGCCATCTATGTTTATTTTGAAGGAATTACTCTGCGGCGGGTTCCATTTCAGAGGTAAGAAGCTCTTTTGCCCATGTAGATTGAAGCTTTGATGATTCCACTTGCTATAGTTTTGAATCATAATCCTTGCTGACTCGATTAAGGTTCTCGGATTTGGGGGTTTTTTTCAAAGCACAAATTCATTTCTGGCCTTCCAGATAAACCACAGGAGAATGACAATTTCATCTAGAGTCACTACAAAAAACAACGTTTTCCCACAAAATTTCCAACGAAAAATTTGGTAAAATTTGTGGCAAAACGAATTTCCAATGAAATTGGCGACGAACAAAAATTCGTCATTGCAAATTTTTGCGACAAAAAATTTCAATTTTCCTTTGTAATTTGCGATGAAATTTTTTCGTGGCCAAATTTGTAACAAAATTCGAGGCAAAATTTGTTGCTAATTATTCATTGCAAAAATCATGGCAAAATTCGTCGGTAATTATTCGTGGTAAAATTTGTAGCAAAACGGGTTTCTGACGAATTAGTGATGAAAAAAAATTCATCGCTAATTTGACGTTGGAAATTTTTTGCGACAAAAAAATTTAATTTTTCGTTGGTAATTTGCGACGAAAACAGAGTTGTGGCAAAATTCGTAGATAAATTAGTGGCTAAATTCGTTGCAAAATTCATCGCTAATTATTCGTTGCAAAAATCGTGGCAACATTCGTCGCTAATTATTCATGGCAAAATTCGTGGCAAAATGAATTTCCCGCGAAATTAGCGACGAACAAAAAAATTTGTCTCAAATTTTTTTTTTGCAAATTTTGATGACAAAAATTTGAATTTTCACTGGTAATTTGCGACGAAAAGCAATTCATGGCTAATTATACGTTGCAAAATTTATGGCAACATTCGTCGCTAATTATTCGTTGTAAAAATCATTACTAAATTCGTTGATAATTATTTGTGGCAAAATTCGTGGCACAATGAATTTCTCACGAAATTAGGGATGACAAAAAATTCATCGTTTCGTGAATTTTTGTGACAAAAAATTTCAATTTTCTTTGGTAATTTGTGACGAAAACAAAATTCGTGGGAAAATTGGTTGCAAAATTTGTCGCTAAATATTCGTTGCAAATATCGTGGGAAATTACGAATTTTGCCGACAAAAATTTCAATTTTCGTTGGTAGTTTGCGACGAAAACAAATTCATGGCTAAATTTGTGGGAAAATTCGTTGCAAAATTTGTCGCTAATTATTCGTTGCAAAACTCGTGGAAAATCGTGAATTTTTTTGACAAAAAATTTCAATTTTCGTTGGTAATTTGCGACGAAAAAAAGTTCGTGACAAAATTCATCACTAATTGTTCGTTGCAAAAATTGTGGCAAAATGAATTTTCCACGAAATTAGCGACGTCACAATTTTTTTCGACGAAAAAAATTTCGAGGAAAAATTCGTTGCTAATGATTCGTTGTAAATTTTGTCACTACTTATTCGCGACAAAATTTGTCGCTAATAATTCGTGACAAAATTCATCAGTAATTATTCATGACAAAATTGGTCGCTAATTTTCCACAAACTGTATTCGTCGCTAGTTTGCGAAGCAAGTTTTTTTTTTGGGCGCTAAATTGCAACGAAATCTATTCATGACAAAATTCGTTGCTAAGTTTGCAACGAATTTTGTTTATGGATAATTTCGATTTTAAATCTAATTAGCAGCAATATTAATTTTTACAATGTATAAGTTGTAAAGTCTCACATGATGGTATTCGATATTCAATATCATAATACATAGAGATAGCTAAGCACTAATGAACGTCATGTAATACATTCAAAACATTGAAAGGACGCGGGATAACCATAAAACGTTGGCAGCTTTGGTATTCAGCAGGACATCAGGAACAATCACCTTTATCGACACCTGATGAAATATGGATACATAAATAAAGATATCGAATTTGTCCAAAATATAAAAAAAAACATTTATGCATAGACATTAAACTAGCTATAAAAAAATAAGGAGGAGGATTTTAAAAAAACGTTCATGGACCAATGTTCTTACATTTGAATATAAGTCAACTTTTACATCCATTAGAAAAATATATGGAACCAGCAGCAACGTCACATTTCTAACTCTTAAAATCGAGAGACGAGGATGTCACCTGAAGCTTGTCCTCGGACTGACGAGGTAGCTCGTCCCACAGGGACGACGACAATGACTGGTTGGCCCCTAAGAGAATGAACTAGGAAAGACTGACAATAAAAGCATCATCATCATCATCATCATCACCAATCGATGCATCATTGTGTGGCTTATCATTATGCCCACCACCTATTAGATTAATAGGAGGTACATGAGGAATCTCATTGCGATCGATGTCGAGGTGTCGTATGATAATTTGCATTTGTTGTTGCATCACTCTTATTTCTTCGTCCTTCTATCCAAGTAAAATCTTCAGTTTTTCGTCTTTCTGTACAAGCAACTGTTTCAGTTGGCTCAATTCTTGGGTCATTTGCTCCTCATGTTGTGTCCTCCTCGAAACAGTCGTGTTGGAGGATGAAGTTTGCAGCATCTTTCATTTTGTACATCTTTGACAAGGATCTCATCCCAAATATTTTTCCTCCTTTCATCCCATCCGCTGCCTCCACCTATAATATCATATTGTTAATCAATGGTTCAGACACAGCAACACCATCACCACCACCACCATCATTATCACCACTACCATCACCATTAGCAGTGCTCATTAAAAGTTCATCATATTTTTCCTATATTAACAATATAGGCGGAAATAACATAAATTCATATATATTACCATAAATATTAAAAACATTCATGATTTTCATTCTAGTTTCCATAAAGTTCAAACTATAATTTTACATACCTTAGTAGCTTTTGCTCGAGCCTTAGTCCATGTCTTATCCTTTTTCTGATGTGCGTTCAAATGTAGCTATAAATGTGGGTTCCGTCTCTAATTCATCTGCCTACAAAATTTAAAAATAAATGAGTAATCATTGAATTAAATGAACTAACAAGTTTAAACAAACTTACCATTATTCTTTTATGCTCGCCAATGCTGATAGAGCCTCCAGCATATGTGGCAGACGCAGACTTGTCACTAGAACTAGAAGCTCGATTCTTCTTGTTATGTTCACACCTATGCTTATGCTTTTCAGTTTCCTAAGTTCTCGTAATTTCCGTCCAATTGTCAGCTGTAATGAAATTCGACTTTTCTTTTGTTCTCTTCGCTCTATTTATCACATATCGCATGTGATCATTGACTTTCCTCTTAAAAATTCTTCTAACCTCATCTTCTTCCATTTCATCCCACGTGAACTTACGCTACAATCAATAGAAAAGTAACTGAAAGTTATTATGAGGGTCACATGTGATATATCCATTACAATGCACTAGACAATTCGTGACAAAATTCATTATTGATCATCAATATGCTACACCAAACTTAGTTTGTGAGAAAATAGAAGGACAATATTAATCTTGAACTCATTCCACCACAAAGTCTTTACTTCTTTAGGAGCGCTGCTGAAAGTAGTAAACTGCCATATTCAACAATTATTGACTATTCTATTAAGTTCCCTCACAATATGCGTATAATCCGTGAATCTGAAAACATGCTATAACAATATAGATAATAAGACAATGAATCATACAGAAAATTTGCAACATGGACAATTTTGTTTACATCCATAATTTACATATACATAAAAAAATGAAGTACTTATGAATCTCCACATGAGCATATAATGAATCGGCTATCTTCTTCATCATTCGAGTGTTGTATCGAAGAAGAAGGTGGAACCGAAGGAGATGGAACTAAAGGAGATGGAATTGAAGTAAATTCAGTTCGCATGTCCTCAAGTTCTCTCCTAATATGTTGTTAAGGGTCGGAGGATGGGCCAATGTGTTCGTGTTGTCCATGAACATGTGGTAGTTGAGGGTTAGATGAAAGGGCAGGGAAAGATGAGAGGGACGGGGACAAGAACGAGGAAGTGGAAGGGGCTGGTCTTCTTTGTGAAACCGTACCACGCATGTGACCTCCACGTTTACACTGACAAGTAAAAATATTAGACAAATATAGTAAAAAATATGAACATGTATTAAGGACAGAAAATGACGCAAGTCATTTTGCTTACCATTTTGTTTTAGAGAGCAAGAAATAAATTTGAGAAAATGAAACAAATAGACTATCGCCTTTGATAAATAGCAATCTCTAGCCCTCGTCGGAAGAACCTATTGAAATTTTGACCACATTAGATTCCATTAAAAATATAAGGAAACATATTAAATGTGCAAAACAAATTACAACAAGTATCAAGTTTGATGCTACATTTGTGCAAATATATGCCCCGAATATCCCATTTCGTAAAGTTCTAGTACAGACCTAGAAAAAAGATCACAAATTACGTTCAACAAGCAAATTTGCCGCAAATACAACCCATTAATTTGTTCCCTATTTAAGCTTCCTTTTACCTAAGTTTAGATCTTAGCAGAAAAATCATTAACAAAAATCGACAATAGTGCAGGTTATGCAAAATTAGCAAGTGCAGAAGCCAGATTTCATGATAAATCTGGTCTGAATTATCCTCTCTAGGCCTACCTTCTTCCCACTAACCCATAAAAACAAAATAAAAAAATAGCAACTAATTGCACCCAACAATGCAAAGCACAATCCCTCCTTTGCAAAAGCAAATTCCAGTCAAAGACACAGCCGAGAATGCAATCCCACCCCCCGGTTTCACGGCCGTGACCCCCCCTCCGAAATCGCAGCCGCGACCCCCTGCCAGAATCGCAGCTGCAACCCCCCCTACTTCCTCGGAATTGCAAATTTCAACCCCCCTAGAATCGTGGCCACGACCCCCCCTTCCCGGAATTCGGGCCCCGACCCCCTCAGAATCCCGGTGGTGACACCATTTTATTCAAGGAATGGAGCTCGATTACCTACTGCGCCGGGCGAGGTGGACGGCGATGGCGGTGACGACAAGGAGGACGGCGTCGACTTTGGGCGAACTCGACGGCGACGAGGACGGTGAGAAGTAGATTTGGTTGGGCCAAAATTACTCGGTAGATGCAAGGTGGTCGGTTGAAGAATATAAACATGTGTTTCTATTTTCGTGGCAAATTTGCCATGAATTTTGCAACGAAAATAGCACATAGGAGAATAATTGCCCCAAAGTTTTTGAAATTCGTGGCAAAATTCATGGGAAATTTGCCCCGAATTTTCCCATGAATTTCAAGTTTCTGGTCAAATAACACTATGTACTATTTTCGTGGCAAAATTCATGGGAAATTTGCCATGAATTTTACCATGAAATTCAAGTTTTCGGGCAATTATTGCACTACGTACTATTTTCGTGGCAAAATTCGTGGGAAATTTCTCACGAATTTTTCCATGAAATTCAAATTTCCGGCGTTGGTGGCTTTTTTTAAATTCGTGACAAAATTTGTGGGAAATTTCCCACGAATTTTGTCACGAAATTCAAATACCCGGTATGTTGGCAGCTTTTTTTCAATTCGTGGCAAAATTCGTAAGAAATTTTCCATGAATTTTGCCACAAAAATAGTGCACCCGGTATGTTGGCGTCTTTTTTAAATTTTGTGGCAAAATTCGTGGGAAATTTCCCACGAATTTTGCCACGAAATTCAAATTTCTGGCGTTGGTGGCTTTTTTTAAATTCGTGGCAAAATTGGTGGGAAATTTTCCACGAATTTTGCCACGAAATTCAAATACCCGGTATGTTAGCGGCTTTTTTTGAATTCGTGGCAAATTCGTCGGAAATTTCCCATGAATTTCACCACGAAAATAGTACACCCTGTATGTTGGCGTCTTTTTTTAAATTCGTGGGAAATTTCCCACAAATTTTTCCATGAATTTAAAGTTTTTGGGCAATTATTACACTATATACTATTTTCGTGGCAAAATTCGTGGGAAATTTCCCACGAATTTTGTCACGAAATTAAAATTTCCGGCATAGGTGGCTTTTTTCAAATTCGTGGCAAAATTCGTGGGAAATTTCCCACGAATTTTGCCACGAATTTGAAATACCCGGTATGTTGGCAGCTTATTCTAAATTCGTGGCAAAATTCCCACAAATTTTGCCACGAAAATAGTATATAGTGCAATAATTGCTCGGAAACTTTAAATTCGTGGCAAAATTCATGGGAAATTTTCCACGAATTTTGCCACGAATTTAAAAAAGCCGCCAACATACCGGATATTTAAATTTCGTGGCAAAATTCGTGAGAAATTTCCCACGAATTTTGCCATGAATTTAAAAAAAGATGCAAGGGTGTTTGAATTTCATGACAAAATTCATGGGAAATTTCCCACGAATTTTGCCACGAAAATAGTATATAGTGCAATACTTGCCCAGAAACTTTAAATTGTGGCAAAATTCGTCGAAAATTTCTCACGAATTTTGTTATGAATTTAAAAAAAGACGCCAACATACCGGGTGTTTGAATTTTGTGGGAAATTTCCTACGAATTTTGTCACAAAAATAGTATATAATGCAATAATTGCTTGGAAACTTTAAATTCGTGGCAAAATTCGTCGGAAATTTCCCACAAATTTTGCCATGAGTTTAAAAAAAGCCGCCTACATTCTAGGTATTTGAATTTCGTGACAAAATTCATAGGAAATTTCCCACGAATTTTGTCACAAATTTCACAAAAGCAGCCTACGCCAGAAAGTTGAATTTTGTGGCAAAATTCATGGCAAATTTCCCACGAATTTTGCCACGAAAATAGTACATAGTATTATTTGACCCGAAACTTGAATTTCATGGTAAAATTCGTGGCAAATATGCCACGAATTTTGCCACAAAAATAGTACTTTGTCACATTTGCTTGGAAACTTGAAATCTTGCCATGAATTTTGCTAGGACAGTAAAGTCTCGGGAACTATTCTCCTATGTACTTTTTTCATGGCAAATTTGCCACGATTTTTGCCATGAAATTCTAGTGTCAAGGCAAATATTGCACTAGGTACTATTTTCGTAGCAAAATTCGTGGCCATTTTGCCACGAATTTAAAGTCTCACGGAATTATTCTCCTACGTATTGTTTTCATCGCAAAATTCGTGGCAAATTTGCTACAAATTTTGCGACAAAATTGAAGTTTTTCGGCAAAACTGGTTTTTTTTGGATTTCGTGGCAATTATTGCTGTTGACACCTAAATTTTGATGATCCAGTCAGTCGTTCGTTGCATAAAAAATTAGGGATCGATCCTAATCCCTAGACTAAAAAATTAGTTAAATTGCACATAAATTAGGAATATTTGAATCAGTATTTAGGGTCATATAGTTGCATTTGCATTGGAGCGCGGTGGATGGACTTGAGTGAATGATTTTGAACTTAACCGGACTAAGCATGCTGTGGCCAAAATCATGTGTATCAAGTTAGGAAAATTTGATGAAAATTTGAAGCAATAAAGCTTGATATTATCAAAATTTTGGTCACATAGCAAATAAGAAAGAAGCAATCAGCATAATTCCCGTGATATTTGTGAGATCAACTATTTGAGAGAATAAATAGTTGAGAGCAAGATTTAGTCAAGAAAAGGAATATTTGATTGAAGAGAAAGAGGAAAAAAAATATGCATGCGTGCAAAGATTTGTTGGTGAAAAAAAAAAGCATATAAAAGGAGGAGGCCACACAATTGAAGATGGGGGAGGGGGGGGGGGAGCCACATTGAGAGACGAAATAGAGAGGGAGAGAGAGAAAAAGCGTCAAAAAAGAATCAAAGGAGAGACGAGAGAGAGAGAGAGGCCACAATTTAGAGAGAGGAAGAGACGGCCACGTTCTCACGCTCCAACACCACGTAGCTCTCGCTGCTCCATCCATCTTGCATCACCACGATTGTGGCAGCGGTGTATAGCAATCATCATCAAGCTCCTTGGCCTGACTCCTTGTATCGATCCAGGCGAGTCCACGGTAGTTTTTCCAGCATGCCTAGTTAACTTTCAACGTCCACCTGCACCGCGACTACACTTGGTATTCCCGCCATGTCTCCTTCAAGCTTTGCCGCTGCGGCACCAGTGCGGCTGTCCCGGTTCATCATCAGGCGCAATGTTCTTTCTTGGAGTTTCATGCCCCCCCTAATTCACTAATTGGCATTGCCTCTACTGCTGCGTTTTATCCATTGTTGTGCCTCTAGGCCACCCGACGTGCTGTTACACCATCATCGACGCATTGTCCAGCTGGTTTCATTGAGTTTCCGACGAGTACAACGACGTGCCCAACATCTTTTTGCAAATCCTCCTGCTGCCTGTAATCTTCACGGTCAAGTATTCAAGAAAGGAAGAGAGTATAAAAGGAGAAGTCTTTGAAGCGGGCATTTCTGTTTGCACTTGGAGGATTATCTTTCACGTTCACAATGGCACCTCACCTTCATCACTTCATGTTTTTGCCATTATCTTTTATTGTTTAGAGAGTTACGGGTCGCCACCGCTTCAAGGGAAAAGAAGGTCACATAGAAAGCGAGCCATACAAAGAGTCAAAAAACATGGACTGATTCCATTCTATCATTGTGACCATCATTCTAGATTCCTGTGGCCGTCGCATGTGTTAAGCAAGTTCGACGTTCATCGACTCGTGTCTCGTCCGAAAAAAACTTATCATAGTTGCTTTGGTCTTGCCGTTAAGCCTGATAGGCCACAGCGCCCACCATCAGCCATCCCATCCCATCCTGCGATTCCGATCCCGAGACAATTCAAATTTGGAAATTATTCACAAAATTAGGTAAGATTCTCATCCAATATTCTTAGAATATTTAATTTCCTATTTCTTTCGATGTTTGAATATTTCATGATATCTTCGGTGGATTGTTAGATATCTTAGAGATAATGCGTGTGATATCCGCAATATTTAAAATACCCAAAATTAGGAGTTTTTTCTAATTTGGAAACGTATCTGGACGACTATCCGACCTTATCTCTAAGGTACGATACGCGGCGATACGAAAAATCATTATCTTATCCATAATCACTTGGATACGATAATTGACTTTATTCGCTTTCCAAATTTGAATAATCAACGTTCCGTCGATACCCCTTATAGATATGATCGTTAATTTGATTTTTTTGCCTAATTTGAATTTGATAAACATGGTTGTTATCTTTGTTTAATTGTTTTCCTTTTAAATAAAAAAAATTAAAAAATATGTTAGTTAGGATTTAAATTAGAAATTTTGCATGCTTAGGGAATCTTAAATATATTCTAAAGAATAAGATAATTATTTGATTTAAATTGGGATTTAGGGTAGCATATTTCCTAGTTTAAATTAAAGATTGTTTTAATCTTAGTGGATTGTTTAGGATATTTAATAATTTCGAATTTTAATAAAAATCCCAAAAAAAGGAATCACTTTAGGATAGATCAAATCATTTTCTCTAGGATAGATTGCATGTTAATTTGAGTAATTTTTTATTCCGAATTTTATGTGGAAAATACCAAAAAATATATCGTTTTCCATCATTAAAATTATGTCACGTCGTCGCATGTCATATAGTTTGCATATTAGGCTGCATTAATCGCATTTTAATTTTTGCACGTCATTATATATAAGTTAGCTTTCATTTAAATAAGTGAAAATCCAAGAAAATATTGAGTGAACTACTTGTTGATTAGAAATCATGTTAGGATTGTTGATGTGATTTTCTAGCTAACAATGCAGATGCTTATGTTGCTTCGAGGTAAGTACTTTTCCCAATCTTGCAATTTATTTAATGCTTTGATTATCGGGTGTTACTTTGGTGGTTTGCGCACTCGTATGATCACCTTACATGCTAGTGACTAAGTTAAAATGAATCTAAATTGTCTGCTAAAACCTTCTTTTTTTTTCAAAAGAAAAGGTACCGAAAGAGCGTTAGACTAGATCTAGTGTAACCAAGTCATCGAGTTTAAAATCTCTGGTTCGTAGGAATAAAACATATTTTTCTATATTTTATTTAGGTTTCTAATCGACCTACCATAAATAGATTAGTGGCGACTCTAAGCATGAAAACTTTTACATATTAAAAACTTAAACCCTAAGTTATGAATTGGTAAGGCTTGGGAGGGCCCGAGTTAAGCTCAGTCTTAATAATCCATTAGCCTGAGAAAATTTAGGTCGCGACAATTGTACTATGTACTATTTTCATGGCAAAATTGCCATGAATTTTCCACAAAAATAAGGCCTCCGACAGAGATGGCCTTTTGTTGAAATTCATGGCTAAATTCGTGGGAAATTTTCCATAGAAATATAGTCGCATGGCTTTTTCCTGACCATTTCAATTCCGTGACTAAATCTGAGGCTAATTAGCCACGGATTCTAATAATAACAACATCGACAACAACAACAATAATAATTACGACAACAACATTAATAAAAATTATGACAACAACAAAAAACACATTTTGTAATAATAATAATTACACATAATTAGTAAAAAGTTTCAAAAATCATAATCTTCATCTTCATCTTCATCTTCACTTTCATCTTCACCTTCATCTTCACTTTTATCTTCGTTTTCATCTCCATCTTGATCTTCATCTTCTTCATGAGCATCATTTCTGTCTTCTGTCTCAAAATCAAATTCTGTACCCACTTTAAAATTTGATTCGCGAATTTCAGTTGGATCCACATCGATCATCGCTCCACATGGATCTCGTAAAGTTGGAATGTTATATTCATTAGTTTCAATCATGTTACAAACTTCCTCTTGTTGATATGCTGTGTCTTTCAAGTGTTCCTCAATTTTTGTTTGTACTTTGATTTTATATATAGCCCACCAATCGGCTTTGTCATGTTTCAAACTAGGATATGATGCATAATATATTTGAATTGCTTGTTGTGCCAAGACAAATTGTTCATATTTCATATATCTTTTTTTGTGATTTATTTCAACCAAATTAAATTTTATATGCACATTCATTCCTTTGACGGGGTCGAACCACATGCACTTAAATAACACAACCCGCATTAATGGTCCATGGTACTCTATCTCTACAATTTCATTCAACAAGTCATAAAAATCATCTTTCGAACTGCCACTATTGGATGATTGAACACACACACCACCATTCATTGTGGCTTTTCCCATTCCATATTCTCGAGTGTGAAAATTATACTCGTTTATGATATGTTGGCCAACTTCGTACTCTTGACTTTAGACCCCACGACAAATGATATAGCAATTCTTGTTCTCCAACTTGATCATGATTAATGTGAACCTAAGGTAACACATGCAATGTCAATAATATATATTTTAATATATGATGTATAAAAAATTTGAATAACTTGGATTTCGTCCATATGCAATTTACATATATTTTGAACCACGTTGCAAATTATTCCTCGCACAAACAGTCACACTCATTTAGTGGTAATCCATACATTGAATTTCTGAAATTCCTATTAATAAATACCATTTATATTTTAGCAATTGTTTGACACACAATACTTACAAATGTACACTTACTCGAAGTATGGCTCAACTTCTGGACAGTTCAGTAAAATATATGTATGAGCTGCCTACTTTTCTTCGCCTATTAAGTGACGAAATTTACATGCGCCGCTTGGTCGACCCAAATAATTGAAAATATAAAATAATTTGCAATTGGGATCAATGGGGCCCTCATCATTTCTTCCTATTCTCCGCCTTTTGTACTGCACATGCGGCTCAAAAAAGAATGATGCAAATGTTATCACTTCTTCCACAATATATGTATTACAAATTGAAGCTTCGACAGATGCCTTATTCTTCACTTTTTTCTTCAAATGATATAAGAACCCAGTTACAATAGAAAAAAGTTTATCGGAACATAATATATAATGAAGTAATTTCAAATTTATTTTAAAAAAAAAGTTTACCTCTCAAATGTATATATCCATCAAAATTGGATGGGACATATAACTTTGGCCTCATAAGGCAAGTGAACTAAGAGATGCTCCATTGAATCAAAGAACGATGGAGGAAATATTCTTTCTAAGTTGCAAAAAATAATTGGAATATTTCTTTCTAGTTTCTCCATGTGTGATGCTTTCAACACTGTTGAGCAAATATCATGCATGAAATTACTTAACTCTGTAATGGCACCTCAAACAAAGTTTGGTAGAAGTTCCTTGAAAACTATTAGAATTAGTATTTCCATAAATATGTAACAATCATGACTCTTCAGACCTGTCAACTTGCATTCATTCAAATCAACGTATCTCTTGAGATTGGAAGCATATCCATCAGGAAATCACACTGATTTTAACTATTGACAAACGACCCGTCTCTGCTCCTTGTCCAATGTATAAATTGCTTTTGGTTTTGGTCCCCTGCTGCTTGCATCCGCATCTAGTGTTGGCCGATCGCAAATATCCCTTATATCTTTTCTTGCGTTCAAGTTGTCTTTTGTTTTTCCAGTGACATCCATCACAGTATTTATGATATTGTCGAAAACGTTCTTTTCTATATGCATGACGTCAAGATTGTGATGAATAAGATAAGCTTTCCAATATGGTAGATTCCAAAATATATTGCGTTTAATCCACTTATGTGTATTTTCGTACGCAATAGTTATGCCGTGAGGGTTTTTAATAACAGTTGAAAACTCTTGCACTCGCTCTCAAATTTGATGACTGGTTAACCTCAATGGTGGATGTGTTCTTTCAATCATATTCTTGATGAGCTCTTTTTTGTTCCTTTTGAATGTATGATTTAGCAGCAAAAATTGCATGTGACAATCAAAATAGCTAGGCTTCTTACCATGTTTTAATCTAAATGCTTTCGATTTCTCCATACATATCGGACATCCTAAGATCCCAGCTGTACTCCATTCAGATAACATTCCATAAGCTGAAAAGTCATTTATCATCCAAAAAAGAGCAGCCTTCATTATAAATGTTTCATCAGTAGAAATGCCATACATAGGGATACCTTCATTCTATAGCCGTTGTAACTCTTCAATTGATGGTTGCATATAAACATCTATCAACTTTTTCAGATTTTGCGGGCCAGTCACGATTAATGTTAAAAACATATAAGGTATCTTCATACACATATCGGGTGGAAGATTGTACGGAGTTAAGATAATTGGCCAACATGCATAACTTTTTTCTGATTTCCCAAATGGGGCAAATCCATCACCACATAGACCTAATATGATATTTCGAGGCTCTATCGCAAACTTGAGATATGTTCTATCAAAATGTTTCCATGCCTCTGCATCTAAAGGATGACGCATTAGATCATTTTCTGGTTCATGATTTGTATGCCAAGTCATGTGTTTAGCAGTGGCTTGAGATGCATAAAGCCTTTGCAACCTGGGGATTAAGGGCAAATAAAACATTTGCTTGCATGGTCTATGCTTCTGATTACGATCATGCCTCCTGTTAATCTTGTACTTAGGTTGACTACAGAATTTGCATAATTCTGCATTTTCATAATCTCTCCAATATAACATATAACCCCTACTACATACATCAATCCTTATAACTGCAAGACTTAAGTTATCCACTAGCTTTTTCATATCGTAAAAGTCACTTGGTATAATGTTATCACGAGACATTATTCCCGCATTATTTCAACAAAAGAGTTGAAGTAATCCATAGTCACATTATACTCTGTCTTGATATTTAACAGTCTTGCTGTCACTGATACCTTCGTGTGGTTGTCACAACCTTCCTATAAAGGTTCATATGCTGTTTTCAACACTTCTTAGAACTGATTAGATTGAAAAGTTCCATCACACACATTCTCATCAAAATCTGTAACTCTTATCTCTTCCAATTGTGATGCATGACTAGTTCCCACTTGTTCAAGTGTAAGAGTAAAACTGATACTTGCATGATTCGATTCTGAAACAAAATTATGACCGACTTCATCAAACACTATCCTCTGGTATATGTTCAATTGATCATAATAGCTATATTCTTCCCTAACTAAAAATTGGTCGCTTCTTCAATATCCGTCATCAGATATAAATGGTTCACCATGGCAAGTCCAATTATAATAGTTCAGAGTAAACCAAAATCTACAAAGATGTTTTCTAACTTTATCAATGTTTTGAAATTTTTCATTACTGCACTTTTTACATGGACATCTTAATTTATTTCTATTTATGAACTCATATTTACTACTAACAAAGTCCAAAAATAGTTCCAACCAGATACGAAACTCATCGGTCAATCCTCAATGTCCAGGTAAGTTCTTATTACACATCTAACCCCTATCTTTTTGCATTGTGTCTATATGAAAATAAAAAAATTCTCATAAAATATTAAAAATATCATATCTAGTGATTAATATTGTTAATTAAAACCATAAAATTCAAAAAATTAAAATTTTGTTTTTTACAAAACAATTACTTTCAACTTGAAAAAAATGAAAAAAATTATCATGTCAAGAAAACTTACTAAGTATTTGACTGAAATCTTTATAGTAGAAAGTGGTCAATTTGATGAGAATTGTAATGTTCACTTGGATTGCAAGACCTTCAAATGGACACATACCTAAAATAAAAACAAATTACTTAAGATTCATTTTTTAATTATCTTTTTTTTTTCCTTTTCTTTTCCTTTTTTTTTTCTTTTTTTTTCCTTTCTTCTTGGCCGGTCGCCAGTCCGGCTACCGATGAGCTCGCTTGGGCAAGTTCTGGGCGAGTTCTGGCGAAGGCTAGCCTCGCTTGGGCGAGCTCGAGCTCGCTGGCGACGAGGCTGGCCCTTACCATCAGCCCATGCGAGGCTAGCCCTCGCCGGCACTGGTGAGGGCCGAGCTCGAGCTTGCCCAGATCTTGAGTTCGCTAGCCATGGCGAGGCCCATGCAAGGCTAGCCCACTTGGGCGTCGGTGAGGTTGACCGGCGGCCATGGCCAGGCCGCTGGACCTCGCCCTATGGCCGACAATGTCTATGACGATCGGCCAAACCAGTAAGAAAGGGAAAAATTTTTTTAATAACACCAAAAAATACAAATCCAGTGATGAATAGTTTTGCGATGAATTGTTTTCGTCGCTAATTAGTCACGACACTTACCAGCGGAAAAGCTTTACCAAAATTGATTTGCACATGCATAGAAAGGTAAATCGAGAGAAACGAAAGAGAGAGATAGAGAGAGAACAACAAGAGGAATATGAGGAATCAGTCAAGAGAGAGAAATTGGGGGTGGGAATGGATACCACAAAAATTATTTTCCGTGTCGCAAATTAGTGACAATTTTTTTTTCCGTTGTAAATTAGCCACGAATAATTTTTCTTAGCAAATTTTCCACGAATAAATTTTTGTGCCAAAATTTATCGGAAATTAGCGACGAAAAATCTTTCGTCTCAAATTTCTTTGGAAATTTGCCACGAAAAATCTTTCGTTGCAAATTTCCGACGATTTTAGTTTTCATGGCAAAAGTCGTCGCAAATTTGCGACGAAAAATTTTTCATCACAAATTTTCGTGGCAAAATCCTAATTTTTTGTAGTGAGCAAGCAATTTATGTGGCTGTAATTGATAGTTTTGAATCCATACCTGTGTTGTTGCAAGGTTAAGAGTGTGGAGAAGCTTGAAATTTGAATCTGTAATAACCGAGCTGTGTAAGATCACCACCAAGAGTGCAGCATGTACTACGTGCCTAACTAGGTGTTTCCTAGAGATCTTGGCGTTAGGTTTTTCGCTGCTTCTTGCTTACATTATGGAATGTTTGTTACAAGTAAGAGAATGACTCCGTCTACCAGTGCCAATCTATATTTACAGATTAAGGAGAAATCTTAGTGGGTCTCAGCTGTTTACCTTTTGTTTCAGAAGGGTTTGTTGAGATTTAATTGTCTTTGGCAGGTTTATGAGGGAGAAATATGTCAGATTACCGCTTTGTGAAGAGCTTTGGAAGCTTTTGTCCGATTTAGGGAATTTTCTTGTTTCTGTGTTTCTTCTTATGTTGTAACAGTTTCGACATTGTAAGGGAGCTAAAATCTTACATTCTTCTTTTTGACGACAAAAATCATTGCAACTATTTAGATTTGTTGATATAACATAATAATGATATGGGTATAATATTAGTTCATTTCGAAAGTTGGTGTTGCTTACATGACTCGATCCAAATTAAATTAACAGGCATACATTCTTGGTTCAAGATATAATGTGAAAACCTGTCCTCAAAAACCAATTGATTTCATATGAATCAGCGTCTCATCTCATCATTCTAGGGGGCGGTCACTCTCGTCTCTTATACACTACATTAAGGTCGATTTGGACAATCTCCATAAAAGTAGGTGCATGGGTGACGGATTTTTCGAAGAGCTATTAGGGACCGGCCAGGGGTTCCCGTAGCTAATGTTTAGGACGGGCAAGCATCCCCATTACACATCTTCGTTGGTGGCAAAACCATCCCTACTCTTCGTTGGTGGCAAGCCTATAGGTAACAATGAGCCGTAGGATGCGTGCCTTCGCTAATAGTCAGTAGAGATTGGATTTTTGATTATTAGTGCCGGTTTTGCCAATTTTGTGGTGTGATTGTAAATGTGCAAGGCCTGTCTTGACGACAATCAACAAAGGTCTTCATGACTCTTGTTTGTATAACAAGAAACTCCATCTTAGCTGGATCTCCATTCATACGAGATCCCACCACTCCAATAAAATACATAACCCATGAGTAGAAACCCAGATGGACCGCTTAACTATTGAATTATCTATATTAGATGGTGCGGAGAATGGAACCTGTGTACGGTGTTCTTTCTAAGCCACTAGGCCAACCTCATCGAGTTGGCTCACATTTTGCTTGAGAAAAGGAGATGCAAAAACTAAACGCGTCTGACTCAAGAAGACTTCGATTATTTCTTATTCACAGTGGCTCCTTTAGGCAGTCAGACCATTGGGCAGTCATAAAAATGAGGGGCCAATGTTCTCAGCCACATGTTCAGCCTCTTAGTCAAGAAAAACTTTGATTTCCATCCAACGCGACAGAATTAGCTTCTGTTAAAATATGTCTCAAGTTTGAGCCTATTAAATGAAACCCAACCGATGAGAATATGTGAACTCAGCCGCGTACGAGTCAAAAATTGGCGTACGAGAATTGTTGGCTGAGATTTCAACAAGCGTGAAGAAAAATTAATTACGCGTGAATATGTTGCCTTCTCCAAGTCAAAATGATCCTGCATGTTGGATTCTTTTGAATGCTGAATTCATTGCCGCAGAAAAACATTCGAATGTTCATACAGAAGAAGGGGCTCACATATATATTATATATATTTATTTGAGGAGTCAGTGGGTTGAATAATTGATGAAATGGTGTGGGCTTTCTTTTGCCCCTTTCCATTAACTCTCTGAAGAGAAGCCGCAACAAAAGGGGAAGAATAGGTGGAGCTCCCGCGTTACTTTCTATTGTTTTTCAACCCACTGAAGAAGACTCTCGTGCTGCAATAAATGATGGGAGGCATCTTTTGGTTATAAATGGAAGAGTTCTCTGAACGTTGAAGTGTGTGTCCTTGAGCACCGAGAGAAGACAGAACTCTGAGACTTCACTGAGGGGTTGGGCAGCGAGTTCTTCGTGTGAGGGTTTGTTCGTTGTAATTATAACCAAGTGATTTAGCTAGTTAAATTCTTGTAAGTATAATTTGTATAATTACTTGAGTGAGATTTCACTAGGAATTGTGAGGAGCTAAACACGGAGTGAATTATTGGGTGTAATTGGGGGCTAAAAAATACCGAGAGTGTGTTAGAGTGCTCGAGTGATTGTAATCTCCGTTGTATCGCTTGCTTCTATAGTGAAATTCCATACTGCTCTTCCCGTGGATGTAGGTTTCGATATTCGGATCACGTAAATTTGGTGTCCGACTTCCTTTCCTTCATTCAGACTATTTTATCAAATTCGCTCGGCTATTATTCGCAACAATTGATAACAGAGCCAGTGTTGGCTGACTTGAAGCAAATCGGTAACAATGGAAGAAGGAAAGGTGAGAATCAACCGATTTAACAGGAAAGATTTTGCTTTCTGGAAGATGCAAATTGAAGATTATTTGTATCAGAGAAATCTGCACTTACCACTATCTAGAGATAAACCAGAGTCAATGAAAGATTCAGAGTGGGAATTACTAGATAAACAAGTGATGGGTATTATTTGGCTAACGTTGGCTCATAACGTCTCGTTTAACATCGTGAAGGAGACAACAATTGCGAGACTGATAAGAGCCCTATCGAATATGTACGAGAAACTCTCTGTGATCAACAAGGTCTATTTGATGTGACGTCTGTTTGACTTAAAGATGGGCAAAGGCACGTTGGTTGCTAAACATATCAACAAATTCAATGTGGTTGTTAACCAATTGAGTTCGGTTGAGATTAACTTTGAAGATGAGGCGCATGCTTTGATTCTATTATTCTCATTGCTTGATAGTTGGAATACTACTGTTACTGCTGTTAATAATTCCTTTGGATCAAGAAGTTTGGCATTCAAGGAGGTTCGCGATTTGATTCTAAGTGAAGACATTGGTAGGAAAGAATTTGGTGAACTTGTGCCTACTGCTTTAGTAGGTGAGAGTAGAAGAAGAACTAATACTCGTGTTAGCAGGAGTAGTTTAAACATGAATAGACGAAGTCAGTCTAAGACTAGTGGGGTTGTCTGTTGGAATTGTGGCAAAAGTGGGCATCTTAGAAGAAATTGTCTTAAGCTGAAAGATGAAAAGGGTAAGAGAATTAGAATTGAGTTTACAGGTGATGCTGCAGCTGTAGTTGAGAATAATTATGATGGTGTCGATTGTATATTGTCTATTACTGAGGATTCGTTATTTGATGAATGGATTATGGATTCTAGTTGTTCGTTTCACGCTACACCAAATAAGAACTGATTTATCGCTTATCAGTGCACAGGTAGTGGTAAAGTACAGTTAGGGAACAATGTCGAATACAATGTTGTAGGTGTTGGTGATGTTAAAATCAGAATGCATGATGGTGTTGTGAGAATATTGACTGGACTAAGACACGTTGCAAGTATTCTTCAGAAGGTGGAGTTCTGAAGGTTGTTCATGGTGCCCTAGTGATAATGAGAGGAATCAAGTATGTTGGCCTGTATGAACTTCAAGGTGAGATAGTGACAGGTTTTGTCCCGGAGACGTCGAATGCATATGTTAGAAAGTCTAACGACTGCTTGAGAAAGAACCGGGTGTTTGTGCCGATGCACAAGTTTGATACTAATGTCAGGAACACGCGGTCGAGGGCGTTGATCAAGGTGGAGATAGGTAAGTCGATCAAGCATGTACGGATTGACAGTAGCATGGAGTTATGCTTGGAGCTAGTAAATAAATTCTGCATGAAGAAGGGCATAGTGAAACACTGCACTAGTGCTAGTAAACCACAAAAGTTTACAGAATTGATGAATAGAAAATTACTAGAGACGGCCCATAAAATGATATCTAGTGTTAGTGTTGCTAGAGATTCCTAGCGGACGCGTTTAGTATGTCAAGCTACCTGGTGAATAGATCCCCATCGACTGCTGTTGAATATTGGACTCACGATGAAGTGTGGTCAAGTAACGCTACTGATTATTTTATTTTTAGAATGTTTTATTGCCCGTGTTATTTTCGAGCAAGCGATGGTAAGCTTAATAGGAGGGCAAGATGCATATTCCATGGCTATGCACAAGGTGAGCGGGGCCATCAGTTGTAGTGCTCGGATATAAATTCATCTGATGACAACCAAGAAGTTACCTTTGACAAGTCTCCAATACTTCTGGCTAGGAGTGTTTGTGGTAGTGTTAATACGGATCTGGATGGTGTTAAGCTCAAGGTGGAGTTGCAAACAAAAACTCCTGAGGTAGCAGGTATTAGCGAAATAATCGACACAAATGATGCTTGTAGCAAGATGGAGCCTATAGAGCCGACAGTTGCTATAGCTACTGGATTTGACAAGGTGCGTGCTCGACCTTTTGTCAAATATGAATGTAATGATGGTTTTGCTTTTTCTGTGGTTTAGGAGGTTATGTCGGAAAATCCTTATGAAGTAGCTAACTATTCAAGTGGAGTTAGTGTCTTGATGAAGTTCATGGTTGTGGCAAAGTTCAAGCGCGGCTTGGACTTGAAATCACTTTGTGGCGGTTGAGCCCATTGGGGCCGTGGGAGAGTAGCAGTGAGGTTTTCACTGAAGCGGTTGTGACTTGACTCAAATGTCGAGTTAAGGTGGAGATTGTTAAAAGATGTTTTGAATTTGAACCTGTTAAATGAAACCCGATCGATAAGAATGTGTGAACTCGGCCACATACGAGTTAAAAATTGGCGTATGAGAATTGTTGGCCGAGATTTCAACAAGCGTGAAGAAAAATTAATTACGCGTTAATATGTTACCTTTTCCAGGTCAAAATGATCCTGCACGTTGGATTCTTTTGAATGCTGAATTTGTTGGCGCGGAAAGACATTCTAATGTTCATACAGAAGAAGGGGCTCACACACACACATATATATATTATATATATTTATTTGTGGAGTCAGTGGGTTGAATAATTAATGAATGGTGCGGGTTTTCTTTTGCCCCTTTCCATTAACTCTCTTCAGAGCAGCCTCACAAAAGGGAAAGAATGGGTGGAGCTCCAACGTTACCTTCTATTGTTTTTCAACCCACTGAAGAAAACTTTCTCGTGCTGCAATAAATGATGGGAGGCTTCTTTTGGTTATAAATGGAAGAGTTCTCTGAACGTTGAAGTGTGTGTCCTTGAGCACCGAGAGAAGACAGAACTCTGAGACTGTACGGAGAAGCTGGGCAGAGAGTTCTTCTTGCGAGGGTTTGTTCGTTGTAATTATACCCGAGTAATTTAGCTAGTTAAATTCTTGTGAGTATAAGTTGTATAATTCCTTGAGTGAGACCTCACTAAAAATTATAAGAGGCTAAATACTGAGTGAGCTATTGAGTGCAATTAGGGGTTAGAAAACACTAAAAGTGTGTTTGAGTGATTGTAATCTTCATTGTATTGCTTGTTTCTATAGTGAAATTCCGTACTGCTCTCTCCATAGACGTAGGTTTCGATATTTGGATCAAATCACGTAAATATGGCGTTTGACTTCCTTTCCTTCATTTCAACTGTTTTATCAGATTTGCTTTGCTATTATTCGCAACAGCTTCTATGATTGGAAAAGTTGGCGCACTCCTGAGTCAATGGCTGCTCCTCCTTCGGTTGCCCTTGCATTGAATTCAAGCAATTACTCTAAAAAATTGTGCTGCGAAAAATAAGCAATCGGATAGAATAGTGAACAGAACAAGTAAATAAGTAGGACACTAGATTTACATGAATTGATCGATATGATTTACTTTATGGGAGAGTAGGATTCCGTTATAAATCAAGAGATATAACAAAAATTATAACTACACTCTAATTACTCGAACACTCTCAGTGCTTTATAGCTCTCAGTTACACCCTGTAACTCATAAGGCTTAGCCCTTAGAATTTCTCATATAATAATCTTTTAATCTCACAAAGGAATGCACAAAATCTTACCCACAAAATTTAATGGGCTTCAACACCGGTTATTTTACTCATGCTAATTGCACCAAATAAAGAACAATTACAAATCTTCCCTCAGTTACGTAGTCTATTCATTGGGGCCTTTTCCCAAACTTTGGAAACTAGTGATAAAGAGTAAAACGTAAAACCGTGCCCGCTAATTTAAGGGTATGTCAATTCTTATTGATCATGTTTTATTGGATGCACAGGACATCAAATGTAGACAGGCTAAGGGACGGCGGATGGATCATACTCCGAACCGTATGTAATTTACTAACTAAGACACCTCCAAGAACTCTTGAGCTCATTCTCTTTTCTTCCGCTCATTTCATTGGTTGACATGGGCAACACTGTTAACAAGTTGTACAGAGTCCTCATCTTGCGTAACCACAAGTGCAAATTAAGACCGGTGGAATTTTAAACATTTGGAAGAAGTTTGCTGCCATGTTGTCGTGGACATGATTTCTTAAAGTGTGAATATAGATTGCAATTTACATAGAGAAAGAATCTCCCAAAGAGATGGCTTATAAACACCAAATGTTCTGACAGATCCTCACAAAAGATACAGTAAAAGAAATAAAACATTGAACAAGCAGGAGGGAAAGATACACAAGAAGCTTTTATCACCCTCAATGAAGCATGCTTAGCAACCCATCTGATCTCAAATACATAAAGCGCGGACCAACCTATCTATAGAATGTTACATAGCAAACCACTCAAATAATAGACCAGGCACTTGCTCCTTACTTTGTTAATAACAGGTGTCTGAAACTTTCGGCTCTGCTAATCCTTATCGAGACACGCTATCATCCCGTCCATGTGCAATATCACAACCAATCGGTCCAGCTTCGGCATCTGTTGAAGGAGGCCGCTCAACAGGAGCGTCTCGCTTGATGCCGGCATGGGAGACCAAAGCCCACAAGTGGGTCACAAACTCCCCACCAGTCGCCAAGTGCTCTGCGTGAGCTTTAGCATTGTCCGATGGAGCCACATACACCATGAGTTCCGCCCAAAATTTAGCCAATACCTTCCAAATGAACTTCGGATCTTTTAGTTCTTCCAGCAATTGCTGCCCTAACCGAGCACCCTGGTTTAGCACTCTACCAGTATTATTTCTTGTCCTGCCAATCTCCTTCAATTTTCTAATTCTTTCTCCTCCAGTGTTGCACCCTTCGAGCAAGTTCCTTGATTCGAGAATGATTTGGTTGAAGACATACTCCGCGTCGTAAGGGTGATCAGGTAACAATCTTGGAGAGAACGCTACCAAGTAAGCAAGATATTTGGATAAGCTCGTGGCCACGAGAAAGTCCGATTCTGAAATTGGCACCTCATGCTCGCAAATACTTGTGGCAATATGCCACACAAATATGACTTGAGTCTGCGTCTCAAGGCGACACGCCCACGAGAGCTTATTCACCTCATTGTTTAGTTTCAAAGAAGCTTCTCCATTCTTCAATCCAACTGAACAAGCTTCTCCATTCTTCGATTCACTGAAATTTGAAACTAAAGAATCAAAAACGGCTTTTTTAACTTCCAAACACAATTCGGCGGGCACACTTTGTTTTTGACCGTCCCTTATGTAATCGATATAAGCAGCTGTGAAGCGATTGTATAGCCACCTCGGAGGGGTGTAACCGTACGACTCAAGAAGCGAGTATTGGCGAAGTTTCCTTGCCCAAGGTTTCCATAATTGCGTCCGGCATAGTCGTGCTATTCGCTTCTCTATCCGTTTGTCCAGTTGCCATGATTTTTTTCGTACGTACTTGCATAGCAATAATACTTTTGCCCACTCCGAGGTTGCCATGAAGAAAAGCTGCAGAAACTCCAAACATATGAATACTATAAGAATTACCGACGTCATGAGAAGGTCGATGCTCAACCCGCCTGAAGTAGCCAGTTGAACTTCATCTTGGGGTCTTTTCTTGTAGTACCACAAGAAACCAAGTCCAATTGTCAACAGTGAACCAACGATCAATAGAAAGAGCTCCATCACCTTAAGGAACAAGCGGCCCGGGTAGAAGATGATCCCATAGTTGGTGTAGAACAAATCATAAAGAAAGGAAAGCTCTAGCTCAGTGACCCTAAATGCGCGCTCGTAATCATTTTCTCCCTCAAGCATGTGTTGAATCAACTTCCTTACCTTTTTGTGAGCTTCTTTGGGCATTGAATAGCTGCAAAATCTTAAGGAGAGAAGCTTATAGAGCGAAAACGAGAGACAAATGTCCTTGAGCTTGCAATCTTTGTCCCCGTCTGTCGAGCTCAAAAGTGATCCTCCGCATGCCCACACCTTTTCGACCGTGATCACTTCATCCGTGATCTCCAATGACTTGCGGTAGTTCAGCGCTTCCATTTGTGCTACAGCTTTTCTCTCTTTCAACTTCTTGTGGTAGTTCGGCCCTTCCATTTTTGCTAGAGTTTTCCACATCTTGAATATTACTTCAACACCGTTAACCCATCGTTTCTCTTCCCCTCTCACAACATACTTGTATCCTTTCATCTGGATAGGGTCTGGCTCATGCGGATATAACTTGTGCTCAGAGCTCATGTAGTCGGCGATCAATTTGGAGGTTCTCTGTAGGCCATACACGCTCGCAGTCATGAGAGACAGTGCCCTTTCACCGACCTTTAACTGCCCCATTAAAAGTAGATACGAGACCCCCAACAGCATAGGCCAAGTGCTAGCGTACACGATCACCAACGTGACCAACCCAAAGTTCTTGATCAAGTATTGCCAAGTATAGTTCCTCCACTGCTCGTTGTCCTCGAGTCTGTAGGCAGAGAAGGAGTCCGAGCACCCAAAGAAGATCATCAAGAAAGAGGCCCAAACTGGGAACAGCTCATTTTGGGTAGACCCTTCGGTCATCAGACCAAGCGTGTACGTGATGAGGTGGCTCGAGAGGGTGTACGCTGCCCACAACACCATCTTGAACTTTGTGTGCCAACGCCTCGATGAGCCGAAGATGGCGACAAAGATTAGCAACAAGGCCGTGAAGCACACAAGAATTTCAATCTTAGCAAGACTCGCCTTCGGAGTGTCAAGTTTCTTCATGACCACGGTGGCCTCAGTGAGAGATTTGTTCACGAATCCGACTCCCATTCCGCTTGTTTGCAAGTCCCTCATATTTGTGTATGGCAAAGATTTTTTCTTTTGGGCGTGCAAAGCGTCAGAGAGATCCAAGAAATTTAGACCTTTCAGACCGTGGGTTGGAAACGAAGGCACTCCGCCATTTGTGGCACTCCGCTATTTGTGCTTCTTTGGTGCTAACGAGTCGCTGGCCAAGCGCACGTGCCTCTTATCCTGAGAATCCAAGTGGACAGTATTTGTAAGTACAGAAAACTCATATCTTGTGTCACCGATGAGTCAGAATCCTGTGAAATTTGAATTTAAGATATAGATTTCGTCGCACATATACGACAACCACATTGCCATGAAGGATTTGTTTGTTTCTACAAATAAATAAATGATTCATATACTACTTTCATGACGAGAGAAATCCTATTAGTCTTTTGATTTTCTCTTAGGCACTTTCGGTTTACAGAAAATAATTTTCAAGAAAATATTTTCTAAGTTTTCTGGTATTCGTTTCGCGAAATATGAACTATCCATGGAAAACATTTTCCCTCAATGGACAAAACACCTTCAAAAGTAAGGAAAATATTTTTCACTTTTTATAAAGAGGAAAACATTTTCCCCCCTCCTTCTTTCATCATTCATTACAATTATTTTTATTTTTTAAAATTCTAATTTTTATTATTTTAAATTATTTTATTTTTCTTTTTTCTTTTTCTTTCTCTTTTCTATCTTCTTCTTCGATCGGTCGCCAGCCTTGGGTGACCTCGCCATAGGCCGGCGAGGCTCGACCTCGCCCGAATCTAGCAAGTTGAGCCTTGTTGGCCTGTGGCCAGGCTCGAGCTCGCCTGCGGTTAGTTGCCAGCTGCTGCCTTGGTTGGCGACCGATCGAGTAAGAAGAAGAAGGAAAAAAAAAAGAAAAAAAAATAAAAAATTATTAAAAGTAGTGCGAGGAGGGAAACACTTTACATACCGAACAACGGAAAATATTCTCCAAGCTTTTTTCAAATTTTAGCTGAACATTAGAAAATTGTGCCATTTTCCAGGAAAATGACTTTTCGAAAAACAATTTCCCAAATCGTAACATTTCTGTGAAATGAATGGAGCCTTTAGTATCTTTTTGAGTTGAGATCACCTTATTGTGCTAGTATATAGATAAGGTAGCAGACATTTTCTCGAGCGATCATGAGATCAACACGACTACAATGATGATTTATCCTATCACGAAGTCAATCTGAGAGCTCTCTACTAAATTAGGTATGGTACCAACCAAACATTTTGTAATAAAACAACATGATTGAGCTTTATGGAAATGTCATATTGTGAAAGCAAGCAATCGAATAGTAAAATAAACAAAATATAAAAATAGATCGAATATTAGATTTACATGGTTCGGTCGAAGTGACCTACGTTCACGAGGAGACTAGCAAATAATTTCACTATAGATCAAGCAAAACAATGGAGATTACAACCACACTTGAGTCACTCAAACAGTTTCAGTATCTCCCAAGCTCTAGTTATACCTAATAACTCACATAATTTTTAACTTTATAATTCCTCATGAAATAATCTATTAATCTCATAAAGAAACTCACAAGGGAATTCACAATTGTTACTCACAAGATTTAATGGGATATTGTGACATCCTTAATTCGAACCTTATTTCGGCATGAGAAGTGGCTTAAACTGTCAATGCACTAATAACAGGGTTAGAACATGAGTCAATTCATGAATTGTGCATGGGTTAACTATTTGATTAGAAAGGGCAATTGAGGGTCGGGAAATGCGTTCGACTAGAGTACTCGATCATGGAAAATAGTTCAACCAAAAGGATCGATGTAGGATGACCTTATGACATCATGGGTTAATCAACAAAAGGTTAGGGATAGATTCGAAACTAGTATACATAGCCAGATTGCGGATGATTCCGCATGGTCACTACGCTGAACCCGAATGATCCTAAGCTAATTTCACAAGACCATGTGCCCCGAGCAAATAAGTTAATTTCGCACAATTGTATGACAATTCAGAATGATCCATGGGTTGACGAGACTCGAATATGGATTGATTGACGAATCAACCATAAATCACCCAAGAAACACCCTAAGAGGCCGCCTAACTCAAATAGGTCGTATTAGGAGCACCTCCCATTGAAGTTTAGCCACGAGCCTTTGTCCGGTTATGGGTTTTCAATTAAGGATAGTTCAGAAACTTTCCTTTCCGGTTTAGTTGAGGTAAATCCCCAGGAATAGTTTTGGGCCCCGAAACTTTAGACAAAGGAATTATTGGGCCGAGAATGGAAGCCCACAAGTGGCTCGAGATGGGCCTCACGCCCAAGGCCAAAGCCTAATGGGCCCGATGAAAGCCCATTAAGCCTTTCAAGCCCATTTCTCTTCAAATTGGGCTCGTTCAAGCCCAAGCCCAAGTTTGTTAGCCCAAGTCCAAGTCCATGTGAATTGTGTTCTAGCTCGCTTAGGAAGTTTGCTTGAAGCTTGCAATGAAACTTAGAGGAGAAGTTGGCAAGAGGAACCTAAGGAGGAAGCTTCCTCTCATTTTCTCTCTCCCTCTCACATTTCTCTCCTCCCCCTCATGTTCTCTCTCTATTCTCTCTTTCCACACCGCCCCCTCCCTCTCCCTTTTTCGTCTTGTTTTCTCTTGTACTGCCGCCATTACCGTGTGCCTTTGCCGACCCCAAGCTGTGCCTAGCCATGCATTGCCGTTCGCCTCACTCCCACCACCGTGAGTTGCGCCTCACCCCTCGTCGAGCCACCCTTGCTGCTACTAGCAGCCGCCCGTGAGACCCGTTTCTCGCACCACCACCCCGTGCCATTTTGGACAGAGCCACGTGTAGCCCTCACTGCCACTACTGCCGTCGCGCCTATATTGTCGGAATCATTTTTGGGTGAGTTAACTCCTAATCCCTTGTTTATGGTGTTAAACTTGATTAGGTGTATATTAGACTAAGTTAATTATTCCTAGCGCTAATTAATGAGAAATTAGTTGATAAACTATCGTGATAAGTGATAGGCGGAAGTGATAAGCTATTGTGATAGGAAATAAGTGGACTTGATAGGTTATTGAAAAATATGTGATAAGCTATTGTCAAAGGGACGATAAGCTATCGGGTATTTGTTGATAAGCTATCACAAAATGGGTGATAAGCTATCATGGGTTTGGTGTTAAGTTATCACAAAAGGGGTGATAAGCTATTGAGGAAATGGATGATAAGTTATCACGAGGGAGCATTAAGTTGTCGGTTTTTATTTGATAAGTTATCGTAATAGGACAATAAGTGGTTATTATATGTGATTTGTACTTGAATTATGAAATAATTCGATGTATATTTTATGTGCTTTAGAGCTTGTTATGCCATGAAATGTGATTGCTCATTTTATAAACCATGGATTTTGTTTTTAAAGAAAGGTTTTATGGACATATATAGGTGGAGATTCCTGAGGTGTCGGATTTATATGTCCTATTTTATGAGTTAAATAGGGTAAGGATGCTTAAAAAGGAAATCGTGTAAAGTTTGATGGGTTGATTGTGTATGTGATCACATGTGAATTTATTACTGCACTTTTTATGTGTGGAAGTTGCAGTAATTTGTTGTATGAGCACGAACCACGTTTGAATTTAGCTAAATGCAGATATATAAATGAGTTATGTGGTTGATGTGCTTGTGTGATTACATAAAGGAACCCGTCACCCAGCGGGGGTCTAGAGACATTGCTCGATTAAGTTCAGATGCCCTGCGGGGGTCCGGATGCCAAGTCGTGGTTAAGGCTAGGTTGATGCTTTTAATTGAATGTCATCTGGCCGGAGGTTCCAAATGATGCCATGCCCAATGGTGCGGGACGATGCCTGGTTATACCAGCAGATCGACAACCTAATGCGAGTAACGCGGGTTGTGCCGTGGCCCTATGAAAACGTAGTAATCGAAACACACATGAAAGTGTGTGAATACATTGTGCTTGCTTAGGGGATAAAATTGTGAGGCATGGTATGGGATGGACCAAAATGGTTTCACCTTATAATAGAGACTCGTGTGGATGCTTTGTGCATGGGAAAGCTGCTTCGTATTCAGATTGTATTATACGCTTGTTGCATTATGATTGCACATGATGGCTTATAATGTGCAGGGTGTATGTGTCAAGGCAAGGTAAGAATGACGGCGATTGTTTAATGGCACGTTTGTTTATGCTGGGTTGAGTAGCCTACTCAAGTGTATAGTTAAGGCAAAGCAGGGCTCGCTTTGCAATTGATTTGTCATTGATGTAGTGTTGCATGTTTAAATGTAGCTGAGGCGAGTTAATTTCCTAAACGATGCTTAGGTCGTTAACTTGCTGAGATTTTATATCGTTGTTGTTAAACCCTTTTTTAGACCCTGAGTATGGATGTCCCTTATCGTCGCATGCGTTTTGGTATCCCCATGGACCAAGACATGGAGGTGGTCATGTTGGAGATAGAGGAGCTAGGTCTAACCCCAATCTGTTTGGTTGTAATCAGGAAAGGGCCGTAAGAATGGCCTTGTAATTAGAACTTTAGATATTAAGTTCAAGTGTTTTCCTTGCTATCCTATTTTGTTGTTTGTTGTTGGGTGTAAAGAAATACACTTCCGCATGTGCATAATTGAAAGATAAAAGAAATAGGTCGGTGATGCCTCATGGGACATCGCAATTCAATGACCTTGAAAGATGTCGCATGCCCGTGGCTTGGGGAAAATAAAAAGGAAAGGTCCAGGGCGTGACATATATGTTTACTACAAGTTTTAAAACTTGTCACGAAAATGCAATTAATTTTTAAAACTTACAAAAAGTGCAATTAAGTCCTGAAACTTGTCAAATTAGTTCAATCAAGTCATAAAGTTATGTCCGTCCAATTTATCTAACGGAAAATGCTAATGTGACACTAATGTGGTTTTTTTTTTGTTATTATTTTTCTATCTCGCTGGCCCTCGTTGAGGTGTTGGTTTCCCTGCTGGCCATTGTTGCCGCTACACTGGCCATCATTTTCATCTTTTAACTTTAGTTTTTTTATTTTTTGAATTTGTTTTTTATGAAAAGAAAAAATCAAAAAAGGAAAAAAAGAAGGAAAAAAATCAAAAAAATTAAAAGATGAAAATGCCCTTGATCCAAGTGAAGTCAAGCCTTTTTTTTTTAGACTAACATGATCACTTTAGACCCTTATTTGAAGCAAGATTTACTTTAAGCCATTATTTGAGAAATTTTATGCCTTTATTTGACATAAGGTCAACTTCAAATCCTTTTTTGAGAAAATAAGGGCACTTCAATCTCTTATTTGGATTTTCCCCAAAAGAGATTCACCAGCAACATGTATTTGAAGAGGAGAGCCTCATTGACTTGTAAGAATTTCCTAATGTGGGCTTCATTAATTGAAATTAACTAAATTAGTTTGGTTTAATAAAGGTAAGATATATGGATTCTTAATAAGTTTAATATGGAGCTGGCTGGTGTGGACCGAGTATAGCTCGGCCTGTAATGAGAGGGCCCATGGTCGAAAATTTTATAAATAACGCTTAAGTCTCTCCCTTAACCTGATGATGCACAATTTGACTCACGTACGGATTTAGAGAGAATTTTCTTCTTGTGAGTGGCAATCTCATTAGGCCAGTGTTCTAACGAAGGGATAGGGGAGAAGCACTTGAGTTCGTATTCAGAAACCGTCGCAAATTCCGCATCAAGTTCAATGGATTTCAAACCAGGTAGGCGAATTGATAATTTCTCTCGTTTATTGTTTCGATTTTTAATTATGGTAATCCTAGGCGTGTCATTTTCATGGCCATTATGTGGTATCAGAGCCATCCATATATTAGAATCGAAACATGCGGATTATGAACGTTTTCATTATGTCCAAGAGGGTTTTTACTCATTTTCGAAATTTTTTATCGGATAAATGTAAAATTTTATTGTATAATCGGAATTTACTCGTCGAGACGAGAAGATTGATGGGCGGTACGTCACTAGACGAGGCCGAACGCACCCTCACGCGCGGTCGTGCCCAACCGACGCGTTGTTTCGCCGGTAACCGCATGCTAACGTTAGCATGACGTCAGCGAGGCACGGATTCGGAATTGACCTGGATCTTGATCCGACCCGGATACTAAATCAACCGTATCTTGACCCGACCCGGAAGTTGACCCAACCAGTCAATCGGTCGGACCAGTCCGTTGACCGTTGACCGGTTGGATCGGTCAACCTGTTGGACCGGCTGTGTTGATCGGTTTGACTGGTTTGGACATGCTTTTACGCGCCGCACCTTCCAGCGGCATGTGAGGGCTCGTCCGACGTCCGTTTTGGACGTTCTTGGTACTGATGCGCTCGTATCAAGATTCTCTACATTGTGGTATATTTATTTTATATGTTTGAAGCTTTTAATGATATGAAAATACGTATAGAGCCCTATATATGCGTATTTTTAGGATATTTTTGCGTATTTTTTTGTATTTCTCTATGTTTTTGGAAATACATATGGAAGCTCACATGTATTTCACCACATAAGGATTGTGTAGAGTGTAATTTATTGTCTATCAATGAATGGAACAGTATAATTAGCATGACATGTAATTTTAGAGACATACGCTCCTGACTTTACGTCTGGCATTACATGTATATAGTGAATGTGATACATAAAGATCATATCCTTGGTATGAGAGATTTTTAAGGATTTAGTTGGGTAGTGACCACCAAAGTGGTACACTTGACTGGGTTTGAGAAATACCGATCTCATATTGTGTTAGGATGTCTCTTGTTCTATTGCGTGATCATACTCCCAAAGGAGGTGATCTTATATTGGTTCATGGAGGGATACATGTATAGCATGTGCTTGAGAAATAACTGATCTTAGTGGTTCATACATCCAAAGATGGTGATTTCACGAAAGATTAGAACATGTTCTCATGGCCGCTGTCATGCAGAGAGTATACAACTGCATGTCATATTTTCTACCCAAAGCTGATTATAAGCTGATTATGTGATGATGTATGTAACTCTCTGGATAAGTATTCACATGATGCTAATTGTATTGTTTGTTTGTTTGTTTTTCCAGTCACTTTTTCTATAAACGGCAATTCTATTTCCATTGAGATCTTTATTGGGTTGAACTTTAAGAAATTGAAAGAGAATTTTCCATTTGGAATGGAGCTAGCAGATATTCACATTGCTCTTACAAAGGATAAGCCGGCAGATATCACGGCCACCAGTACTGAAGCTGTGAAAACAGACTATGCTGCCTGAGAAAAGAGCAATCGGATTTGCTTATTGACAATGAAGAAATCCATTCAAGAACACTTGAAAAGTGGTTTGCCAGCTGACTGTACTGCTAAGGAAATGATGGCAGTCTTAGAGGTTAGAAACCGCATTTCATCTAATACTGAGATTGGTACACTTTTTTAAAAGCTATTCAACATGAAGTATGATGGTACTGCTGGGGTTAGAGATTATGTCCTTAGGATGGTAGACTTAAAGACGAAACTTCAATCTCTTAATGTTTCCATTTATGATGCTTGCATTGTGCATCAAGCTTTAAACACCCTTCCACTTGAAATCTCTTCAAATTCTTTTATTAACTCCTTAAGGAATTCACGGTAAGGGATCAACTCCGGGTCACGAGTTCGCCATTAACCCTCTATCTGAAGAATGATGAGGGTAGAATAGCCGTATAATTGCAGTTTCCTAACTTAAATGTCAACAGCCAGCTGCAATCCAAGTATGAAAGCCTTGTATTCTGAGATATTGTTGGTACAAGGAAATACCAACTTGGCGGCCACAGGGTGATATTGACCGTCGGGGAGATAAGAACCGCCCCAGTCCCAGAACTAGCTAGGTTAACGGCATCGTCGAAGTACATAGTCCACTTATCGTCTACTATCTCTGAAATGCGCTCCTCTATAGAATCTGACTGATCATGATCTTCCGACCTTTCAAGGTTTTCTGCCAACATGTCAACTATAGCTCTTCCCTTAACGGATTTCTACGCCATACTGTGGATGTCGAATTCGAACACCAAAACTTGCCATTTTGCTAACTTTCCGACCAACGCAGGTTTTTCCAATAGGTATTTAATGGGATCATTCTCAGTTACAAGCAGAATATGATGATGGAGTGTGTATTGGCATAAGCAGTGTAACACTCACACTAAAGCCGCACACGTTTTCTCCACTCCAAAGTAATTTATTTCGGATGAAGTAAACTTCTTACTGAGATAGTATATCGCACATTTTTTTGTCATTGCTTGGTCTCTTCTGAGCTAGCAAGACTCCTAACGACTCATCATGAATAGTCAGGTATAGTATTAGTGGCACTCTAGGGACAAGTGGCACTAGGACCGGCAGATGAGAAAGATATTGTTTTATTTTTTCAAATGCCTCTTGACTATTGGTATCCCACTTAACTTTGGCGTTCTTCTTCAGAAGCTTGAAGATAGGTTTAGCCGTCTCAAACAATTAAGAAATAAATATCGCCACATAGTTCAGTCTCTCTAACAAACACCGAACCTCTTTGACAGTTGAAGGAGGCTTCAAATCACAAATGGCCTTAACCTTTGACGGGTCATTTTCAATGCCTCGACTACTGATCATGAACCCCAATAGTTTCCTAGACTTTGCCCTAAACACACATTTGGCAAGGTTAAGTCTTAGTTTGAACCTTCAAAATCGGTTAAACAACTTTTGCAACACCTCGATGTGGTCCTCTCCATATTTGGATTTGGCAATCATATCGTCTACGTAAACCTCCACCTCCTTATATATCATATTGTGGAACAGGGTGACCATTGCTCTTTGGTACGTTGCCCCGGCGTTCTTCAAGCCAAAAGCCATTACCTTGTAACAAAAGGTCCCCTAAGGGGTAACGAAGGAAGTCTTACTTTTATCTTCTTCTTTCATCAGAATGTGATTGTAGCCAAAAAGCCCATCCATAAAAGAGAATAACTCGAATCTCGCGGTGCTGTCGACCAACACATCGATGTGAGGCAGCGAGAAGTCATCTTTTGGACTTGCTCGATTTAGATCACGGTAGTCAATACAAACCCTGACCCAACCATTCTTCTTCATAATAGGGACTACATTGGTGATCCAATCTGAATAGTGCAACACTTCTATGAAGCCCACTTTTAACAACTTCATGACTTCTTCTTCGATCTTTTTGGATAATTCGGGCTTTGTTCTTCTGAGCTTTTGTTTCTTTGGCAAGACATTCAAATCAGTTGGTAGAGCATGCTCTACAATTTCCCTATCTAACCTTGGCATTTCCACATATGACCCTACGAACATATCTTGGTATTCTTTTAAAAGGTCGACCATCCTTCTAGTCTTGATTTCAGAAAGGCTAGCTCTAATCTTGATTTCTCTAACATTCTCCGAATCACCCAGATTTATTGTGACTGCAGGCTCCGCGGTCAATGGCTTAGACTTTTCATACCGAATTCAATCTTGTTCAATGCTTTCTTGATCACAGTCATCCTCGCCATTACCAGGCCCAGGGGAATTTTCGTCTAGCAAATCTAACTCACATATACACCTATCATGATGATGTGAAATATTATGCCTGAGATGCCACAAAGAAGGTTAGTAATTAAATTAGCACATGTTATTGCAACTAACGATATGCATGTGTTTTGAAATCATTTTGAATGAGTTTTTGAAAATGCAGGATCCGTCCTCATATCCTTGCACGTTCCTATTCGCAAATGATTTTGGAAACTATGAAGCGTGTGGAAGTCTTGGCCTCAAAGCATCATCATCAGTCTGGTTTAGGTATTTCCTCACATCCTTAATAAAACATGATCATGATTTCATTAACAAGATAAGACCGTTTACATGGCTCGAGGTTTTGGACTGACGGCTCGCAATCCAAGACTTTGATTACAAAGAGAAACAACACCCAGACCTAAATAGACTTCTCATGGATGGGATGAACACAGACTTAAACAAGACAAAACAGGAAAGAAAAGCGGCGTCCCTACTCAAAAGGGTTGGCGGTGGCAACAGAAGGCTCAGCCTCTTCATTTTCTATGATAGTGCAAGCAAACTCCCCCTCGAATAAATCAACAAGACCAAGAACGATCTCCTCTTCTTGTAACAACTTGGGTGGACACGGGAAGATTTCCTTCAACTCCGGAAGAAGTAAGCCTTTTCGACCTTCTCCTAACCCAAATAAACTCTCTCGTCCTCTGTAACTTCCATGATCAGCTAGGCCTCCGTAGTCACCACGGTCTTTATGGCTTCTTTGGCCACCATAACTAGCATGGCCTTTACGACCAACGGCCCCCATGTTGACCTCGACCTCCGAAACCGTCTTGTCCTCCATGGTTATCTCGGCATCCAGAATCGCCTCCACGATAACCTATGCTTGTCCTTTTGCGCCACTTGGAGACCTAAAGGGGTTCTTTGATACATTGGCCATGCAGTCCCAGACCAGTTCTGGGGACATGACCATTTTCGAGCAACACCTTGCTCGATATGATTGAAGGTTTAGCCATTTTTAGGTCTCGCATGATGGTTCTAACGGGTACATGGACCATTGAGACTAACTTCAAAGTTTGATAACTTGATTTAGCCTTATTCTTAGGTTCTACGTGTGAGATCGCAGTGTCGTGAAAAACCTTAAAGTCAATTTCCCCATGAACAGTTACCAGCTTCCTATCCACGATGAATTTGACCTTTTGGTACAGGCTCGAGGGTACGGTTCCGGTGATATGTATCCAAGGTTGTCCCAGTAGAAAATTGAAGGCACTAGGAATATCTAGGACTTGGAAGCTAACCAGAAAAATGATTGGACCAATTAGCAGTTCAAGTTCAACCTTACCAATTACTTCCTATTTCATATCGTCAAAAGTATGAACGGTAGATTTAGATACCAACATTTTCTCTTCATTTACCCCCAGACGACGAGGGGTGGCAAGTGGGCAAATGTTTAATGCTGATCCATTGTCAATCAGCACTATCGCCATCATTCTATCACAACACTTTACCGAGATAAGTAATGCCTTAGTATAATTGCAACCTTCTAGAGGAAAATCTTCATTGGTAAAAGAAATCTGATCTTTCAGTAAGATAGACCCAACAAACTCCTCCAATTGGGTGTCATTGATAGTTTCGGGAATGTACACTTCATTTAGAACCTTGAGTAGTGCATTTTTATGTTTCTTGAAGGATTTGAAAAGATCTTGGAGTGATATATGGGCCGGCATATCCCTCAGCTGATTGGCAACATTAAATTCGCTAGTCTTAATAATTGCTAAAAACTGTTTGGCCTGTTCATTTGAAACGGCTTTTTTCTCAACCACCTTAGTGGGATCATAGCATCGACCAGACCGAGTGATAGCATCGATTTCATTTACCTTGTAACTCCAAGGGACCGCCTTAACATTGTAACTAGGGGTCATTTCCACTATTATGTTTTCTTCATCATCGAGGGAGAGTTCAATCGCCATGGGTTCCATGACATAGTCATCAACCTCTAGGGTAGTGAACTCTTCAGCCATAAGGTCGATGATCACATGCTCAGCATCTCGTTCATCGGGATCTGATGGATCTTCTTCAACTGATAGGTTGATGACCACAAGGGTGATCATGTTGACCGTCTTCTCTTCAGGCTCAAGTGGGTTGTCCATACCTCCCCACCTATTAGGAACAACATCCTTGGGATCGATGAAGAAATTAGGTGGCAGTGAATATTTCACAAGGTAGTCGAATTTACCGCTAGGTTGACCCAGTATGTCAACCATTTCTCCATTCTCGTGAGCGAGCTTTATGAACTCACGATTCCAATCCACATTGCTAGCTTGAGGCCCAAGATCATCATACGAATTCTCTCATTCACTGTTGGTCACAATTAGACTCTCCTACGCACCCTCATTAGTTGGCTCATTAGTTTCTATGGGTTCAACAGGTGCCTCCTCCGTCTTCTTCTCACAAAATGAGTCAATAACAGCCGTTATGGCTGTCATATTATCTTTCTTCATACTATAGATTACTCCCATGTCCACTATCCGAGTGATACATTTCAATTTTTCTTCCATCGGAATATCCTCCCCATCTTCAAAGTGTCCAGCTAACACTAGTAATTTATAGAGTCTATGGACGTCCACATTAAAGGTTTGTTTACTCTCATCACCTTTCTCAATAACCACATTGACATTCTCAGCATGATTAGGCAACGGGTTTTGTTAAACATTAGGGGATGGATCCTTAAAGGATAAAATGCCTTTGTCGAGCAGATTTTGAACATTGATCTTAAGAGTGAAGCAGTTGTCTACATCATGACCCTTTTCGCCTCTATGGAACTCACAGGATCTTGACAAATCGAAATCAGGGAATCTTGGAGGATTATCCCGAGGCACTTCTTTAACTATTATTCCCCTTCTCAATAGCATGGGCAACAACTTGGATAGTGGCCTAGTAGGGGAGTGAACTACCTCGGTGCTCTCCTTTTAAATTCATGATTCTGATATGCCCTCTCTTGAAACACAAAGGGGCCTTGAGAGGCAAAGGGCTTCATCGCAACTAGCGCTTGTACATATGCGATCTCTACATCATTTTCTTTTCTATTCGAGACCTTCCGACTAGTCCCTTCGTTCAATCTACCATCATGCATAGCCCTCTCTATCTTCTCTCCGACATCTACCAGCTGAGAGAAGGTCAAGCATCCAGAACCCACTAACTTTAAATAGAATTCATTAGGTAAGGTTTTGAGGAAAAGATCTAGCAGCTCCTTTTCACCGAGCGAAGGTTGAACTTGAGCGGCAAGAGTACGCCATCTTTGAGCGAAGGCTCTAAATGACTCACTTCTTCTCTTTTCAGTTCGAGTCAACACTTTGCATGTGGGGGCTATCTTGATATTGTACTTGTATTGCAGGAAAAATGCCTCAGCTAACTCCTCCCACTTGTCAAACTTCTTGGGCTCTGACAACACGTACCATTGCAATGCAGGCCCCGTCAGGCTCTCTTGGAAAGTCTGAACCATTAATGGGACATTCTGGGCATACCTCGCCATTCTGTTCAAATAATACTTCAAGTGGATCTTTGGGTCTCCAGTCCCATCATACTTAGTGAAATCAGGAATCTTGAACTTCTCGGGAAAGCTTATCTGTGCATATCGAGATAGATCCTCGATCATGTGCTCTTCGTATCCTCGTAGTGCACAGAATTTCTTTTCTATCTTTGTGAACCTTTTGTTGTGTTTTTCTTCCAAATGAGCGGTGATGGCTTCCGAAATAGGGTATAGTTCGACCACTACAGGTGTAGAACCCAATGCCTCCTTAACAACATTTCTTCTCACAAGTTCTTCCACGGGTTCGAGAATAGCTTGAGGGGTGACTTGACCAGCATTTGGTGCTGTTAACGCGGCCCTCATATCGTTAGCGAATTGAGTGAGCTAAGCTGCAAGATCATTGATTTTGTCGTCAAGAGCGGCAAAACGGGCATTTTGCTCCTCAATATTCATTTGTGCGGCCCTTGATCGTGTTCGAATAGGCGATTGCCTCAAAACCGTAGCTTGACTTAGTGGAGGAAATGAGTGTTGGCGAGTCGTTAGATTCAGTATGGATATGGTGATCACCGGATGATCTCTTTCTCCAGCCTCTTGGTCTCTCAATTCCTCTCTTCATGCATTGAACGAGCTCAATTTGACGATTTGTGATTACCTGGAAAATGAACCTATGTGAGCACACGATTTATATGAAAGGTTGGCCAATGGCAATGGTCTAGGCGTTTTATGTCCCTCGAGAGAAAGTTTTCTAAATATTGAGATTTTGGAGTTTTTATACACGAAAACTCCTTAACATTGAAATTAGAAAATGAGATTCCTCTGACATTGAAACAAAGAAGATACATAATGATTCCTAAGCCTTGAAATTAAAAAGAAAGAAATTACCTAAATATTGAAGCTAAGGAAGTACACAAAACTTCTAGAACATAAGAAAAACAGAATTTCCTAAACATTGAAACTAGAAAAGCAACAGAACCTCCTAAACATGAAACTAGGATGACAAATTAAGTGAAAGTGTCATTTCAAGCTTCTCGAGGCAACTCATTTTATATGCGATGGTGAACCTGCGGCTTTGCGAAGCCGCTTATTCTCTTGAGTTAACCTTGAGATGCGAGTTTTGTCCATATCCATCCTCTTTTCAAGATGCTCAATTTGCGCTTTCTGGGTGGGCTTGTCAGCCACTTCCGGAACCAACGGTCATAGAACGGTCGGAATTCGTTGATTGCGGATGTAGAATGTGGAGGCATGGTAGATCTCTTCTTCCCCATTCAATTTCTCAGGCATGACAATTCTTTTAGGACGGCATTCGCTCCATGCGATCTCAATGGCATGGATTTCGTCGAAGTAGTCGTAGTCCGTGCGAGTGAAGCGAGCCTGAAACATCTTCATCTTAAGAGGTGGCGGAATCTCTTGAAGAGCCCAGTATTTGCGGGCCACCCTGTACGGGTAATAAGAAGTGGCGCCAAAGAGACTGAGCAGCGGGATCGGGTTAGCAAACTTGTGAGCGAAGCCGGCTTCCTCAACCTAGAACCATTTAGCATGCCATAAAAATGCCTTGGGTTCGGGTTCTTTTAGGAAATTTATCCAACGGGAATTTTCTTTGTCAGGGGGATGGTTCTCTAAGACCTGGAACCTCTGTATTAGGTGTCTAAACTCATCTACTTGAAACAATTGCATAAGTGCCCAAATCCCCTTATGTGATAAAGAAATCATATTTGCAAAATTTCCGGGGAAGCTCGCATAATTTTTTCTCTATTTTTTTTAAAAAGGTTAAGGGACAAAAATGTTTCGGCTAGAATCATGTTGACATAGTTTAATCAGGCACACATATGTTTAACCATCCAAGCAATTGAAGGATTTATGGCATTCTTACGATGAGGAAAAATGATGAGCCCAACAAATGCTAAAATGAAAATTCTACTCTTTTGAGCCATCGGTTGATTTGGAAAGCACTAGGCAAAAAATGAGAATGGGCATGTGTAACAATTAGCTTTAACAACCTTCCTTACCACCTTAGCCCTAACTCTCAAAAATTGTGACAATTCAGACATGGGGTCTATACCTATGGGTAGCTTGACAAGCTCAGTTCCAAGAGACATTCCAACGGCAATGCTATATTTTTCCAAAGTCGGAGTTAGTTCGAACTCACCAAATATGAAGGTTGATGTTTGAGGGCACCAAAAGTGCGGTATTGCTTGCATAACTCCGGAATGGATGTTGATCTTGAGTAACGGGAGGAGACAGCTAATCCTTACCTTAACTTGTCTTTGGCCATTTTAATCCAACTGATCCCACCACACAATGAGCTCTGTCTTGGGAGTGGAAATGAATTGGACATCGGCCCTCCCCATCGTATATAAATTGAAACTAACGACCAACCTAATTTTCCATGGACCACCAAAAGGAAATAAATGAATTGCATAACATGAGGGATAAAGACTTACTCTATCAAGAACCATGGCAAACACAAAGATACGCATGAAAAGTGAGGCTCACTTTCTATGCTGGACAGTTTAACAAGGTGAAGCTAAGAGGGAGATTTGACTGTCGTAGTCTCGCGTTGGTGTCAAGTCCTCTTAACTTCGGCTCAGTCGAAAGAGAAATCCTATAGTCACATGGTCTCGCGAACAAGGATAAACACTTACGCCACAAAGAAAGAACTTTTGGGGAAAAGAAAGGCAACCTCTACATCGCAGTCTCGCATTTGAGGTTGTATCTTTCTTAACACCATCCTAACGTATCCTATCGTAGCCCAGGTCTGGCAGCATGGTTGTGTATGCAATAGTGTAGTGCTAAAACATCTAAAGCATGCGCAACAGTTTATAAGCAAACAATGCTTCAAGCGTCCGAAAAAAATAAACATTCATTCCCTAAATTCCAAACCTGCAAAACAAGGGGTCAATAGCAAAAACATTCACGCTATGGATGTATTTGAACAAGATAAATGGCCTACGCCCACTAAGAATTCCCTAGTGGAGTCGCCAAGCTGTCGTAATTTCCCCGAATTGGCCCCGCCACCTAAGGGGTTTAGCTAATAGATTACTAAGTTAAACTTAGCTCGAGCTTTCCCAAGCCCATACCAACTCGCGACTTAAAGTTTAAGTTATTAACAAGCAAATTAATTTCATTTAGGAGTCGCCACTAGTTAGTTTTGGTGGGTTGATGAGACACCCATGTAAAGCATGGGAGAAATGCTTCACTTCTACGAATCAGTGATTCAATAGGTACGGGGACTTAATTACACTAATTGACCAATTAGTGCCCTTTCGATACCTAACCTTGCTCAATTACTGCCTAATGTGTTCTTACTAACTGAGAGTCTCGAAATTCCATCCCTAATCAGGCTAAGGGAAGTAGCCGTTAATACCTGAACCTAACATGCAAGGTTTATCACATTTGAGGTTAAATTAAACACGAAATTTAAAGTGCGTGAACCAAACAATGTGCAACTAAACATGACACTAATAACATAATAGGACAAAAAGCCAATTGCAAAGTCCAAATGAATTTTTTTGATTTTTCAAATTTTTTTTGATTTTTATTACTTTTTTTAATATTAATAAAATAATATAAAACAGACTGGGTCGGATCTCCACACCTGACCCAGATAAATTATATATTGATAAAATATATATTTTTAATTTTTTAATATTAAAATAATGTAAAAATCGGATCCAAGTCGGACCTCCACATCTAACCTGAATCAGTACTGACCCGGGAATGCCGGCCCAGGTCCATGACCTTACCGAGCTCATATGTTGAGCCCGGTGTGGCGGTTTTTTTTTTAAGGAAGAAGGCCCAGCCCGAGAATTTTTTTAAACAAATTAAAGCCCAAAGCCTGATCAAAAATATAAAACACCAAAACCCTAAATACTCCAGCCCACAACCTATTTGGCCCATTCACGAAGTGAACCAAGAAGAGCCCAAAGCCATTAAAACGCAATAAACCTAAAGCTAGCCCAAGCACAAAACCCTACCCGGTTTCGACCCATTCGCCCAACCCAGTTAGCGGTTGCCGACTTGACTTGCACTAAACCCTAGCGCCCGTGACTCGAATTGTTGAAAACCCTACGCAGTTCACCTGTGCGTTTGACCCAATTCACCCAAATGCCAGTCGCCTCTCTATCTTTGCTGATCAACCCGAATGCCGGCCCCTCCGAGCTCTGGCCTCCATGGCCGATGCTCCACCTTGGTCCACATCGCTGCCTCAACGAGGGGCGGTAAACGTCCTCCACCCGGGTCACCACCGTGGTGACCGGTGACCGAACGAGGCCATCCAAGCCTTGGCAAAGGGCTATCCAGTAAGGAGCCAGCCTAGTCTTGGCGAGGGACTGGTTGGCCTCTCTTTCGCGTGGTCATGCCTAGACCGCGACCGAACAACAAGCTTCCTCTGCCACCTACGATACCAGACGGCGATTGAGCTTTGACCCCGCGCCCAGCGACACACCTGAGACACCACAAGTGAAGAGAGGGACAACTAAGGCTCTGGAACGCATCATACATCAAGGAAAGGAAATCGGATCTCATTCAGGCATGAGACTAAACAGTTGGAGTGCATGGCCAAAACAGGAGATTTTCCACTTGATCGAGGTCTAAACGAATCGGGAATCGAAACACAGGATACACGAAGAGCCAAGAGCAAACACGAGAGGCCATGGGCCTGAAATCGTGCTAGCCGGACGACTGTGTGCTCCGACTAGTAAGCCTGAGAATGGACACAAAAATAGGGGAGGGGCGGTTGCTGTTGTGGCACTCCCTATCCAGCTCGGCGGCGACAAATAGGGACGAGCGTGATAGATTGGACTATGTCCGGTCGCCTCGCACGCCACCGAGCCGAAATCCTCAGGAGATCGACCCCGAAGCACACCAAACGAGATTCGAGAGGAGCTCGGGAACAAAACCTACCACTTGAAGTGGGGTGTTCATCGAAGCTTCACCGGCTATGATTGAGGCGTGACTGTCACCGGCGGGAAGCTTTCCGACCTCGGATCTTACTCCTCGAACTCTCAGTCTCACCCTCTCGCTCGAATTTCTCTCTCGCTCTCGAATGCTCTCTCTCACTCCCTCATATCTCTCTCCCTCGGAAACCCCCTCTCTCTCCCTCTCTGCTCTCCGATTTGAGGCTGGCCAGCAGGTAGGCGTGCATGGCCCTGCCACCATTAGCCTACTGCAGCCGACCGATCGCCCAACCCGCAAATCACGCCGGCCCCTGCATGACTTCTGGCTTCTGTTTTGGCTTCTAGTCTTCCTCCCTCGTACATTCTAAAACGTTGACTGGGGAGGAGAGAGATGAACAGACGTAGGCCGGGCCGAGGGAAAGAGGGCCGGCCTGCATGGGAAAATGAAAAGGGAGGAGAAGATTAAAATAAAAATGGGCTGCACAAAAATAAAAAGAAGAGGGAGAAAGGAATAGGTCGACGAACCCGGCCAGGAAATCTTTTTTTTTTAATTATAAATTTTGTGTCCTAATAGGCCCTATTAATGCAAATGCCTAATGTTTATATGCCATGTAATTTAATGAAAATATTTTTTGTTTAGTGGTTTAAAAATTAAACCCTAAATTTATCATGTGATAAAACCTTAAATGATTGAATAAAATTTAGGTGTCAACAAGACCATATAAAGATTTAAGGAGTTTACAAATTTTGTTTTCTTGACCAGGAAGAATACATCCATCAAGTTGTACCATGTAAATTTCATCTTCTAAAACACCATTTCAAAAAGCTGTTTTAACATTAATTTGGTGAACAACAAATTTATAAATACAAGCTAAGACAATTAAAACAAGAATAGATGAAATTCTAGTTATTGGACCAAAGGTATCAAAATAATTAATATTTTGTTTTTGAGTAAAACTTTTTGCAACCAATCTTGCTTTATAGTTATCTCAATTTTAAAATCCATTTACAAAAAATTGGCTATGGACATAGTGGTAAATCAACCAATTCCCAAATTTGATTTTGTAAATTAGAATCAATTTTATTTTTTATCGCTTCTCTTTAAAAACAACTTTCTTAGAAGAAATTATTTCAAAGCAAATTAAAGAATCATTATCAACAAGATAAGTATAAAAATCATTTCCAATAAAAGTTTTTTTCCTTGGTCTTTTACTCCTTTCAACTTATCACTTGATTTTTCAAAATCATAATTTTGAAGAGGTGCATGAAAAATTGTATCGGTTCTTAATGAAAGATGTGCTAAAAAAATCTGCATTCTCCATGTTGGTTATTATATTACTGCCAAGCATATCACTTTTTAATGTTGAGAAAACATCCACATGGAATTTTGATTATTCCAAAACTGTCCTTGGTACTAATATCTACTATGATAAGTGCAAATGATACAATAATCATGTAGATATAAATGTTTCATGAGATATTGGTAAAGACAAGAAACTAGATAGTGACAATCGGGAGAACAAGTGCCAATGGTGTTGCATAAGACAGTTGACATCTACGTTAGTGATTTCCTGTGAAAATTGGGCGGATAGACTACATTGGTAAATTTTCATAAGGTTTAGGACTAAATTGACTAAATTGAAAGACTTATGTCTGAATTGACATAATTGCAATATGTTTAAGACTTTTTTTGGTAATTATCCCAATCATGAGTGATGATGGTGAAGTATTTATCTGAATATGATAGTTGATGATACGAAAAATGAGCTGTTACAAGCTTGAAATTCATAGCAGCAATACTGAAAAAGATACTGGAAAAGCAATTGACAGGTTTCAGAGTGAAGTGATAGATGCAGTAGACTCTATTTTAGGAAAGCTGCGGATGCTAGAGGTAACAATTGCATGGGTAACTGTTATTCTGGCAAGGGTCTCCACCTACTCTCAAAATGGTTATCTTGATCTTCTTTAGAGACTCTAACAGTCTAATTGAAGATTTATATATAAAGTAGCGAAGCTAGGAAGAGGTTGGACGAAAGAAATACTAAGAATACTGTAGTCGTACCTCAATGTCTGAGATCATAAATCTTCTTTGTTTTAATCTGATAAAGGTTATGTACTGCCTAGTAATTGCAAAAGCCAAGTGTACCAGCGTAAGAGCAGTTATTGTATTTGGATAGTATGACCCATCCCTTGACAGGAACATCACTTGTCATTTGTAACTTGCATTATTGATTACTAGTGGAATCCAGTTTGTGCTAAGGTTATTTGGAGAATGGATATAGGCTTGAGAATAAAGCTAAACCACTATAAATCATTATATGCTTTACTTCTTCAATTCATCATGCGCGGTATCTGTTCACTATCTTCATACACGCTAACTACTATTTAATCTCGTCTTACTTTCTGTTGCATTTGACATATTTGGCAAAAGTTTTTCATAATCTTTGTTCTACCCATTCAACCCCACTACAAGGTTGATCGGTTTGCCCCAACAATTGGTATTATAGTCTCGTTTCTTGTTATCTGAAGTGTTTTTACTTCTAAGAATAAGTATCTTTTTTAATGAATACTGGAAACAATGTATGCAAGCGTATATTGAAGCAACTGACCTACTTTACGTGGGATGTTATTGTCAATGGACCTGCTGTTCTTGCAGAAGCTCTTGTTCAACAAGAACGTGCGTACTTGAGCTAGTCGCAGTTGCTACTATCGCAGCCGCAACTCAACTAGAAGAGTGACTGATAAGATAAGCCCAAAATGCTAAAGAATAGAATCTATTGTATTGTGCTCTTTCTCCATCTGAGTTTAATAGATTTTCTTCATGTGTCACAGCTAAAGAAATCTATGATAGATTCCTAGTCACATTAGAAGGATGGATCGAGTACGAGAAACCAAGATGAACATACTTCTTGGTATTATGAGATGTTCAAAATGAAATCTGATGAGACTGTTACACAAATGGTCACGAGATTTGTAAAAATCATGGATGGTCTTGCCAATTAGGGAAACATCTTCACTTATGTTGAAAAAGCAAATAAGCTCATGAGGGCACTTCCAAAGGAGTTGAGTCATGTGAAGACATCAATCCGTGAAATAATGAAAATTAAACCCATCTCCAAGGATGAGCTAATGGGAACTACGATGTCCGATGAAACAAAGCACTCTAACGAAGAAATCATCAACAGAGATAAGAAAGTCATTGCTTTCAAGCTGATTATAATGATGCAGGTGAACCAACCTCATCTGAGGATGAAGACGATGAAGACATGGCACTCTTGACAAGAAGGTTTAAAAGCCTGATGAGAAAATGGACAACCTTCAAAGGAGAAAGACAAATGAAGTTTTCAGAAGATAAGAGGTTCTCCAAAGAAAAAGATGAAAACAAGGGAAATGACATTATTTGCTATGAATGCAAAAATTCTGGTGACATCAAACTCGAGTGCCCACTTCTCAAGAACAGAAAGGAAAGTAGAAAAGAAGAAATGTGCATTGAAAGCCGAAACCTAGAGTGATATGGAAACATATCTACGAATCTCTTGCAAGAACTAAGATATCTGTATTTCATAGTTTGGACTATATGATATTTTCAAGATCAAGAAACCTTCCATTTATCCCAATGTGACCTAAAATTGATAATATATAGCTTAATTACTCCCCAAATTTGCCAATTTTCCTAATTTGAAGCACCACACATGCAAAGCACATGTATAGTCGGCCATCTAGACGAAATAAGGGCTGGTTCCAATTTTTCACTTTATGGATTTAGTCCAATTAATTCAATTAAGCTAAGAACCCCCCGCTTAGATGCATTCAGGGTCAGTCGAATTAAAATGCGATTTATGCAGGCTTACTATCATTAAATGAAATGCTCAAAATATGTAAATGCAATTTAATAATTTTTGGTTTAGGGATTGGAATCGACTTCTAATTTTTCTATGCAATGAATGACTAAATGGATCACCAAAATTCATATGTCAACAAAACAAGCCTTTGAATCATTCTTAGGCTCTTTTCTTCCACTCATTGGCAAGACCGTAAACAAGATGTACAGAGTATTCATCTTAAGTAATCAAAAATAGCAAATTAAGATTAATGGAAATTCTAACATTTTGGAAGAAGTTTGCAGCGATGTTGTTGTGGACATGTTCTCTCAAAGCGTGCATATAGATTGCAATTTACATAAAGAAAGAATTTCCTCACGAGATGGCCTTTAGACGGTATAGATCCTTACAAAATATATAGCTAAAAGAGTGAAAGATTGAACGAGTAGGAGACATAGATACACAAGAAGTTTTTTATTACACCCAATGAAACATACTTAGCAGCCTATCTCATCTCAATTACATAAAGCATGGACCGTCCTATATATAGACTTGTACATAGTAAAACTACTCAAATAACAGACTAGCCACTTGCTTCTTATTTACTTTTTATTTATTTATAACAGAGTACCCGAAGGAGACACACCGAGGGTCCCGTCCACATGCAATAGCACCATCAATTGGGCCGGCTTCGGCTTCTGTTGAGAGTAGGTTGCTCAACAGGAGGTTCACGCTCGATGCCGGCATGAGAGGCCAAAGCCCACAAGTGAGTCACGAACTCCCCACCCATAACCAAGTGCTCAGCGTGTGCTTTCGCATCGTCGGATGGAGCCACATACACCATAAGTTCCGCCCAAAACTCGGCCAATACCTTCCAAATAAAGTTTGAACCTTCTCCGACATCCAGCAATTGCTGCCCTAACTGTGCGTCCCACTTCATCAAGCTGCCAGTGTCATCCGTTGAATTACCAATCTCCCTCAATTTCCGGATTTTTTTCTCCTCCTGTCGTACACCCTTTGAGCAATTTTCTTGATTCGATAATGACTTTGTCAAATACAAACTCAGAATTGTAGGGGTGATTAGGTAACAATTCTGGAAAGAACGCTACCAAGTAAGCAAGATATTTGGATAAGCTGGACGCCACGAGAAAGTTAGAATCTGAAATTCGCACTTCGTGCTCGCAAATACTTGTGGCAATATGCCACACAATTATGACTCGAGTCTGCGTCTCGAGCCTACACGCCCACGAGAGCTTACCCGCCACTTTGTTTAGTCTCAAAGAAGCTTCTCCATTCTCCAATACCCCGGAATTCAACATTAAATAATGGAAAACGGCTTGTTTCACTTCCGATGACAGCTCGGCAGGCGTGCTTTCTTTTTGACCGTCCCTTGTTTGATCGATCTACGCAGCTGTGATCCGATTGTATAGCCACTGCGGAGGGGTGTAACATACGACTCGAGAAGCGAGTATTGGCGAAGTTTCCTTTCCCAAGGCTTCCGTGATCGCATCCGGCATATTAGTCCTATCAGCTTCGCCATACATTTCTTCTTATGCCACGAGGGAGTTTGTACATACTTGCATAGCAATGATACTTTCGCCCACTCCGAGATGGCCATGAAGAAAAGCTGTCCAAGCTGCACAAATGTGAATAACGTAAGAATAAGCGACGTCACCAGAACGTCGATGCTTAACCCGCCTGAAGTAGCCAGTTGAACTTCATCCTGGGGTCTATTCAAGTTGTACGATGCGAAACAAAGTCCCATTGTGGCCTGAGAACCAATGACCAATGACAAGAGCTCCGTCACCTTTAGTTGCCAAAGGACCGGCTGGAAGATGATCGGGCACTTAGTGTAGAGCAAATCAAAAAGAAAGGAAAGCTCTAGCTCAATGACCCTAAATGCTCGCTCGTAGCCATTTTTTTCTGCAAGCAAACCATTCCGAATCAACTTCCACAGCTTTTTGTGAGCTTCTTTGGGCAACGAATAGCTGCAAAATCTCAAGGAGAGAAGCTTGTAGAGCGAAAACGACAGGAAAATGTCCTTGAGCTTGCCGTCTTCGTCCCCGCCTGTCAAGCTCAAAAGCCATCCTTGGCGTGCCCACACCTTCTCGACCGTGACGACTTCGTCTGTGATTTCCTGGGGTGAACCGTTTACCCATATTGTCTCTTCGCCTCTCACAACATAGTTGTATCCTCTCATCCGTACTGGATCAAGATTGCATGGACGCGACGACTGGTGCTCAGAGCCCATGTAGTCGGCGATCAATTTGGCGGTGCTTTGTAGGCGATTCCCGCTCACAGCCATGAGAGACATTGCTTTTTCATTGACCATGACCTGCACGATTTGGAGTAGACAGAAGACCACCCAAATTGTCATGACCCCCCAAATCATCGGCGACATCCTCACACGCATGGACAACAACTTGGCTAACAAGATGTTCTCGAACAAACGTTGCCAATGGTAGTTCCTCCTCCAGTCGTTGTCCTCAAGTCTGTAGGCAGAGAATGAGTCCGAGCTCCTGAAGATGACAATCAAGAAAGTGGCCCAAATCGGGAACAGCTCAGTTTGCAACGACGTTTCGTGCACGAGACCGAGCGTGTAAGTGATGAAGAAGCTCGAGATGGCGTCCACGAGACCGAGCGTGGATCCTGCCCACAACATGATCTTGAGCTTCCGGACATTGTGCCGACACCTCAGTGAGCCAAAGATGGTGCAAAACAATAGTAATAACACCGTGAGGCACTCAAGGCTTTCGATCTGAATGAGACTCGCCTTTGGAGTGTGGAGTGTCTTCATGACCGTGGTGGCCGCGGTGAGGGTTTTGTTCACCACTTCCATTTGGCTTTTTTGCAAGTCCCTCATGTTCGGGTATGTAGAAAGATATTGTCTTTTGGGGGTGCAAAGTGTAAGAAAGAGCCAGGAAATTCAGACCTTTCAGACCATGGTTTGGAAACGGAGGCACTCCGCTATTTATACTGAAAATTTCGAGCCTTCTTCGTTTGGTTCTCGCGTGTTGCTGGCTGAAGCTCATGTGCCTCATCGGGAGAATCCACGTGGAGAGTAATGGTATGTTGGGCTGGGTCCGCCTCATGGGCCTAGCTCATCGTAAACAAAATAACAAATAACAAAATGGGTCTAATACCAAAAAAAAAAAAAAAAAATCAATGACTGATACATTCGTACTACATTTACCTCAAAATTATTTTGGTATCACAAAAACTCCCAAACCTTTACAAACATGTTATATTTAACCCAAATTAATTTTTGTATCACAAAAAACCACAAATAGGCACACCGGCTCTACATTTACCCCAAATTGGGGGAAAATTACCAAAAAAATCATAATCTTTTTTTTAGTCAATTAAGTCCTAAATATTTTATATTTGTGACAATTCAGTCTATCTGACCAATTTTGACCAATCAGCATTGACGTGACCATCTGACCTACGCTGACGTGGTCGTTCGGTGATGCTGACGTGGCAAATTTTAAATGATTTTATTTTTTTCAAAATTTTTAACTTTAAAATTATTTTCTTTTTTTTTGCTTTTCTTTCTCTTTCTCTTTTTTTTTTCTCTTTACTTTTTCCTATGGCAAGTAACTAGATGGAGGCAAGCCTCGCCATCACTGGACAAGGGCGAACTCGCCTATTGTTGACACCTAAATTTTACTAATCATTTAGTCGTAATTTGCATAGAAAATTAGGGATTAATTTTTAACCCATAAACAAAAATATTTAAATTGCATAACATATAGTTTAGGTTCATTTTAATTTAATCGCATTTTGCATCGGACCGGTGATGGCAAACGAGTTTAAATTTCATCGAATGGGACTCGGCTCGCTCGGAAAGGCAAGGGCCGAAAATCACGAGTCAAATATGTTTGGTCGTTTTAATTTGAGCTTAATCCAGCCCATTATGTTCAATTAAATTAAAACCCAAGTTAATTCAGCCCGCTTAGGAATTAAATAAAATCAGAAATTAGATTAAGGCCTAAGCCCATTAGGACTAGAGAGCCCATCTAATTGACCTAGGTTAGTATTATATAAGCATGTTTAGGTCAGAATTTTGAGGGGACAACACATAATTCAGATCTAATTTTTAGAGATAGGCAAGAGAGAGAGAGAAAGTGACGTCGCGCACCACCACCGGGGGCACGCCGCACGCCGCCGCACCGCCGTCGTTGCGCCTCAACCGCCCGCCGACGTCGCTGCCTTCCACTAACGCTACTGCCGATGATGTGATCAGCTGGTTCAAGCGGTTGAACCGGCTGATTGATGACTTCCTCCGGTGATCCAGAACTTGCGGCAACACTCCTTGGCGTCTTCACATCACTGTGGTGGCCGGTTTCTCGTTAAACGACCGCCGGATCACATCTCTTGACTTGATTCTTTATTACTAGTCCACTAGTGCCAGATCGAATCGATTCACACTATATTTTGTGCAATCTATTATCATAGGTCGACTGAGCTTTCCGAGACTTCTCCGTGTTGTTTTTGATCTGAATACGGAGGCCGGATCGCTCGATTTCGTGCCGGAGCATCGTTAAACAAGGTAAGTGCACTTGGACTTTGTTCTGTAAAATCGTGTACATAGAAACCAGTATGCTTGAGATGCCGATTTCAGCTCGTTAATGTCAAAATCTTGTGAAGTGATGAACTAGAATCGTAAAGCACATCTTAAACTTTGATTTGATATATCATATGCCTCAATCGGACCTGATTTGCTATGTCAAAACTATTTCGGAAGTTAGGATCAGAATTTGGAATATGATGTTGAAGTCTGTTCTGATAATGTTCTGACTGATGTTGTGCTGTTCCGTGATTTTTATGGTTTTCTATGATCATTTTTTGAAAAAACTTTCTTCACAAAAATTGTAGATCACATCTTTGTCTATTCACCATAAAATTTTCATAAAATTCCAAGCGTGTTAGCATGATACGATCTGCAACGTCATATATGCATGAATCTGATGACAGATCAGTTTCAGATTGACCTTCGTGTGTTCTTCAATTTTCATAAATTTGTGTGTTCGAAATCTGAAAAAGTTTTCTTCATGAAAGTTCATACTAAGATCGAGATCTTTCCATTGATACTAATTTCATCAAAATCGGAGGTCATTTGGATTTTCAAAAGGAATTTTCACAATCTGATTAGTATCTGTGTCCAGATATGATTTTCATTCCTTTAGAATTCAGAAGATGTTTCTTCAAAATTGATAAAGTTGGAGATTATCTGCAAATTAGGTGATTGAACATTATCCTATATTTTTCAAAATACTTAATTTCCTAATTTGCATGTGTTGAATATTTCATGAATATCATGTGGATATTTAGATATCTTAAGATAATGTTCGATATATCCGCAATATTTGAAAATATTCAAAATTAGGAATCGTTCCTAATTTAGCAACGTATCTGGACGACTATTTGACCTTATTCCTAAGGTACGATACGCGGCGATACGGAAAATTATTATCTTATCCATAATCACTTGGATACGATAATGATTTTTATCTGCTTTCCAAATTTGAATGATCGACTTTCCGTCAATATCTATAACCCTATAGATATGACCGATAGTTCGATTTTTGTGTCTAATCCGAGTTTAAAACAAATTTGGCGGATCGCGTGGACGATTTGAATGTGGTTGCTATCCTTGTCTTTTTTTTATTATTTGCTTTCCTTTAAACAGAAAATTCAAAAAATATCAGTTAGGATTTGAATTTGAGTTTTGCATGTTTAGGGAACCCTAAATGTATCTAGAAGATAGAGTAATTATTTAATTTAAATTAGGACTTGAGATAATCTATTTCCTAGTTTAAATTAAGCAATATTCTAATCTTATTAGATTATTTAGGTTATTTTTTAATTCCGAATTTTCATGAAAACCCAAAAAAAAAAAGAATGAATTGCTTTATGGTAGATTAGGATAGATTGCATTCTTAATTTAAGTAATTTATTATTTCGAATTTTAACAAAAATCTCAAAAATAAGTCATGTTAGGATATGTTAAGTCATCATAGGTTGCATGTTATTTTAAGCATATTTTTATTCCGAATTTCAATGAGAAAAATACCAAAAATAAATCATTTGCCTGTTATTAGAGTTAGGTCACGTCGTCGCATGACATATAATTTGCATGGTAGGTTGCATTAATTCGCATGTCAATTTTGCACGTCATTGCATGTAGACTAGCCCTCATTTAAATAAGAGAAAATCCAAAAATATTGAGTGAATTGCTTGTTAATTAGAAATCATATTAGGGTTGATTGATGTGATTTTCTAGCTAACAATGCCGATGCTTGCGTTGCTTCCAAGTAAGTAATTCTTCCAATCTTGCAATTTAATATTCAATTATTGAGTGTTAAATTGGTGGTTTGCGCACCCGCATGAACACCTCACATGTTAGTAATTAAGTTGAAATGGATCCAAACTGCATGCCAAAATATTTTTGAAAAGAAAAGGTACCGAAAGGGCGTTAGACTAGATCTAGCGTAATCAAGTCCCCGGGCTTAGAATTTCTGGTTCGTAAGAATAAAATATATCTCCCTATGTTTTATTTAGGTTTCTAATCGACCTACCGTAAATTGATTAGTGGCGACTCCAAGCATAAAAATATTTGTATGTTAAAGACTTAAACCCTAAGTTGCGAATTGATAAGGCTTGGGAGGGCCCGAGTTAAGAATAATCTTAATAATCCATTAGCCCGAAAAATGAAAACTTTTTAGGTTGCGTCACCTATACAATAGCAAGGCGAGCCCCAGCTAGATTTAGCGAGGGCAAGGGCTCCCCCCTTGCGCCTACCCTTATCGAGGCTCGCCCTCGTCGGATTTGGCGAGGGCTCGCCTTGCCGGTGGCTGGGCGAGCTCAACCTTGCTTAGGGCCTTGCTAGCTCTCACCTATAGCCGATCGCCGGAGGCTCACCCTCATTGGATTTGGCAGGAGCTCGCCTTGCCAATGGCTAAGCGAGCTCAACCTTGCCTAGGGCCTCTTCGACTCTTGCCTCTGGCCAGTCACCTCGGTTTGGCGATTGGCAAAAGGAAGAAGGAAGGATAAAAAAAAAAAGAGAAAGAGAAAGGAAAGAAAAAAATTGAAAAAAAAATTAAAAAAATTATCACGTTAGCATCGACCGGATGGCCAGCGCCAACAAGCATCCACATCAGCGCCGACTGGCTAAAATTGGTAAGATGAACTGAATTGACACAATTACAAAAGGTTTAGGACTTAATTGGCTTAAAAAAAGATTTTGGACTGAATTAAGACATTTTTGGTAATTTCCCCCCAAAATGGTACACACATGTCACATTTATCGCAAATTGTGGTAAATCTGGGATTTTATGGGTAAATGTGACATGAGTATACTAGTTTCAAATTTTTGTGATATAAAAATTAGTTTAGGAAAACTGTGATGCAGATATTTAAAATAATTAATTTAAGGCCGCCTTATCCTTTCGTTTTCTCTTCCTCATCTTAGAGTAATATATATTTTACTAATCTATTCTTGCGAGAGTGAAATTTGATTTTGTATTATTCTGTCCCTATCCTTCTGCCCCCGCATAATTGCAAGAGTGGAGTCTTTATGGAAATAAGCTCGACAGCGACCTCAATCGTTATTTGGATGGTAAAAGTATAAACAGCTCAATTTTTAAATATATCCATCTGCATATATGTTTCTGCAAGATGTACATAATGATAATTTGTGTTGTATGTTAATGTCCGTACATATTTAGGTATGTGTAAAAGTTTGCATACTGGTGTCACGTACCTATCCATGGCATTGACACTTCTATTATTTACCATCTGTGTTACCTTGCAATCTCAAACATAATCAGTTTGAAGAAGCAAATAAATTATTTGGAAAATATTTTTCAAAAAATGATCCATTATATTGCTTGCAAAAATTAATGAATGAAGAAAATTTTCATTGTCCACGAAATGGTTTGGATATAAATTGTGGTTAATAATGAAAATACTTTTCATTGAGTAATTATTTCAAATGATGCAAGTAATCATTTTTAGAAATTTTTTTTTCAGATATTTCATTTTTCAAGAAACAAATGGAGCCAAGATATGCTTAATAGATCCACAAAGTTGTGTAAATGAACGAAATTACACACATAGGTTAATACCACGAAAAATTGCAAACTGATACACCGGTGACAAATTTACCTAAACTAATTTTTTGTTTACCAAAGACCCTAAAGTGGTATAGCTGTGATAGATTTATCCCAAACTAATTTTTGGATCACAACAAATCCCAAACCGGTATACTTGCGACATATTTACCCTCCGTTAGCTTCCTTCAAATTTTACCGTAAAATTAATGAGTTACATGACACATGACAATAAATTAATTGACATGATAAGTCCACGTGAAAATCCATATTAGTTTGGGGATAAATTTGTCACATGTGTACTAATTTGAAATTTTTTATGACCCAAAAATTAGTTTGAGGTAAATTTGCCACAGGTGTACTAATTCAGGATTTTTCGTGATATTAACCCTACATATCTATATACACACACGCATGTACACACTCACATCTATATATTAGATAAATTATATTTATGGGGTAGAAAGGAATGGAAAAAGAAGCGAAGGGAAATGATATTCTAATTAAAAATGTCAGTTAAATTCTAATAAAATCGCATGCTATAGTGTCATCATATTATTGTTGATATAATCATATAGGGAAGCTCAATAGACGTCATGTTACATATTTCTAGGGATAATTGCACAATCAATTCTAAAACTGTTGTACGGATTATCATTGAGTCGTAAATCCTTTAATTGAACTAATGTAGTCCTAAACATTTGAGTGAAAATGCAATTAAATTCTCCTAATCAAATCTCACCTGAAAACTTCTAATATAGCAATCCAGTCATCGCATGCTATCCTAAATGTAACAGTGACAAAGAAGATGTAGTCATGCTTACTCACAATTTCTAGAAAATCCTTCTAAAGAAAGATTACCAAAGAGAACTTTTGTGCCATATCAAAACTTAATTCAAGTATTTAATAATTTAATTAAGTGTGTAGAAGCTCATATCTAAATCATGCTAAGTTTTCATTCCACAAGTATTTGAGATAAATTTCACTAAGTCTAAGGGTCTGCAGAAAGAAGGGTGTAGAAACAAAATCTTGGTTCTGCAAAATAGCCAGACTTGATCGTGGGCACTTTCCATGAATAAATTCGACGACTGTTGGAGTTTCTAAATTGAAGACCCAGCTCACAGCAATAAAATGTGACGGACAAATTCACTCTAATGAATGATCGGTGAGATCGCGAGATCAAAGCTAGCGTTAATAAAGAAAACTTTCCATCAATAGCAAATCCGATTGGCAGACCTGATTGAGGGAAGGTTTTACGGGTGTTTTTCATGAAATTTTGCCCATATATTTTACAAATAATAAAATGGATACAATCGCTATATGATTCAAGTTAAACATTCAAATTTAGAGCTCTATAAATTAGAGGAAACTCGGCCAAAAGTGACAGTCGGAAAGGGAAAAAAACAAGATAAACCGAGTATCCTCAAGAGGTTTTTTGGTCCGTCTCTTTTGGAAGCTTGTTATAGCATTTTGAGTGATGTTCTTAAGAGTTAGCAAGAGTGATAAACCCACTTGTAAATAAACGAGAAAAATGATTGTATTTAGAGTGAAGGCATTTGTCTAGGTGAGAAACAAAGTATTCATAAGGTTCTTTGCAATCACTTAGAGGTTTCGCTTATAGTTTGGGAAGATGATCTACTATACGGTGGATACGATGAGTGAGAACTAGTACTGGGAAGGCTAATAGCTACTTAGTCTATAAGTGGGGTGCTGCAGGAAGAATTCAGGTTATACACGGCAATTGGTTCTACACTTGTAACAAAGCGGTAATTGTATTCTTGGCATAAATAGAAGAATTTAGCCTGTTTTGGCTTCTAAAGCTGGAAGAGAGGAGTAGGCACACCCACGCTAAACCCCTACATATTTTCTTTGCAATTTCTCTTTCCCTAAACTTGTTAGTACCCGCTGCTTATATAGCTAGTTCACTTAGCGCGGAAAAAGTAATTATTATCTATTAAGGTTGGTTCTAAAAAATTAACTTGCGTTTTCTTGAAAAACTAATTCAATCCCTCTTGATTGCTTATTTGGACCTAAAAATTTGAAATTAAAAGGCGGTCCCGTCTTGATGGCCATGAAAAGAGTCTACTTGTTGGGATAGCATATCTCAGATATTTGATTCTATGGCCTTTGAAAACAAAAAAAAAATTCAGTTCTTAATCTTTTTTGTTTTAGAATTTTGTCCATAAACCTCATTTATGTTAAATTGGGGATGATTTATACCTGGAGTTGCATGATTTGTCCCTTGTTATATCGACTCTGTCCTATGTTTCTGGACGTCTAAGTTCTGCCATTTTGGGTGATTAGATTCTCATATTTCTCATGTTTCTGCAATGAATAAAATTTTCTTTAGACAAAAAAAAAAAAAAAGATTCTCAAGCTTTTAATCGGCTACTCACACGAAAGATTTCTAAAGTTAAAATTGCTTGAGAAGAATGTCCTTGGGGATTTCAAAAAGAGGAAAAAAAACATAATCCTATAATTCTAGTACCATTGGACCCGATAAATGTGTTCTTTAATGATATTAATGTGAAGAGACAATCAAATATAAACGGTTAGACAAGCGCAAGATATGTGCCGCACGACATAGGATTTAAATTTCATGTAAAATTAATCTATTTCATGTTCTGTAATATTCCTTTATCTCATACTCCTAATTCTTTTTATCGATCTACCATTTATTAGAGGCTAGAGCTCATCAAACTCAACTTGATTTATAGAAAAATCAATTAGACTCGAGGAGTAATGCACGAATTACCTCGAGTAACTCAGTGATTAACTTTCCCCATTTACGCTACTATTACGTCCATTAGCAAACATTTTAGTCTTTAGGCTCCGTTTATTTGGCGGAAAATATTGTGTTTTTTGAAAATGTTTTTTGAAAGTCATTTTCTTGGAAAATATTTTCTCGGAACATAATTTTCTAGTGTTCGACAATCAATATGAAAAAGTTTCGGAAAATATTTTTTGCCGGCGGTGGCAGCAGACGAGCGGCGGCCGACGACTGGCGGAGGTAACGGTGGTCGGCGATCGGCAGCGACGGTGGCGGCGGCGACGGCCGGCGACCGGCTGCGGCGACAGCGGCGGTCGGCAACTAGAGGGAGGAAGAAGGAGTTTGGCGGAAAATGATTTCCGTTTTTCAGAAGCGGGAGTCATTTTTCATAGACTTAGGCTATTTTGTGAGGGGAGGAAGGAAAATGTTTTTTCATGAAAAACGTTTTTCAGCCCCCGAACACGAAAAACCCAAAAAATATTTTTCGAAAAAATATTTTCTGCCAAACGAATGGAGCTTTAATGTCATGCGGTCATTATCACGGCCAACGGCCATGATAATGTCAATCAAGCGGAAACTTCCCAAGTCAAGAAAAGATGAATCACGTCACGGCGGTGACGTCATGCACACGGGGCAGGTGAACGTCTCGCGGTCTTCAGGTGTTGGGTGTGATATGCCCAATCAAGCGAAGGCTTCTCAGTGAGAACGCACGGCAAAATTGACACATTTTGAGCTTCTATTATAAAGAACTTTTATTGTTCTAATTTTCATTATAAATGTCTTTAGTAATGTGGTATAACAAAATGGACAAAAGTGCAAATTACATAATTAAGCTCTGTTTGTTTCACAAAAAAACAGCTTCCAGGAATATATTTTCCGAATTTTTCGGTATTAGTTTCACGGAAAATAAACTAGTTGCGAAAAATATTTTTCTTCAATGGAAACAACACCTTCAAAAGTGAGGAAAATATTTTCCTCCTCCTCTTTCATCATTCATTTTGATTATTTTTTTTAATTCTAATTTTTAATTAACTTTTTTCTTTTCTTTTTTGTTTTTTTTTGTTTTCTTCTTTCTTTTCTTTTCTTTCTCTTTTTTACCTTCTTCTCCGGCTGGTCGCCAGCCATGGCAAAGGCTGGTGACTGGCCAAAGGTGAGCTCAAGCCTTGCTAGAGCTAGCCACAGCAAAGGTCGGCGATCAGCTAAAGGCGAGCTTGAGCGTCATAGAAGGTGGCAAGGGTCAAGCCTTGCCCAATCAACAAGGCTAGAGGCCTTGCTAGAGGTCAGCGAGCAAGCTCGCCGTCGCCTTGAGCTCGCCAAACCGTGACTTGCGAGGCGGCAGCAGAGCTTGCTCGCCTTTGATGACGCTCAAGTGTCTCTGGTTTGGTGAGGCCCTCAAGTGACACTTGAGCATCGCTGATCTGGTGAGCTTGAGCTCGCCTGTGGTTGACAACCAACTAGAGAAGAAGGTCGAAAAGAGAAAGAAAAGAAAAAGAAAAAAAAGATAATTTAAAAAATTAAAAAATTGATTTTTTTTAAAAATAAAAAATATATTTTTTAAAAGTATTGTATGGAGGAAAATCTGATTGATTTTTCATACCAAACAACAGAAAACATTTTCCGAGTCTTTTTAAAATTTTGGCCGAGCACTGGAAAATTGTCAAATTTTCTTGGAACATTTTCCAAAAATATTATATTTTTCGTGAAATGAACGGAGGCTAAGATAATTATCAACTTATCCCATGAATATCTTACTGTCCAAAAACGAATTTAAATCTCTCTTATTTTACTATTATTTAGTTTCTTCTTCTAAGCTCATTTGCATTTTCACACACCAGACATTATAAACTTTTCTAGTTTTTTTACCAACACGCATATGCGTGTGGTCTTTTGTTAATCTTATTAAAACGGCTACCAAAAAATTTGTTTTATCTGAAAGGGAAGCGCAGTTCACAATAGAAGATCTTCTTGACATTCGATTCGTGCGAAGTTTTGAGGCAATCTAATATTTCCTAATTTCTGGCTAGACATTTGTCTTTGTTTCCACCTTTATCGTAGGGCCACATGGGAACTTGGAAAAGTAGGCCCATCAAATGGGTGGGTCAGATAAAAAATGATCCAACCTCAAATTTACACATTTTTGCACAATACAAATCTGGCGACTCATACTTAACCTAACCAAGAGCCAACTTATACCTGACCCAACCCAAGCTTTAATTCTTAGCAATTCTTCTTCTTGTTGTTGTCTCTAAAGAATGGCCGACTCCATGGACCAACTTTGTCACGCCCTGACTCAAATCTAATGCTTTCCCCATCTCACTTCCCTGAGTTGAACAGTACGACATCCCAAGAATACGTCGCCGACTCATGACAGTCCCGCATCAGAGTCAATCATAATGGAAATAAATAATTAAACCCAGACAATAAATTAAAGAACACTAGAATTAAACTTACACGCCCAATCGCCAACACTTACAAACCTTACATCATCCGCATATGAACATACTTACACCTTCCCGTTCTTTTTGAGTCCATAATTTTACATGCATATCCACTTCTATTACCTTAAAAACCATACACCAGAAAAAGGCAAATACCCTATCTATCAAAAATGGTATTACACGAACACTAGCTTATCGCCTCTTCACTAGTCCTTGCGTCCTGGGTATGGCGTCCATTCAGAGTGTATTCCACAAAATTATTCTTGGCGTGCATGACTGTATCAAAACGTTCAGGCGGCAGCGGCGGCAACTGATTCCTTGTTCGGGTGGGTTATCTGAAATGGTTTGGTTTATACAACCATGAGACACTTCTCAATAAGTTGCAACATAAACCCTACCTAGGTTATCACGTACCTCTAGACAATCACACAAACATACACATTCACACGCATCAAATCATCACTTAGCAGGCATATTAGTCACTCTTGCTAGACTCAATCATGCGTTTAACCTGCACTCAATCACAATCTCGTCGTATGCAACACACGCATGTACAATTCTTATCCCACATACTCATTTCATTCTTATTTCCTCTTTTCCATATCACTTGCCAGTAACCTGCGTTGAAGTACATGTCTCAAGCACACTGCGATCATTCATCACCACACTTCTGACCTGCGTACCTGTATATGCCTCAGGTCTCTCGATTGCGTCCTGAGCATCACACGCCTTAGTCCGATCTGACATTCACACTCGATCGCGCCCCGAGCATCACACATCTCGGTCCGATCCCACATTCACACTTTCCTCAGCCCATGCCAAATGCGACAGGCCTACATGATTAAAACCCGAGCTTATAATGCCTCGGTCTGATCCCGGTCTCACCCGAGCTGATCGTGCCTCGGACCGATTCTCAACCTTACTTTTTTAAGCCTCAGCCTGTGCCAAATGCAACAGACCTACGTAATCGCTGCCCGAGCTTATGATACTCGGCTCGATCTCAATACTTGTAATTCCACCCCTTCACATAAATTCCACAATCACATGCCATACCACATTTCTTTCTTACTCATGCGTATGCTCGACACGCATATACCACACCCAACTGGCCCATTACACGTGACCTGTGCACGCATTAATTAATACGTAAAACATGCTCACTCAGCTTTCGACATGGCCAATTTGAACAATTAATTTAATTTGGCCCACGCATGCACATAATCAAACACATTTCAATTCATCAAATCACAGTTCAATAAAAGCACAAGGCCACTCATGGATTCACAAACACAGCCACGTTTATAGGTATAATTTTGACATTTCCGAGCATATTAAACACCATAATCCAGCCATACTATCACACACCAAACTGACACCATTTGTCCTTAAATCGAGTCCTAAGCTTGCCAATTTTATCCCACAACATCCGACACTTTATTCAGTCCCACTCCAGCCTCGCAACATCCTCATTTCATCCTCAAATCAACTTATATAACACACATTCAAGCCTAAATTCTGGTTATGAGGCATCAACAATTCAATCCAGACACCAACTCCATTTCGACCATCAAAACAAACATCCAAAGAATCGGGTAAAAACTGGGTAGTTTACACAGTGACTGAAATCCCATCCAAATAAATAGTAAACGAATTCCAAAAATTCTGAAATTTGGATGCGTTGCGTAAAACATCTTGCTAAACATTTTCCGTGAAGAACTCGAAACCCAGTTCCAACTAGAAACACCTCTTTTGGTCACTTAAAGTCAGACAAAATCTGATTCGCTCGAACAGCCCCTCAGGCCATCAAAATACAACTCATTCGGTGCACAAATCATCTTAGAAATTCTTGAAATTTTTATATGTTATAGCCAAAAATGTTCCCAACAACGTTTGTGAAGGAAGTATTTTGAAAATAAGTCTAGAAAAATTTATAAAAATTTGAACAGACCCAAAGGTTAGGTGAACAGTAAATCAAACAGTTTTATTTTGGTCCAAAGATGGACTTCCGAATGGCCTCAAATGATCTCCAAAAATTCCTAAATTAAAGTATGTTATACCTCAAGATGTGGGGAACAATTTTCATAAAGAAAACTTCCTCAAATTCGATCTACAAAATTCTCTACAAAAATGGCAAACCAAACGGGTACAGTAACCACGAATCTGCGATTCACACCGAACCTCACAGATTCAAACCCGAACCGATTTCTACCGAATTCCAACCCGAAGTCATTTCCCGAAGTCTAATCCAACCCGCAATAGCCACTAACAGCCATACTCAGCCACCAATAACCATGATCAATACCTTAATCAACTTCTAATCACTCTAAACGGCACCCAAACGAGTCTGAAAAATACCCGACATCCTAGGCGAGGTTTAGATTATAACTTACTTGGTTCTAGACTAAAATGGCTAGAATGTAGCGTGGCGGTGAACGGCGAGGATGACGGTAGACGGCGGCCCGACTTGGCGATGGCAAAAGCAAGCGATGGCGGTCCGGCGGTGTGGCGCGGCGGTGGACAGCAAGGGGAGGAGATGGCTGGTTTGGTGAGGGGAGGGGCTGCCGTGGGGGAGAGTGAGAGGAATGAGAAGAGAGAGAAGATTTTTTTCACTTAAATAGTCAAATTTGGACCAAAGTGGCAATTTACCAAAATACCCTTCCTCTAATCTTTTTGATCCGACGGTCTAGATTCGATCTCATCCCGAAATCGACGGTCCAGTTCGAATCTCATACAAAATATCCAAGGGCAATCTTGTAATTTCTCAAAAAGTCCAAGGGTAAACATGTCTTTTCCAAATTTGGGGGTAAAATGATCAAAATGCCCCTTGCCCATAAAACATGTCCTTTAATAATCCTTAGGGGTATTTTGGTCACTTTCTCAATTTCTTGCCCAATTTGAATTTTTCCGAAGGATTTAAGCGCATCAAAAATTCACACGTGTCCCTTGCAACGTTGTCCTAGTGTTCCATCGTTACTTCTTAATTTTCCGGTGTCTAATTTGGGCAAAATTCAATAATTAAATTTTATTAAACACAACTCGAGCGTTTCTTAAGCTAACGGGCGGTTTGCTGGGGAAATTCGCAGAATCGAATCATGACTGATACTAAATCGAGTCACGTGCAAGTTCGTTCAGTACGTGACGACCTCGGTTGTCATTAAAATTGCGAAGTTCAATCACTTGATCCGAGGGGTACGATCGTTCGGTATAATTTCAGAATCATTCGTCAAGTCGTTTCGTAGTTCAACGGAATCACTCGCGATCCACTATTAGAACAGTGGCGAATTGACCCCTAACTATCGTTGGATTGGTCAACAGTGGGTTAAAATATCACTTTCGCGATTTAATGGTTGAAATCCATTCACGATTGAATTTCCTTTAGTCGCGCTAATTTAATTTCCCTATTAGCCATTCCCTAATGGTTAACATCCTAGGAATGATCAGTTCCGGGCAAGAACTAACTATGAGTACATTCATAAAATCAAGTATTTCATAAATCCTAAATGGACTAATTTTTCGGGATGTCACAAACTTGCTCTGCTGTTTGCGTTGGGTTGTGGGCTAGGAGTTTGTGTGATCCTAACTAGGTGTTTGAGAAAGTGAACATCCTAATAGCCTGTTAATCACTCAGTCAGCTCTTTGCCGGTCGACGCGCAAATTATGGGTAAAAAACCTTCAAACTTTTTTTTAACCATAAACAACTCGAGGCTCTTCAAAACTAAATTTCCAAGAGTCAACATTATTCACCGCGAATTCCGAGACCGATTGAGGATGCTTGAGGATCAATCTATCCCAAACTAGGGGATTTTGTCGGAGAGTATGAAGCACAAACCATTGCTCTAGCTCAAGACATCCCCAAGAATCAAAAGTATCTTTTAATGATACAATAGCCAAGAACAAGGGCTTTAGAGTCCAGCATTGAAAAGCTTAAAGCTGAGTTATATCCTTCATCGAGGCTGAGCATGAAGCTAGCAATCAAGAGATCATTTTTTTTTTGGTCAAAATCAAGAGATCATTCAATAATACATATTGACCAGCGCCTGAACATGCCGAACTAGTGGAGCGAGAGGAAAAGCTTTCCTCAAAGTGATGACAATACACTGAAGGCTGGAAGCCAATGGTGAGATGGAGAAACTTAAACCTTCATTAGGGCGCAATTCGTCGGGCAGCATATTAATTTCGTAGATTGATGTATTTTCTCGCTTACCTTGCATCTTCGTCACCCTAAACGATTGAAGAAGTGTACTTGTTCCATATCTCGTCTTTTCTTTTACTCCGAAGATCGCAGGAACCAATGTGCAACGACACGACCCGTGAATGTATGCGATTCTGTAGTAAGAATCAAGAAACAAGAACAAGCTCTCGTTACGCAGAACCCCAAATACAATCGATTACTTAGAATAAATTGGAAGTTACTTAAGTTTTTGCAAGGATTTACAGAACAAGAAACTCCTGAACACCCTCAACAAGAACGAGAACTTCTCTGTTTCTCTTTTCGCTCTTTTCTTTCTTCCCTTTGGCTTCATTACTCCACGGCTGAAACTCTCCTTTTATAGAAAAAATTTGGAAGGCACTATAACAGCACTGTAGTGGCAGTGGCACTGTACAAGGCGGCAGCACCGTACAAGGCAGCTCTCGCCGTACTGTAGCGCACTGTTCATATCATACGTGCACTGTAGACACGGTGTAGCAATCAATGTAGTACAAGTCTCAATCTGGGTCTCGCAATTTCATGTAAATTATTGACTTGGTATAAAAGACAGGTTTTGAAGTGAGTTCTTTCATCGTAACTTCTGGAAATTGCAATTTTCGCTTTATACCTGAAGCGTATTTAAGATATATAAGTACCAAGTAGTAATTGAGATTTTTTTTTTTTCACTTATAATCTTCTACAATTAGAAATACTTATTCTCCTCTATATTTCGACATTTGAAGGAAAAATCAGCAGTAGTTCTACGTGACAGGGGTAATTCGAGCCATACTCTATGGTAAAGGTGTAACCGAATCGAGCTAATATAGGCCAAGAGCTCAACTCGAAGTGAATATGCAAGGCTCAAAATACTCGACTCAGACTTCATCGAGCTTTGATCTTTCGAGCTTAGGTCCTACTTAAGTTTTTCAATGAGCTCGAGCATAGTTCGATTAGTCAATAAGTTTTAGTCAAAGCTTGAGTTACACCCTTGAGCTCAAAGCTCTCGCTCTAGCTCAAATTTTGAAAATATAATATCATTCAAAATTTAGTAATTATATGTACTGGAAATGCACTAAGTAATTAAAATATATCGAATAAGGTTACTCAAGAAAAGTATTTTGAAGATTGAGTTTGACTCGATTAAGTACTCGAGCTACTCGAACTCGACTTGAATAAAAAAAAAAAAGCGAGCCGATTCACTTGTGCCACTGGTCTCGGCAATAGTTTCACCTATCTGTCTCTAATATTCGCTATTCAATGTCAGAGTGGTTTTGCCTAAGATAAAGGGACAGCCAACTATTACTCAACACCAAGAAGTCAAGATTTCTCTTTCCCTTGATTTCAAAGATGATGTTTTTTCTTCACTGTGCTCCCTCTCTCTCTCTCTCTCTCTCTCTCTCTCATAGCACATTGAAGAACTCAAATTCACAAAGAAGAACAAGGCGAGGAACACCTTCTATACACCACAGTTGAAAGGAAATAAAAATGTCGCTGAACAAGCTGGAGAAATTAGATAGACAAGCAGAATTTATTTGATGATACACTCAATGAAACATTGGCAAGCCATGTCATCTGAATTAGATAAAGCACATGCACCATCCTGGCCCAATTTAGGCTGCTCTGTAAAACCACTCAATGTTACTACTTGCCGATACATTTTAGTTCTTAAGATCTAGAAATTGATCATTGCAAGCTGATTATCTGAAACTGATTAATAGAAACAACATAGTCACCTAGATAAAATGTATTCCTAAATTCGAATTGTTTTCCATCTACTCATGAGATCTGCCTGAATGTGAGGAAACGAAGAAACGTTGTGCAGGCCGACAGTACACTAAACGTAGCTGAAAAGAATGAGCTCCCAAAGCTAATCGTATTTGCATCACATATGTTAATGGTACGTGGCTTAGTGGGAGGCTCTCGCTCTATGCCGGCATGAGAGACTAAAGCCCACAAGTGAGTCACAAACTCCCCTCCCATTGCCAAGCGCTCGGCGTGTGCTTTTGCATCGTCCGATGGAGCCACATACAACACAAGCTCAGCCCAAAACTCGGCCAAAATCTTCCATATGCGCTCTGACTCCCAATCTGCAATTGAACCCCCAACAGAGCGCCCCAATTCATAACCGTCTCATCTGGTGTTTTCACAATCTCCTTCAATCGTTCGATTCTTTCTTGATCTGTCTTGCACCCCTCAAGCACCTTCTGAGCTTCAAGGATGATTTGGTCGAACTCATTCTCTGTGACATAAGGGTGACCAGGTAACAATCTTGGGGCGAATGCCACCAAGAAAGCAAGATATTTGGACAAGTTAGTCGCTACAAGGAAGTTCAAACCTGAAACTGGCACCTCGTGCTCAAGAAAACTTGTAGCTATATGCCACACCATTATAACCTGAGTTTGTCTCGAGCATGCACGCCCAAGAGAGCTCATCCGACACATTGTTTAGTCTCAAAGAAGCTTGTCCATTCTCCAATTTCCCGATTGTGTTCTTCAGAGAACGAAACACTGCCTTCTTCACTTCTGGGGATAATCTGACAGGAGCACTTTGTCTTTGACCTCTCCTAACGACATCAACGAAAGCGATTGTGAAGCTATTATAGAGAAATCTGGAAGGGCTGTAATGGTACGATTCAAGAAGAGAGTATTGGCGAAGGTTCCTTTCCCAGGGCTTCAAATGCATTTGGCATATTAGTCCTATCAGCTTCTCAATGCGCCTACTCTCTTGCCACGACCTCTTCTGCACGTATTTCCAAAGCAATGTCACTTTTGCCCGCTCGGAGATAGCCATCAGGAAGAGCTGGACAAGCTCAGCACATGTGAACACCATGAGAATGACTGCAGTCACGAGAATGTCGATGCTCAACCCATTGGATGTCACAAATTGGACAACATGATCTTCTGGCTTCATGGTGTTGTGCATCATGAATACAATTGTTAGCATAGTGCCTATGATCAAACAAAAAAGCTCCATCACCTTCAGCTACAAACGACCCGCTTGGAAAATGATTGGGTAATTGGTGTAGAAGAAATAGTGAAGAAAGGTAAGCTCAACTTCGGCAACTCAAAATGCTCGCTCATACCCATCTTCTTTCCCAAGCATTCCTTGTTGAATCAAGAGCCATGCCTTTTCATGAGCTTCTTCTGGCAACAAGTGTTGAGAAAAACTCCTAATGAATTTTAAAGTTGAAAAAACTCTCTATGTTTATTTTGTGAATCTGACATATATTCCATTTCAGGTTAATATATTCTGAAAGTTCGGAAGGAAATATCAAAGTTTACAAGTTTTCAGAACTAAAAGTTCATACTCAAATATAAGTTATTCAGATTTTACCATAAAAGTCATTTAGACTCTAATTATGAAATATTCAGATTTTACTGAAGACTTATGCTGACTCAGGTTTTGAATTAGAAATTCTTCAGACGCAGTAATTATGCAGACGTAGACGCTGAAATTTCTCAGGCGCTGAAGTTTTTCAGACATAGAAGCAAAACTCATTTAAAAAGAATCACAACAGCTAGTGATCTGACATGGATTTTACAAAATGAAAGTTTTGATTGACTCAATCTCAGTCTAAATGATTGACAATCAAATATTATGACAAGTACGCATTACAATAGATGGAGCTCTACTTACGGAAACCAAGATTCTGATTATATGGGTGATCAGAATCAGCAGGATTCAAGTTTTGTCAACCAACGGCTATTCAATCCATTTTATACAAATCTGCCCAAGATGAAGATTGGAAGATAATCCTCTAAAGACTGTCCAACAGCTAGTTTGGTAGTGGAGGAGTCACGGGAAGCAAAAGGCAGAACGAAATCAAGAATCAAAAAGTTCAAAGTCTGAGCATACTCTGATCCTATTTTTTGTTTTTCTTGAGCTCAAAAAAAAAAAATCAAAAAAAAAAAAAAAAAAAAAAAAAAGAACATTAAGATCTTGAGGGGCACTTTGTAAGAGTGATTGCGTGAGATAGAGAGTCCTATCATACACAAAAATATTATCACTCTAAATCAGTAATTTCTCTTGATTACATAATAAAATCCAGCCAGTAGACTGTTAGTGTGGGAGAGTGGACATAGGCTTACTATTAGCCGAACCATTATAAATTTATGTGTAGTTTTTCTATCAATTATCTCTTACTTTACATACTACACATCAAGAATACTGTCTAAACTGTTTTGAATATAAATTTTATTCAGACTCAACTGTGGTAAATTATTTTGGTTTAAATTAATCAAAATTGTTTAAGATCACCTATTCACCCCCTTCTAGGTGATCATTGCTAGCTACATCAATTGGTATCAGAGCAGGTTACTCGTTTATTAAAGTGTATTACTTTTGAGCTAACGATTTATATGACTAGCTTGAGTGCCCTAAGTCTTATTGAAGGACAAAGCAACAACAGACCACCATATTTCGATGGCAAGGAATATAGTGTCTGGAAGAATTAGATGAAGGCATTTATAAAGTCAATTGATCACATGCAATGGGATGTCATCATCAGAGGAGTTAAACCAAGACCATTTGATTCAAAAGAAAAGATAGAAGGAAGCATACCAGTAGATCTTCCATTCTCTCAAACTGAGATATCAAAAAGAGAAGCCTTAGATTCCAAAGCAATTTATTATTTCTATTATGCCTTAGCACCTATTGAATATAAAAAAATTGCTTCTTGTGAATCAGCTAAGGATATTTGAGATATTCTCTACACTACTTATGAAAGAACAGATCGAGTTAAGGAAACTCAAATCAATCTACTGCTTGGTCAATATGAATAATTCAGAATGAAGTTTGGAGAATCAGTTGCTGATATGTATGACAGATTTGCTAGCATAGTAAATGGTCTTGCATATTAAGGATAATCAGTCTCAGATGTGATAAAAGTCAACAAACTTTTGATATGATTGTCAAAATAGTGGGATAATATCAAAACATCTCTTTGAGAGACTCAAAGGATCATGCCTTTATCAGTGAATGAGTTAGTCGGAACTCTTTAATCATATGAGTCTGAACAACTGAATGAGGAAAATGAATCAAGAGGTAAAAAGTCAATTGCATTAAAATTTAATATTGGTTGTGATGATGCAGATTCTAAAGATGAAGATGTTGACGATGAAGAACTGGCTCTCTTCATAAAGAAGAACAAGAAGATGAAAATCAAAGGAAGAAATTTGAAAGGGAAGAAGGCTTTTGAGAAGAAGAAGGCTTTCAATGAAATAGAAAAATCAAAAGAAGTAATCTGCTTTCACTATTTGAAACGTGGACATATCAAGCCAAATTGTCCACTTCTAAAAAAGAAGACCAAATTTGAGAAAGCAAACAATGCCTTAAAAGCAGAAACCTGGAGTGATACATAGTGTGAAGATAGTGATGAATATATCTCAAACTTCTATATGATAGTTAAGTTAGACTCAGATTCAGATTCAGATTCTGATGCTAAAGTTGAGATTGAGGTAAAGTATCTTGAAATGCCAATTGAAGTATCAAATTACATTGATGAATTATGCTTTGAATTTAAGATTGCTCTTAAAAGAATCTCTTCTTTTAAAAAAAGGAAAATTCATTACTGAGGCAACAAGATGCTTCACAAAAAGAAAAAATCGATTTCCTTCAAAAAGAATTTCATCAAGTCAAGGAAAATCGAAATTTTTTTTCCAAAGAAAATGCTATTTTGAAAAAAGGAATTTTCATAAATTACTTCCAAGTTTTCAAAAGGTTCAGAAATCTTGAAGCATATTCTTTCTATACAAATTCCTTACTATAACAAATCTGGTCTCGGATTTGTGAAGGAAAGTGACAATTTAAATGATTTTCCAAAAGTCAAGAAGAGATTAAAGCAAAAACCTTCTCGACAAGTTTATAAAAATCATTTTAAAAAGAATTTCGTCAAACCTGTTGATCGAAGTGCATTCAAGTGCTTAAAATGTGGAGATCCACAGCACTTTGAGAATGAATGTCCTAAGGTATGGAGACTAATTCGAAGAGACTTTGTTAAGACAGTCTATACTAATTCTCAAGGACCCAAACAAATTTGGGTACTAAAGAAAACTTGAGAGGTTGTGATTTTTGTAGGTTACCACAAACAGAAAAAGAAAGTGGTGCCTAAACAGTGGATATTCTAGACACATGACAAGAGATCCAAGTATATTTGTTAAACTACAAAGCTTGAATGGAGGAAAAGTTTCCTTTGCAGGAAATAACAAAGGAAAGATAGTTGGCAAATGAATAGTTGAAATTGGAGGACTCACAATCAATGATGTGTCATTGGTAAAAGGACTCAACTACAACTTGATAAGCATAAGGCAACTATGTGATACAGGTTTCGGAATCAATTTTCAAGAAGATACATGCTCAAGAGTAAGTAAAGATTCTTCTCAAACATTCACAGGAAGAAGACATGACAATATTTATCTTCTAGATGTCAATCCAAACTTCACTCATTGCTTGATCTCAATCAAAGAGGATGAAGATCTATGGCATAGAAGATTGGGGCATATCGGTATGAAACAAATTTCAAAAATCTCAAACAAGAAATTGGTTCGAGATCTGCCAGATTTAAAGTACAAGAAAATAGAGTTATGCAATGCCTGCACTCTAGGAAAACAAGTAAGAAACTCTTTTAAATCTATACATCATGTTTCCATTAATCGTGCTTTGCAGCTTGTTCATATGGATCTATTTGGGTCAATCAGAACACAAAGTATTGGTGATAAGAAATATTATTTAGTTATTGTTGATAACTTAATAAGATTTACTTGGGTGTTCTTCCTTGCTCATAAAAATGAAGCATTTTCATATTTTCAAGATTTGCAAGAAGAGTTCAGAATGAAAAGGGTTATACCATTTCCTGCATTAAAACTAATCATGGGTGAGAATTTGAAAATCAAAGTTTTTTAGATTTTTGTGAGAAAAATGGCTTTCAACACAATTTTTCTACTCTTTATACACCAGAACAAAATGGTGTCATGGAAAGGAAAAATCGTTCTTTGCAAGAAATGACAAAAACTCTTTTGATTGAAAGCAATAGTCCTTTTCATTTTTGGATAGATGCAGTTTTTACAGCTTGTTATATCATTAACAGAGTTGTTCTCAGACCCATTCTTGAGAAAGCCCCCTATGAGCTTTACAAAGGTAGAAAACCCAATATTTCATATTTTCGTGTATTTGGTTGTAAATGTTTTCTACTAAAAAATCCAAATGACCGCTCTAGTAAGTTTGATGAGAAAGCAGATAAAAGATTTTTCCTTAGATATTCTACTACAAGTAAAGCGTACAAAGTTTTCAACAAGAATTCTCAAACTGTGGAAGAAACAATATATGTGAGGTTTGATGAAAATATTCGGACTCACAAAATGAATCTAAACCATTTTCCAATATTCAAGAGTTATATGAAGCTCAACAAGAATATCCAAAGATCATTGAATCTATAGAAGAAGGAAAAGAAGATTCAATCCAGACTCAATCAGAATCTTCAGAATCTGATGATATTCAGAAGGAAAGATTCGATAGAAATTGGAAACATAAATCTAGTCATCCAAAGAATCTCATAATTGGAGAAATAGAAGATGACATCAAGACTAGATCTAAACACAAGGAAAACATCAGCAACTTGGCGTTAATATCAGAAATAGAATCAAAAGAAGTTGGTGAAGCATTATAAGATGAAAGTTGGATTGAAGCTATGTAGGAGAAACTTCAGCAGTTCAGAATCAATAGAGTATGGGAACTTGTGTCATACCCCGAACCCCTTCGGGAACGTGACACACTTCTCCGATGGAATAATGCGACATCTCAGGGTATCACCAACCCAAATAAAACTTATCAGAGATTTATATCAACAGCAGAAACCACCAATACCCGAACTATAATAACTGGGGTAATAAGGGAGAATGCATATATTCATTTCTCATTCAAACTTATATAATATCCACAATTTATAAAACCACATATATACAAGTACACCGTACCGCCATACTACATACCATTGATATCAAAAGGGATCGATAACCTAGGTATCCTATTACCAAAAATAGTACGCTTCAAAAGCCTATTCTACAACCCCTACACTTGCCTCTACGCCCTCTAATTGGCGTCCACTTCGAGTTTGATTCTTCGTCCTCTGAATCTGAATCTCCTGAGTCTCCTGCTCGTCTGTCGGGTACTCTACCACGTTAATGTCGGTGTGCAACGGTATTGCAAGACGCCGCGGTGGCGGCAGAAGGTCCATTGCTCAGACTAGGGTTCTGAAAGTGTTGGTTGAAACAACCATGAGATTACATCTCAATAAGCACACACTGTAAACCCCACCTAGGTTATCACGTACCTCCAGACAACACATACCCGACACAAACAACCAATCCTACTAACAATCACATGCGAACCTACCTGGGATTTTTTATACACCTCCATGCACGTTAGATAATAATACAGCCAACATACCACAATGATGCACCATTTATGTCGCAAAACCAAAGCATTTAATATGAATTCACATGCATCAATTGTCACGTCCCGAACCCCCGTCAAGCCCGCGACATCCCACCTTCGGTCGAATAGTTGCAACGTCCCAGGTTATTACTAACCTCATCTAAACATTAGAGTTTAATCATGCAAATGGAAACCATAAAAACACTATGACAAATTAAACTAGGGAGAATTGGGATAATATACATTTCCATTTCTTGTTCAACTTGTTCCACCATATATTCAATAAAACAAACCTTTGTCTACCAGTGCACACTTTACTGAAACTACCAAAATCAAAAAGGGGTCGATGACCTGACGTTCAACCTTAAAAATGGTTCTCATTCAAGGCAAGCTTTCCCACTTCTACAAACACAGTCGTCATGTGTCTTATCCAGGTCATCCCGTCACCCATCGGAAACTCAGCTACCTCACACTCTATATGCACTGGTACTCTAAAATGTACTGGTGGCGGTGGTAGAGGGTTCATTGCTTAGGTCGAGATTCTGAAAATTATTGGTTTACACAACCATGAGATGATATCTTAACAAGTATACCCTTAAACCCAACCTAGGCTATCACGTACCTCCAAATAATTACACAATTACACACATTCACGTACACCAATATCACAAAACAGGCATATCCATTAAGACTGTCAGGCTCAATAATGCACACATTCGCACTCAGTCACGATCACGTCATATGCAACACACGTATGTGCTAATTCTCATCACACTCTTCCTTCCATTCTCATTTTCTGCATTCTCAATTCTTGCCAGTGGCCCGCGTTGAAGTACACGCCTCAGGCACACTGCGATCATTCATCACATCACTTCCAGCCCGCGTACTCGTTCACGCCTCATGCCCCAATCACGACATGAGCATCACACGCCCCAGGCCCGATCCCAACTTAGCCTGTGCTAAATGTGACAAGCCTACATGATTGAAACCCAACTCAGCCAACGCCAAATGTGACAAGTCTACGTGATTGAAACCCAACTCAGCCCACGCCAAATGCAACAGGCCTACATGATTGGAACCCAAGCTTATGATGCCTCGGTTCAATCCCGGTCTCACCCAAGTTGATCGTGCCTCGGATCGATTCTCATACATGCTTTTTCAAGTATCAGCCTGTGCCAAATGCAACAGACCTACGTGATCGCTGCCCGAGTTTACGATACTCGGCCCGATCCCATTCTTGCTCTATCACACCTTTACATACTTTCCCACAATCACTTGTCACACCACACTTCTCCTTACTCATGCACATGCTCGATATGCATTTACCACACACGACTAGCCCGTCACACACGATTCGTGCACGCATTGAGTCACACGCAGACAGAGCGTACTCAACAATTCACATGGGCAATATCAGCAATTAATTTAATCAATTCACGTGTGCACTCGATGAGCATAATTAGTCACTCAATTGCACAATAATACTCTCAATTAAATCACCACAATTTATAAATAAACACGCCTCAAATACAGTAATTGCCATTTTTCTCCAACCAAATGGCGTCGGATTAATTCCAATCCTTCACAGGACTTTCTCGCCATTAAATACCGGTCCTAAAAATTCAACTTGCGTCCCGAACAGAGCGTCACAGCCTCATGAACAGTGAATCACAGCTTGTGAACAGTGATTCTTAGGGCCCGCTATACATTCCCGGTCTAAAGCCTCGACATTTCGCAGTAGCACAAGTCTAATTTCACCTAAAATCAAATTATTCGGTGATACCCAAAATCCTAAATCGAGATTAGAGTATGACTTACCACGTTCTAAGCTAAAACGGCTAGAACGGAAAGCGGCGGCGCTCTATGGCGAAGGCGAACGACTCATGATGGCTTCTGGCTTGCACAGCGGCGGTCCGGCGGCGGTCCGGCAGCGACGTGGTCTTGCATGGTCGGAAATGGGTCACGAGGGAGGGGGAGAGAAAGAGAGGGGAAGGAGAGAGAGACGGTGAGGTTGGAGGGCGGTACCGCGATGGCAAGGTGGCGGTCCACCGGTGTGGCGTGCGGCGGAGCCGGCAGTGGAGCTCACGGCCAAAGGGAACTCACGGCCAAGAGAGAAGAAAAAAAAGAAATAAAAGGGGAAGGGGTTGTTCATGGCAAGAGGGGAGGAGAATGGGGAGAAGACAACTTGACTTAAAATAGTGTTCAAATTGACCAAATGGTGAATGACTAAAATGCCCTTTACTCACAATTTTAATCCAACAACCCAGATTCGATCTTATCTTGATCCGATGGCCAAGATTGATTCTTGCACAAAAATATCCTAGGGCATACTTGTAATTTTCCAAACACCAAAGGGTAAAATTGTCCAATCAAAATTCTTGGGCAAAATTACCAAAATGCCATTTACCCTTAAAGCTTGTTCGTTAATAAATCCTAGGGTTATTTTGGTCACTTTCTCTGTTTCTTGCTCAAATCGAATTTTTCCGAAGGATTTGAGCGCACAAAAAATTCACACATGTCACTTACAACGTCGTCCTAGCATTCCGTCGTGACTTCCTAATTTTCCGGTGTCCAAATTGGGCAAAAATCCAATAATTAAATTCTATTAAACGCAACTCGAGTGTTTCTCGAGCTAACAGACGGCTTGCTGGGGAAAGTAGCAGAATCGACTCATGACCGATATTGAATCGAGTCACGTGCAAGTCCGTTCGGTATGTGACAATCTCGGTTGTCATTAAAATCGCAAAGTTTAATCACTTGATCCGAGAGGTACGATCGTTCGGTATAATTTCAGAATCATTCATCAGGTCATTTCGTGGTCCAACGGAATCACCCGCGATCTACTATTAGGACAATGACAAGCTGACTTCTAGCTATCATTGGATTGGCCAATAGTGGCTCAAAATATCACTTCCGCGATTTAATAGTCAAAATCCATTCACGATCGAATTTTCTTTAGTCTCGCGAATTTAATTTTACCTATTAGCCTTTCCCTAATGGTTAGCATTCCTAGGAATGATCAGTTCCAGGCGAGAATTTACTGCGGGCATATTTCATAAAACTCAATTATTCAATAAATTTCAATTGGTGGAATTTTGGAATGTCACATCAATGCATCACAATCACCCTAATTATAAGGCAAAACCCCTTGGGCATGTCCCATATCATGCCTAGTAGTTTTTACCCCATAATCGAGCACTATATCACACGATACAACACACTCGCACACTAACTCTCGCCATGCGTCAACTTTCGCAATCCTCACATGTCAAGCCAAGTCCAGCTCATTCCCATCTTTTCCACCACTACCGCGTCCACGTAAAACGCATCAGGCCAACGGTTTTCTGACCTCGTCAAGCATTGTCACCCTGTCGGGCCGAGCATCGTCACCTCGTCAGGGACGGTATCGTCCCACGTAAACGAACATGCCTCAAGATGGAATCCTACACTCAACTTTCCTTCTATTGCGCCTGCGTAAAACGTATCAGGCTAATGGTCTTCTGACCTTTTTAGGCATCGTCATCCCGTCGAGCCGGGCATCGTCACCTCGTCAGGGACAGCATTGTCCTACGTAAACAAACACGTCTCAGGACGGATCATACCCCACGTAAACAAACACGCCTCAGGGTATCACTTTTCCTATCAATCTTACATTCTCGTACCTTCGTTCCACTCATTTCACATGTATCACACGGCCACACATACACACGGTTACACACAAATTCACATCTCGCACACAGTTTTCACAATTACACATCCTTATCACACAAACACCACATAAACATCCAAGCTTGGCACGCGAACTCAATGCGCAATCACGCCACCACACCTCACAATTACACAATCACACATACGAGTTCATTCAAGCATCAAAATACCCATCAAAATGCCACGATAACACCGAATAATTCTCGAGAGAGAGAAAAACTGAGAATATACAAAATCGGGTCCAAACTGAGCAGTTGCACAGTGACAGAAATTCATTTGAAATAAATAATAAACAAACTCCAAAAATTATGAAATTTGGATATGTGGCATAAAACATCTTGCTAAATATTTTCTGTGAGAACTCGAAACCCAGTTCTAACTGTAAACACCTCTTTTGGTCACTTGAAGTCAGATGAAAATCAACTCGCTCTAACAGACTGTTTTGTCCTAAAAATATATTTTTTTCAATACCCAAATCACCTTGAAAAGCCTTGAAATTTTTATGTCATAATCACAAATGTCCCCAACAATTTTTGTGAAGGAAGTATTTTGAACATAGGCCTGGAAAAATTTATAAAAATTCGAACAGACTCGAAGATCGGGTGAACAGTAAATCGGGCAGTTTTATTTTGGTCCAAAAATGGACTTCCGAATGGCATCAAATGATTTCCAAAAATTCCCAAATTAAAGTATGTTATACTTAAAGATGTTGGGAGCAACTTTCATGAAGAAAACTTTATCAAATTCAGCCCACAAAATTCTTTATGAAAATAGTAAATCGAAGACATGCAGTATCCGCGATTCACACCGAACTTCACGGATTCAAACCCAAACCAATTTCTACCAAAATCCAACTGCCAAAACTTATTCCCAGACGTCTAATCCAACACGCAACATCCACTAACAGCCATCAACAACCACGATCAGCCACCAATAACCACGTTCAGCCACCAACAACCATTATCAACACTTTAATCAACCTCTAAATCACCCTAAACCGCACCCAAACGAGTTTGAAAATACCTGACGTCCTAAATAGGGTTTAGAGGATGACTTACCCGAACTCTAGACTAACTCGACTAGAGTGGGAAGGGGGAACGGTTGATCGGCGGCTCATGGCGGCACACGGCAATCCGTGCGTCGATCAGCGAAACGGCGGTGGCGGCGGCGCGGCAAGGCTCGGCCAAAGGAGAGAGAGCTCTTGGTGGGGAGGGGGGCTGCCGTGGGGGAGGGGAAATGAGTGAGGAGAGAGAGAGAGAGAGATTTGACTTAAATAATCAAATTTTGACCAACTTTTTCCAAAATGCCCATTTTGCCCCTCTCTCACTTGGTCCACATTAATTGAAGCCAAAATATCCAAGGGCATTCTAGTCTTTCAATCATTGAATTATTGGGCTGATACTTATCCACTTAATTTCCCAAATTTAATTTCCAAAATCTCCAAAATTCGGAATACCCAAAAATAGGTCTATGGGCAAAATCGTAATTTTCCAGTCTCGGACCGAATTTCCATTTTTCGACCATACCAACCCCGAATATTATTAGCCACACTAAAATGACATTGTCCTTGTAAAAATAGTCGCGCACGACCCCGAAAATCGACATCCAATTTCGGATCAACTTTCGTGATCAAAATTGCTCAATTTCAATTTCAGGGTCTCTCACTAATGAGCGGCTGTTTAGGGATTACACGTATTGACTTAGGATTACTTGAGCCGTGATGGTCTCAATTCCCGGGAGAACGCGAGGATTTATTCCTAGTTCCGGAGGTAGCGATCATTCGGGTAAAGTTTGGGATTTGTTTGCAATGCGTACTCTCCGTCGTGCGGAATCATCTGCAATCCGATCGTACGTCATTGGCCAAACTAAATTCGTCACCTCCCTAGGATCGACCCGCATTAGCCTAAAATATTTCCTCGTCGTTTCTTAGAATCAATGCCCAATTTGGGATCGAGTCCTTGGTCCACGTACCGTTTTCCTAATTAGCCACTCCCTTCTGGTTAGTATCCCGAGAGTGCTCAATTCCGAGCATGAATTACTAAAATTAAATGAGAATAATATCATTCTCATCGATCCCGCAAATGGGTCGAAATTCAGGATATTACAACTTGTGCCAAGACCCAAAAATCATCCAGTAATTGGAACAAAATGGGTATTCATAAACAAACTGGATGACAAAGGGAAAATCACAAGAAACAAAGAAAAACTTGTAGCAAAAGGCTATTCATAAGAAGAAGGCATAGATTATGATGAGACCTATGCACCAATTGTCATGTTAGAAGCCATTAGGCTACTATTAGCTTATGCTTGTTTTCATGACTTTAAATTGTTTCAGATAGATGTGAAAAGTGCTTTCTTGAATGGCTATATCAAAGAAGAAGTATATATGTTGAACAACCACATGGTTTTGAAGAACCAAGGAAGACTGATTACGTCTATAAACTCAAAAAGGCCCTCTATGGTCTAAAATAAGCACCCCGTGCTTGGTACGAGAGGTTAAGTAACTTCATTTTGCAAAATGACTTCACAAAAGGTAAGGTTAATATAACATTGTTTATTAAGAGAAAAGGTAAAATTTTTTACTTGTTCAAATTTATGTTGATGATATCATTTTTGGATCTTTTAATGAACTGCTTTAAAAAGAATTTTCTAAAGGTATGCAGAATGAGTTCGAGATGAGTATGATGGGTGAATTGACATTCTTTCTTGGACTACAAGTGAAACAAACCAAGGATGGAACCTTCATTTGCCAAGAAAAATATGCAAATGAGATTGTCAAGAAGTTTGGATTGCAAAATTGCAAGAAAACAGACATTCCTATGTCTCATTCATCCAAATGGACAAAGATGAAAATGGTAAAAAGGTTGATCAGAAAGTATATAAAAGCATGATAGGATCATTGATATATCTTACTGCATCTAGACCTGACATATTATTTAGTGACTATATGTGTGCGAAATTTCAATCTGACCCAATAGAATCACATCTTTCTACAGTTAAAAGAATAATCAAATACATTGGAACTTATCCAATGTTAGGTCTTTGATATTCCAAAAAATCAAATTTTACTCTTACTGGTTATTCTAATGCTGATTTAGCTGAATGTAAAGTGGACAGGAAAAGTACTACAGGAACATGTCAACTACTTGGAAATATGTTGATGTCCTGGTACTTAAAGAAGCAAAACACAGGTGCACTTTCTACAGTAGAAGTAGAATATGTGGTCTTGGGAAATTAGGGATCTATATTGAAAGTTAGGGAAAACCAGGTCAGCTTACAGCATGTATGCTATTCCACATGGGCGAACCTCTTGTTCAAGCCATTTAGGAACTACCTTTTAGCTGCAAAACTACACGAAGATTTAGCTCAGAGTATAGGGATGCTCAAACTGACCAGGACGATGTTATGCCTAACTGGCCGAGCTGCCTTTCTTAGAGGATCATGCCAGGCTTTGAAGAAAAGGAATTTTAGAGAGTCATGGAAAATGAGAGAATTGAAATTTTACAACTTTCCCTCTTATTCAAACCGAAGGATTACACGGCCTTATATAGGCGTTGGGGAATACATGCTGGATGAGGGTCTAGACAAAACACACTTAGAATGGGGTACATTATTGGACTCGTGTCCACATGAAACAGACTTTTACCTAACTAAGTACATTATATGACACCCTCACTCGTAGAACACTTAAAATCTATTTATAGGTTAGGTGGAACAGGATTCTAGTACAAGCTTATCTCCATCCAGAGTTGTAGTCATAGTTCGAACTGTCTGAACTATTTGCACGCTCATATTCTGCTATATGTCTCTGTGTCAGAATGTGTTCGAAATTATCTTCAGTAATAACTGGCGTTGGGTTCGAGAAAGAGGATGCATGTGTCGAAAGATCTGGAAAAGCAGTATTTGGAGAGTTTTATGATAACATGAGGTCATTCCACATTCTAATGTCAAGGCTTGGTTGTGGATTTGGTTCAGGTAAGACTGACTGGGGTAACACTGGTTGGGGCCAATTTCCTAGTTGTGTATAGTAAGAGGAGGAGCTACCGTCAAGTCCAACGGATAAGGATAATGGTCCATAGTCATAGGGGTCTTGAGAGAGTGGTCCACCCCATGGATCTTGAGATGACTGCACTGGATCTTGAGATTACTGTGCTGGATCTCCTATATTTGACATTTCGTGATCTTGTGATAATCCAAGCTGTGTCTGTACCTGTTCGTGCTCATATTCTCTGAGTGCTTGTCTTGTTACAGAGAAAGATCCTTCGTGATCCCATGAGACGGGTGTGAAGTAATCCCATGCTTCTTCTGGAATAATGCGATTTTCTTGGCATAGGATCCTTTGAAGTTCCCTGTAATTATATTCAACAGAACCAATGTGACTGGGGAACGATTTATAGACACGTGCAAACTGGAGTTCCGTCTGAGGCTTGTAGGTAGTAGTACCTACTGTGGCGGGAGTATTGGAAATGGTACCATTATTATGCACAAAAGTCCAAGGACAGTGGAGGAGCACAACAATATGTATTTTCGGATCATCTCGAACTTTTTTCACCTCTTCAAGAAAGAGTTGTTTCCAATAAACAGGAGGATAAAACCATTTGAGCACAGTTAAAAGGTTTTTCTCGTGTTCATTTAGCTGAACGTGATCAGCCAAAAGCAAATTGGTCAATTGGAGAATAAATTTTCTGGTAGGAAACTCAATAGCTATTACGTACTTGTTGGTTAGATACCATAATAGCCATTTAAGTTTGTCAGGGAAATCATTTTTTCTCCAAAGTAACGGGTGAATGAAATGGTACCTTGAGTGTAATCTAGAAGAGTCAAGAATAGATCCTTCATGGTGGCGAAAAAGATTTGTGTGGCATTGCCATATGAGATTGTCAAAATTTTCAATGAGCTTATCCTTTTGGATTGCTCATTATTTCTTGAGGATATTCCAAGCTTGGCCAATCTCGGAACTGTTCAATTTTGTACTTATCTGCCCGGAACGGGAAGGAATGTCTGAGGATATACATGTTGATTTCTGCTGATGCTTTTGGTCTGGAGAGAAAATCTGCAAGCACATTTTTCTTTCCTGCAATGTGTTTGGTTTCGAAAGAATATTTCGAAAACCATTCGGCCCATCTAAGTAGCTGAGGATGAGGGATTTGCTTCTGCTTAAATTTGGTCATTTGAGGAAAAGAAGCCATATCCAGTTCTACTGAAAAATGATGGCCAATAAGATGGAATTCAAACTTCTTTATTCCATTCTTTACAGCCAAAATTTCTTTGAAGGTGGAATGACAATGCATTTCTGCTTGAGAAAACTTGCCACTTTTGTAAGTACAAAGATGTTGTTTACCATGAAGTTCTTCGAACAATATGGCTGCCCAATATTCATTACTGGCATCAGTTTGTAAAGTTCTCTTCCCCGTGGATGGGATTTGCAAAGGGAGAAGATCTTGCATAATTTCTTTGAGTTATGCAACTGCTCTGGTTTGTGCCTTTCCCCATGGCACTGGATGCTTTTTTAACATCAGTTGCAAAGGAATTAACAACATCGCAATATTCGGGACAAAATCTCTGAGATAATTAATTATCCCAAGAAATTGTTGAACTTGTCGGGTTGTAAAATTCTTTTCAGGAAATTTTAGTAATTCCCTGGCGATGTGCGGTCCTGGATAATATGTACCTTTGTTAAGGTGTATGCCGAGGAATTCAACTTCTGTTTGGGCAATGGTCATCTTTTTTTGAGAAAGCATGATGCCATATTTCTTCACAATTTATGCAAATTGCTCAAGAAGTTGACAGTGGGACTCTTCGTCTAGGCTGTAGAGCAATATGTCGTCAATATAGACAGCTGCATTGGATAAGATTGGCTGGAATATGCGATACATAGCCTTTTGAAATAAGGAAGGAGCAACCTTGAGACCAAATGGAAGAACTCGCCATTGAAAGTGTTGGTTGGGGATACAGAATCTCGTCTTCGATCTGTCATCAGGATGAATGCCCAATTGCCAAAATCTGACTTTAAGATCAAACTTTGAATAAATATGGGCTTTAGTGATTCCCGCAAAAAGGGAATTTCGAGAAGGCAAAGGGAATTTGTCATCTTGGAGGAAAAGATTGAGAGGTTGGTAGTTGATCACCAATCTCATTTTTCCCCGATTTTGCTCAGCACGTTTATTGACATAGAAGACTTCACAAGCCCATTGAGAATTTGAAGTTTCAATAAGACCTTGTTGTAACAATTCTGAGCATTCCTTTTGAGTAAGAGCCAAATGCTCTGGATTCATTCCCGAATGACTTGCCTTTGTAGGATTTATATCCTCATTTTTCTTGAAGGGGAGTCGAACATAGAATTCTGGATTTTTCCACAAAGGATGAGAACATTTTTGGGAGAAGTTGAAATGATTTTCTGAGTATGATTCCAATAGTTTCTGCATGATTGGATCTAACAGACTCATTTGAATGGAAAAGAGTCTTTGGATATTGACGAATTCAGAGAATTGGTCTTTATACCTAAGTCCTTTTCCAGGAATGATTCTTAAGTCCGGAAGTTGAGTCATGATATCCCACCCAATAATCAAGTCTTTATTAGGAAAACTAGATCCAAGAATTTTTGTGGTAATGGAGCACTGAGGGAAAAACTGAATGGACACAGGTATGGTGCGAACATTTGTAGAAAAAGTGTCTCCTGAAGCGGAGTTAAAATACCGAACACAGAAAGTCCAGTATTCTTCAGGGGGAACTTTGGTGTCTAGAATTGAAGCACTAGCACCAGTATCTATGAGAGCAATGACTGAAATTGATTTAGCAAACTTTGAGAGATAAATTTTGACTGGGAAGTGGGGACAATGAAGTGTACTGGAATGTATACCAGGGTCTAGATTTTCTGGTTGTGATGATAAATAGAAAAGTTCTTCAGGTTCTGAGTCAGAATCTGTTTCACTGGAGGTGTGGTAATAAGGAATGATGCAAAGTGTTTGGTCAGTGGGATTTTCGTCGACAGAGAACATGGATTCGATATCATCGTTATCAAGAGAAATTCTTGTTTCTAATTCGATAAGATGATTCTGACCTTTCTTTGCTTGGGGACAATTTTTGGCAAAGTGGCCTTTCTTGTTGCAAATGAAGCAACGATTTGGTTTTTTGCGTCTTGTGAAGTTTCTTCGTTTCCGCAGGAATCGCCATTTCTTCCTACTTCTGAAATGCTTGGATCTTTTAACTTGATACTGTTTGAAGTGCTTGTTTTTCTTTGAATATTCTCCGCAGGATCCGTCACAATCTTTCTTTGAACATTTGATCTTCAAATATTGCTTAGAGCAAGCACCATCGAGTTCACGATTGTCTCTGATGTAGTTTTTCATCATCTGTCTTCGGAGGCAAAGTTCATCAAGACAAAGATGAATTTCTTGTTGTAGTTCTCCAAAGGGAATATCAACAATTCTTCTTTGCTTGTTGAGAAAAGATCTCTCAACCTGTTGGGAGAGTTCTTTAGGAATGGAGGCTAAGAAGACTTATTTCAAGTTTGGATCAACTCCTAGGCCATAAAGGAGTTTAAGCATTTCTCTATAATCGTGATCTAGGTGTCTTTTTTGAAGAGAACAACATTTTCTTTCAAAATATTCTCTTTTTTTGAGTTCAAGAAGATCAGCAAGTTTTCCTATGAAATATAGGTAAATGATTCCAATGGCCTGGGAAAAGTCTTGCAGAAGAAGAAAAGTCATCTGATCTGTTTTAGAAGTTGATTGCCACCAGTGTTTAAGGCTTCCAGTAAACCTTGTAGCGAATTCTAGAAGAACATCATATTTGCTTTCAACAGTAAGAGCTCTGGTGTTCAACCAAGCATGTAATTCATCCAATCTTTCTGGCCATTTGGAATAAGGAGTGTCATCAAGAGTGAAAAATTGTTTGGATGAGGAAACAGAAATATGAGATGGGTTATTGATTTGGATAACTTCTGGTTCAGATGGATTTGGTTCCATCTCTTGTTCTGGTGGATCGGCCATGAAAATTAGAGGAGTAGTTGGTGGTACTTGGAAAGATTCAATGGAAGGAATTGGGAAGGTGGATGAAGAGGAATAAGAGAGAGAGAGAGAGTCAGATTCTGAATCTGAGCTTAACAGATTTGATACCTTTGCTTCTTGAGAAGTGTACTCTGGTAGATGTTGGTTTGAATTAGCTTTTGAATTTTGTTGTTGATCTTTGCTTAAATCCCTTAAAAAAGATTCCAAGGGGTTTGAGATCATCATCTGCTGATCAGAATTCTTTTCAAGTTTTCCAGAGGATTCAGGAACAGATTTTTCTTTCATTCTTTCCTTTCGGAGCTTCCCCATTTCCCGAATGCGATTGCGCATTTCTGTCATATCACTTTTGTCTCGTTGAGTAGAAGTTTCGGCTGCAAGAGCAGCTGCAGCAAAAACTGGAGAATTTTGCGGTGGTGGAAGAGAGTATCCGATTCTTGGAATAGAGAAAAAATCAGTAGGCTTAAATTTTCCTTCTTCAAGGAGACTGATTTGCCTTCTGAGTTTCTCTATTTCATTCTTCAGACTTTCAAGATAATGATAGCTGAGATGCTGGCCTGATTCTAGAGCATGAAGTCTTTTCTGGAAATCCACAAGCATTTTTTTCATAGACTCATCGTACCTTCGGATGTCTTGTTGTACATCAATAATTTTAGAGTCAAGTGTCTTGAAAGCCTGATTTTGTGCCAGGAGAGTTTCTGACTGCCAATTGAGAACAGCCTCAGCAACAGGCGTTCTTTTTGGCCTTCCATGTTCATCAACATCAGTGGGAGAAGGAATTTTTGGAGTATGAAGGTATCTTCGTTGTGGATCGGTAAATTCCTTAGTAGCAGGAAAAGAAAGTTGATAATTTTCAACAAGATTCAAAGAAGGGAAATCAGCTTCATTAAACATGGAGATAGATGGAAGTTGCCTAGTAGTTGGGTTTTCAGGAAAGACTGAAATTTCAAGTGGATAAGAATTTTTCTTTGCCCACTTATGGATGGGTTTGTAAAAAGGAGAAACGACAGATTTTTTATATGGATGTGAAACTGGAGGTGATGGTGGTGATAATGGAGGTGATAGAGTTGATGGGGATGATGAAGGTGATGGTATACCATATAAAACCATAAACTGGTATCCACTATTTTCTCTAAGAGTATCAATGGTAGGGTCTCCATCTAAATATCTTTGGTAAAAGTTGTCCTTGGCCTTCCTAACTTTTCGCTTTGGCCTAATAGCTGGATCTACTTCATCTGAGGAGTTTGTGCATGAAGAACATTGGCAAAAAGGATTCCAAAAACAATGACCATAAGGGTTTTTGTAGTGATGGACGGGTGTCCGTCACTTTTGAAGTATTGGACCAACTTTTTTGGGTCTGGTTCCTCAGGAATTTGATTAAGAACACAGGGTTCTATCATAAAGATAGTAGGAAAAATAGAAGGAGTTTCTTCCTTTTCTTTGCAAAATTTGATGGTTACAGTACCATCTCTTTGTTTGACAAATTTAGATTCTGAAGATTGAAGAGGTTGGCTAATTTGGTGGAGCTTTTCATAATTTGTAATCCAAGATTCGGGAAGAAGCTTGGCTAACTTTTCTTTTGGGATCTGTTGAGGAACATGAATACAAGAAGCCTGATCATTTTGCATGGAGATGAACAGTGCATCTTCATTTCCATGTTGGAAATTTAGATCTAAGGCATGATTTTGGACTCTATACACCATTTGGTAATGAAGAGTTGCGGCAATGGAATCGACAGTTTGAGGAGCTTTAGTAAGCTGAAGTTGTACTTTCAAGAAAGAAAGTAGCTGGGGATCGGAAAGGGCAATATTGAAATTTGGATAAAGGGTTATGAAGACTGTTCCAGCATTTAAGATGGTTTGGACAGTACCAATACAAGCATGCTGGTATTCTAGGAACCTAGTATCCAAAAGAGCCATTCTTACTACAACAGGCAAATCTTTTCTCCCATGAAAGGTAAGAGCAAGACGGACTGCGCCATAGTGAATATGCGAATACCTTTGTTGGATCCACTGTTTGGGAAATTCATGAGGAATTTGAAGAGTAACAAAATACTTCTTTTTAGAAGTAGGAAT